>OX422214.1:2258045-3478045 GCA_949130495.1 Sambucus nigra | reverse complement strand
CCGTGTGAGGTGTTCGTGACTCTTAGGGGACCGTTTTGTGTTTGTATATGGTTTTCTTCCTTCGACAGCATGTTTTTATTCTTAGGTCTAACTTTTTGGAAATTTACGTCATACACTCAAATCGGGAGCCCCGTTACTACGTGGTCGGTTCCTACGAGTCATCGAGGTCCCGTGCGAAGTGTTCGTGACTCTTAACGGACCATTTTGTGCTTGTTTTACGTTTTCACATTTCAATTCCATGTTTTTATGATTAAGACTAAATGTTTTGCAAATTTATGTTGTACACTCAAATCGGGAGCCCCGTGACTACGCGGTCGGTTCCTACAAGTCAAATTTGTCTCGTGCGTGGTGTTCGTGACTCTTACCGGACCATTTGTGGTTGTTTTACATTTTCACCCTTCGATGGCATGTTTTTATGCTTAAGTCTAGCTGTTGATGTAAAAAATTAGATCACTCTAATTATTCAATCATAGATAAATAAATGAGACAAAAGATTTTAAAGTGGTTCAGCCTTATAAGAATGGACTACGTCCACTGTTGTGTTATTGCTGAGTGTTTAGGAATTCTCGATTACAAGTTCTCTCAAGAAATTCCTCTCTCGATTCCAGGGTTTGGATTTGGGGCCCCTTACAATGAGGATTGTACAATGTATTTATAGCCCTGAGGCTGTAATTTCAAAGGGTAATACATTAAATGGGATACATATGAAAGGGTAATACATTTAATGTCCCGTAAGCGTGTGCGTCTAAATGATAAGCATTTAATGAATCAGTTGAACTGTTGGTTATCCAACTATTAATGCTTTGTTCGAGGTGCAGCTCGGACCGCCTGAGTTGCTCAGACCGCCTAAGCTCCTCGATATTCAAGAGTTCCTCGGAGAGGTATCGTTCCTCGGAGCGTATGAGTTCCTCGGGGAAGCAGCGTTCCTCGGGGAACTAGTCTTCCTTGTTGTAGTCCCATTCTTCGGAGCGTGTGATCATCTCGAAAGTGCTTGTTGTTGCCATGTAGATAGCCACGTGTCTTCATATGATTGGTTCATGTCAGCAGATTAAATTTGGTATCAACAGAAGCCCCCATTGTTTCATAGTTCGAAATTTGAGTATGGAACATTCTTTCTCGGAATATGGTAGCTTTAAATAGTCTTCCTGATTTTTAGGAGCGTTTCCCGTGTATTTATTTCTCCTTCCCAATTCGTAGAATCATGCTTTTTTGGACTTTTGTGCATGCTTCGATTCCCGCATCACTTTTCGTCTTTTTAGCCGCTGTTGCCCGCTCTGATTCTCGTGCCACTTTTCATCTTTTTAGCCGCCGATAACGTAATCATCCTTTTTTGTAATCATTACTTCACCATTTCCCAAGGCAAGGTATTTAAACTTCACAGATACTCCCATCATCTTTTACTTTTCAAATTTGTATCTTCGAGTTTTTCATTGTCTTCTACTCTCTTGTGCGTTCATCTCTTCCATCGTTCGTTGTCAACAACTCTACTCTTTTTATGCAAGATCTTCTTCTTTCTTCTTCATTTCTTTTATTCATCATCATGGTTTACCCTGTTGAGTCTCTTGAAAAGTTTCGCTCTGATTTTTCCATTCCCTCCTGGATTGTTTTGGAAGATCTTTCTGTCCCTTCTGATTACTTTCGTTTGGCTGAGGGACATTGGTTACCCAGTCTCTTTATGGCTGAGTGTGGATTTTCTTTCCCACCCAATCCCTTGTGTTTGGAATTCTGTCAATACTTTGACGTTGTTCCTGAAAGAATAGCCCCCAACACATGGAGAATAGTTAATGGGGTGCATAGGTTAAATCAAATCCATGGAACTCGAATAGGAATTCCAAAAATCATGTACTGCTATAGATGGGCAGTTAATGATAATATTTTTTATTTAAAAACTAGATTTTTAAATAGAGCCTTAGTATTCAATCTCCCTGATGCCAATAGGGATTATTTTGAACACAGGGTTGTCATAAAAAATTGGCAACACCCTCCATTAGTTGGAGATGAGGTTTACCAGGGTCCCAGATGCCCTCCTTATGGCAATGGGATAGGTTATTTTTATTTTATTTTATTTATTTTGAAATCATGTTTCTTTTGTGTTTGATAAAATGTGCCACTGATAACAATGTTTATTTATTTGCAGTTGATAGCAAGAGAAAGTGCCCAAAAGATGCAGATGTCAATATAAGGCATTTGAAACTTATCTGGAGTAGTGTTGCCGACGAGCACATTAGATCAGCTTCGTATCTGCTGGAGTACAAGAGCTACACCACTTCTTTCACTGCTCATCTAGTGATAAGTGAATCAGAGCCAGTACTAGCTTCCACCAGCTCATCGCCTGAATCCCATATTCCTTTAAGTGAAAGGATGAAGAAGAGAAGACCTCCTACCCTATTTGAGAAAATTGCCTCTGGTTCTGGAGAGGCAAAAAGGAGTAAGATCGACGTCCCAAGGGAGGGGACAAAGAAGACTGATGCAGCTCCTCCAACTGCTCCTGCTAAAGTTGCCGAGAAGCTCGCATTGGCTCCGAGCAGCTCTGCTGCTCCTGGAGAGGTGATTGTAATATCACCGACCAAGGGTTCTTCCTTGGTTCAATCCGTTGTTGTTCCCCCGAGGAGGCTGAAGAAAAGCTCCTCGGTTAATTTGGCTGATACCATCACTCAGCCCCAGCTACTGGAACTGGGGTTCCAACTTTTGTTCCCCCGAGCTCTGCCATGAGCTCGGTAAAGTCCTGGATCATTCCCGAGGTCCAAGGTACTGAAGAAAATGTTACTCGGGACATGGTCACCTCGTTAGTTGCTCGTCACCTTGCTTCGGTAAGTTTTCTTACTTTGAATTTTTCATATTTCCTTTGTTATTTCTGTCTCTAACTTGTTTTCTTTTTCTGTTCACAGTTGACGAGCTGCTTCAATATAATCCTGAAGAAGGATGAACCGATTAAGGCTTCATGCTCCTCGTCCAGTTTGTAGGGAGCTCTGGAAGAAGCTACCAAGTCTCTGGAAGATTCTCGCCAGAAATATGCTGATGACAAAGCTGTCTGGGAGAAGAAGCTTGCCTCCACCGAGCAAGAAAAAGCTCGAGCTGTTGATGCCTCCAAGGAGTTGGAGAAGAAAATAAATGCCTTAGAGAAGGCAAATAAGGAGCTTGAAGAGAAGCTAAAAATTGCAGGAGAGTTTGAAGATAAACTCAAGGCTGCCGAGGAGGAGTTGTCTCAACTTCGGGAAGTAGGTCGGCAGAAGGAGGAAGCAGAAAATAAATTGAAGGCTGCTGAGAACCTGCTGTCCGAGAAGCTCTCCTTGGAGAAATTGAAGAGGAAGATGGCTGTGAAGAAGTCCTTCAGCTCTGGCTGGGACAAGGGGTGGAACAAGGGTTGGCTTCCATGGTGTCGCAAGTGGACTATGGCAGTCTCAAATACTTTAGGGATGGATGGGTTGTTGCCCTTCAGGAGATGAAGGTCGACGAGTCTTCCGAGCTCTTCCAGAGACATATCCCTGGTCCCCCTCCAACTCCAGAAGACTTAGAAGAGGACGAAGCTACCTCCAAAGAGTCTTCGATGGTGATGGGAGATCATGCTCTAGCCATCCCGCCTGCTGCCGAGGAAAATCAGCAAATCGTTTCTTCCTCCGAGCAACTGCCTACTCTCCCCGAGCAACTATCCCTTCCCTCCGAGCAACCTACCTCTTCATCCCAGCCTCCCGAGAAGGTTTTGGGAGATAAGGAAAAGGTGTAGTGTTGTTGGGGTTTCTCTTTATTTTGTTTCTCTTTATCAAATGTAACCCAGAATATGTAACTCTGAACTATGATCTAATAAAACTTGAACTTTTTTGCATACTGTTGTCTATTTTCTATTCATACTCTGCTTATTCTTCTTATTGATGATTGCTCTTCTTTCTCTGCTAGTTTCTGGCCAGGATGGAACTGCTATCTGCCCATGATACAAAGTTGCTGCAACAATGTAATGAATACTTCAAGGCTGGTCACACAGACCTGAGTGCAGCACAAGTTATCGACATCCTCAGCCAGGAAGCTTCAGAACAGGCAGTGGAAGCATATCAATATCTGAAGTGTCTTCTTGATCGGGCTGTAGCCAATACCGTTGCCTATTATGAAATGATCGAGGATCTTCAAAACACCCTCGAAGACCTTCAACTTCAATACAAAGAATCCACTGCCTTGTTGCATGAGGGGTACGAGAAGAAGTACCAGCAGATCATTGCCGACAAGGGCTACGAGAATCTTTTTGCTGGGTACGATGTAAGGGAGAGAACCTTGAGAGGTGAGGTTGAGGAATGTAGACAGATTGATGTGTTGCTGGAACAAGAAAACATCAACCTGCAAAAGGAGCTGTCACAATTGAAGTCTGCAGCTTCCACTTCTAGTGCCTTGATCCCAGTGACCGACGAGGGATTCTCGTTCTTAGAGGTTGAGAATGCCAAGTTGAGGGACGAGTTGGAGACTTTGAAGAGCTTTGGCCCCTCTACATCTTCTCGCGGTCGAGCAAGAGCAGCTCGGGTTCTTGTCGAGGAACAGAGGACTCAGTCTGCCTTAGAGAACCAGGCTTTCCAATTAATGGCGAAGAACCATGCGTTGTCTGATATGTCAAAGAAGATTAGGGACCTGGAAAAATATCTCTCTGCGCAGAAGTCAGTCTTGGAGAATAAGGAGCTTTTCATCAAGAATCTCCACGAGCAGATGGAGAGGCTAACATATCAGTTCCACAAACAGCCCAGGGAGTTCTGGATGGTTGGATACAATGAAGCACTATACCACTTGGACGATCGTATCCAGAATGCCAACAATGAGGGCTATAAGCAAGGCTGGCTGAATGCCTTAGGTGTGTTGAAGCTCGAACAAGGTCATTATCTGTGGGACTATTATGATCCCGGGCTACTCGACCTACCTGTGCCTCCATACAATTTGGACATGGGTTGGATCCCTGCTAGGACCATTCCTCGGAGCTTGATTTCCAAATATCTCGGTGACTACAATTTACATTCTCAAACCGAGGTATCTCGTCCCAAGCATCTTTTAGATCGACCATCCGTGATGAATGTCAGGATGTTGAAGGATCTCAACTTCATCAATTCTCCTCTGTCTTTAAATGATCCGCCTACCAGCGAGGAACCTGTGTCAAAAGCTGAGGGGAAAAAACCAGTAGAATAGGAATTTTTTATGTAATAGTTAGTATACATGTCAATGTAACTTTCATTTCATTATCAATGTAATTTATTTTGAATTCAATGAAAGACTTTCATTTTTGTTTGCAAATCTCAATTGCTATTGTATTGTAATTATCAAACACTTTATATTTGTGCATATCTGTTAAAAAGGATAACAATATTGTGTTGTTTGTCGACCAACTCAATAATAATTAAAATGTTACAAGTATCACTTAATAATAAATTTTTGTTTCTCGACCACTTAGCAATAAAGCAACGAGTATAAAAAATGTTTAAAATGTTTCCAACCAACCAAGGTTGTTAAATTCTCCATGTCGACTAACTACAGTTAGTGGGTTTTTATCCCCGACCAGCCATAGTTAGTAATTTTTTCTCTTAAATGTTTCCGACCAACCAAGGTATTGCTAAGCAACGAGTATAAAAAATGTTTAAAATGTTTCCAACTAACCAAGGTTGTTAAATTCTCCATGTCGACTAACTACAGTTAGTGGGTTTTTATCCCCGACCAGCCATAGTTAGTAAATTTTTCTCTTAAATGTTTCCAACCAACCAAGGTCGATAAATTTTCTTTGTCGACCAACTACAGTTGGTGGGTTTTTATCCCCGACCAGCCACAGTTAGCAAATTTTCTAACTTTCTGGAATAATCTTACCTCTCGACCAACATAAGTTGTCATTTTCGAGCATATATGTACCTCCCGACCAACATAAGTTGGCATTTTCGAGAATATTTTGTTTCCTAGCCAAACAGGTTGGCATTTTTAGGAATATTTTGTTTCCTAGCCAAACAGGTTGGCATTTTTAGGAATATTTTGTTTCCTAACCAACCGAGGTTGGCATTTTTATGAATATTTTGTTTCCTAGCCAAACAGGTTGGCGTTTTTAGGAATATTTTGTTTCCTAACCAACCGACGTTGGCATTTTTAGGAATATTTTGTTTCCTAGCCAAACAGGTTGGCATTTTTAGGAATATTTTTGCTGAGTGGTCTGAGCTTTGCCAAGTAGTGTGTAGCACTAGTATTCCCCGAAAAATTCTCAATAAAAAGGAGAGACTTTGGTAGAATATCTTCATTTTATTCATACTGATGGAACTGCGTTACATATACATCACTGATAATACTTGCGCAGATGCTCTGCGTTCCATGCATTCTTAAACTCCTCACCTTCTAAAGTTGCTATTCGATAAGTTCCTGGTCGAACAACTTCTGTAACTCGGTATGGTCCATGCCAGTTTGCCTCCAGTTTATTGTGCTTTTGAATTACTTTCTTCAACACATAGTCTCCTTCTTTCAGGTCGCACTTCTTCACCCTCTTATTGTAAAACAAAGTTGTTCGCTGCTGGTAAGCAGCATTTCTAATTGCTGCTTCTTCTCTAACTTCCTCGAGCATGTCTAAATCTAGTCTTCTCATTAAGTTGCGGACAGGGGAATTGAAATTTAGTACCCTGTGTGTTGGGAGGCCCAACTCGGCAGGTATAACAACTTCACTTCCAAACGCCATCATATATGGTGATTCTCCAGTTTTTACTCGGGGAGTAGTTCGGTAAGCCCAGAGTACTGATTGTAGCTCGTTGATCCAGTTTGCTTTCGCATCATCCAGTCTTTTCTTCAAGCCATTTAGCAGCGTCCTATTTGTTACTTCAGTTTGTCCATTGCTTTGAGGATGGCCTGGTGCTGAGTGGATCTTCAAAATATTTTATTGATGACAATAGGCGGCAAACTCCTCGTTATCAAATTGTGTTCCGTGGTCTGTGATGAAGGCATGAGGTAGACCATATCGACAAATGATGTTCTTCTAAACAAATTGGTACACCTTCTCGTACGTCATGTCAATGAGTGGCTTAGCTTCTACCCACTTAGTAAAATAATCCATCGCGACGACAAGGTATTTGAACCTTCCTCTGGTCGTTGGCAGTGGCCCAACCAAATCTATCCCCCATATGACAAATGGCCAAAGAAGAAGTGATAGGTGTCAACAATGCTTGTGGAGTTCTTCGGATGGAGGAAAAGCGCTGGCACTTGTCACACTTCTTGGCATAGGCTATACAATCAGCCCTCATCGTCGGCCAGTAGTATCCCTGCGTCATCACCCTTTGTAAAAGCGTCTGACCTGGTATATGTGCCCCACGGGACCCTTCATGGATCTCTTCAATCAAATCTTTCACCTCGGAGGGATGTACACATCTCTGCAAACCTGCCATAATTCCCAATCTATATAAAATACCATTAGTTAATACATACCGAGCAGCTTTGAACTTCAATTTCTTGGCTGCGAGTTTGTCAATTGGCAATTCTCCCTCCTTGATATATGCCCTGATGGGATCCATCCAAGATGGTCCTAAATCAAGGGTAATAAAGTTTATCGTCAGATCTTTATCTATAATCCGACCATCCAACACTTCAATTGGGATTATTCATCGTAGCTCGGTGCGAGTAGGTGATGCTAGTTGAGCTAGGGCGTCTGCTCTCGCATTCTCCATTCTTGGTATTCTGACCAGCTGAATAGCGGCAAATTCTGACACCATCTCCTTTGCCTTTGCATGGTATCTGATCATTAATTCTCCTCTAACTGCATATACTCCCAACATTTGATTTACTATCAATTGAGAATCACTGAAAACAATAACCTGCTGCGCCTCCATAATTTTTGCCAAACTAAGTCCTGCAATCATCACTTCATACTCAGCCTCATTGTTAGAAGCTTTGAATTGGAAACGCAGGGCGTATTCCATGTCGATCTCATTCGGAGTGCTCAAAACTATCCCCGCGCCACATCCTGCAGTGCAAGATGATCCATCTACATATAGCCTCCATATAGGTAACTCGTCTTCAAATTTTTGATCAGTCAAAGTTCCTCGGTGAAATATTTGCTGCTTCCTTTCCTCCTCGAATTTTTCTTGCTCTTCGTCGATCATCTTTTCTTGCCTTTTTACCAACTGGAGTTGGTCTGAGCTCGAATTTAATGATCCTGTAACATCCACTTGCCCTTTTACCAATCGGAGTTGGTTTGAGATAGTGTTTGTTTATCCTGTAACATCCACAGGTTGATCAGCGAGCAACTTTTGTTCCTCATCCGGAGTGCTCACAACTATCTATGCGCCACATCCTGTAACATCCACACGCTCTTTTACCAATCGAAATTGGTCTGAGCTTGTGTTTGTTGATCCTGTAACATCCACAGGTTGATCAGCGAGCAACTTTTTCTCCTCGGGGGTATCAGGATAGGTGAACTCCGCTATGAAATCTGCTACAGCCTGCCCTTTTAAGGATGATCTGGGTTCATAAATTATATCATATTCACCGAGCTCTATTGCCCAGTACATCAATCTCCCTGATTTTTCTAGCTTATGAAGGGCTTGTCTCAATGGCATATCGGTATATACTACTATGGTATGATCCTGGAAGTATGTCCTCATTCTCCTACTCGCCTCGATCAACGCCAGTGCTAACTTTTCCAACCTTGGATATCTGATCTCTGCTCCTCGGAAGGCCTTACTTGTGTAGTAAATTAGTTTTTACACTCCATTCTCCACTCTGATCAACGCCGAGCTAACTTCATTCTCGGACACTGTAAGGTAAAAATAAAATTTTTCTCCCATCACCGGCCTGGACAACAGTGGAGGTGCTCCCAAGTATTTCTTCAAGTCTTGAAAAGCCTTCTCACATTCATCATTCCACTCAAAAGTCTTTCTGAGTGTCTTGAAGAATGGGAGACATCTATCAGTTGCTCGGGACACAAATCTGTTGAGTGCCGCTACTCGTCTTGTGAGATTTTGTACGTCCTTCTTCGTCGTTGGAGATCGCAACCCTAATAGAGCTTTGATCTTTTCAGGATTTGCTTCAATGCCTCGCTGATTGACAATGTACCCGAGGAACATGCCTTCTCGTACTCCAAATATGCACTTCGTCGGGTTCAGCTTCATTTGATATTTATTCAGTTGATCAAAAGTCTGACTTAAGTCAACTAGATGATCGACATCTTTTTTCCTTTTCGTCAGCATATCGTCAACATAGACTTCCATATTGCAACTGATTTGTTCAGTAAAGACTTTGTTCATCATCCGCTGATATGTAGCACCTGCATTTTTCAAACCAAAAGGCATAACATTATAACAATAAGTTACCCTAGGGGTAATGAAAGAAGTACTTTCCCTGTCTTCAGGTTTCATTTTAATCTGATTGTATCCAGAATAAGCATCCATGAAGCTCAACAGCTCGTGTCCCGAGGTAGCATCCACTAGTTGATCAATTCGGGGCAATGGAAAATGAACCTTTGGGCATGCTTTGTTGAGGTCGGTGAAGTCTACACACATCCTCCACTTGTTGTTTTTCTTCTTTACCATCACCACATTAGCTAGCCAGTTTGGATATTTAACATCTTCAATGAAACAAGCTTTATGGAGTTTCTCGACTTCCTCCTGTATAGCTTGATTCTTCTCGGGACTGAATACTCTTCTTCTCTGCTTCACAGGCTTTATCTCCTTATTCACATTGAGCTCGTGACATAAGAAGTTTGGGTCTATCCCAGGCATATCCTCATGACTCCATGCAAAAGTTTTTCTTCTGCTTCTCAGGAAAGTTATCAATTCCTGTTTTAATGAATCTTCCAACGATGAACCTATTTGAGTAGTTCGCTCGGGGTGTTCGTCGTCCAGAATGATGTTTTCAGTATCTTCCACCACTTGACCCTTCACGAGTTGCGACTCATCTCGAGGATCCAATGTTTCAATCTCTGCTCCCTCATCCACTTGATAGGTAGTAGTCTTTTTCTTTGATTCCTCCAATTCTTCTTGCTCGGAGGATGAATAATAGCCTTCCCGAGCTACTTTTTGATCACCTTTCACAACTCCTACTCCAAAGTTTGTTGGAAATTTTAGGCACTGATGTACTGTAGATGGTACAGCCTCGAACTTCTTCAATACTACTCTTCCCATGATGATATTGTACGATGATTGGACATTCTTATCCATCACAAAGAAACGTATTCTTTCTGTCCGACAAGCAGTCCACGTACCAATGAATATATCCAACTTGATCATCCCAAGTGGAAATACTTTCTCGCCAGCAAAACCGATGAAGGGTCTGTGGTAAGGCTCCAGTTGAGATAGCTTTAAATTTAAACTATCGAAGCACGAGTAAAACATGATGTCTGCCGAGCTACCACTGTCGACCAGTACTCTTGAAATCATAACCTCCTTCATCCTCATTTTGATCACCAATGGATCATCGTGAGGATATAAAACACCTGCAAGGTCAGTCTTTGAAAAACCGATGACCAATTTCTCCTTGTTCACCTTTCTCGGGCGATCTTCCTCAGCTAGATTTATTCGCTGAATGTATGAGCAAGCTTGATCTTCACCGAGGTAAGCTTTTCTTTCTGCAGTAAGGTCTCCTCCTCCTGCATCTCCACCTGTAATAACATTACAATCAAATGACACGAAGCGTATCGAAAATACCTCTCGTTCTGGATGCCTTAGTTTCTTAGGAAGATCGGGGTCATCTTCTGTATCAACTTCATGGTTTCTTTTATTTTTCTCCTCTCCTCGACGAGGAGATCTAGACCTCTCTCTTGCTCGGTCGATGTTCCTTCTTTCGTTTCCATGATCAACATACTTTGCCAGTTTTCCTCGTCTAATGAGTGTTTCGATCTCATTCTGAAGAGCTATGCAATTTTTGGTCATATGGCCATGATCTTTGTGAAACTCGTAATATTTTTCCCTATTCCTCGTGTCAGGATCTGCCTTCATTTTCTTTGGCCAGTTTAACTCCTCGTTGTTCTTAATTTCTTCCAGGACGTGGTTGATATTTACTTTCAAAGGAGTGTAATTATCAAATTTCTTCAAGACCTCCCATGACGACCTAATCTTGGATTGTTTGTCACCACCATTGTTCTTATGCTCTTTCTTCTTGGCTTTGTCGACTTCCACCTTGGTTTCTTTGGCATCCATATTATTCTTCGCAGCCATAGCCTCCTCGACATTCATAATTTTGGACGCTTTTCCCATCAGGTCCGACATGGTTTGAGGTGGATCTTTGGCCAAAGTGCAGTACAACTTGTTCGGCAGTAGTCCACTCATCAAAGCAGTAATCGTTGTCTTCTCCTCGTAATCAATGACTTCGAGTTTCTCGTTATTAAAACGAGTTATATAATGTTTGGTACTCTCACCAGCTTTTTGTCTAACACTTAACAAATGTGCTACTCGTTTAACTAGCTTTGCTCCAAAACAGAAATTCACAATGAATAACTCGGCCAATTGAAGAAAAGTTGAAATCTTACCCCGAGGAAGATTATTATACCATATTTGAGCAAAACCGGTAAGAGTTCTCGAGAATGCCCTGCATCTCATCTCGTCTGGGACAACATATATGTCGGCAGCAGCTTGATATTATTCTATATGAAGAACAGGGTCAGTCTTTCCATCATATTTGGGGGTCATAACAGGTGCTTTGAACTTCGATGGTGTTGGAAAATCCATAATGTCCTAGATAAAAGGTGTTCCTCGAACAAAGGTTTGTTGTAGAGGGTTCTTAGCCTTAGCCATTTCCCCTAATCTATCCTCCAGCCTCTGAATAGATCCTTTCCATGCATCATTTCCTTCTTCGGGCCTATTGGTTCGAGCAACTGATCGCGTTGAAGTGGCTTCCTGAGATCTATCTTGACGAGCAGCTGGTCGCTCATGGGATCTACCTTGACGAGCAACTGGTCGCGACTGGGCAGATCCTTCCCTTAAGGTTGTTCATTGTCGAAAGCTCCTCGACACTGCATTAAGAGGACTTTTGTTCCTCCTAGGACCTAATCGGTCAAAAGGAGAAACCCTGCTTAATTTTTCCAACGCGCTGGTCCTTTCTGGGGAGAGAGTGACACGTTTTTCAGTATCTGTGGCTCGCACTGACGAAGTTCTCCTAGGTTGATAAGAGAAATATTCAGACTCCTAATTGCGATATGAATTGGTATGCCTAGTACGCGAAGAAGGAGCATGAGTATTTCTTTGAATGCTTCGTGGTCCGGAATGGGCTGATGCACCACCATGAAGGGTTTGGAGGAGTTTTCGCATCGTTTCTTGCATGACGGTCTGGCCCTGAGCCAGATTTGCCATTATTCCAGTCAGATCTGGAATAATTGGCGGAGCAGATGGATTTGGAGGGGTTCCAGCGTTTCGATTGCTAGATTCAGGAATATCCGCCATTGATAATGGATTATTTTTTGGGAAAAATGATATTACCCGTCGTTTCCCACAGACGGCACCAATCTGTTGATGTAAAAAATTAGATCACTCTAATTATTCAATCACAAATAAATAAATGAGACAAAAGATTTTAAAGTGGTTCAGCCTTATAAGAATGGACTACGTCCACTGTTGTGTTATTGCTGAGTGTTTAGGAATTCTCGATTACAAGTTCTCTCAAGAAATTCCTCTCTCGATTCCAGGGTTTGGATTCGGGGCCCCTTACAATGAGGATTGTACAATGTATTTATAGCCCTGAGGCTGTAATGTCAAAGGGTAATACATTAAATGGGATACATATGAAAGGGTAATACATTTAATGCCCCTTAAGCATGTGCGTCTAAATGATAAGCATTTAATGAATCAGTTGAACTGTTGGTTATCCAGCTATTAATTCTTTGTTCGAGGTACAGCTCGGACCGCCTGAGTTGCTCGGACCGCCTAAGCTCCTTGGTATTCAAGAGTTCCTCGGAGAGGTATCGCTCCTCGGAGCGTATGAGTTCCTCGGGGAAGCAGCGTTCCTCGGGGGACTAGTCTTCCTCGTTGTAGTCCCATTCTTCGGAGCGTGTGATCATCTCGAAAGTGCTTGTTGTTGCCATGTAGATAGCCACATGTCTTCATATGATTGGTCCATGTCAGCAGATTAAATTTGGTATCAACACTAGCGTTTTTCAAATTTACATCGTACACTCAAACCGCGATCCCCGTGCCTGACTAGTCGGTTCCTACGAGTCACATGGGTCCCGTGCGAGGTGTTCGTGACTCTTATGGGACCATTTTGTGGTTATTTTATGTTTTCACCCTTCGATGGCATGTTTTTATGTTTAAGTCTAACTTTTTGCAAATTTACGTCGCACACTCAAACTGGGAGCCCCGTGACTATGCGTAGGTTCCTACGAGTCACATTGGACCCGTGTGAGGCATTCGTGACTCTTATCGTACCATTTTGTGGTTGTTTTACGTTTTCACCCTTTGATGACATGTTTTTATGCTTAAGCCTATTTTTTTGCAAATTTACATTGTGCACTCAAACCGGGAGCCCCGTGACTAGGCGATCGATTCCTATGAGTCACATTGGTCCCGTAAGGGGTGTTCATGACTCTTACGGGACCGTTTTGTGTTTGTTTTATGTTTTCACCCTTGGATGACATGTTTTTATGCTTAAGTCTAACGTTTTGCAAATTTACGTCGTACACTCAAAGAGGGATCCCCGTGACTAACCGGTCGGTTCCTACGAGTCACATTGGTCCCGTGCGAGGTGTTCGAGACTCTTACGGGACCTTTTTGTGGTTGTTTTATATTTTCACACTTCAATGGCTTGTTTTTATGGTTAAGTCTAACTTTTTACAAATTTACGTTGTGCACTCAAACTAGGAGCCCCGTGACTACGCGGTCGGTTCCTATGAGTCACTAAGGTCACGTGCGAGGTGTTCGTGACTCTTACCAGACCGTTTTGTGATTGTTTTACATTTTCAACCTTCGATTGCATGTTTTTATGCTTAAGTCTAAGTTTTTTGCAAATTTACATCGCACACTCAAACCGAGAGCCCCGTGATTATGCAGTCGGTTCCTACAAGTCACGTTAGTCCCGTGTGAGGTGTCGTGACTCTTACCAGACCGTTTTGTGGCTATTTTACGTTGTCACCCTTCGATGGCATATTTTTACACTTAAGTCTATTTTTTTGCAAATTTACATCGTACACTCAAACCGGGATCCCCGTGACTACGCAGTCGGTTCCTACGAGTCACATTGGTCCCGTGCGAGGTGTTCATGACTCTTAAGGGACCATTTTGTGGTTATTTTATGTTTTCACCCTCGATGGCATGTTTTTATGCTTAAGCCTAACTTTCTGTAAATTTACGTCGCACACTCAAACTGGGAGCCCCGTGACTACGCGGTCGGTTCCTAAGAGTCACATTGGACCCGTGCAAGGAATTCGTGACTCTTATTGGACCGTTTTGTGGTTGTTTTACATTTTCACCCTTCGATGGCATGTTTTTATTCTTAAGTCTAATTTTTTACAAATTTAGATCGTACACTTAAATCGGGATCCCCGTGACTACGCAGTCAGTTCCTACGAGTCACATTGGCCCTGTACGAGGTGTTCGTGACTCATAGGGGACCATTTTGTGTTTGTTTTACATTTCACCCCTCGATGGCATGATTTTATGCTTAAGTCTAACTTCTTAGAAATTTACGTCGTACACTCAAACCGGTAGCCACGTGACTATGTGGTCGGTTCCTACGAGTCACATTAGTCCCATTTAAGATGTTCGTGACTCTTACGGGACCGTTTTATGGATATTTTATGTTTTCACCCTTTGATGACATGTTTTTATGCTTAAGTCTAACTTTTTGCAAATTTGCATTGCACACTCAAACCGGGAGCCCCGTGACTACACGATCGGTTCCTACGAGTCACATTGGTCTCGTGCGAGGCGTTCATGACCCTTACTGGACCGTTTTCTGGTTGTTCTACGTTTTCACCCTTCAATGGCATGTTTTTATTCTTGAGTATAATTTTTTGCAAATTTACGTCGTACACTCAAATCGGGATCCCCGTGACTACGCGATCGGTTCCTACGAGTCACATTGGTCCTATACGAGGTGTTCGTGACTCTTACGGGACCGTTTTGTGTTTTTTATGTTTTCACCCTTTGATGGCATGTTTTTATGATTAAGTATAACGTGTTTCAAATTTACATCGCACACTCAAACTGGGAGCCCCGGGACTATGCGGTAGGTTCCTACGAGTCACATTGGTCCTGTGCGAGGTGTTCGTGACTCTTACGGGATCGTTTTGTGGTTATTTTATGTTTTAACCCTTCGATGTCATGTTTCTATGCTTAAGTCTAACTTTTTACATATTTACATCGTACACTCAAACCGGGAGTGCCGTGATAACAGGGCTAATTCGTACGAGTTACATCGATCCCGTGCGAGGCGTTCGTGCCTCTTACGAGACCATTTTGTGCTTGTTTTATATTTCATCCTTCGATTGCATGTTTTTATGCTTAAGCCTAAATATTTTTATAAATTTACGTCGTACACTCAAATCGGGAGCCCCGTTACTACGCGGTCGGTTCCTACGAGTCACATTGGTCTGTGCGAGGTGTTCGTGACTCTTACGAGACCGTTTTATATTTGTTTTACGTTTTCTCCCTTCGATGGCATGTTTTTATGGTTAAGTCTAACTTTTTACAAAATTACGTCGTGCACTCAAACTAGGAGCCCTGTGACTACGCGGTCGGTTCCTACGAGTCACTAAGGTCACGTGCGAGGTGTTCGTGACTCTTACCAGACCGTTTTGTGCTTGTTTTACATTTTCAACCTTCAATTGCATATATTTTATGCTTAAGTCTAAGTTTTTTGCAAATTTATGTCGCACACTCAAATCGGGAGCCCCGTGATTATGCGGTCAGTTCCTACGAGTCACATTAGTCATGTGTGAGGTGTCGTGACTCTTACCGGACCGTTTTGTAGCTATTTTACATTTTCACCCTTTGATGGCATGTTTTTACGCTTAAGTTTAATTTTTTGAAAATTTACATCGTACACTCAAATCGGGATCTCCGTGACTACGCAGTCGGTTCCTACGAGTCACATTGGTCCCGTGCGAGGTGTTCGTGACTCTTACGGGACCGTTTTGTGGTTATTTTATATTTTTACCCTTCGATTGCATATTTTTATGCTTAAGCCTAACTTTTTGCAAATTTATGTCGAACACTCAAACCGGGAGCCCTGTTACTACGCAGTCGGTTCCTAAGAGTCACATTGAACCCGTGCAAGGTGTTCGGGACTCTTACTGGACCATTTTTGGTTGTTTTACGTTTTCACCCTTCGATGGCATGTTTTTATTCTTAAGTCTATTTTTTTGCAAATTTACATCATACACTCAAATCGGGATCCCCGTGACTATGCAGTTAGTTCCTACGAGTCAAATTTGGTCCTTTGTGAGGTGTTCGTGACTCATATGGGACCGTTTTGTGTTTGTTTTATGTTTTCACCCTTCGATGGCGTGTTTTTATCCTTAAGTCTAACTTTTTACAAATTTACATTGTATACTCAAACTGGGAGCCATGTGACTATGTGGTCGTTCCTACGAGTCACATTGGTCCTGTTCAAGGTGTTCATGACTCTTACGGGACCATTTTGTGGATATTTTACGTTTTCACCCTTCGATGACATGTTTTTATGCTTAAGTCTCACTTTTTGCAAATTTACGTTGTACATTCAAACCGGGAGCCCCATGACTACACGGTCGGTTTCTACGAGTCACATTGGTCTCGTACGAGGCGTTTGTGACTCTTACCGGACCATTTTCTGGATGTTTTACGTTTTCACCCTTCGATGGCATGTTTTTATACTTGAGTCTAATTTTTTGCAAATTTATGTCGTACACTGAAACCGGGATCCCCGTGACTATGCGGTTGGTTCCTACGAGTCACATTGGTCCTGTGCGAGGTGTTCGTGACTCTTACGGGACCATTTTCTGTTTGTTTTATGTTTTCACCCTTCGATGGCATGTTTTTATGATTAAGTCCAAAGTTTTACAAATTTACATCATACACTCAAACCGGGAGCCCTGTGACTACGCGGTCGGTTCCTACCGATCACATTGGTCCCGTTCGAGGTATTCGTGACTCTTATGGGACCGTTTTACGATTGTTTTACGTTTTCACACTTCGATGGCTTGTTTTTATGCTTAAGTATAACTTTTTGCAAATTTACATCATACACTCAAACCGGGAACCCCGTGACTACGTGATCGATTCCTACGAGTCACTAAGTTCACGTACGATCTGTTTGTGAATCTTACTGGACCATTTTGTACTTGTTTTATGTTTTCACCCTTCGATTCCATGTTTTTATGCTTAAGTATAAAGTTTTTGCAAATTTCTGTCGTACACTAAAATCGGGAGTCACGTCACTACGAGGTCGGTTCTTACAAGTCACATTGTCCTGTTCGAGGTGTTCGTGACTCTTATCGGACCGCTTTGTGGTTGTTTTACATTTTCACCCTTCGATGGCATGTTTTTATGATTAAGTCTAACGTTTTGCAAATTTACATCATACACTCAAACCGGTATCCCCGTGACTAATTAGTCAGTTCCTACGAGTCACATTGTGTGACACCCCGACTAATTAAATACCGGGTAGCTACTCCTTTATTCAAATTAATACAAAATGCCAAGTTGGTTCAGTTCGTAGCATCACTGTCAAAAACGTTTTAACAATTACTAGCCACCTAAAATTTAAAAAATGAGATGCCAATTTTAATTAAATCCGATTAACATGCAATGAATAAGTTATGAAATGCTAAAATAAACTCCACAACATAGTCATCTTAGAATTACCATAAATAATGATGAGTCTGGAGGAATACTCCTCACAACAATTCGAATATTGAAATAAACAAATAACAAGTCTGCATCACTAAAATAATTACAACCCAAAATCTGAAATAACTGGATAAGTTAGATGTCTCTAAAAGGAATGGGGCGACATGCCCAACAAATGAGAAAATCTGATAATGGAGTCAAGATTGAAAAATGGAGGTGTCTATTCTCAAGGTCCTGTAACTTCCACAGCAGCTACAACACGTCACCTGAATGGAACTCCTCTACTTGGTGTCCTTGTGGCTGGGCACCTAAAAGGTTTTACAAAAAAATAGATTTGAAAGAAAACGGGTCAGAGCCTGATTATGAAAATAGTTTAAAAATTGCAAGTGTTTAATATCATTAAACAGTGAATATAAAGTACATGATAGTGTGTTCACTCACATGAGTTCCTCACCCCTCAACTAATTGTGCAGTCCTATCGTACCCATTCTAGTTATTCCCACATCTAATTATTCCAATACAAAATCTAACCTTACTATACGATTCCCAATTCAATTCCCGACATCTTATTTTAAACAGAGTATTTCACTTTTCTACACAGTTTCCCATATTAATACTACTAATTACTAGAGATCTTCCATTTTAGCTTTACAAAACGTTGCTATTATTTACTCTCGCATTTATACATGACAATTCATTTCAATTAATAGTATATTATTCTCATCATAAATATACAATACTAGCACCCCGAGTCTAAGCTGCGGTGCACACATACTCTGCTATCCAAGCCCGGTACATCACATACATAAGGACCACGCATTCCTAATCTCTCAGGAATCTCAATTAACAACAATCACACATAATGGAGGTGAACATAGTTCACATCACATGGGTCACGCACATACCTACGCTCATACAAAGATTAGATGGCCCTGATCGAACGCCGACCTCCCATGATAGCAAGTATGGTAGGTATGTTATACACAGATAACCACATATAGTAAGCATTTGCACATCTTAAATATCTCAAAATATTAATAGCGGTATACTTCTCGTTCTTATACCATCATTTAGTATTATACGTTTACAAGTCCCCGATTTATATACATTAAAGTCGTCAACTCTTCTCACGTCGTAATTAGGTACTCGCTTCCAAATCCACAAAGGTCATCCGGTTTACTATAAGATCCTATGTTTTACTCCTCAACGTACCCCATTTCTCATAACTATACCCACTAGTTAAGAGGGGAAGGTTATCTCACCATTTAAACAAGTCTACGGGACATATGAAATAAAAACTGGCCAAAAAGGCCATTCTGTAAACTCGTTAGAATTCTCGTTCGAACGAGGTCGTTTGAATGAGTTTCGTTCGAACGAAAGGCTCGAACGAACTACCAACTCGTTAGAAGGGATACTGTCATCTCGTTAGAAGCTTGTTCGAATGACCTGGGCAGGTCTTCTAACAAGATGGCAGTTTGCGCCCAGAATTTTTCCAATTCATTTTTCTAAATTTTTCTCTTCTCTAAACTCATCCTAAGATCATCCCAATAGCATTTTAATGTTCTTAAATTTCTCTAAATCCTCTTAGGTCGTTTCTTAACATATTTATGGGGTCAAATCCTCCTAAACAACATGTAATCATCATATATCCCCAAATTTTATCCCAAACCCTATGAACATAAATCCCAGAATTTTATTGTGCTCAATTACTCATCATAAGTCCATTTTTAAATCATCATATTTAAGTCTTTGAATACTAAATTAGTCCATCGTCATTCTACATGCAAATCCTATCCTAAATTTAGAGTTTCTCCAACAATTTCATTAGTTTTCCTCAAAACTTTCAAGATAAAATAGTTCCCACACTAAACATGGAAGAAATATTCAATGCACTTAAAAATATTAAATCACTTGCCTTAGATTCATTTTCCAGATTTGTTGTCATTGATTCTAGGCTTGATTTCCTTTCTCTCGGTCACAAATTCTTCCAGAATGGTGGTGATGGTTGAGGGTTTTGGTTTGGCTCTTGTAACCTATCTCCAACTTCTCTCAAAACTCCCGGAGCCCACTTTCTTATCTTTTGCTGGTAATGGCCTTAGTGGCCCCTTTAAAATTATAAATATAAACTCTAATTTTCGTGGGTTTTAATTCCCTTATTTTTAAAGTTACCAAAATACCCTTTTAGGTTGCCGGTTTGGCCTAAAGATGCCCCGGGACCCAAACTAAATCCCCGACTAGTGTTTTCGGTCTATTTCGACCCTTCCGGACACGTTGGCACACTGAAAATGACCATTCGGTTGATAAAAATATAATTCACTTTTTAATTTAAATCAATTCATTCCTGACGCGAGTGACATGCGCGTTCCAATTAAATTTCCAAATTGTCGTATTTCCGTCTCGTGATAACTTTAATATTCAATACTCATGAAATTTTCAATTTTAACATCATAATCAAATACCAACTCACATCTCGCTAGTATTTATATCCGGATTAATTCCCAATTAATTCTCATTTAATTCAATTAATCCCTTAAATAAAAATCAATAAAATTACGGGGTATTACATACTTCCCCCCTAATAACAGAATTTCGTCCCAAAATTCGGAACTAAAGAGTACCTGGTAAAAATAGCTCTGGATAACGCTCGCGCATTTCATCCTCGCGCTCCCATGTGGACTCCTCGGCATTATGATGCCTCCACTGAACACGTACTAACAGTACTATCTTCGACCTCAGTTTTCGCTCGCTTCGGTCCAAAATAGCAATCGGCCCCTCCTCATAGGAACTATTGGGTTGAAGATCGATGTCCTCTAAAGCAATGTGAGTATGGGCCAAATCATCCCTAAGATATTTCCTTAGCGAGGAAATATAGAACACATCATGAATCCTATGCAAGTGCTCCGGTAACCCAAGTCTATACGCAACTGGCCCAATCTTCTACCGGTCCGGAGCTACCCGAATACGGCTCCGTGTCATCTCTATCCTTGCCGAAATGTCCTGAATCACTTCCGGCCCAAGGAGTTTGTTATCCCCCACTTCTAACCAACATGATGGGGAACGACAAGGTCTACCATACAACGCCTCAAACGTAGCCATACTAATGGTGTACTGGTAGGAGTTTTTGTAAGCAAACTCCACCAGTGGAAGGTACTGCTCCTAACCCCCTCCAAAGTCTAGGATGCACATAGGCAACATGTCCTCCAACATCTGATTTGTCCGCTCAGTTTTCCCATCGGTCTGTGGGTGATAAGCTGTACTCAACCGCAATTCAGTGCCCATGGCCTCCTATAAACTCTCCCAAAACCGTGAAACAAATATCTTGTCTCGGTCAGACACGATATTTAGAGGCACACCGTGAAGTCTCACTATTTTCGTAATGAAAATCTGGGCATACTATCCCGTTGTATAGTATGTCCTCAAGGGTAGAAAATGAGCAACTTTGGTCAACCTATCCAAACCACCCATATGGAGTCGTGACCCCTCTGCGACGTAGGTAACCCCGTGATGAAGTCCATGGATATGCTCTCCCACATCCACGTTGGAACCTCTAATTCCTGTAGAAGTCCTACCGGTCTCTGATGATCCACCTTTACTAGCTGACAAGTGGCACATTTAGAAACAAACACGATAATATCTCTCTTCATCCCGCTCCACCAATACTGTCGTCTCATGTCTTGGTACATTTTATCCCAAACCCTATGAACATAAATACCAAAATTTTATTGTGCTCAATTACTCATCATAAGTCCCTTTTTAAATCATCATATTTAAGTCTTCGAATACTAAATTAGTCCATCGTCATTCTACATCCAAATCCTATCCCAAATTTAGAGTTTCTCCAACAATTTCATTAGTTTTCCTCAAAACTTTCAAGACAAAATAGTTCCTACACTTAACATGGAAGAAATATCCAATGCACTTAAAAATATCAAATCACTTGCCTTAGATTCATTTTCCAGATTTGTTGTCGTTGATTCTAGGCTGAATTTCTTTTCTTTCGTCACAAATTCTTCCAGAATGGTGGTGATGGTTGAGGGTTTTGGTTTGGCTCTTGTAACCTATCTCCAACTTCTCTCAAAACTCCCGTAGCCCACTTTCTTATCTTTTGCTGGTAATGGCCTTAGTGGCCCCTTTAAAATTGTAAATATAAACTCTAATTTTCGTGGGTTTTAATTCCCTTATTTTTAAATTTACCAAAATACCCTTTTAGGTTGTCGGTTTGGCCTAAAGGTGCCCCGGGACCCAAACTAGACCCCCGGCTAGTGTTTTCGGACTATTTTGACCTTTTCGAAAACGTTGGTGCACTCAAAATGACCACTCGGTTGATAAAAATATAATTAACTTTTCAATTTAAATCAATTCATTCCTAACGCGAGTGACATTCGCGTTCCAATTAAATTTCCAAATTGTCGTATTTCCGTCTCGCGACAACTTTAATATTCAATACTCATGAAATTTTTAATTTTAACATCATAATCAAATACCAACTCACATCTTGCTAGTATTTATATCCAGATTAATTCCCAATTAATTCTCATTTAATTCAATTAATCCCTTAAATAAAAATCAATAAAATTACGGGGTATTACATTCTTCCCCCCCAATAACAGAATTTCGTCCCAAAATTCGGGACTAAAGAGTACCTGGTAAAAATAGCTCTGGATAACGCTTGCGCATTTCATCCTCGCGCTCCCATGTGGACTCCTCGGCATTATGATGCCGCCACTGAACACGTACTAACGGTACTATCTTCGACCTCAATTTCCGTTCGCTTTGATCCAAAATAGCAATCGGCCCCTCCTCATAGGAACTATCGGGCTGAAGATTGATGTCCTCCAAAGCAATGTGAGTATGGGCCAAATCATCCCTAAGATATTTCCTTAGCGAGGAAATATGGAACACATCATGAATCCTATGCAAGTGCTCCGGTAACCCAAGTCTATGCACAACTGGCCCAATCCGCTCGATGATAGGAAATGGGCCCACATATCTCGGTGCCAGTTTCCCCTTTTTCCCAAAACGCATAATCCCCTTCATAGGAGATACTCTGAGTAAATCCTGGTCCCCCACTTTGAATTCTCTGAAGAACCTCTTGGCATCAGCATAGCTCTTTTGCCGGTCCTGAGCTACCCGAATACGGCTCCGTGTCATCTCTATCCTTGCCAAAGAGTCCTGAATCACTTCCGGCCCGAGGATTTTGTTATCCCCCACTTCTAACCAACATGCTGGGGAACGACAAGGTCTACCATACAACGCCTCAAACGGAGCCATACCAATGGTGAACTGGTAGGAGTTGTTGTAAGCAAACTCCACCAGTGGAAGGTACTGCACCTAACCCCCTCAAAAGTCTAGGATGCACATACGCAACATATCCTCCAACAACTGATTTGTTCGCTCGGTTTGACCATCGGTCTGTGGGTGATAAGCCGTACTCAACCGCAATTCAGTGCCCATGGCCTCCTAGAAACTCTCCCAAAACCGTGAAACAAATATCTTATCTCGGTCAGACACAATATTTAGAGGCACACCGTGAAGTCTCACTATTTCCGCAATGAAAATCTGGGCATACTATCCCATTGTATAGTATGTCCTCACGGGTAGAAAATGAGCAACTTTGGTCAACCTATCCACAACCACCCATATGGAGTTCAGACCCCTCTGCGACATAGGTAACCCCGTGATGAAGTCCATGGATATGCTCTCCCACATCCACGTTGGAACCTCTAATGGCTGTAGAAGTCCTATCGGTCTCTGATGATCCACCTTTACTAGCTCACAAGTGGCGCATTTAGAAACAAACACGACAATATCTCTCTTCATCCCGCTCCACCAATACTGTCGTCTCATGTCTTGGTACATTTTATCCCAAACCCTATGAACATAAATCCTAAAATTTTATTGTGCTCAATTACTCATCATAAGTCCCTTTTTAAATCATCATATTTAAGTCTTCGAATACTAAATTAGTCCATCGTCATTCTACATGCAAATCATATCCCAAATTTAGAGTTTCTCCAACAATTTCATTAGTTTTCCTCAAAACTTTCAAGACAAAATAATTCCTACACTAAACATGGAAGAAATATTCAATGCACTTAAAAATATCAAATCACTTGCCTTAGATTCATTTTCCAGATTTGTTGTCGTTGATTCTAGGCTGAATTTCCTTTCTTTCGATCACAAATTCTTCCAGAATGAAGGGGATGGTTGAGGGTTTTGGTTTGGCTCTTGTAACCTATCTCCAACTTTTCTCAAAACTCCCGTAGCCCACTTTCTTATCTTTTGCTGGTAATGGCCTTAGTGGCCCCTTTAAAATTATAAATATAAACTATAATTTTCGTGGGTTTTAATTCCCTTATTTTTAAAGTTACCAAAATACCCTTTTAGGTTGCCGGCTTGGCCTAAAGATGTCCCGGGACCGAAACTAGACCCCCGGCTAGTGTTTTCGGACTATTTCGACCCTTCCGAACACGTTGGAGCACTCAAAATGACCACTAGATTGATAAAAATATAATTAAAATTTTAATTTAAATCAATTCATTCCTGACGCGAGTGACATGCGCGTTCTAATTAAATTTTCAAATTGTCGTATTTCCGTTTCGCGACAACTTTAATATTCAATACTCATGAAATTTTTAATTTTAACATCATAATCAAATACCAACTCACATCTTGCTAGTATTTATATCCAGATTAATTCCCAATTAATTCTCATTTAATTCAATTAATCCCTTAAATAAAAATCAATAAAATTACGGGGTATTACATTTTCCCCCCTAATAACAGAATTTCGTCCCAAAATTCGAAACTAAAGAGTACCTGGTAAAAATAGCTCTGGATAACGCTCGCGCATTTCATCCTCACGCTCCCATGTGGACTCCTCGGCATTATGATGCCGCCACTGAACACGTACTAACGGTACTATCTTCGACCTCAGTTTCCGCTCGCTTTGATCCAAAATAGCAATCGGCCCCTCCTCATAGGAATTATCGGGCTGAAGATCGATGTCCTCCAAAGCAATGTGAGTATGGGCCAAATCATCCCTAAGATATTTCCTTAGCGAGGAAATATAGAACACATCATGAATCCTATGCAAGTGCTCCGGTAACCCAAGTCTATACGCAACTGGCCCAATCCGCTCGATGATAGGAAATGGTCGCACATATCTCGGTGCCAGTTTCCCCTTTTTCCCAGAACGCATAATCCCCTTCATAGGAGATACTCTGAGTAAAACCTGGTCCCCCACTTTGAATTCTCTAAAGAACCTCTTGGCATCAGCATAGCTCTTCTGCCGGTCCGGAGCTACCCGAATACGGCTCCATGTCATCTCTATCCTTGCCAAAGTGTCCTGAATCACTTCCGGCCCAAGGAGTTTGTTATCCCCCACTTCTAACCAACATGATGGGGAACGACAAGGTCTACCATACAACGCCTCAAACGTAGCCATACTAATGGTGAACTGGTAGGAGTTGTTGTAAGCAAACTCCACCAGTGGAAGGTACTGCTCCTAACCCCCTCCAAAGTCTAGGATGAACATACGCAACATGTCCTCTAACATCTGATTTCTCCAACAATTTCATTAGTTTTCCTCAAAACTTTCAAGATAAAATAGTTCCCACACTAAACATGGAAGAAATATTCAATGCACTTAAAAATATTAAATCACTTGCCTTAGATTCATTTTCCAGATTTGTTGTCATTGATTCTAGGCTTGATTTCCTTTCTCTCGGTCACAAATTCTTCCAGAATGGTGGTGATGGTTGAGGGTTTTGGTTTGGCTCTTGTAACCTATCTCCAACTTCTCTCAAAACTCCCGGAGCCCACTTTCTTATCTTTTGCTGGTAATGGCCTTAGTGGCCCCTTTAAAATTATAAATATAAACTCTAATTTTCGTGGGTTTTAATTCCCTTATTTTTAAAGTTACCAAAATACCCTTTTAGGTTGCCGGTTTGGCCTAAAGATGCCCCGGGACCCAAACTAAATCCCCGACTAGTGTTTTCGGTCTATTTCGACCCTTCCGGACACGTTGGCACACTGAAAATGACCATTCGGTTGATAAAAATATAATTCACTTTTTAATTTAAATCAATTCATTCCTGACGCGAGTGACATGCGCGTTCCAATTAAATTTCCAAATTGTCGTATTTCCGTCTCGTGATAACTTTAATATTCAATACTCATGAAATTTTCAATTTTAACATCATAATCAAATACCAACTCACATCTCGCTAGTATTTATATCCGGATTAATTCCCAATTAATTCTCATTTAATTCAATTAATCCCTTAAATAAAAATCAATAAAATTACAGGGTATTACACATTGGTCCCGTGCGAGGTTTTGGTGACTCTTATGGGACCGTTTTGTGTTTATTTTATGTCTTCACCCTTCGATGGCATGTTTTTATGCTTAAGTCTAACTTTTTGCAAATTTATGTTGTACACTCAAACCGGGAGCGCCGTGACTACAAGGCCGATTCCTACGAGTCACTAAGTTCACGTGTGAGCTGTTCGTGAATCTTACCGGACCGTTTTATGCTTGTTTTATATTTTCACCCTTTAATTGCATATTTTTATGCTTAAGTCTAATTTTTTTGCAAATTTACGTTGTACACTGAAATCGGGAGCCCCGTGACTACGCGATCCGTTCTTATGAGTCACATTGGTCCCGTTCGAGATGTTCATGACTCTTACCGGACCGTTTTGTGGCTCTTTTATATTTTCACCCTTCGATGGCATGTTTTTATGATTAAGTCTACCATTTTGTAAATTTACATCACACACTCAAATCGGGATCCTCATGACTAGCTGGTCAGTTCCTACGAGTCACATTGGTCCCGTGCGAGGTGTTCGTGACTCTTACGGGACAGTTTTGTGGTTATAATATGTTTTCACCCTTCGATGTCATGTTTCTATGCTTAAGTCTAACTTTTTGCAAATTTACATCATACACTCAAACCGGGAGTGCCGTGACAACGGGACCGATTCCTATGAGTTACATCAATCCCGTGCGAGGCGTTTTGTGACAACCCGCCTAATAAGATACCGGGCGATCACTCCTATATCAAATTTTAACAGGAGTCTCATATGGATCATTCTTAGCATCACTGTCGAAAATCCATTTAATTACTAATAACCTATTAGGCTGGCGTCAAAAACGTTTACTTAACTACTCTTTTTAAACAATTATAAATAAACATACACATAGTTTATGCGTAAATGAAACTGAAAGGAAAATGAAATGAAATAAAATAACCGAACACTCGGTTCAAATTATACAACCATATCGAATGAGGTTCTAAAAGAATAAATAAATGCAATTGGACCATTGGCCCGAATATTTACACAGTACCTCCTATCTAGATTACAAGGATAGAAGCGTCTATCGAAAACCTGCACGCATCCATAGCTGCTGCAGCTGACGTCTGACTCGAAAGAAGTTCCATCTAGGTGTCCCTGTGTCTGGACACCTATATATATATATATATATATATATATATATATATATATATATATATATATATATATATATATATATATATATATATATATATATAGCAAGAGAGGAAAAGTAGATAGACGGGTCAGAGCCCGAGTTTTAAAAATATTTAGCAAGTGAATAAATGCCTTATTATTTTAGAAAAAGGTTTTATCTCATATTTAAGTTTGGTATCGTACTCCCATGAGATACCCCTCACCTATCCTCTAACAGTGCACTCCTAGCGCATCCCTCTAAACATCCTAATCAAGCTACCCTGCTAAACTAGTCTATCACCCAACCACTATCTACCCTGGTAGTCCAAGTACTAAGGGCTAAACTTCACCCCAGTCTCAACGCTATGCCATGTTCGTGTGTGGGGTGACTCGCAAAGCGAAATCCAAACAAGGAACCCCCCCCCCCCCCGATACACTACTATGTGGCAAGGTCGATCGTCAGGATCCGCCAGTACCTCAGTACAATATATATATATATATATATATATATATATATATATATATATATATATATACCGCAAGAAATACTAATATTAGAGCACTAAGGATGAAACTTCTCCCCAGTCTCAACACAATGCCATATTCATGCGTGGGGTATCTCGCAAAGCGAAATCCAAACAAGGAACCCCCCTGATTCACTACTATGCGGCAAGGTCGATCGTCGGAATCCATTAGACCCTCGGCACCCAAATTATACATATATACTCATATTACAATATACATCCGGATCTATCTCTTGTACTGAGAATTAATTTATATCCATTTATCTCAAAACTTTCCATTTCCCTTCTCATATCCAGGAAATGAATTTAAAAGCCAATTCATTATCATGAATTGCTTTAACATAACATATACTTTTAAAAATCCAGTTTTATTAACATAAAAATGCTTTTCTATTCTAAAAAATCCCATTTCCTTTCCTATATCCAGGAAATGTAATTAAAAGCCATTTTTATTATCATAAAAATGCTTTTACCATATCATATGCTTCCACTTCCCTTCTTCCATCCGGGTCATGTTTTCGAAGCCATTTCATATAACCCATTTCCCATTCTATATCTAGGAAATGTGAGTAGAGCCAATCCATTATCATGAATTTCTTTAACAAATCTAAGACCGCCCCTCCGGGTTTCCCCACTGGACGCGCCCCTAAATGGCTATCATCTTCTAGGGCCTATCAAACAAGACAACCTGGGAACCTAACACATCGTCGGGAAGTGGTCATATGCCTGCGGGAAAGTCAAGACCACACCCAGAATCCCCTAACCAGCGCAGAAACAAATATCGCTCATATGGCCTAGGACTATATCCACCCTGCATTCATTAGCCAGGGGGCATGACCATATGCACGCAACTTCCCTTATGATAGCGATTTAGAGAGGTGTGTAGCCATCTTTTATTATTATGAAAATCATTTGTCTTTCCATTTTGAAAATATTCATATTTACATTTTCAAAATCATTTACATCATATCATATATATAAACTTTAAATCACATAGTATATATATATATATATATATATATATATATATATATATATATATATATCGAATATATACATATGCCCTAATTGCCAATCTCATCTAACGATGACCAGTAATCCCAAGGATTCTTTCGAAGAATCATAATCATGCTTTCATATACGCATGATACTAAACCCAAAGTATTTTCTTACTTTAATAAACGATACATACCTTAATCCCATCTAAGGGTTTATTTGATATCTCCAATTATACCATTATACACTAATTGAATATATCTATACTCTTAATTCCATCATAATCACCTCACAGGATTTGCCCTACACCAATCCAAGGCATTATCTTTCATCTAAAGGTTTATTAACCCTCAAAACCATCATTTAGGAGTCCTGAATTCATAACTAGGAACCCCCATATAAAACCCCAAATTGTAATTTAACTCCCCATACTCTTAAGGGCGGAAAACTGGCAATTCTGACCAAAGCTAATCGATTCGCCTCAAATGCGAATCGATTCGGGTGGGCGAATCGATTCGTCCCCCAATCCGAATCGATTCGGAAATGGTTATGCAAATAGGTCCTTAATGGCGAATCGATTTGGTCTAAATCCGAATCGATTCGGCCCACTATAGAAACCCAAATCCCTTTAGGCGAATCGATTCGGTCTGGACCCGAATCGATTCGGCCTGTTCGAGGGACACAGTTTGGGCAATTTCTCAAATTCGAAAATACCCAAAACTCAATACAATCTCTATTTAATTCATAACTTGGATTTATTCCTACAAACCCAAAGTTTTAATACCTCCTCAAATTCTTTAGAGATCCTAACATTCCTTTTGAGAACCCCTAATATTTATCTCCAATAAGTTCTAACTAATGGTTTTGATCTCGGACAGCTATCCGTAGAAAAATCACTATAAATCCAAAAAAAATCAGAAAAATACGTGGTCAGATCCCACCCGACCGTGTCGAAAAGATCTACAATTTTTAGTTTGACCAGGAGCCGAATCGATTCGTCTCTAGGCCGAATGGATTCGGAAAGCACGCTGGTGACAGTTTCGGCCATTAAAGCTTCTCCCAAGCTTTTGTCCCCTCACCCAACGTCCTACAACCTCAACCAATTACAAATACACATATATTAAGGGTTCTAAACATCATAGAACCCAAAACCACCAATTAATTTCAAATAAATTTCTAGGTATCTCCAATTAGAAAATTTTAGGGGTTTATTCGTTTTATCTCCTGAAAACCCAACCCAAAATCTTTAGGGTTTATTTATACCAAACTAAGGTATGGGATATTTATGCAAAAAGGAAATAAAGCAAGTAAACACTTGCCTCGTGGATAAAATTCGACGTCCTCGAGCCGAATCCCGCGGAGGCTGGCCGAAATCTCCCCTTTTCTCCTCTTTTTCTTCATCCTCTCTCTCTTCTCTCTCTTCTCTTTCTTTTCTTTCTCTTTTTCTGCCTCTCCCCCTCCTTTTATAAGGAGAAAAGGGTTTAACCCCTTAAAAACCTAAAAACGACTCGTTTACTCAATTACGAGCCATTTTAACTCTAAAATTTCCCGAAACTCAATTTCGACAATCGGACACTCTTTTCCAACTATCTCGGAAATTCTGAGAGTTATGGCGCGGTCAAAATTCCCATCCGAGGTTCTTGACCGCATCTCACTATTTCAACCTCACACGACTTAATGGGGGTTTTCCAATTTAAATCTCACATCATGTCGCTTTACTTAACGGCGACATATAATTAAAATATTCCCACCTATATAATCCCAAAAAATAATTACAACATCCCTTGAAAGTCATTAAATCCTCGAAAATCACTATTTCGAGAAATTCTCCAAATTATCAATTTATACTCAATTATGTAATTTAACTGTCTCCAAAAGGACGGGTTGTTACACGTTTGTGCCTCTTACGAGACCATTTTGTGCTTGTTTTATGTTTTCACCCTTTGATTGCATGTTTTTATGCTTAAGCCTAAACGTTTTTGCAAATTTACGTCGTAAACTCAAACCGGGAGCCCCGTTACGACGCGGTCGGTTCTTACGAGTCACATTGGTCCTGTGCGAGGTGTTCGTGACTCTTACGAGACTGTTTTATATTTGTTTTACATTTTCTCCCTTTGATGGCATGTTTTTATGCTTAAGTCTAACTTTTTTGCAAATTTACATCGTACACTCAAACCGGGAGCCCCGTTACTACGAGATCAGTTGCTACGAGTCACCGAGGTCCCTTGCGAGGTGTTCGTGACACTTAACGGACCATTTTGTGCTTGTTTTATGTTTTCCCCTTCGATTCCATATTTTTATGCTTAAGTCTAAATGTTTTGCAAATTTACGTCATACACTCAAATCGGGAGCATCGTGACTACGCGGTTGGTTCCAACGAGTAAAATTGGTCCCGTGCGAGGTGTTCGTGACTCTTACCGGACCGTTTTATGGTTTTTTTATGTTTTCACCCTTCGATGGCATGTTTTTATGCTTAAGTCCAGTGTTTTGCAAATTTACGTCGTACACTCAAATCGGGATCCCCGTGACTAACTATTCACTTCCTACGAATAACACTGGTCCCATTCGAGGTGTTCGTGACTCTTACGAGACCGTTATGTGGTTATTTTACATTTTCACCCTTCGATGGCATGTTTTTATGCTTTAGTCTAACATTTTGCAAATTTACGTCACAGACTGAAACCGGTAGCCCCGTGACTACGTGGTCGGTTCCTAAGAGTCACATTGGACCCATGCGAGGCATTCGTGACTCTTACCCGACCGTTTTGTGGTTGTTTTACATTTTCACCCTTCGATGGCATGTTTTTATGCTTAAGTTTAATTTTTTACAAATTTACATCGTACACTCAAACCGGGATCCCCGTGACTATGTAGTCGGTTCCTACGAGTCACATTGGTCCCGTGCGAGGTGTTCGTTACTCGTACGGGACCGTTTTGTGTTTGTTTTATGTTTTCACCCCTCGATGGAATGTTTTTATGCTTAAGTCTAACTTTTTGTAAATTTATGTCGTACACTCAAATCGGGAGCCCTGTGACTACGCGGTCGGTTCCTACGAGTCACATTGGTCCCGTGCGAGGTGTTCATGACTCTTACGGGTCCGTTCTGTGGTTATTTTATATTTTCACCCTTCGATGGCATGTTTTTATGCTTAAGTGTAACTTTTTGCAAATTTACGTCGCACACTCATACCAGGATTCCCTTGACTACGCGATCGGTTCCTACGAGTCACATTGGTCCCGTGCGAGGCATCCATGACTCTTATCGAACTATTTTGTGGTTGTTGTACTTTTTCACCCTTTGATGGCATTTTTTATGCTTTAGTCTAATATTTTACAAATTTACGTCGTACACTCAAACCGGGATCCCCGTGACTATGCGGTGGGTTCTTACGTGTCACATTGGTCCTGTGAGAGGTGTTCGTGACTCTTACGAGACTGTTTTGTGTTTGTTTTACGTTTTCACCCTTCGATGGCATGTTTTTATGATTAAGTCCAATATTTTGCAAATTTACGTCGTACACTCAAACTCGGATCCCCGTGACCTACCGGTCGGTTCCTACTAGTCACATTGGTCCCGTGTGAGGTGTTCGTGACCATTTTGTGGTTTTTTTACGTTTTCATACTTCGATGGATTATTTCTATGCTTAAGGGTAACTTTTTGCAAATTTACATCATACACTCAAATCGGGAGCCCCGTGACTACGCGGTCGATTCCTACGAGTCACAAAGGTTACGTGCGAGCTGTTCGTGAATCTTACCAGACCGTTTTGTGCTTGTTTAACGTTTTCACCCTTCGATTGCTTATTTTTATGCTCAAGTCTAAAGTTTTTGTAAATTTACATCGTACATTGAAATCGGGAGCCCCGTGACTACCCGGTCGGTTCTTATGAGTCACATTGGTCCCATGCGAGGTGTTCGTGAATCTTACCGGACCGTTTTGTGGTTGTTTTACGTTTTCACCCTTCGATGGCATATTTTTATGATTAAGTCTAGCGTTTTGCAAATTTACGTCGGCACTCAAACCGGGATCCCGGTGACTAACCGGTCAGTTCTTACGATTCACATTAGTCCCGTGCGAGGTGTTCGTGACTCTTACGGACTCATTTTGTGGTTATTTTACATTTTCACCCTTCGATGGCATGTTTTTATGCTTAAGTCTAACTTTTTGCAAATTTACGTCGTACACTCAAACAGGGAGCTCCGTGACTACGCGGTCGATTCCTACGAGTTACATCGATCCCGTGCAAGGCGTTCGTGCCTCTTATGAGACAATTTTGTGCTTGTTTTACGTTTTCACCCTTCGATTGCATGCTTTTTTGCTTAAGTCTAAATTTTTTGCAAATTTACGTCGTACACTCAAATCGGGAGCCGCGTGACTACGCGGTCGGTTCCTACGAGTCACATTGGTCCCGTGGGAGGTGTTCGTGACTCTTATCAGACCGTTTTGTGTTTGTTTTATGTTTTTACCCTTCGATGGCATGTTTTTATGCTCATGTCTAATTTTTTGCAAATTTACTTTGTACGTTCAAACCGGGATCCCCGTGACTATGTGGTCGGTTCTTATGAGTCACATTGGTCCCGTACAAGGTGTTCGTGACTCGTACAGGACTGTTTTGTGTTTGTTTTATGTTTTCACCCTTTGATGGCATGTTTTTATGCTTCAGTCTAACTTTTTGCAAATTTACGTCGTACACTCAAATCGGGAGCGTCGTGACTACGTGGCCAATTCCTACGAGTTACATATATAGTTGTATGTAGAGTGTTTAGCAATCAATTATATATATATAGCTGTTGATCACATATATGTTATACAAGTAATATACAACTATATATATGTTATATGTAAGCTATATATATAACTATATATGTTAAAAAATTCTTGAATGGAAACATAAATCTAAAGATCATTTAAATTTCAAACAAATTATGTCAAATTAAAAAAAAAATGATGGATGAGTTAACAAGTTACCAGCAAGTTGGAGCTGGAGAGAGGAAAAAAGGAGATGGAGCCAGAGAGGTCAACCAGAAACAGGTCTGAATCTTGCACGCTTTTAAATTATAATTGTTAACAAAAAATGACTCATTATAAAAATATAACTTAATATTATAATGGATACTAACGCACTACCTCAAACGACGTAGTTTGGGGGAGTTTTGAGTTGAAGTGGGGGGTTTTCCTGTAATCTCACCCTTATTTTCACACCAAAACTAAGTCGTTTTGAGATGGTCCATTAGTAAACTCGTTATTTGGGTCCACACCTGATCGACTATGTGCGTATATTAAATATATAAATTGAAAAAATAAATAATAATAGATTTCATTACACACAAATGGAATAAAGAACACTGTTTAAAGTATAATCAATCCGCAAAAGTAAGACCTATCTATCTCATATCCAATCCATAAATTAGCTCTAGTAAAAAACCCACCAAAATCAAAGCCTAATTAACTACAATCTATTTTCAAGTACTAAAAACAAACCAAATCAAATAAATTTAAGCAATTACACATATAATGAGGTAGAGAACACCATAATAAATAGTCTCAATCATCAATGAATGGAACTAAAGATTCAAACCCCAGTCTTAAAAAAATATATCAATAAACATAATAATAATAATTAGAAACATAATTACCTTCAATAAACAATGTAAACCTCTATTACCTCCTTTTTTCTCTCTGTACCAATCATGAATATCTATTTCTAGAATTTGATTGTATTTACAATATAGGAACAACCCAAATGAACCTTTTTTCTAAATTGGTAGACAAACCATAATTAATAACACAAGATCCTAATTTCAGAGAAAAATAATTTTTTTATTAAGAAAAAAGATAATCAAACATATTTTTTCTCAATCATGAATAAAGAACATTTTTTTAAGTATACTCAATATGCAAATTAAGCACTATATTTCCCATATCCAATCAATTAATTAGCTCTAGTAAAAAAACCACCAAAATCAAAGCTTAATTAACGATATTCTGTTTTCAAATAATAAAAACAAACCAAATCAAACAAGTTTAAGCAACTACACATAAAATGAATTAAAGAACACTTTTTTAAATATTCTCAATCATCAAATGAATAAAACTAAAGATTCAAACCCACCAAATGAATAAAGAATACTGTATAAAGTATTCTCAATCTGCAAGTTAATGGAAAGAAATAAGTGAAAAGAAACTTACAATGGACGGAGGGAGAGCAGAGGCAGAGTGAACCGAGGTAATCTAGGTCCTATAGCCGAGGTGTCCGAGGTCGTATTAAGAGGTTTATAGCCGGAGGGAGAGAGGGAGAGCAAAAGCAAGTTTTTGGAGGGAGAGAGGTTAGGGATCGAGGTGACCGTGATGAGCGGAGGTTAGGGAGAGTAATAGTTTTTTTTTATCTTTTTAGTTAACACACAACAAAAATAAGTAACAAGTGAAATAAAATACTTTTGGCATCACACTTGTTTTTGTTTCCAAAAGTATGGTATTTTGCTCAACACACTCCTGTGTTGCCAAAAGTTAAGTCATGTTTGGCAACAAACAAATACGATGCTAAAAGCTAAAATTTCCCCCTATTTATTTTGCTAGCTTCCCGCTTGAAAATTTAACCTTTGGCAACAAGTTTTAATTTATGTTGCTAAAAGTACAATGTAAAATGGCCTTTTGGCAACATAATTAAGATTTTGTTGCCAAAAGGGTATCTTTGACAACAAAAATAGCTTGTGTTGCTAAATATTGTTGCTAATGGTGCAAATTCTTGTAGTGTTTGGTTACTACCTGAAGGTCCAATAGAAGGGGGTAAGGGAGGAGAAGGTCATGTATATGATGGTGCTGAATAAGACAACTGAGTCGTCATTCCATAGAGTGAAGCATCTTCAATCAAAGGTTGAGCACCAGGAGACAGCACAGGGAATATCCGTCCCTGCATCAAGTAAACTAACAACACTATAAGAAGGGTAAATTTACATTTGATCTATTTTTCACCCAAGTGAAAAGAAAAAATTGGTTAAAATCATTTTCAAAGTGTGCATACTGTACTTGGGTTGAGTGTTGTGAACCCTTAGTGATTCTGGACAAAAAATAAATAAAACTCTGGGAAAAGTATTTTCATTATTTTACTTAACTCGGATGAAAAATATCACACCATGAACCAAACGGGGCATAAGGTCGTATATTATCATAGAGAATATCGTAACCTATAGAGTAAGAACTCCAATTCCGAATAGGAACAACACTGGGTGGCAGCAACATGGGACCATAAGCACCGGGAACTGATGAACTAGGTAATTGAAAACGCGAGGCTTTCTAAGATAATGCTCTGATACCACTTGTTGTAACATGAGGCCCCCAATTTTAAATATTACACAAAAAGTAATTTTAATTCAATTTCCTTTTAAAGAGATGCAGAAGCGAGATGGTTCAATTAAACACACACAAACTCCAAATTTTAATTTCTTTCAGATTAAAATTAAACAAACTCAAAGTGAAATTAAATTAGATAACAAATACATTTTTCACTTAAACTAATTTAACCCAAGTACTAGAAATTTGCCTAAGTCATATTTTCAATATTACCAAATTAGGCAAAACCAAATTTAACAAATTAAATGATGATTTGTATTAAACTAACATATACCCAAATTGAATTTGCACCAAATTAAACAAGTAGTGATTTAAACAAATTTTATCTTTTTACCTAAACATGCATCTAATGTGAATTTTGCAAAAGATAAAATAAACAAACAACAACAACGCCACGATCTACGAGGAAAAACCCGCAATGAGAAAAAACCTCGGACGACTCCACTAAGTATGGTTTTACATTTACAAGACAGATGACTTACTTCCTCGACTCGACTCCTTTCAAGCCTTGACGCGTCTTCTTGTAAGCACCTCCGCCTAGTCAACAACCCCGAAACTCCACCGGAACCTTGGACTTCACCAATGAGACTTTAGGAACACCGTCAACCCCACATGGCACCTTTCACCATGTGAGAATGCCGCAGAAAAATAACAAACTTCTTCTTTGAAGGATGTAGAAGCATACCCAAACGAACTCTTCAACTCGATAGAGTAAACCCGATGCCAAAACACTCCAAGCAAGATATTTATATGGAAACTTTGAATAAACAATATGGGTGTAAATGAAAAGTGTTTTAGGGTGATTTTCTTGGAAAGCAAAACACTTAAACCACGAACCTTTTCCTAGAAATTTAAACTCTCTAAAACTCTCTCTAGGAGATGCAAGAATATGAAAAAGTTTATTTTAAAAGGTTGGTTCCCTCACATATTAAATTTGTCAAAAGTTAGTGGTGAAAATTAGTTGGGTAGAGGTCAAAAACTTCTCAAAACTGCCAGTTAATTTTCCCATCGAAAATCTCGTTCGAACGAGTTTTTCGTTCGAACGAAGTCTCGTTCAAACGACCCTTCTAACGAAGTTCCAGTGGCCTTTTGGTAAGTATCGTTGGCAAACTCGTTCGAACGATTTTCTCATTTGAACGAAAAACTCGTTTGAACGACAATTTCGAACAAACTTCCAAAAAGCTTAAAATTCAATTTTTAGCCCAAAAACTTTATTTTAAAGAAACCTTATGAAAATAAACAACAGTTTAAACAAAAAATACAGCCAATTAAAATTGTTCCAAGCTCCTATATAAATATGTAATGCATTCATACCTTAGGAGTAAATGGAACACATGTTGTTGACGCAGAAACGAGACACAACAAACTCGGCATTTGATGAAGTTTTATACTTTTGGACGCTACGTCTTCAACTTTAGTATGTCATAGGCTTGAAGAATGGTTAAGAACTCTATCATATGTCTCAAACATTTTTGTCCATAATTGATCCAAAACAACAGAGGACTCAATTGGAAATTTTTGTCCATACAAATCTCCCCCTTTGGCTATTCCGGGACAAAAACCAAAACAAAATCCTAAAGGGCTTCCAATCTCTACTAGACATAAGAATATCCCACCCAAAATAAAAATACAATAGCTTGACTCAAACAACCTAAGGATTAATATTTTTGTCGATGATGAAAGTTGCCACTTAGAAGAATTCCTGCACACTTAATCAAACTATCAAATGCATAGGGAATATCAAGAATATTAAATGCATAAATAAATACTCCCCCTAAATTAATTCTCCCCTTTATCAAACACATGACCTACTTAGAAAGACGTCTCCCCCTAAGATAAATCTCCCAAAACTAAGATACGATTATAATAGGTTCAGATACCATTTCTCCACCTATCATTCTCCCCCTTTTTGTTCAGGAATTGACAAAACATAAAAACCAATTAAGACATGATTCTTAGAGTGATAAGAACATGAAAGCCTATGGGAAACAAAATTATATCTAATCCATAAAAATAATAGAGGATACCAACTAAGATGCAAGAAAATGATACCAATATGATACATGTGATATTAAGCATGAGATATCAACAAAATATGCACCAAGATAAATACCAATTATGAATTAGAAGCATAGATGGACTAGAAAGCAAGGCAAAGAAAAAATACCATATATATGTAGACATAACGAATATCACTAACGCACACACACATATATAGGTATAGACACCACACATGACACAAAATACAGTAAGCTTTTCGCACTCGTATGGCAAAAATGTGTCATATGGAAACGGAAGTGTTGGGGTGTGAACTAGAAACAATTAAATTTAGATCTAATCACTTAAAACATGTTCAAAGAGTTCTCAATTGATTGCAAACTTCATCACATTTGAATATAACCTCATGTGACAATATAAATTGAACTCAATGAACAAACATACACAATGCATACAAGCCTAGAATTTTGATGATTCTACAAACCAATAGAGTCATGACACTGAAAGTACAACTAGGATAAACGGGCATTGTGCAAATCGTTGATATATCATCCAAACTCCTTCAATTTAATCATATAGAGTTTAATCTTTTGAATGAATAGATTAACTAAATAAAATAGGCCTTGGCAATATTTTCTTTTAATGCCATTATTCTTTTAGGCCTTTGGACCACGTATTTCTTTTAGATCCAAACAAACGGTGCCTTACTCGCAAAGGATGATTTTTCCTTTCGGACCCCTTCCCCGTGAACATATATATATATATATATATATATATATATATATATATATATATATATATATATATATATATATATTATTTTATATCTCACATAAATCTCACATGCAACGAATTTTAACATGCACTAGTCCTCCTAGATCATATAATATGTAGATAACTAGATTGGTAGGAGAGCACCTCACAAAGCTCAAATATACATATGAAGTTATAGTTTCAAGTGAGCTCGTGCCTGTGTGAATTGAGAAATATAAAAATAGAATTAATTATATCAACAGAAAATCCAACTACTCCATGTAATCATGGTAAAGAACATAATAATGTTTGATAATCTAAACCAAAAGTTCTAGCCACATGGAAGCGAAAAAGAAGGGATTCAAACACAAGTATACGCCACATAAAGTGTGTTAGACTAAAATACACACAAAAAAAATCTTTTTGAGTTTTTGACAATTTTCAACCAAAGATAAAAATATCTACTCAAAAGACAAACAAAAATCATTTGTATTTTTCATTAATATTAAATTACTAAAAAGGTAAAACAAAAATGATAAACAAAAATCTTTTTGTATTTTTTATTTAATGCAAAAAAAAAATTAAAGAAGTATAATACAAAAGATAAACAAAAATCATTATTCTAGCACGTGATTAGGCATGGAGCATAGACTAGAAAATGATTAAAACGAGCATACATTTAGCATCATAATATAGCATGTAGCATAAAAGCTAAAGTATGCAAATAAAACTAACACATTCAACCTTTAGATTTTGCAAAGGAGGAAGCATGTGAAAGTAAATGAGAATCAAATACTCTATCTTCTAAAGCTACCAAGTCGGATCTTCTAACCCAAATTAATGATGAATGATGATCTCGGGGTGAAGGAATCTTGGCTACCTCGGTTGCCTTACGTTGGGATTTTCTAGGACCTCGTTTAAGATCAAAATAAAATTTTCTAAGATGACCTTTTCGACCACAATGTGAGCACCTAACGACTCGACGAAAAGACTTACCTAAGGAATGATCTCTAAAATCTTTCCTAGGCGATTCTCCTAAAATATTGGTTTTGGATTTATGAGATGATTCATTACAAGTATCGATGCCTAAACCACAAGTGTCATTTTTTATTTGAACCATTCCTAATATTTTATCTAATTTCTCTGAACGACACTCCAAATCAAATTTGACTTTACTAGAGTCTTTTAATTTATTTTCTAGTTCTAAAATTCTAGACTCTAGCAAAATATTTCTCTCTTCAAACTCGAGAATCTCCTTTTTCATTGACTGTATTAAACCTCTAAGGCTATCTCTCTCGCCTTCTATATATTGAAACTTCTCATGAAGAGCTCTCTCACGTGTCCTAAGGTCTTCAATCAACACACTATCATCAATGACCTTGATACGCTCTCTTAAACTAGCTTCTAACTTCAAATTAGCTCTTTTTAATTTAATGGATTCTTCATAAAGTTCTTGAAAATCATTTTGAAGTTCACTCACATCAACCTCTTCTTCATTTGCACTCTTTCTTTCTTCTCCACTCTCACTACCATTATCTTTTACAGCTTCACAAACAAAGGCCTTGAAAGTGTTATGTATTAAGATGTCATCATTGGATGATTCCTCACTATCACTTACATAACTAGCAATGAACGCGGTAAAGTTCCGCTCAATGGCTGAATCGGGTCCCTCTTCCTTATCACTATCACTAAGGGTTGCATTAAAAGAAATTGGTTGCTTACCCTCTCTCCTTAGTTTAATGGGGCACTCTTTTGCCCTATGGCCATACCCTTCACAACCATAACACCTATTTGACTCGTCCCTATTTAAATTTTCATTAATAGTTTTAAGGATCTTCTCGGCTTTGTTATGCGTAGATTTTTCAAATTTCTTAAAATTATTTTTAAATTTATCTTTGTTAAATTTAAGAAATTTTCAAAACTTTCTACCAAACATAGCCATGTTTTCCGAGTCACTATCACTTTCACTCTCTACTACTTGTTTTTCCTCCTTTCGGGATTTCAAAGCAATGCCCTTATCTATTTTCTTTTCGGTTTTGGAGGGAAACATGTCTAGTTCATAGGTTTGTAAATCACCTATGAGCTCTTCTAATTTCGTAGAGGCTAAAGTGGGTAAAAAATTTAACACAGTCACCTTAGTAATAAATCTATCATGTAGGGACCTTAAAATTTTCTTTATTACTCGGTTGTCGGGTATTTTCTCTCCCAAATTAAACGATGAATTAACAATATCGGAAAGTCTAGCATAAAATTCATCAAAAGTTTCTTTTTCATTCATTTTGATGGTTTCAAATTGAGTGGTGAGGTTTTGGAGTTTCGAAGATTTTATGAAACTAGTTCCTTCATGAGGGAGTTGTAAAACATCCCAAGCTTCTTTGGCGATTTCACAAGTCATAATGCGTTAGAAGTCATCCGGTGTGACCGCGCTAAACAAGGCATTTAAACCTCGGGAATTAAAATTAGATAGTTTAAATTCATTTTCACTCCATTTATCGACGGGTTTTGGGACACACTCATTATCAACCAAATGTGTAGGCGGGGACCACCCGTTAACGGTAGACAACCAAACCCTCTCATCGATAGATTTTAGTGCCCATTTCATCCACGCTTTCCAATACGCGTAATTAGAACCATCGAAAATAGGAAATTTTGAAAATGGGGAAAATTCCATTTTTCTCAAAAATATTTAAAGGATCTTAGATGCAATAATTTAGCGATCCAGCTCTGATACCAATTTGAAAACATGAGGCTTTCTAAAACAATTCTCTGATACCACTTGTTGTAACAAGAGGCCCCCAATTTTAAATATTACACAAAAAGTAATTTTACTTCAATTTCCTTTTAAAGAGATGCGGAAGCGAGATGGTTCAATTAAACACACACAAACTCCAAATTTTAATTTCTTTCAAATTAAAATTAAACAAACTCAAAGTGAAATTAAATTAGACAACAAATAAATTTTTCACTTAAACCAATTTAACCCAAGTCCTAAAAATTTGCCTAAGTCATATTTTATATATTACCAAATTAGGCCAAACCAAATTTAAAAATTAAATGATGACTTGATTTAAATTAACATATACCAAAATTGAATTTGCACCAAATTAAACAAGTAGTGATTTAAACCAATTTTATCTTTTTACCTAAGCATGCATCTAATGTGAATTTTGCAAAAGATAAAATAAACAAATAACCACTACGCCGAGATGTACGAGGAAAACCCCACAACGGGAAAAAATCTCGGACGACCCTAGCCTTAAGTCCACTTAATATGGTTTTACAATTACAAGACAGATGACTTAATTCCTCGACTCGACTCCTTTCAAGCCTTGACGCGTCTTCTTGTAAACACCTCCGCCTAGTCAACAACCCCGGAACTCCACTGGACCCTTGGACTTCACCAATGAGACTTTAGGAACATCGTCAACCACACATGGTTCCTTTCACCATGTGAGAATACCGCAGAAAAACAACGAACTTCTTCTTTGACAGATGTAGAAGGAAACCCAAACGAACTCTTCAACTTTGTAGAGTAAACCCGGTGACAAAACACTCCAAGAAAGATATTTATATGGAAACTTGGAATAAACAATATGGGTGTAAACCAAAAGTGTTTTAGGGTGATTTTATTGGAAAGCAAAACACTTAAAACATGAACCTTTTCATAGAAAAGTTAAACTCGGTAAAACTCTCTCTAGGAGATGGAAGAATATGAAAAAGTTGATTTGAAAAGGTTGGTTCCCGCACATATTAAATCTGTCAAAAGTTAGTGGGGAAAAGTAGTGGGATAGAGGTGAAAAACTGCTCAAAACTAACAATTAATTTTCCCTCCGAAAATCTCGTTCGAACGAGATTTTTGTTCAAACGAAGTCTTGTTCGAACGACACTTCTAATGAAGCTACAGTGGCCTGTTGGGAAGTATCATTGGCAAAATCGTTCGAACGACATTCTGGTTCGAACGAAAAACTCGTTCGAACGACAATTTCAAACGAACTTCCAGAAAGCTTAATATTAAATTTTTAGCCCAGAAACATTATTTTGAAGTTTTAAAGAAACCTTCTGAAAATAAACAACAGTTTAAACAAAACATACACCCAATTAAAAAATTTCCAAGATCCTATATAAATTTGTAATGCATTCATACCTTAGGAGTAAATGGAACACATGTTATTGACGCAGAAACGAGGCACAACAAACTCGGCATTTGATAAAGCTTTATACTCTTGGCCGCTACGTCTTCAACTTTAGTATGTCATAGGCTTGAAGGATGGTTAAGAACTTTATCCTATGCCCATTTTTGTCCGGAATTCAGTCAAAACAACAAAGGACTCAATTGGAAATTTATGTCCTTACAGTAATAGTGGAGGCCTAGCAACCTTAATGTTGTTTGATCCCTCCTCGTATTATTCGTGTAAAAGAGCTTAACGAGATGACACTGTTGGATAAAATAGATGCGTAGATGTTGGCACTGGTATGCCAGCCGATTGAGGATGATGGAATTTACATGTTACGCCCAACTGGCACTGCCCAGTTTTCAAATAGTAGGGGCATTATTTCTGATCCTGTGTTTTGACAGCATGTGTTAGGTAACATTAATATCGTTTGTAATATTAAATGTCATTCTCAAGTACGAGTTATGTTGCAAATACAAACATAATTATATGGGAATCGTAAAAACAATCTACAGTGTACACGACATTAAATGAAAAAGAGATAATGAGTGTTGGATTACTAAATATCACTACACAAAAAATTGAAAATGGTCACGGTAATGGGGTCACTACCAAGAGCCATGACCGGATGGTCACGGCCCAAAGCCGTGACTACATGCAAAATGAGCGTGACCAATTCCAAGACCCAGTGTGGTCATGGATCGCCTTGTAGCTGGTCATGGCCTTTAACCGTGACTCGCATGGGTCACGACTGACAATCGTGACCCAGCCATGACCATTATGGTGCCAAGTTTCCCGCGAAGTGTGGTCATGGATGGGGTCATGACTTATGACCGTGACCAGGTGCCCAAATACACGCCACTATAGTCACAGCTTAGGACCGTGACCATTATGAGGATTGAGTCACAGCTTTCGACCCTAACCATGGTCTTGTTTCCACGCTGACGTGTTAAAAATAAAGGGGTCACATCATGGGGTCACGACCCTAAGCCGTGACCATGGTCTTTATACTTAAAAAACACAGAACAGGTTTTCATTTCCCTCGAAAACTTCTAAACACTTTTCCCTCCCTCTCTCCGGCGATTTCATTTCCCTCATTCTCGCAGTCTCTAAAGGTAATCCAAACCCTAGTTATTTAATTGTTATTTACTTCATTGTATTTTTGTATTTTTGTGTGTGTATTTATGTGTGTGTGTGTATACATGTGTGTATACGTGTGTATATAATCTCATACCCTTATTCATTATTTCATTGTGTGTGTACTTCCAAACCCTTGTTATTTATTTCATTGTGTGTATATATGTGTGTGTGTGTATACGTGTGTGTATTTATCTCTATGTGTGTATGTACGTGTGTGTATTGTGTACGTAGGTGTGTATAAATTATAATTGTGTATTGTGCCTGTATTCTAGAAAAAAATACATATATATGATTAATGTTGGTTTAAGTTTGAAACTAGGGCAAATTTTAATTTAATGGATATTGTTGGTTTAATTTTCAAACTAGGGAAATTTTAATTTTATGGATATTGTTGGTTTAAGTTTGGGGCTGAAATATAAAAAAATACCTCTCCATTAAAAAAATGTCGGACCATTAAAAAAATACCAAACATAAGGGTTAATTTTAGGGATTGTTGGGTTAAATGACAAAAGTAGGTATACAAAACATAATAAATTAATGGTTGATGATTCATTAGAGCCATTATTTATAGCAATCATATCCACGCCGTCGTATACAATAACTAGTTAATGATTCATTAGATCCATTATTTATAGGAATCATATTCACGCCCTCGTTCATTATTCTCAGGAAAAATGAGTCACGGTGATAATCGATGGAAACAAGAGTATGAAAGGTTGAAATTGGTCCGCACTCATACCTCTTTCATTAATGATCCTCACAAAGTGGGTACTCCGGTTTATTGGTATGGGAATAGGAAGATCGATCAATTTAACTACCTTGTAAACCGTGGAGTTCATTTCCAATAAGAGTATTTGTTTGATCATATTTTGTTTTCCCTACCACAATGTTGATATGAAGCTGTACAATATATATATATATATATCGCGTACATAATCCCGATAGAGCACTCGCCTTGCTTATGCTATTATAAAAGGCCGAAAAAAATTCACCCATTATCGATAGAATTACGAATGAAGAGCATTGACGAAGACTGTGATTTCTCACGACATATGCACGTCAAACACGATCTTGCCAATAGGCTGAAGGGGATGAGATTTCGAGTTCATGTCATCGACATCTATGCATCAATTATAGATACGCTTCCTCCTCATTGGCCACGTGCAAAAATTCATAGGTTTTTAAACACAAATCCAAAATTGTTGGAGATCAGACACATTGAACTTTTGTTAAAGTCTTACCATGAACAAGTAGATTATAATATATGGTCAAAAAATTTATTTTGTTAATTATATTTTCATATTGAACATTGAAATTACGCAAATATTATTATAGATACACATTTAACTTTTATTATTTTTGTAGATAATGTCGGGCAATAATGGAACCAACGGTCCAACCAACAACAACCACAAGGAGAATTCTCATCACCAATTGGTGAGCAATACTCAACTCCACCAACTGTTCATGGAACCCCTTCTCCACAACTGTTCACTCCCCTACTCAGAGTTGCAGTAGGCAAGGTACTCCTCCCACTAATCCAATAGACACGCCCAGTGCTCCTAAAACTGTTGGGTCAGTTTAGAAGAAGCCCATTGGGTTCTCTTTTGGGGGAAATAACCCCACGAGGGATACGAATCACGTTCAACAGTTTAAAGCCCAGTGTTTGTCCTTGGTAAAAATGAATGTCGGAGTGGGGGGAGCTGACAATTGGAAACTCGTAGATAAAGCTATTAAAGATGAAATCTATGAGCAACTCAGCAAACGGTTTTCATTTTCCTCCAACTCAAAAAATAAGGTTCTTTCTGGGGTTTCTGAACAACTCTGAACATATCGGAGAAACCTTAGGCAGAAGCATTTCCCTAAGGGAGCATCAAGCTCCAACATTTTGGCGCTTAAAGACAAAGTCCCTTCGACTGTTGAGATGCCCATCTCTCAATGGAATGATTTTTTGGAGAATGAGGTGAAGGACTCCAAAATGCTGCAAAGGGAGAAAAATAAGCAGAATATGGACAAAAAAATTGATGTCCATCATCTTGGCTCGAAATCTTCTAAAGATTTAAAGAACAAGTGTACGACCATTTTGAAAGGTAAACAAAATGAAGGAAAGACACCGAATAGGGGTAACTTCTACATTCATGCTAGATGGGAAAAAGATAATAAATTCCCTCCTCACTTGGCCAAGACTCTAGAATCAATAGAGTCTATCAGTAGTCAGTCAGATTCAAGACCGATCGAGGATATTGACAATGATGCCATCGAACAAACCTTTTGGAAGGACCACAGAGGGAGGACAAGGGGTTTGGGGTCACATATGTCAAAAATAAGATTCAAACACACCGCACCTCTCGTGGACAAGCTTTCTTCTGTTAATAAGCATATCGCATCCAGCGATGATCGTCAATCTAGGACTGAAGGGGATATAGTGGGGCTTCAAATGAATTGGGAGGTGTGAATGATAAACTTGCACATATGGTGTCCCTTCTAACTGGTCGTATGCCCCTGCAGCCCCCAATGCATCCCGTTTTCCCTCCACAGATGCCAAGGATTCCTCAAAATTTTCCTCATTCTCCATTCGCCCCACACATTTCAATTCCTCCTTCAATATTACCTTTCTCAGTGCCTTAGCATGGCATAGGTCTTGGATTATTGTCAACAACCCATAGTGACTATGGAGAGAAATACTATATACAGGACCTGAGCGGTAAATTTGTCATTGGGATCTGCACGCTCATGTCCACTGCCGTAGGAACTTTAGTACATAATCGACCTTTGGAGGAGGGTGAGTATCAGATCGTGGTTGATACAGTATATGAGGGTTGTGACACTATTCCAGCGCACGTAAACAGTGGAGACGGGAATTTTTTGAAAAATTATGTAGACTTTGTTACCATTTGGCTAGCTTATCACTTGATGAAGATGTAGTAACATTTTTCTTATGTTGTAATAATATCAGTAGACAAATTTATTTAATTTGAGTTTAAGTGGTTTTGTAGTATCGTTGATTTGAGTGTTCTTGTATTTAAGTCATTGTATAGTTTGATTGATTGGTGTGTTGTTGACTATATTAGTGATTTGCTTTGATACTATATTAGTGCTTTACTATGCAACACGATATTCATTCTATCATGTTAACACAGGACTATAATTTGAAGATTATTAAATGGATTTTCCACAATACAAAGAGTGGATGGGGGGACTGACCGAATAACTAATAGTTATGTTAAAGGCTTTTAAGAATTTATTAGATACTCTTTTAAGAACTTTAAAAGTGAGAAGATTCCATGTCCGTGCACCCATTGTACAAATGGAAAATATAAATGTTTAAAACATGTTGAGTTACATTTAATAACCTGGGGAATTTTTCAAGATTATAACAAGTGGACATACCATGGTGAAAAACATGTACCTTATGTTCCCGAAGAATTACCGGTAACTAACCACGTAAAAGAACACCAAGGAGTGGAAGTGGTAAATGATTCGCTAACACATCGTCCATTGACCGAACTAATTGACTATGCTTACGGAGTCCACCACGACCAAAACTACCAACCTATGGAGACAAATAATGCGAACAATGACCAATTTGATACTAAACTACCAGGAGACCGAGAATATATACAGTTGAAAGTCGATGTGGCTAGAAAATTATATAAAGATTGCGATGAAGATCATTCGGTATTATACGTAATAATTGGTTTGCATAACTTGAAGAGTCAATTTGGCTTGTCTGGGAACAGCGTAACCAGAATTCTTAAGTGGGTTAAAGAAATTCTCCCAAAAGAGAACACGTTACCAGACAATTAGCCTACCATGAATAAGAGATTGAAGGGTTTGGGATTGAAATACAAATATATTCATGCATCAAGTATGATTACATATGGTATTACAACGAACATGGAGAGAAGGATGAATGTCCAGTATGCGATGATCCTAGATATGTCGTTTGTGAGAAGGTAAATGACAAACCTATAAAATATCAAAAGAGCTCGTGAGTCCCACAAAAGGTTTTGAAGTATTTTGCACTTGGGATATGGCTAAAATGAGTTTTTAATGCACCATGGCTAGCGGAGGACATGACGTGGCACACTCGATGCGAGGTGGGTGGGAATATGATGCGTCTTCTAGTTGATGGACTCGTTTGGAAACTTTCAAATGCACGACACTATGAATTTGTAAAAGAACCACATAACATTTGTCTTGCAATATCAACTGATGGGTTTAACCCTTTCAGTAATTTAAGTACTAGTCGAAGTTATTGGTCAGTTATAATGGTGCCCTTAAGTCTCCCTCCGACACTGTACATGAGAAAGGAGTTCACATTATTATCTTTATTGATACACGGGTCAAAGGCTTTGGGTGATGATATTAATATATTCTTAGCCCCATTAATTGAAGATCTTAAAAAGTTGTGGGATAAAGGCCTGAAGACGTTCAACTCTCACAAGGGTGAAGAGTTCACACTTAAAGCAATGGTGATGTGGGTGATCCACGACGTTCCAGCTTATGGGACCTTGTCCGGTTATAATGTTCATGGTTATTATGGATGTCCCGTATGTGAGGAGGAGACTGATGCCATTTGGATATAACATAGTAGTAAGATAAGTTACGCGGTTCATCATAGATTTCTACTAACCAATCACCCTTTCAGGAATGATAGGTCTAACTTTTATCCTATTGGTCATAAGCACCGGATGCAACCTTCTCGGCTTTCTAGTCAGCAGATCGAGGAAAAGGTGGTGACTGCGACTGTGGGGAATAGGTACGTACGCAAACACCCCAAGTTTATAAACCTGAAGCGTAAAGTAAGGGGATATCCTAACGACCCTACTAAAGAAAAACCATGGTCCAGGCGATCAATATTTTTTGATTTGTCGTATTGGAAAGATCATCATGTAAGGTATGTAATTGATGTGATGCACATAGAGAAGAATGTTGCAGAACATCTGATAGGAATATGTCTGGGTGAATCTCATTCAAAAGATAAAGAGCGGGCCCGCCGAGATCTATAGGATATGAAGCTAAAGAAGAAACTCTGGTTTAAAACTGATCCTACAACAGGAAGAATTTCTACCCCTCCGGTGCTTTTTTCTTTGACTACTAGTGAGAATAAGATCCTCTTAGACACGTTGTTCACCTTGAAGACTCCAACTAGTTATTCTGGTAATTTACGTAGGGTCGTTAACTACCAAGCAAATTACTTAAAACAGTGCAAGTCTCATGACTGGCATGTAATCATCCAAATAATCCCTATGTTATTTCGGCATTGCTTCTCTTAACACAAAGATCTCCATCCAAAAATTATGTAAATCATTTTTTGTTTTACCCTAGTTTGTGCAAAAGTGGTAAACAGAAGGCACATTAGAGCTGCAAAATCAACTTTAATCGAGGCAGTTTGTGTATTAGAGCAATATTTTCCTGCGTCATTCTTCGATATCAACATCCATTTACTTGTGCATTTATGCGATGAAGCTTTATCATGTAGTCCTGTTAGGTATCGTTGGATGTATCATTTTGAGCGCTTGATGAAAACTTTCAAAGATTACGTAAAGAATACATGGTATATTGGAGGGTCAATTGTCGAAGAATACGTAACTGTGGAATCATTGTTATACGCTAGGTAATATATGCCAGAACAAGAGGTGAGGAGGTTCAATCCTCATAGAGGAGGATCGATCGAGGAACCTGGCGAGTTTGAGGATGAAGTACCGTTTGGGAACCCTAAAGAGGTGAAACTCACAAATATATAGTACGAGCGAGCAACTCGTTATGTCTTTGAATCGCAAGATGAAGTCGAAGAATGGAGAGAGTGAGTATCTATTGAATTCTTCTTCTTTGATTATATGTATTTTATATTTTATGATCTAAACTCTAAAATTTACTCCTAGGAAGTATGAGAATGAAATTGCTCAAAGTAAAAGGAGAAATTGCACGACAACTGATTTTAGGGCATGGGTATCAAAAGAGGTAAAATCCACATCTTATGTGTGCGGTTATTTATTATTGTATGATAAAAGCATACCTTAATACAAATTCATTAATAAATGTAGCTTCTAAAAAGAGGTGATGTCTCTTCCAGGCTTGCACGCCTAGCAAAAGGCCTTAATTTTCATGTGAAAGAGTTTAAGAAATTCCTCACCAACGGTTTTCATTTCATTTCATATCCATATAAGGGAAAACTTTTGACGTAAAATAGTGGAATATCAATTTATGCCTTGACCACCTATATTGCTAGTGGAAGCGATAAAAATTCAAAGAATACGGTGCTAACCTATTATAGGATAGTCCAACAAATCCTAGAACTTGATTACTTAGATTTCACAGAAATCGTATTCCACTGTGATTGGGTAAAGGTGGAGGATACTACGAATGCTTGCAAAGTTGATCCTGACTCCAAACTTATTATGGTAGATTTATCAAAGTTGAAGAGTAACGATCGCATAGTCGACGAGCCTTTTATTTGTGCCTTTCAGAACGTAAAGAAGGTATTCTACTCCAAGTGCATAAACGATGGAAATTGGTCTATTATTTTGCATGCACCAAAGGGTATGACTACTGAAATGGATGCATTGAATGTTTTAAAAGAGTTCCAGTCAGCTCTTGATGACAACCCTAATTTGAAGGATCTTTTAGTTAATTTAGAGGAAGATTGGGTATCAAAATATTATGTTAACCTTGTCAATTTGTATTCTATTTTGATATTGACATTGTATTAGTGCTTTACTTTGATGTATGAATGTTTAGTTACTTTTATGAATGTTTAATATGATTTATGTAAGTTAACTTTCGATAATATGTTATGCTCAGTCAAATATTTAGATACTTTCATAAGACACTCGATTTGAGAATAGGGTCATTTGAGTTTGTGATTGGATAAAATTGACCCAACTCAATTTCCACATGTTCCTACACATATATATTTGTTGAGCAATTTCATTGATGCAGTGTTCATAAAATGCAGTTAAATTAATTTTATGAATATTGTATTAAAGAAGCTAGTCAACAAATGTACATGTAAAAGAATACGTTGGGGGCTCCAGGATCAATTTGGTCCAATCACACTTGGAAGACTTTATTTAATGGCCTTGTTGGATCGCAGGAATCCGATACTCTTTACTTTAACTGAAGTAGTTATATAATTGATATGCATTATCTTTTAAATATTTTAGATGTATGGGATAATTATTGGTTTGGTTTGGTTTGGCGGTTGGGTAATTATTGGTTGTTGGCTTATTATTGGATAGTATGTTAGAAGGAGTACGGGATAATTATTGGTTTTTTTGGTTTGGCTGTTGGATAATTATTGGTTATTGGATAGTATGTTCGAAGGAGTATGGGATAATTATTGGTTTTGTTTGGTTTGGCTGTTGGATAATTATTGGTTATTAGCTTGTTGTTGGATAGTATGTTAGAAGGAGGACGGGATAATGCTTTGGTTTTTCGCCCTCTAACGACATATTTTTAAACCTAATTTTAGATACTTTCAAATTATCATTATATTCTCAAATCGGGGGTACCTTGACCACGCAGTCAGCTCTTATGAGTTACATTGGTCCCGTGCGAGGTGTTCAAACTTCTTTAGGGGTTGTAGGGTGAACGTTAAGGGGTTTCCCCTCTAACGGCATGTTTTGAAGCCTAAGTGTGGATTTTCTCAAATTATCGTCATATTCTCGAATCGTGGGTCCCGTAACCATGCGATCGGTTCCTGGAGTTACATTGGTCTCGTTTGCGGTGATTGCTCCCCTAAAGGGGCCGCCTGGGGGGCACTAAGGGGTTTCACCCTCTAATGGCACGTTTTCAAGTATAAAATATTGATTTTCTCAAATTATCTTCATTTTCTGGAACCACGTGGTCGGTTCCTGCGATTTAAATTGATCTCGTAAGAGGTGTTTGCACCTCTCATGGGGCCGTTTGGGAGGTTCTTTTAGTTTTCGCCCTCAAAAGGCATGTTTGGTAAGAAAATCTGAACAGTCATGGCACGGGAACACTAGAACCGTGATTTGAACGGTCTTTGGAGTTTTTTCTGGATAGTCTTTAGACCAACTAAGCCACATAGTCTTTCACGAGTGAATCCATGGTTTTTTACAACTATAGCAAATGTTCCCATTATTGATTTTAGATGGTGGAGTTCGATTTGTTTAGTAGAATGAGTGGTAATGTTTGAAAGGGATTAATTTCAAGGTGCATGGAACTCAACATTACAAGGTGGCCTCACAGGAAGATTAAGAGCTTGACAACCTTCATTTATTTTAGGGCAGCGATCACCATGTACGGGTCCAACGTAGGTAGTAGGATCCGATCCCATGGTCACGGGACCTCGGATTTGAGAGCACGACCCATCACAAAGAATATCCACACTTAGGCTTGAAAAGGTGTCGTCGAGGGGCGAAACCCGTTAGGGCCCCCAAACGGACCCATGAGTAGCGCAAACACCTCGCATGGGACCAACGTAGCCCACACAAACTAACCGTGTGGCCACGGGAACCCCGATTTGAGAGCACGACCCATATTTCAAAATATCCACACTTATGCTTGAAAAGGTTCCGTCGGGGGGCAAAATCCCTTTGCTCCCCCCAAACGGCCCCGTGAGCGGCGCCAAGACCTCGCACGGGATCAACATAGCCCTCATGCACCGACCGCGTGGCCACAGGACCCCCGGTTCGAGATCACGACCAATATTTCAGAATGCCCACACTTCGGCTTGAAAAGGTGCCGTCGGGGGGCAAAACCACTTAGCGTCCCCCAACGGTCCTGTGAGCGGTGCCAACATCTCGCACGAGACCAACGTACCCCGCATGATCCGATTGCATGGCCACGGGACCCTCGATTTGAGAGCACGACCCATATTTCAGAATATCCACACTTAGGCTTGAAAAGGTGTCGTTGGGGGGGGGGGGTAGAATCCCTTAACACCCCCAAACGGACCTGTGAGCGGTGCCAACACCTCACACGGGACAAACATAGCCTGAACGAGATGACCGCGTGGCCACGGGACCCCCCATTTGAGAGCATTGCCCATATTTCAGAATGCCTAGACGGGTCCCGTGATCGCGTGGTCCCGTGACCCCTCGATTTGAGGGCACGAGACCCCCGATTTGAGAGTATAGGACCTCCTCGAGGTCACACATGGAGCACTTGTAGCAACTAACTGATTATCTTCCCATTCGAGGTTTTTTTATTATTATTAAAATTGGTCGTAGCTTAAAGCCGTGACAATATTTTATACACAGTAAGTATAGTCACGACCAAGAGCCGTGATAATATTTTATGCACAACAAGGATGGTCACGGCCTTAAGACATGACAATATCATACATACATTAAGTTTGGTTATGGCCTTTAGCCGTGACAAATATGGATGGCACAGATTACTGGTCACGGTGCAAGTCCGTGACCAGATTGTTTTTTAATCTAGACATGGTCATGGATTTGGGTCGTGACCACATCTGTGACTATGAGGGATCCGTGACAGACTCTGGTTAAGGGATTTGGGCCGTGACCACCGTAATTGGTCACGCCCGATTTGGTCACGGACAAAATCCGCGACCCACCCTTCCTGGTCAGGGATAAATTCCATGACCATTAGCCCAGTTTTGGTGTGCTGTAGTGAGATCGTATAATAAATTTTACTAAATATATGAGACAAAAAATCTCAGAACTCTATCCAAACAAAATTTGAGTGATCCTATATTATGATATGCATACAAATAAAGTGGAAATAGAAAAATCCATCTAGCTTAACGTATCATCTTTAAGCAAACAAACCAATGTCCCTAATTTTCACACGTGCAATCAGTAAACTATCTAAATCAATAGTGAGAATATAAATATGCTCTAGTCCAATCAATAGTGAAGATTTAAATTACTACTGAAATTAGTTCAACAATACAAACCGCTTAATTACCATTCGCACGGGAATATTTTAACCATCGAATTGCATTTATAACTATTAATAATGTACAAACATAACAAAAATCTCATCTCAAAGAGTTCAACCACCTAGTTTCCACAATATATAACTATCACTCTATGATATAGGCGATTCTACTTATTCTTGGTAGCATAAACAAACAAAAATTAGAAAGGAGTCCTGAATAGATAAAACTATACGTGATAATTAAAATATTATAATAATCGGATGAATAAACTCAACTTAATACAAAATGTTGAAATTTCTATTAAAAAGAAAAAGTCACCTTATTAGCTTGTATGATTTGCACTTGAGTAACCATACCACTAACAGTTGCAGAGGTTGAAAGTAGGAAAAGAATGTTAATGTCCCATTCTCCTTTGTGATTTAGTAGATCAAAAATCTTTATAATGTCTATATCAGACATATTATAATCCAGAGCTCCATTTTCCAACCAATCATCACATTTCAGGTTGATATCTATTCAGGATGCATTAACACAGAAGCAACAATTCCAAATCTGATCAGGACCATATATACATGTAGGTTATCATATTTGAGAGCCTCGACTCCCCTATACAACACGGTATCCTGAAAACATTAAGCACAAACATTCAAATAAAGTCCAATAACTGTAATAGTAACATCACAATTATTAAACAATGGTATCAAATCATGGATACTCTCTTGGACCTAAGAAAACTAATTATACTCGGATAAAATCATCAAAAATCAATGAATCCCTTGTAAAACCTTCATGCACATATAAGTCACGTGCGATAGAAAATTAACCAAGTCATCAGATCCACATAATTAATATGATCTAATAGATATGACCCATAAACCGCTAGATTCCAACTAATTTAACCAATGTAAACATAAATTTTATGATCTCGGTACTTACTTCCTACAATGAAAGAAAATGATCATACATGTTTAGAGATTGCAACACAAACACCTCCCATTAAGATTACTATTTAAACTTTTTTAAAGAGAGACAAATAGAAACTGATATCTTATGGTAATAGTATTCTAGAAGGACCAGGACTGAGAAAGGAAATAAGAAGCATACGGTGGTAGGGTACTATGCATAACATAGTTGAAAAATTAATCAAAGCAGTACTAAATGGAAAAATCAATCAAAGGAACCACAACTCATAATTCATTTATCAGATATCATTATTGAATTCATCACGACCCGTAGTCCATTAGATGAAGCTACGAGAAGAAATCCACATCCCATATATCCTCTGTTATTGGACAATATTCAACTTTGTTAGTATTAAGAAATTATAAGTAGAAGACCCGCATACATACTCATTACAATATGAAAAAGAACACCCTTGAAAATATATATCTGGTCACACAACTCACAACACAATGAACACAACAATGAATCAGTAGGTTACCAATTGAAAACTATATGAACCATATGCACTGCTAGCTATATATGTAAACATAGATTGAAACCAAAATCAGATGACGTAGGAAAGGCCACAAATCCTAAATTAAAAGTGACAAACAAGTGGGTCGAGCTCTATATTTTGGTAAAAATGAAAGAGTATACATTATCTGATCTGATCAAATAAAAGACATATGGGTCTAGCTCCAAGATCTGACTCCAAACTTGTCGATCTAAAACAAAATTGAAATTAAAAACAAAAATCACAAATAATAAACTAATATCGAAATCCAAATAAGGAAATGAAAATTTGTGTTAAGATCGATACAAAAGCTTAGTTTCCAAACACTAAGTAAATTTTGATTCTCTAAACCCTAGTTTCAAAATAAAGGGAATTACCTCAGTGGTGTTGAGGACTAAGTCTGATTGGAAGTCAAAAGAGAGAAATAGAGTCATAGAAGAGTAAAGGCAATATAATATGCACTGGTGCATATTATTTCATCATTCAACAATCACCAACTCTAAAAATATAAATAATTCAACAATTTTAAAACACCCTAACAATCGATACTCAGCACCCGTGCCAATAACACATATACACATTATATTGATCACATACAACAACTAGCATGTAGTATTAAATTTGACAATTGAATGCCCGATAACGTGGCTTTTGTGTGTAAGTCGTTGTTGTTGAAAGCCAAGTTAGTCAAAAATCCTCAAATACCTACAAAATATAACAATCTAAAGTGTAGAGTGGTAAGTAAGGATGTCAATCTACTTTCTAGGGAGTAAAGCGAATGGAACAAATTCACATGTAATTCACTTTTTATTTTCTTTTTGTGCTTTTTCACTTTTCTAATTTTTTTTAGCTTTTTCAATATTAAAACAATAGGGTGAGGTGAGGTGAAATAAGACTAAACTAAACTAAATATGATATGATAATAACTAACTACAAAGTTACTAAAATGAAAACAAAATCTAACACTAAAATAAAAGATAAAATCAGGTAAATAATTGTGAGAACAATCAAGGAGTGGGATTACACCACAAATTTTAGTTATTCTAATTAATTAATTTAATTATTTGAATACTCCCAAATTAATATCAAAACTACAAATCAACTCTCGTTGCAAATGTAATTCTAATAATAACATTTTAGAATGTTAAGTTTAACACCCCACAACTCTAGAAAAAAATATCCACACTCCTTTTAATTAATCACCCGCTAGGATCGATCAATTAGAATTTATGTCAATCTTATAAAATAAATTTAGAGTTGAAATTCAAGTGATAATACCCCACTTAAGAAACCCCTATCTGTAGTTCGAATCTAAAATAGGTATTATCAGTAGAATTTCAACTCTAAATTTATTTTATAAAATTGACATAAATTCTAATCGATCGATCCTAGCGGGTGATTAATTAAAAGGAGTGTGGATCTTTTTTTCTAGAGTTGTGGGGTGTTAAACTTAACATTCTTAAATGTTATTATTAGAATTACATTTGCAACGAGAGTTGATTTGTAGTTTTGATATTAATTTGGGAGTATTCAAATAATTAAGTTAATTAATTAGAATAACTAAAATTTGTGGTGTAATCCCACTCCTTGATTGTTCTCAAAATTATTTACCTCATTTTATCTTTTATTTTAGTGTTAGATTTTGTTTTCATTTTAGTAACTTTCTAGTTAGTTATTATCATATCATATTTAGTTTAGTTTAGTCTTATTTCACCTCACCTCACCTCACCCTATTGTTTTAATATTGAAAAAGCTAAAAAAATTAGAAAAGTGAAAAAGCACAAAAAGAAAATAAAAAGTGAATTACATGTGAATTTGTTCCATTTGCTTTACTCCCTAGAAAGTGGATTGACATCCTTACTTACCACTCTACACTTTAGATTGTTATATTTTGTAGGTATTTGAGGATTTTTGACTAACTTGGCTTTCAACAACAACGACTTACACACAAAAGCCACGTTATCAAATGGCGTCGTTGCCGGGGATAAGGGGTAAAGGGACGGCGGGAGAGGGAGAGGTCGGGCCGGTGAGGGGTTCTAGCGGCAGGGCAAGGCACGCCGGGTTGGGGCTACCGGGTTTGGTTGTGGAGGTCACCGGCGGTGGGGTTCGCGGCTCAGGCGACGGAAGGGAGCGTCCGGAGTTGTGGATGGTGCGAGGTCGGCAGGTGGGTTTGTTCTTGTTGTGGTTGTGGGGTGTGTATGAGGGTATGCGAGAGAAGAAGGTGTTTGGTGTTTGGTGTTTTGGTTATGGAGGTATGGTGGTATGAGTGAGATGAGAGAGAAAGAGGTGGGGGGTTTGAGGTTGAAGATGAAGTGGGAGGATTTGGTGGGTGAGGGTGTATGGTAAGTGTGTGAGGGTGAGGGTGTATGGGAGTGTAGGATAAGGGTGAGGGTGAATAGAAGTAGGGTGTGCGTGTGTTTAATTAGGACCCCCTAAAAAAATATAAACTAAAATTAAAATTAAAATTAATCTGGATTAAAAATTAAACTAAACTAAATAAATAAAAAGTAAAATAAAATAGACACGACACGACACACTAAACAAACTCTAAAAAAAAACTAAACACAACTAAAATAAAAACTAAGAATAAAAACTAATAACTAAAAAAAAATTAATTAATAACTACATAAAAATATAAAATCCTATAAAATAAAAGACACAAAAATAAAAAAGATAAATCTAAAAAGAAATAAAAATAAAAATAGAAATCTATAAGACTAAAAACTAAAAGCCTAAAAAAATAAAATCTAATAAATCTAAAAATAAATGAAATCCTAAAAAAAACTAATTCTAATAAAATAAAACTAATAAAAAAATAAAGATAAAATAAAAATAAAATAATAAAATATAAAAAATAGTAAATAAAACCTACAAATTCTAAATAAATAAAAAATAAATCCTAAAAAATAGAAATGACTCAAAACTAAAAATCTAAAAAATATAAAAAAAATACACAAACAAAACACACACAGGCTTGGGATAAGTTTGGGCTAGGTTTAGGCTCGGGTAAGGGTTTAGGTAGATTTTGGGACAATTAACTCCATATTCTGCACAATTGCTTTGAAATACGCGTTTGAACACCGCAACGTGCATTAAGCCTGCATATTGAACAATTAAGCGCATAAAACCCATATTGTCGAGAATTAGCAACTAAAATACATCTATTTGGGGTATAAAATGTTCAGTTTTGGGTGCTTATAATTGCCCACAACCAGTGGTGACACAAACACGATCAATAGACTCATAAATGTTCGATGTCCACTAACAATAGGAGGAGGTCAAGCTAAAATAACACTGATAGCTAAGGTATGTGAGTGGCAGCTCAATATTGGAATCTCAATGTATGGTGGTCGGACGAAAATATGAATATAATTTAATAATGATACAAGTCAATCCATTAATTAAGTGTTTTCCAAATGATGCTCCCATAATTCCATGCGAGTCAATCCATAGATAATTGCTACAACTCAATTTAGTAAAAACGTTCACAGGGTCATACTCCTTGAGTTCCATCTTAATAGTCACCGTTTGAAAGTAAAACATTTAAAAAAAGTACAATCCAAATTTATTATTATGATAATTGCAAATGTATTTAGAATACAACATATACACTTAAATCATTACTCTTCCCATGGTAATATTGGGATGTTTTTAACTCACCCACTTTTAGATGTATTCTAGAAACATGGTTAATAATTTGGGGCATATAAAAAACTATTCATCACTAGGGCTAGCTTTGTGTTCGAACTCTTACCCTCATGTAAGATTTGAGGGTTCGATTCCCCCCCCCCCCCCCCCCCCCCCAATAATATGTGGGTAATCTCAATATTGAGATTCGAATCTCAGGCTCAACATTTGAATCTCAACATACTATGAAAACAATGAACTATCAAATCTCAAATAGAAACTTAAGCAGTAGAACTATCGAATCTCAAGCAGCACACTATGTATTACCTATGTAAGAGGCTCAAAAGTGACCGGAGAATGATGTGAGAGTGACCAAAGTGACGAATGGGAGACCTGAGACTCCAAAGTGATGGAGAACATGATATACTCCAAAGTGACGGCAGACCTGAGACTCCAATGTGACCAAAACGTGATAGAGAAAAGTCGAGCAGGAGACTCCAAAGTGAGAGGGATGAGTGAGCGAAAGACTCAAAGTGAGTAAGTATAATTTTTTAGGGAATTTTATATTTTAGTCAATTATACTCAATTTTGGCACACTTCAAAATAGTGGAAAATTTTGGCACTCTTTTAAAGTGCGCCAGATTGTCATTAAATCATGCCAATTTTGGCACAGTTTAAAACAGTGCCAGATTTTTAATATCGAGATGTGCCAAATTTCTGACAAAACAAAATCAAATTGTCACATCTTTAGTAAGGAACTTCATCCCGAGCCCCATATTGATCCATGCTTTTGCTAGTCATATAATATATGTTGAAATCGGCAAAATAAAATCAAATTGTCACATCTTCCAATAAGGAACTTCATCCCGAGCCTCACATTGATCCATGACTTTTCTAGTCACCTCGTATATGCTGAAATCGACATTTCTTAGATACAGAAAAATAATAAATAAATAATCATCATTGTTATTTAAATCACAGTGAAACACCTTATTGAAGAAATGCATAAAGCTAAAAAAAAATTGTACCTTGTTCAATTTTCATTTAGATAGAAGAAGGATCCAACAATGGACCAATAAGCGTGTCCCACTTAACAATAAAATCTCTCACCTGATATTCCCACCATTGGGCATCGGGATATCAAAGATTCTCCCACCCAGGTATAATATGTGGCATTGGAGCACCTAGTTTAAGGCGTATTGGCATAAAATCATTATTGTCATACAACGCAATTGGAACAATAGGGGAGAATTTACCAGTTGGTGCGGTCCTTAATGGTAAGTAAGATATTTTGTCGGGGGAATAAACACAAAGTATGCAGTGGAGAACAAGCAACCCATGGCTGGGAATAACATCCAATATTTATGTGGGATAAAATTTATGATAAAAAAATCTAATGCCTCTTAGATATATGTCATGTACAAAGCAATTGTGCGGTCTCAAGAAATGTTACTTGGATGGAATTTATCAAGGCCAACTCTCTGTCAGTAACAATTACAGAAGGGGTATTTCCTTCGAAAAATTTAAAGCCCATGTAAAATTACCTTCCTTCTCCTATTTAAGATAAATATGTCCAATAATAAAATTCTTCTTTTTAGACGTAACAGCCATCTTATATTGTGCATTTTACCTATTGCATGAAATTTTCTTTTAAGTATTTTTTGTTACATTTTGTTGTTAATAAGCTCAAAATTTTCTGACTAAAAGTTAATTGGAAGCTAGTGCTCGGAATACGTAGTTAAATGTTATCCTTAAGTTATAGTTGGAGATATCACAAATTGATTTTGATCATCAGATTTTAGCTCATTCGATTCAGCAAAAATTATATAGTTCATAGATGATTTATGATTTGGTGTACATAATTGACTGAAATATGGGGAGTTTCATGACTATACACCACACTTATCGGCATATTAACTATGTTTGTAGGTGCTTTATATAAAGTAGGTCACCACATTGAGGATAGTCCTCCTGTTATAGCTCGATTCTTTGTTTTGATTAAGATTTGGTCAATAGGGCCTTGGGTCAGAACCCGCATTCATTTAGTTAGATTGAGGACATAATATAACGACCTAAACCTTAGTACGCCAAATTACACACACCTATATTCTAGGTTTTCATAACATAAGACGTGGACACATCTTAGATATATTGCATTTACGATATTTGGATTCACAAGGTGTTGGGAAGCAATGGATTTGTGGTTTGGTGTCAAACCCCTCTCTCTATATTCTCTCTCTACAATTGAATTTGAAATCCTCACTTTCATTTGTTCCATCTGTTGTGAACAGAGAATTAATATATTTCAAGACTCTCTCTCAAATAATCATTTTCTCTTCGACAATATATTGGGTTTCATGATTGAAAGTATATTACATATTTGCCTTTTAACATACACATAATTTGAATTTGGGTATATTACATGCGTTATTGAAGAAATTTTGGTTTATATATGAGTGGATGTATGAGTTTTCAAGATGTTCAATATAAGATGGGGGTAAACTACACTCACTTACATTCTACTTTTGCATACTCACAGATACTTCTTACTTTAAAAAATGCACCAGTCTCCCTTCTTGTTTGAAAATTTGAACACCCACTTCCCCTGTGCTTATCTACTGCAGTTCTTTTAAGACAAGGCACCAATGGAAAATGTATAGGGAAGCAATTCAGTACGTAATTTGAAAGAATCTACAAATAGACCAAAGAAAACACTAGCTTTCTGGTAGTTAGCCATCACCACTAAAGACTAAAACCTCCCAGTAGATAGAGAGGATGGGGACTTTTTAACACATCCCAGTCACCAGTCTACCCGAGAATAGTAGCCAAGCTTTTATGTGTGGAAACCAAGGAGAGGGAAAAAATATCTTGATCGATAAATTCTTTCGATCTTAATTAAGCTTCTCCAATAACTGCCACCCAACTGCACTCACTAGCCTACCCAATCGACTCTGCCCGAGCCCTGAGCCCCAACCGTCTTGGCTACCACCACCCGTGTCTAAAGAAAAATTTATTCTCCACCCATGTTTTCTTGTCGTCATATAAAACTACAAAAAACAGAAAGCCACAAACAATAATTGACAATCGAAGACCTATAAATTGTTGACAAATAGTATTTGATAATCAATAAATTAGACTTGTGAATATTATTAACAAGGTAGTTCTGGAAGTCTGCCCAAAACATGAAACTAAATAAAACAAATATAGTTGAGTGGACTAATAACGTAAGCATCCTTAATTAAATCAATCAAATATATTATCTTATAATTATCAACTCTAAAAGGAAACTAGTCCAATCAATTCAAAACCAAATATAAAAATAAATCATACAATGATTTAATTGGAAGCAAGTTATTTAGGGGCAAGGGGAATAACCGTAAAAGGAAACCATGTTTGTGAATTCTACCCAAAACTCAGTTTTTTAAACTCGAATAGATTCATGGAAATGGTTGCAACTAGTGGAAATTGGACAATATTCAGATACCACGTCTGGGATTTTGGATTCCGAGTCATATTTTGCTAATAATTATTAGGAAAAGGTCTTGTTGAGGTGCCATCCTTTCGTGTCCCTTTACAACAAAGAGGGACACCAATGGCGTGGATCAACTACATAAAGGGTAGGTTATTAAATACAATTATCCATGACTATAATAATATGGTTTAACACTAATACATAACTTAGAGGGGAGACACTAAGCCAACTGTTTCGGTATTCTGTAGAATAATGTCGTGAGTTTAATTATTTGAATTTATCTGCGTATCAAAAGTTTCAAATGTTATAAACATTTTTTCTATTAATTAACATTAGCTACTTGATTCCACTAAACTGACAAACAAAAGAACGGGCAGTTACATATGAAATAGAAATAACAATTTCCATGTTTGTCTATGGATTGAAGAACTGTACTACTTAACCTCAATTAATTACATGACGAGAACAATCCACATTTTGTTAACCAGTGCCCTGCTTTATCTAATTGGTTATATCATATTAAGACGCATGGTATCAACCCTTGTGCATATTCGATGAGGCTTCTTTAACTTTGTAAACTAGTATTGCTTTTACTCTTTAAAATCTATGCAATTCCATGAACCAACTGCCTTTTAGGAATGAGAATATATATGGATCTCAAGTGCATTTTAAAATTGATATAGAACTCTACTTACCAAACTGCCAAAACAATAACCCATATTCACTGGGAACCAGGGAACCCTCAACCTTAACTACTTTTACTTTAACGTGGATGGTTCATAGAATGACCACACTGATACTTACATATAGGTTCATGGGCTGGTCGAAAAAAATAGTTCTGGTGCTCCCACTGGATATAGTGCCTATGGCTTATAGATTTGCAGAGGAAACTTAAAGAAGTGCAGTAGCTAGTATTCCCACAGATATAAACAAGTGAAGTGAATCGATATAGCAGGTACCGAGTATGTTTATAAAGCTGAAGAAGGTAATCTTTACAAGACCAGAACCAAGATCATATGGTAAATAAGTAGTAGTAGAAAGTAAAAAATTTATGGAAGAAAAAGTTCATACAATGCTTGATTTGGAGCTGATTAGAAGCTAAATTACGATTTCCAAAAACGTCATATGCTTTTCCTATTGGAATACTGATAAATATATTCTCACAATACGCCAATAATATCAAGGAGTAGAGATCTCTTGAAAGATCTTCAAATATATATGAAACAAAAATCATAACACAGTTATCATATTGTTGTTTTTTTGGCTTCAAAAAATAGGACTTTAATAAATAAGCATTATCCTATGGTTGCCTTGTGCTAGTAAGATATGAGCATAATTTATTGGGGATTCTTTTATTACATAGTTCGAAAAAGATTGAAAATAATTATTTATTTCATATCAATAATTAGAAAAAGAATGGAAGAAAAGATTGGTGGTTTTTTCAGGTGCTCTCTAATTTCTCCGGTTATCCGTGGATATTAATTCTTACATACATCCCCCAAAAAATATATTGGTGGCTTATGATGGTGATTGATCAATAAAGAGCTGCTCAAAAGAAACTCCCTGCTTCCACCAGTAAAGCAAATCTCCCCCCCCCCCCCCCCCCCCTCCACCACACGTTCTCACAATGAAAATTCTATATTGGGAACATAAGAGTTATTTCCAAACTTAAAGCTAGTTGACTTATGCAACTCTACTAAGCCTGATCTCCTTTGCTTAGCTGAGCCCACCTCTTATTTTACCTCTCTTCTTCGAAGTTTTTGTTCTACCTTAGGTCTTAAATTTTTGTGTTTCAATAATAGCGGCATTCTGCCTCCCAACATTTGGACTTTCTAGGCCAATCACATCACTTCTCCATCCATTGTTCTTAACTCCACTCAATAAGTGGTACTAAAATGCACATTTCTTCACACTGATTGCCTCATCTCTCTAGTCTATGCCAGTACTGACCACATTATTATAAGACATCTATGGGATGAATTCATCACTCTGCACCCTCAATACAATTATTCTTGGACTGCCATTGGGGATTTCAACTCTGTTTTAGGTGCTCGTGAAAGGCAAGGCAGCAAATTGCCTTTAAAAACTGCCTGTGATGACTTCAAGTCTATGGCTGATAGCTATGATTTTGTACACTGGACAAACCATGCAGTGCATAGCCCATCGCAAATGCCCCTCTGATAATCATCCTCTTCAGTTTCAATCCCACCATGTTGTTACTTCTGGTCCAAAACCATTTAAATTTCTCACTGTTTAACCTGATCATCCAGATTCCATGACTGTGGTCAAAGGACTCATAAGATACCTAGTGTGTTGGCAACTAGGTTTATAGTTAATCCCAAACTCAAATTACTTAAGAACAAACTCAAAATATAGAATGTTGAAGTTTTTAGAAAACATACACACTAGAGTCAAAGCTGCTAGCCTAAAACTTGGCTCTGTGTAAGCTCAACTAGAAGATACTTCCACTCTTGACTTAGAGAAGAACAAGAGGCTCAAAAAGATTATATATATGCTATCAGAAAGGAAGAATCTTTTTGGAAGGACACGTCTCTAATGAAGTAAATAGCTGATGGGGATATAAGCACCTCATTCTTTGGTTGCCCAAAAAACTTTTGCCAGCAAAATCAGTATCCTCAAAGAAGGCACCATTGTTCACTCTTCTCCCATGGTTCAAAGTATCGGCTGATACCGAGTCAACTCGACTGAGTTGACTCGATTTCGTGGCCTACCGTTCCGATACCATGACCCGAGTTGAGTAATCGGCGTTTTTGGCTCAAATCGGACCATATTGGCGAGATCTCGGTCAACTCGGGCGATATCGGACAACATATTATAAATTTAATTGTAATTATAAAAATCATTAAATTCGTACTACTACTATCAAATTCATCATGTTAATTATGGTTGAATTAAATCCTTACCATATAAGTAATAATGTATTTATATATATTAATTAAAAATATATTAAAAATAATAAATTTTTAATTAATATATATAAATACATTATAACTTATATGGTAAGGATTTAATTCAACCACAATTAACATGACGAATTTGATATATATATATATATATATATATATATATATAGAGAGAGAGAGAGAGAGAGAGAGAGGTCATACCTTGGTGCGATGGCCAGTGTCCTTGTCCAAGCTATAGTTGGTCGTGGGTTCGAGACATGGGTGTAGACTCTCCATTTATGGGGTAAGGCCATCCGACATCTTAAGCGGGAGTCTTGTGCACTGGGTATGACATTTTATATTAAATATATATACTTGATTAGTAATTGATACATTACTACATTTTAACTTCTATTTACTATTTTTTATAAACTTTTATGTCTAATTTAATCGTTTTGTTTACTTATTACTAAACTATAATGAAATACAGCTAATAAATGTGACACACGTCAGTATAAGCTATTAGACAATGCTATGCATACTATATGATGGATTTGTACTTGTCTAATTAATCAATAATATTACTCTTATTTTTATAAAATTTTAAATATTTTTTTCAAATCTTTTTAGAGTCTCTAAATTGGGTATCATTGCATATCACCCAATATCGCGACCGATACCGAGTTGAAAATTGGGGATTCGAGTCGTACACCGATACCGCGACTTTGAACCATGTCTCCCACTGGTATTCAAGAACATGTAATCAGGTATTTCTCCAACATGTGAAACTCTCAAAGCTTAACTATTGATAATGGTCTCATCACTTCCACCATTCCCAGTCTTCTATCTGATGATGACTGCATATTTATGCCCTGGGCCTGATGGTTTCACTGGTAATTTTTCCAAAAAAAGTTGGACTGTTGAGCACTTTTTTTATCCTTCTTGCCTGGATTTTGTATTATAATCATGTAGTTCACTACTTTAATCTATAAGGCCACTTTATAACCTTTGTTGTGTTCTTTTGGTATTATAATCATATATTTTGTCAAGATTCATGTATTTCATCAACATTAAAAGTTCCCTAACAATGATGTAGCGGATAATATCGATATTCTATAATATTGTGATAAGATAGATAAAGAACTAAAATTTTCCCTTGCCGATTGCACTCTCATAATTTTCACTCCGGTGTAGTTGTACTCGTGCAAACCCTCTCTAAACCATCCTCGTTTAAATTTTCTTCTTCCTAACTAAATTCATGAACCAAATACAACATAAATGAGATTAGGTTGTACTTAAAATCCAAGTCAATTCCTTAAATTATTGAGATAATTGCAACAATGATACATACTAACATGCAAGAACTTCGATAAATGTTTGTAATTTATTCGTAGTACAAAATTCAAAAGCATAGGTTCATATACCACATGAAGTTGACATTTCCATCTAACTATATTGAAAATTAAATGAACTGCACCTTATAGAATTGTACATAGTTGTACAATAATTACAAAATTTAACACACTTAGTTAGATGTACATAGATGTACAAGCATGAGACATTTTGTGTTATCATCATCTTTGTAACATAAACATGCCATTAAAACGTCAAAAGTAGCTCTGCCAATGCACTTGGCTAGATTGATCCAAAATTTCCAGATATGTTGTGAATAACAAGACTGTCAATCTGCATAAGAAAATTGTTTAAAAGTATAAGTACCATAATTAATGGAAAATGTCATTTAAAACATATGCATACCAATTTTATAAGATGTGAAGCACTCTCAAGTCACTTGAATATTAAAATACCTGAAAGCCACCTCAATCCACCCTGTCTTACCTATAAAAAAGGCATATACCAATTTTGTACTTTGATAAATGGGGAAAAATAATGTGTAATTCCCAAGTCAAAATGCAATAAAACTAATTCACCTAAAACCTCCAAATAAGATGAGCCATTTTTCTTGAACAATGAGAACATGTCACATTCATGCTTGAACAATTTTTCTTCTGAATTCTTATTCCTCACAAACAGGGTACCTGAGCATCATCAGAGGCAAATAGCTTAGAGAATTATGGATTGAAAATCAAAGAACAAATCTTATAGATCTAGAAAATACATAGCATGGAGAGAATATAAAATATAAACGCTAAACAGAATCATAAATGGACATTTGTTGGTGCCTCTTCAACGCTGAATTGTTTCCTAAACTCTGGTTTTAACTCTGCATATTTTCTTCCAATTCATCTAAATTTTCTATAATAAAAACAACAGAAAAAATTTAATTTTTGATTTGTATTCAAAATAATTACACAAAATTGAACTTAACTCCTTATTCCAAGTCAAGCAAGAAAGACAATTACATATACTGGCACTTTTAAAATTCATACTATGCAGTCCCCTTTTTGTTTAACAAAGTTGAACTGTTATGAATGTGAAGACACAAATACACAAACAAAAAGGCAAGATGCTTACTAAGACCCTAAAAAACATAGAAACGGGCATATGATTACTTGAAGAAGATGATTACTAAGATCCTAAACCTGCTGTTTTTTGATCATTTTTTAAAAATAGCTACAAAATGTATTTTTACCTAATTTTTTTGAATATGTGTTGATTGGAAAGTAAATTTCAATAGAAAAATAAAAAATTTGGAAAAAAAGTTTATTAGGGCTTAGAATTAGATGTGATGTATACATCATGATGTAGGTGAGCCTTCCTCTACAACAATAAACAATAAACATGAATGAAAAAAAAACATAAAATTGGATGGAAAAGAAAACATGAAACAAAAATAACAGTAACCAAGAAACAAACCCGTAAATTATAGTTAGTACAATGAAATTCACACGTGAGAAAACCTAAAACTTCAATATCATTACATTTATGACACCCACAATCACCACACTACCCAAAACTTTACCATCACCAAAAAAATTGTTACAATGGAAAGAACCTCAAATGAATGAGTAAAATACCCATTACCTAGCTTGTTGTTATAGTTCCTCAACTGACTACCTCCAAAACTCATGTTATTGTTCTGAGTAGGCCATAAAATACCTTTACTTTACTCCAAAAGGTAAACCCCCCTTGTAATAAATCATTTGAAACCAATTGGACTACACTTATTCTCATACGAAAAGAGATAATAACTGAGAAAAATCCAACAGATAATGAGTAACTAACCTCTCAAAACAAACCAAGGTATAACCAACCCATCTCTGAAAACACACAAACATATCTGAAATATCTTAATAATAAATTTTTAAAAAAATACTATCAGAGAGACAGACCCAAATCAGAAATCTCCAAAACAAATTATCTCAAACTTAACACACCTAGGCACATAACCAAACTCAGACATGCATAACCCAAACACCATGGTTTTGATATCTAATTTTGTACCTGAAATACAAAAAGAATCAAATAAGTACGAAAAGGCAACAATTCTGAACTCCCGTTTAAGAATTATATATATATATATATATATATATATATATTCAACCCAAATTAGGTAAACAACCAAAATTACCCAAAAATTGGAGAAAGATAGATAAATTTAGGTTTTGAAAAACAACTTAAAGTAACTGAACCGTAAAATTACCTGCTAAGATCTCTATAAAAAGAAATTCCAACAACCCAATAACCATGTTATTGAATAGCCTATACCAAAATCACTGTAGAAAAGAAAATAGAGAAATGGAAGAATAAAAAGAAAGAGTAGAGTGAGAGAGAACAGGGTTTTTTTATTACATTAATTAATATGTGGTAGTGACCACTGGTGCGACCAGGTGGTAGGGAGGGTAGAGGGTGAGAGAGTAGAGAGAGAGAGAGAGAGACAGAGAAAGAGATTGAGAAGCCAAAAATATCTTCGAAGTGAGAGAATTTACTGCTAACCTCATCGATGATTTTCCCATATATCTCTCCACCCCTCTGCGACTTGCCCCAACAACTGATAACAGAAATTGGGTCAACTGTACAACTTTATTGACTGCATGTGTACGAAATTGGCCTTGCAGTTGACCCATGTTGAATTCTCCGTTTTCAATATATGGAAATCCATGACCAACTCTTTATTGACTGCATCTACTATCGTTCTTTGTGGAAAAGGCATTATAGCAGATTTAATTTACAGTACCCAACCCCTGTCACCATTCAGCAGCTTTGGAATCATATATGTAAGCATTAATTGAGTCCACAGATCTTTAACTTAGGGACTGCATCCTCTCAAAATCTCTTTGATGTTATTTGGAGAGCTAGGAACCTTAAAACCTTCCAAAACCAATTTTAATCGACCGAAAGAACAAAATTGTATGACTGCATGGCTTAATGTTAGTGTCTAAAATTTCTCCGGTCACATGAGCACAACCACTGACCTTATTTTACTCAAATCTGTCAAAATAAAATGCTTTCCTCCCAAAGATCCTGTCATCACCCCTGTGTTTTGGCTTCCTCCTCCTCCCATGTAGATTAGACTTAACACTGATGGCCTTGCTAAAGGTGCTCCTGGTCAAGTTGCTATGAGGGGGCATTTTCAGAGATTTTAGAGGCTCTATGATGGGTTCTTTATGCATGAAAATAGTAATAGTTCTATTAACCAAACTCACATATAGTTGCAGCCATAATGATAAGCTAAAAATCATAAATCACAAAATAAAAATAATCAGAATGTCTAATACTTCAATTGCAGAGCATATAGGCATAATACGCACAAAATAGTAGTATATATCGAATTGTTCAAATACTTGACTATTAAATTCTGTAAAAAATATGTTTTTGAAGTATTTTTCACTTAAAACCAATTAGTTTAGAATCTCATTGAACTTCGCACACAATTCTATAATGTTCACTTCTAATTAATATACCCAAAAGATATGCCAAAGGACTTAAAATACTCATGTGTCAGATTGTAAAAGGCATACAACAAACAACTGGTGTTCAATGTTCAATCCCATATCGACAAAACCCCTAAATCCAAAAATTTTCACGACTCATCTTTAAAATCCATCAAAACCTTATTGAATCACCACCCACGATAGAACTTGAGCGTGAAAGCTATACGAATCACCACCCACGATTTATTTACTTAACTCCTGTGAGAGAGAGAGAGAGAGAGAGAGAGAGAGAGAGAGAGAGGGTGTGGTGGCTCAAGTGATTTGAAATTGTGTTTTGAGTTATAGGTATACTTTTGATATGGTACTTGGTATCTCCACCAGGCCCAATAAATAATAGTAGTATTTCACCTTAAAGAATTATCCCAAATTCCTTCGTTCTTCTATTCAAAGACATCATTTGAATGGACCCTTGGTATGTGTTTTTAAGGGGTTACGTATTCAAAGTAGTACTTAACTTACCTCAGGCAATGTGTTTCACGGTATTAGACATTGTACATTGTACACCAATTCAGATCATATAAACCCTAAAAATCACCACCAATTCAGATCAGTTATACCGATTGACAAAAACTATAGCAACATTTCAATGTCAAACTATTAATTAAAGGTATCGAAACAAACTCAAAATATTTAATCAAATAAACCACATAATTCAAAGGGTTGCTATTATCTTAATTTCCATGTAGGTATGAGTCAATCAATTTTCTCTTACCACTCGAGTTACTATCCAGAGTTATATTTCCAAAGTATTTCAGAGTAAAGTCAAATACATATTATTATTGCAATAGGTATCTCTTTTATTAATATCTATGAGCCCATACAACCCATATATTGCATACACTATTTTGTTGCTGCACTCTCATACAATTTCTCAGACTAATCATAGTCCTTCCAAATATGATTAAGAGAGCTCACACACTGTGTGAACTCTATCTTTCTTCCCACATCAGTTTTCACTCCCAATCTCAGTATATTCTCTTGATTTCAAAAGAAAAACAACCAAAATAATTGATGTAGCTTTTTAACCTTTGTAAATGCCGTGTTGTCATTAGAAAATCCAAACCACATTTGAGACACTGCACAAAAAAAATTAACAATCAAATAATCGAAAGTACAGATACTATCAAAACTAATTACATTACATTTGACCAAATCATAAATTTTAAACAATATATAACATAAAGAAACTAACTACTTCGATAAAAAAACAGTATACTGACAGACTTTATGACCTAAAGAAAATGTATACAACATTGTGCTAATGATCAAATCATTAAAGTAGTATATCATCTCAAGCGTTTAACATCTCAGAGATAATAATATGGAATTTTTTATTGGTTACCATCTTTATTACTCTTCAAGACTTAAACTACACAAAGCTCAAGGAAAGAAATTACCGGTCATTTTTAATCTAGTCTCTTAAATCAAAAGCTTAGCCTTTGTGTCCTCACCTTTTTATTAAAATTCTCTTTATTTAGTATGCATAAACACAGAACATAAGGCACAAACACATATCATTGATGAAAGCCGCATATAATCAATCAATAACTTTAGAACCAACTCAAGTTTAAGAACATCAATAAAGCGATTGCGTTATAGCTCGCAATATAGCGTTTTTCTTCAACAATAAAGTGATCATTTTTATAATTATCCAGTTTCTGCAAAGAATCAAACACATTAAGATATTTTCTCCATAATCCATAAATCACTTGGTTGCACATATACCAAAAAGTCTCCCGAACATTTTCAAATACAAATTTAGTCCAAGCCTTCTATTTTGTACCAAAAAATCTCTTATTTTGCTATCTTTAAAGCTCTGCGACAGGGGCATGGTGAAAGACTTTTTGCAGAAAAATAAAAAAACTTGGACTAAATGTGTATTAAAAAATGTTCGAGGGACTATTTAGTATATGCTCCAATAATCAATACCTTCTGGTTGGCGGAAACCATTTGCCAAGTCAATTGAACCGCCAGACCTACGTTTAATCTTAAACACCCACTTGTTGGGAAATATATTCATATCATATCGAGGAGCAACAAGTGACCAAGTACCATACAATTGTAGGGCATTAAACTCAAATCCCATAGTTGTGTGCCACTCCACATTGTTTAACGCTTGACTAAAACAAGTAGGTTCAGTGCAGTCAACATCATAAACTTCATTAAGAGCATATTCAGGATTTGGAAGGCGAATACCATCTTTGCCAAGAGTGACCATGGAATGTTGCAAGGGCGGGGGAAGCTGGTCTATCTAGGAGCAGACCTGCCGGCCCAAAATAACTAGAAAGCTGCTCAGGTAAAGGATGCTGCTGGGAAGAACTATTAATGGGATGAGTTGGTGGGGGAGAAGGCAAGATGACAGGGGAGGGTGTGTTTAAAATTGGGGGTTAAAAGGAGTATTGTGAGATGAATCATGGACATGGGAGAACGATGGGATGGACATATTACAATTTACTAAGTGTGTAAGTAGAAGATGTGGATTGTGGCAGCGTGACCATTTCCACTAGAGGAAAAAAAGAGTTAGGGAAACTTGTTGAGCAGGAGGAGAAGTAGTAGTATCTTGAAACGAAAAAGAGAATTCATCAAACACAATGTGACGAGACATATATACACGACCATTAGCAAGATCAAGAAAATGATACCCTTGATCATTGAGAGAATACCCGAAGAACACACAACGCTTCAAACAAAATTGAAGCTTATTAGTATTATATGGACGTAAGTAATGGAAGCACGCACAACCAAAAACACAAAGAGTGTCATACTTGGGAGATTGCTGAAACAATTTTTCATAAGGACTAATGGAACGGAGGACGCGTGTATTAATTAAATAAAAAGTTGTGTTAATGCATCACCCCAATAATCAATTGACATATAAGAATGAGAAAGAAGAGTAAGGCCAGTCTCAACAATATGACAGTGTTTCCGTTCGGCAACTCCATTTTGTTCGGGGTGTCCCAGACAAGAAGAGCAAAAACCAATCCCATTATTGGCTATAATATTTTGAAAGGCACATTTAGTGTATTCACCACCCCCATCAGATTGAACTCATTCAACCCTGTTCTTTGCTTGTCTTATTTCCTTTTTGTTTACAAGACAAGCTTGAAGGTCACTGTATTTTGTAATCCGCCCTAGACTCTAGTTTAGAAAATCTAGGGACAACTCTCCTGGGATCCAGGAAAAGCACAGCAGCTCCTTTCATCAGACATATAGTAGGTCCCGAACAGTTCGAGCGATTTCGAACACCACTTAAGCAATTGAAAACCGTCTATCAAGGTCCTTCTTCAACTCAAGTAAGTTGGGAATCTAATCTTAGAAGAGAAAAGATTTTCATCATGCAACTTAAAGAGAAAAAGATATCAAACACCGCATGCTTAATTTGCATAGGAAAAATCCAAAAATATCCTTTCCCGATACAATAGGGGATGTCCATACATCAGAATGTATTAATTCCAAAGATGAACTAGAAGTTGAATAGAATAAATGAATGGTAATTTAGTACTCTTTTCAATGGACACACATGACAAAAGGACAACTAATTAGATGGTCATTGGAAGACACTTATTAAAAATAAGACTCAAAAGTGTTAGAGAGGTATGATGACCTAATCTAGAATGTCAGACTTAAACACCAACATGAACACCGAGAAAAGCAAACGGATGGCTTGACTTTGTAGAGATCTGATGGTGAAAGTGGAACAGATAAAGACCATTTTCACTCCTCCCACAGAAAAGCGCCCTCCCAGTCTTTTGATCCTTCACATAGAAAAATCAGGAAAATAACAATTATTATCACATATGAATTGGTACACAGAAAGAAGGTTAGAAACAACAGACCGGCAGTGTAATATATTGTTCATATTATAGGAAGTGGAATCAGATGAAACAATACTAGAACCAATATTAACAATATCCAAACCAGCACCGTTACCAACAACTTTGTCTTTTCCATGGAACTCATTGTGAATAGCCAAGTTTGTAAGATCGGAAGTGATATGATTTGAAGCATCAGTGCCGGAGTACCATGTGGAAGCAGTGTTGGCCAAAGACGGGGAGTCTGTCATAACATCCAGCTCTTAAGTAGGAACATGACCTTCATAGGCATGATTCATGCGTTGATAACAGTCAATTGTTGAATGTCCACGACTCCCACAAATTTTACAAGTGGGATAAGAAATCCGAGCAACCAAAAACTGACGACCGTATCTTCCTTCTCTACAGCACGAGCATATGGTTGTAACTTGGCTCGGTGGATCCTTGAATTTGACCGAATAAAAACTTCGGGGACCACACCTTTGTGAGTACGATGGCGAAACAAGCAGAATGAAGACGACGACATTCCAGAAAGCCGGACCCAAAAATGACAAATAGTAAAAAATGGATCCTAAGTGGGACCCATTATTCATGGAGGTCTTGAGTTGTGTCAAAAATAGGCCATAAGACTAATTTTGACCAGATTTGAGGTCAAATAGGGGGTAGGGGATCGGGTCAAAGTAAGGAAACCCATTTTTTATCGAGTTTGAATATGGTTCAGCATAGATGAGCGGGAAAATTATGGAAAATTGGGTAAAGGGGGGGGGTAATTAGGGCTAAGAAAATGGGGAAGGGGAACTAGGTTTTGGGGTGGGGTGAAAGAGGAAAGGGAGAGGGGTAATGGGGGATTATTTCAGGGGTAAAAGGGTTGGAAAAAGGGGTTGGTGCAGTTTCCGACCGGCCAAAGGGTCAACGGATGTGGCATATGGGTTGGGGGTACACTCGCCCAAATCTGGAGATGATGGATTCGGGGGAGAAATTCCAAAAAAAATAGTAGAGGAGCGACAAAAACTCGGTGCCAACCTCACTGGAGGCGGGTCGTTGTCGGCATTTTTTACCCTTCTTTTGGTATTTTTGCGTCACTCCTTTGGTGACATTGATAAAACGGCCCAAGGCTAGTCTACTGGTAAATTTGAGGTTGGGCAGAGGAGGTTGAAATTTTCTGGTGGCGGCGGAGAGGCAACGTAGGTGGGGTATTCTGAGCGATGGACATAGGGTCTAGAAAAGATGATTAGGGCGGGAAGATAGGAAGAGGGGGTGGATTTGTGGGTAGGGTTAGGGTTTTATTTTGGGGTGAGATAGAAGATGGTTTTGCATTTTGGTGAAGTTGCAGTTGTGTGGGGGAAGGAGATGGAGGTGGTGGTGGTGGAGGGTGGAAGGTGGAGGCTAAAAGGACCGGTATCCTCCTAATTAGCGGTGATGAAATCTACGGTTTCCATCCACCCGATTCCTTTTTGGACATTTATCAATCTAACGATTGAAGGATTGCCCGAGTATGAACCAGAACTCGATACCCACTTAACACACCACGACGAACACCAAGAAAAAACGCAACTCTGATACCAATTTGATGTGAATCTATGAATGCGGAAGTGTTATTTATTACAAGTAAACAATAACTACTAACTGCACAATAACAACCACAACAACAAATGAAACTAAACTAAGAAAATTGGTTTCTTTCTCTCTCTATATTCTCTTTCTCAATATTCAATTGTAATTATGTATGAGGGCCTGGGGTTTATTTATAGGAGAAAAATTACTTGGTAACTGAGTAATGACCCAAAAACCTAAAAAGGACAACTAATAACTAAAAAAGACTAATTAGTCCCAAACATGCTTGGAGACCAATTAAAGACTAAAAATAAAAAGAAATGACAATATTACCCTAAACTAAAATATAAAATAAAAGATAGTCTTCTCACGGGAGCGTAACCACGCGCTACGTGTCGTTACGTATCACAAAACACATCAGAATCCACGATTATTTAGATATCCACGACCACGATTACCATTGGGATGAAATTTTAGTGCATACATTGCACTTGGATTTGTTTCAAAGGATGATATATTATGGGCCTTAAGTCTCATTTCAGCACTAAGCAATAAGGCCACAAGATCATCATACGATATTGGAGTGTCGCGAGCTTAGGCAGAACTAACAGTGACTTCATAGGCGGGTCCAAAGTTATTCATAGGAGCATCGACTACTGCTAAATTATAAGCAATGTTATTAGTTTGTCTACATTATTAGAAATGGACATATGCTCTCTTTTCGTACTCGAGAGATCGTTCTAGAACTATAAAATGAGATTTTTGGACTGAGATGCATACCTTTTCTCAAATGATTGCCAGGTAGCATGAGGATGTGAAATGAGCCACAATGGAAAGCACTTGTGGAGTAAGAGAATTATTAATTCAACTTAAAAACATATGATCTTGTTGGTGCCATTCGTAGCGTGGATCTACATTTATAGAGAAAACCATAATTTGGAGCAGCTAATTAAGACAAAGAGTACCTACAAAATAAAACCAATATACACAACACCAAAAATACACAATCAACACCATAATACCATAATTTTGCAAGAATTCATACACATTATTGACCATCTTATGGCTAAATGATTTAAGTATTAGGGGTATGTATATTAATGCCATAATTTGTAACTGTTTTAAAAGAGATAGTAATTAAAGTGTGGGTAATGATCATTTAGAGTTGGGATATCAATTTGTAATTGTCCTTGCTAGAGAGCAAACGGTTTAAAAGAGATAAACACAGAATCCCTCACAGCTGGGTTATGATAGAGAGTAAACACACATTTATCGCACAACACAAAAATAACATAAATGGAGAGACTAGGGAAGATGATTGTGACAACCCGCCTATTAAAATAATAGGTGGCCAGCCCAATACTCCAATAATCACAGGAATCATAGATGGTCCATTCTTAGCATCACTGTCGATTAAAATAATAGTATGAGATAACCACCCATCATTTTAGAAAAACGGATTGTCATAAACAAAAAAAAATTTAAAAGAAAAAGGAAAACACTTAGACAATCCCATTTGTAAAAACTGTGGGTATCAAAAATCGATGAATAAAGTACGACAATACAATAAATAATCACCGAATAAGCTGTCGGTGCACAGACCAATACAAATAATACATTAAGTATTACAATCCAATATATACAGTATAATGAATGAGTGTAATACCTTGGGCAAACACGCCCGAATAAAAATACCGAACATAACTAGAGTACAGAAGAAAGGAGCGTCTAATACGAGTATCCTACAACATCCGCAATATGCTGTAGCTCCATGACAACTGGAATGGAATATGTAAATACAGGTGTCCATGCGGAAGCGCACCTGTAACGGCAAGGAATATGCAGCAACAAAGAAATATAGATACCGGTGAGGGCCCGGTTTGATATGATTACCATGCGACTAAAATGCATGACAGTTAAGTTCGTAATTCTCTCGCAGATAACAATAATATTCCTCACCTCTCAATCTAGCAGCAACCTAACGCAATATCGTGAGATGTTCTAGTTAACCCTAAGTACTAAGGGCTAACTTTTCCCCATTCTCAACACAATGCCCTATTCGTGCGTGGGGTGTCTCGCAAAGCGAAATCCAAACAAGGAACCCCCCCGATACACTACTACTTAGGCAAGGTTGATCGTCGAGATCCATTAGACCCTAAGCACGAAATAATAAATAAATACATGTGTGTGCATAAGTGTGGGAGGTTACAACTACAGCTACTAAAGAAATTTAAAAGTAAGCCCAACCATCATCTAGTGGCACAATTCCTAATTCTTTCTTTAGGAATATACCTATGTGGTAAATTCATTTTATCAAGTCTTTACCAATTAATCCCATTTCAAAACTTTCTTTACCAAATTTTATTTCCTTTCTTCCATCCAGGAAAAATACATAATTTAAAGCAAGTTTTATTATCATAAAATGCTTTACTTTCATATCATATCATCCATTTTCCTTCTTCCATCCGGAAAATGTATTTAACATCCCATTTCCCTTCTTCTATCCGGGAAATGTAAATTAAAGCCATTTTATTATCATAAAATGCTTTAATAACCAATAATGTCCCACATTATTGAACATAGTTATATATCATATAATATAACGAAATCTAAGACCGCCCGTCCGGGTTTCCCCACTGTGCGCACCCCTAAATGGCTATCATCTCCAGGGCCTCCAAGACAACCTGGGATCCTATCGAAACGTCGGGAAGCGACCATGTGCCTGCGGGATAGTCAAGACCACACCCGGAATCTCCTAACCAGCGCAGAAAAATATATATAATAAACGCTCACATGGCCTAGGGACTATATCCACCCTGCAATCATTAGCCAGGGGGCTTCACCACAACGCGAGCGACTTCCCTTATGATAGCGATTTAGAGAGGTGTGTATCCATAAATTAACATTTATGAAAAACATTACTTTTTCCATTTTTGAAAACTTCCAATTTTACATTTCCAAAAGTCATCCATTTATCCATTAAGCACCAAGTTTTAGAAGGTGCATTTCATTCTTATTAAGTCATATTTTATTAATGACCTAAGACCCAAAGTGCCACTAACCTCAAAATAGCCTCGAATAGTTCATATAATTTCATAAACCCTCAAAGTGAGTCTCCATAATGGAGTGTCTCCCAAAAGCTCAACATTTATTTTCTAACTTCCAATCTATCTTTAGGTTAACCTCCTATATCATTCGGACATTAACCTATATGAACTAGTCCTCGGGAAAACCCAAATATCCACTCTTAGCCTAGGACATTAGTCTACCCAATACAACCCTCTAAGACTCCCCATTACTTCCCAAAGGAAGGTTCCTAAACCTTAGACCTAAAAGGAAAAGGGCTGAAAATCAAAATAAGAAAATCTCACAAAAATAGGGGAACCGAATCGATTCGCCCCTTGGGCCGAATCGATTCACCCTTGCGAATCGATTCGCTAAACAGCCGAATCGATTCGGTGAGTAAAAACTGACTTTCTGCAATTGCCGAATCGATTCGGTTTTAATCCGAATCGATTCGGTCTACAAGACCTGTAACCCTTTCCTTATCCAAATCGATTCGCCCCTTGGGCCGAATCGATTCGGTCCTGAAATTTTGCCCAGATTGGGCGACGGGTTATACAAACCCTAAAATCTCAAATCCTCAAATCTTTGCTTTTGCCCAACATCAACAACATCTAATTCTACCAAACCATTCCTACACCATTTACAACTAATAATTTATCCTCAAATCAAATTAAAACTAAGATTTAAGGGTTAAATCATCAAAATCAACAAATACCCATTTATGGGTTAAATCTCCAAAACCTAACTATACATGCAATTTATCACATTAAATCAATATCTAGCAAGTAAGAAACTTGCCTCCAGGTTCGTAGTCTCAGAACACCTCCGGTAGCGACGGATTCCGGCCTAAATCTTCCTTTTCTCTCTTTTCTCTCTTTTCTCCCAACTCTCTCTTCTCTCTCTCTCTCTCTCCTTTGGCTCCTCCCACCAAAATAAAGAAAAGAAAAAGGGGTGGGGGATTTATAAGGGTCTCGAAATATAAACCCCCACTCTTAAATGCTAATACACCTCTAAAATGACTCGTAACCACTTAATTGAGTCATAACCCCTTAAAATGCCCGAATCTCAAAAATTACCACTGGGCACTTATTTCGACTATTCTAAAAACTACCGCACCCCCTATTTTGGCATTCGGGAAAGTGTGAACTATTTTTACGTTCCAATTCCATTTTTAATTCATTAATTATACCCAAATTTAAATATAGGTCATAACCGTCGTTTTACATATAACGACGCAAAATACACAATATAACACTATTTACCTTCTCATAACGGTAAATAGTCAAAACATAGTAAATATTATCCCTAAGTCTCACGAAAAATAATATTTACTCCAACATTCCCTATTTTATAAAATTAGCCCATTAGGCAAAATAGTATAAAATAGTCGCTCGAAAACCTGGGTTTTTACATACTCCCCCCCTTAAAGGGGAATTTTGCCCTCAAAATTCAGGCGTAACCCATAACCATAAAAAGGGTATACTATAATAAAAACCGTGCTATCATACTAGCAAACCCCTGAGTAGAAATGTCCCCATAGGACTCAGACTAAGGTCATCGCTATCGATCTCAGCCCACATCATCATGCTATAACATAGCGCCAAATCGTTCCTAAGGAACTTTCGATCCTGCCCTTCTACTACGGGAGGAGATACCCACACAATCTCGGCACAAATTGCCTTACTTCCTAAACACGTTACACCCTTACTAGGGAATAACTACACTATCTTACAATCTTTAACCCCAACACTACTTACTCCTATTCGCGTTGGTGTAACCCTCAAAAGTCTACTTGCTCACTGAGCCCAATCTAAAGGAAGGTTCCCGGACCACTCCCAGTCCCAGGAATATACTATTCGCTGTTTCCATTCCAACGAGTAGACAAGGCATATTGCCATCTATACTAGGTTATGCACGGCCTAACGTTTATCAAAAACGATTCGAACTATTGCACGGAAATTCGATCCATAAAAACTACTACTCCGATCTCTCCTTTAAATCAAATCCACCCTTCCACTTACGGGTGGTAGGATATACCCCATATCCCAACGGTTCCCATTTCTCCTTGGAGACTTTACCTCTACCTTGACATGAATGTCTCGTCTCGGTTCACTACCGTTTGATAGGAACCGCATACAGATCTAAAACTCCTACTAAGAAGAGTTGGGCGTACACCTCCCGCTTAGTCCGCCCATTTCCATCGAGCAAGCAGCGATTGATCAAATGATCCACAGTTTCCTCAACTAGAATCATGACCGTTGCATTATCGACAATTCGATAAAAATGTCCACGGATATACCCATCCTCGTTCCACACTACTCTCTACATACCAGTTGGTGAAAGGGTCAATCATGGACCTGAACGCTCTTAGAATAGCGTCCCCTCGGTGAAGCTCACTCCACTTGGCATTTCATGCCACGAATAAACTCTAAGAAGGTATCTACTCGGAGCCTATACTACTCCCGTTCACATTGCCTTAGCGAAAGGAAATATCCTAACGATAGTCCTTCACGATCACAAACTTTTTATTCGTGAAAAGACTACAAATTCCTACCCAGGAGAAATGCCTCTAAGTCTTTAAGGCAAATACTACCGCCATGAACTTTAAATCAAGCGTGGGATGGCACTTCTTAAAAATCTGAGACACACGAACAATAGGTCCATGTTCCCATATTAGCACATCCCGTTCCTGGCAAAGACTCGTTCGTTAAATCCACTCTCGATCATAACAACACGAGTGCAGGAGAAAAGTCAGCTTAGACTTCAACTCCTCCAAAGGTAGGTTACCCATGTAACCCTCTAACTACGAGAGGCCTCACCACTAATGGCCTAACATTCTAACGAGCTCGAAATCCCGTACTTCTCGTCTAGGGACCAAATCCTACTTAGAGTTAACCCACAACCTATTGTGGTCAACTCCCAACCATCTTCCTAAAATAACGCCGCATGCCCTAAGGGCCGAGCATCCTAAGAATCCTAAGGTCAATCTATCTATCCTAACCTACTCGTATAAGTATAATACTAAATATCCCTAGTGTCCAAGACCTTTCCCGACTTCCGACATTAGCTCGGTTTCATGCGTGGGACGTCTCGCCGAAGCAAAATCCAAACAAGGAACCCTCCCGTTACACTACTACCTCGCATTGTCAGTCGTCGAGAAGTAACGGTCGAAGACACATGATTGGGATCGACGGAATCCTAACTCGAAACTCTACTAGTACACATACTTCTACGTCCTACCATAACTATCGAATGAGGAATTTACTTCCAGTAAGATGCCACCAATACTCTACCCCAAGAGACACATATACCTCTACACAAATGGCCTTCTCATTAAGGAACAATCATAAGTCCCTGTCGGACTTTCATCATCATAGTCTTCCCCACATCGATTCAGAGGAAAACTATCATAGTGCTCATATATCGCACATCAACTTAGCCCTTAATCACTCATATACGTGATCCTTGGCTAAACCTTCCAACCCAGCACTTAACCAACAAAAGAAAAGAAAGAAGAAAAGAACATAAAAGAAAATGCACATCTCTCCACTCCCAACGTCGTTAAGGTTCATGCGTGGAGCGTCTCGCCGAAGCGAAATCCAAACAAGGAACCCCTCCACACAGTCACCTTAACTAGCCGGTCATGGAGATAAGGCACATCATACACAAGCAAAGCAAACAAGTAAGCAAACAAAATAAAACAAAAATAAAGGAAACTATCTACCTACCATAAACCACCTCTATAAAGTCTCAACCTGCATCCAGGAGAGATATTATAGAACAACTAGTCCTCCTTCTAGAACTAGAACTAGGATATCCTCGCAATATATTCGCTTGCTACCACACCAACCAATCTAAGACTATCTCTACCCGTATAATACATAATACAAGTAGCAAGTACCACACATATCACCACTCGCCCCATAAGAGTGAGAAGGAAAATACAGGACTTCCCTATTATGGAAGCCATATAAATATACTTACTATGTATAAAAATATGTACCGATACTATCACAAGCTCGATATACACACCCGAATCTAGGACTAACACCATTCTACTCCATCTTACCTAAGGAATGCACTACTCGCACCCTAGTTGGAAATTCCACGAACATACTAGCCAACCTCCTTGGCTACTACCAATAGTTCCAAGACACGTCATTCTAGTCTTACCCGAACCAAACTACTTCCATCAATGACTCAACTAGGAGTCCCATCCTTGCCGGTTATCTTCAATCGACAAGATCAGAACGCATAGTTCCCTTGACTTCTTCAGCAAGGAGAACATTCTGCCAGCCTCCCCGACCTTAGCTCCACGAGCCTTCCCCGGGTGGATGTCCACCAGTGGAGTCTCATGAACACTACTTCTCTAAAAAGTGTTTCCAACACTTACTTACGAGCCTAGCATTTCCACTGAAAGACTCTCTCTATGGGCAAAAACATTCTTCCCCACCATAAAGAGGCGACCATCATATCCGCCACTTCAATCTTATCCTCTGACGCCTTCACAACGGCCTTCCTCAACGCACTTCATCTAACGACTTACAAGTCTCACACGAACGCGTAGAAGATCTTCGGGGTCCTCATACCATAGCAGGAGAACGAAATCTCACAAGAGAATTCAACGACCTTATTCCTAAGGCTCTACATCAAACAGAGAGAAACGCAGAAGACGTAAAACATCCGCACAGAATCCTAAGGACTCTAGAGCCTAATGCTCTGATACCATCTGTGACAACCCGCCTATTAAAATAATAGGTGGCCAGCCCAATACTCCAATAATCACAGGATTCATAGATGGTCCATTCTTAGCATCACCGTCGATTAAAATAATAGTATGAGATAACCACCCATCATTTTAGAAAAACGGATTGTCATAAACAAAAAAAAAAAATTAAAAGAAAAAGGAAAACACTTAGACAATCCCATTTGTAAAAACGGTGGGTATCAAAAATCGATGAATAAAGTACGACAATACAATAAATAATCACCGAATAAGCTGTCGGTGCACAGACTAATACAAATAATACATTAAGTATTACAATCCAATATATACAGTATAATGAATGAGTGTAATACCTTGGGCAAACACGCCCGAATAAAAATACTGAACATAACTAGAGTACAGAAGAAAGGAGCGTCTACTACGAGTATCCTACAACATCCGCAATATGCTGTAGCTCCATGAAAACTGGAATGGAATATGTAAATACAGGTGTCCATGCGGAAGCGCACCTGTAACGGCAAGGAATATGCAGCAATAAAGAAATATAGATACCGGTCAGGGCCCGATTTGATATGATTACCATGTGACTAAAATGCATGACAGTTAAGTGCGTAATTCTCTCGCAGATAACAATAATATTCCTCACCTCTCAATCTAGCAGCAACCTAACGCAATATCGTGAGATGTTCTAGTTAACCCTAAGTACTAAGGGCTAACTTTTCCCCATTCTCAACACTATGCCCTATTCGTGCGTGGGGTGTCTCGCAAAGCGAAATCCAAACAAGGAACCCCCCCGATACACTACTACTTAGGCAAGGTTGATCATCGAGATCCATTAGACCCTAAGCACGAAATAATAAATAAATACATGTGTGTGCATAAGTGTGGGAGGTTACAACTACAGCTACTCAAGAAATATAAAAGTAAGCCCAACCATCATCTAGTGGCACAATTCCTAATTCTTTCTTTAGGAATATACCTATGTGGTAAATTCATTTTATCAAGTGTTTACCAATTAATCCCATTTCAAAACTTTCTTTACCAAATTTTATTTCCTTTCTTCCATCCAGGAAAAATACATAATTTAAAGCAAGTTTTATTATCATAAAATGCTTTACTTTCATATCATATCATCCATTTTCCTTCTTCCATCCGGAAAATGTATTTAACATCCCATTTCCCTTCTTCTATCCGGGAAATGTAAATTAAAGCCATTTTATTATCATAAATTGCTTTAATAACCAATAATGTCCCACATTATTGAACATAGTTATATATCATATAATATAACGAAATCTAAGACCGCCCGTCCGGGTTTCCCCACTGTGCGCGCCCCTAAATGGCTATCATCTTCCAGGGCCTCCAAGACAACCTGGGATCCTATCGAAACGTCGGGAAGCGACCATGTGCCTGCGGGATAGTCAAGACCACACCCGGAATCTCCTAACCAGCGCAGAAAAATATATATAATAAACGCTCACATGGCCTAGGGACTATATCCACCCTGCAATCATTAGCCAGGGGGCTTCACCACAACGCGAGCGACTTCCCTTATGATAGAGATTTAGAGAAGTGTGTATCCATAAATTAACATTTATGAAAAACATTACTTTTTCCATTTTTGAAAACTTCCAATTTTACATTTCCAAAAGTCATCCATTTAGCCATTAAGCACCAAGTTTTAGAAGGTGCATTTCATTCTTATTAAGTCATATTTTATTAATGACCTAAGACCCAAAGTGCCGCTAATCTCAAAATAGCCTCGAATAGTTCATATAATTTCATAAACCCTCAAAGTGAGTCTCCATAATGGAGTGTCTCCCAAAAGCTCAACATTTATTTTCTAACTTCCAATCTATCTTTAGGTTAACCTCCTATATCATTCGGACATTAACCTATATGAACTAGTCCTCGGGTAAACCCAAATATCCACTCTTAGCCTAGGACATTAGTCTACCCAATACAACCCTCTAAGACTCCCCATTACTTCCCAAAGGAAGGTTCCTAAACCTTAGACCTAAAAGGAAAAGGGCTGAAAATCAAAATAAGAAAATTTCACAAAAACAGGGGAACCGAATCGATTCGCCCCTTGGGCCGAATCGATTCGTCCTTGCGAATCGATTCGCTAAACAGCCGAATCGATTCGGTGAGTAAAAACTGACTTTCTGCAATTGCCGAATCGATTCGGTCTGCAAGACCTGTAACCCTTTCCTTGGGCCATATCGATTCGCCCCTTGGGCCGAATCGATTCGGTCCTGTAATTTTGCCCAAATTAGGCGACGGGTTATACAAACCCTAAAATCCCAAATCCTCAAATCTTTGCTTTTGCCCAACATCAACAACATCTAATTCTACCAAACCATTCCTACACCATTTACAACTAATAATTTATCCTCAAATCAAATTAAAACTAAGATTTAAGGGTTAAATCATCAAAATCAACAAATACCCATTTATGGGTTAAATCTCCAAAACCTAACTATACATGCAATTTATCACATTAAATCAATATCTAGCAAGTAAGAAACTGGCCTCGAGGTTCGTAGTCTCGGAACACCTCCGGTAGCGACGGATTCCGGCCCAAATCTTCCTTTTCTCTCTTTTCTCCCAACTCTCTCTTCTCTCTCTCTCTCTCTCTCCTTTGGCTCCTCCCACCAAAATAAAGAAAAGAAAAAGGGGTGAGGGATTTATAAGGGTCTCGAAATATAAACCCCCACTCTTAAATGCTAATACACCTCTAAAATGACTCGTAACCACTTAATTGAGTCATAACCCCTTAAAATGCCCGAATCTCAAAAATTACCACTGGGCACTTATTTCGACTATTCTAAAAACTACCGCACCCCCTATTTTGGCATTCGGGAAAGTGTGAACTATTTTTACGTTCCAATTCCATTTTTAATTCATTAATTATACCCAAATTTAAATATAGGTCATAACCGTCGTTTTACATATAACGACGCAAAATACACAATATAACACTATTTACCTTCTCATAACGGTAAATAGTCAAAACATAGTAAATATTATCCCTAAGTCTCACGGGAAATAATATTTACTCCAACATTCCCTATTTTATAAAATTAGCCCATTAGGCAAAATAGTATAAAATAGTCGCTCGAAAACCTGGGTTGTTACAATGACTCTTGATATTTAACGCACTGAAGTGCTTCTCATTTCAAAACTTCACACTCGAACAAGAAAATGTCGAGAACTGATTGCCATTATTTGCAATTGCAAAATCAAGGTTGTAAGAGGCGGGATGCGTGATCGATGCGTGGAGGTCAAACATCTAGCATTAGGAGCCTAGGCGAAGCCTATGCGTGAAAAGGCATTTTGGCTTTTTTTTAAATATTTTTTAATTATACCCAGGTTTCTAAAATAAGAAAAGCAGAGTTATAAAAATAACTATTAACTTATATAAAAAAACATAATCATAAACATGTAGTAAAAATTATGAATAAAATAAAACATACCTTGAAGGTAGGGTTCTTGTTTTTTTTTTTTCCTTTTGTTTTGACTGATCGGGGTTTTCTTGGGGGGTTTAGTTTGTTATGTTAGTGTTAGATTAGAATAATTGATAAGAAATAAACACAACAAAAAACCTTTGTATGTTTTTTACCCAAAACAACGTCATTTTAACTCAAACATAAGAAAAAAATGATTTCAGCAATAAAATAATTAAAAAAAAGCACCTTATGCGCGCATCACCCTCGCTGACCACCTTAAAAAGCGTTGACCATGCCTTTTCCCACGCATACCCCTTATGCGGTGTGTTTCTAAAAAGCATCACGCATAGGCGCTCTTAGAACACTGTGCAAAATCAAGAAAAGATTTTACTCCATTTTTATAAACCTCACTCACTGTGTTCCTCTCAATCTCATTCATCCACTCTTTGTTCATTATTTGTGACATTCTTCATTACCAAAAAAAATCATGTTTTACACACAAGTTCTATGACAATAAGCAAAGAATCATTAAGAAATTTAAGATTTGGGAACTTGTCTATATTTTCGTAGTGATGATGAAAGAAGTAGTTTGATACTTGGTAGGTTGGAAGAAAGATGTGTTAAAAGAATATTTAGGATAGGATTCAAAAACCAGAGAGAGAACCTCATTTGTTTAGGTCCCGTTTGGTTGTCCCAAAATTGTAAATTGGATCATTAATAAATTGTTCCATTTACAAATTGATTCATTAATTGTGTTTGGTTTCATTAATGAAAGAATTTATTAATTGCCATATTTTAGCGCATGTGCAAAATCTAAAATTGAATCATTTCACAAAAAATGTGAAATGAATCCATTTGAAATATGAGTCACATTAAGTGCATGTCCCCTCTCTCTCTTCCCCTCCCCCTCTCCCTCTCTCTTTCCCCCCCCCCCCCCCCTCTCTCTTGATTTGTTTTTAACTTTTTTTCATAGATCCGTAACATCAATTTCAGATTACCAAAAATTGTGTAATTTTTTTTTAACTCATTTCAAATTCACTCATTTATAATTTACTAATTCACAATGAACCAATTTACATAATCAAACAATTTACGCAACCAAACTGGGCCTTAAGGAATTGGAAACCTGAAGTATAAAAGTAAGTCAGAGCCATTGTAAAGCTGCTTTTTCCGAAGGACTTATAAAGGTGAAATGTTGCTTTTAAACCTAACGTTCGAAATTACATTATATACTGAGGTGTTGTTTGTTTTTACCTCTTAAGTCTGAATCTGAACCATTCAGACTTAAGAGGTATCAAAAAGTGTTTGTTTTTTTAAATGATTAAGAGACTAAAGGTCATATTTGGCTCTTAATGATTAAGAGGTAGAGTTACGTCTGAAGTCTGAATCTGAAGTCTGAATCAGTCTAAATACATTCGTTCAGAAGTATATTCAGACGCAAAAACAAACATATTTTTCAGATTCAGATTTCAGACTTCAGGTTCAGTCTTCAGATTTCAGATTCAGACTTCAGATTCAGATAAAAAACACAAACGCAACCTGAGTAAACTAAAATTACATTTATATACAATAACGTCAAAATTGAACAATCAAAATACGCACCTCAATTTAACGGCATATTTGAGAGAAATAAGTGGCGAAACTCGCCAGATACAGAAGAAGCAGTTGATGAGTGCATATATCGGATCCCCTGGGCAAGAAATCTCGGTCAACTATGACGATTTGCGGTAAAATAAAAAGAGTAACACAATATACACTATACACATAAACATACGACATTAATGAAACACTGCCATTTATTTAATGTTCAAATCTATTCATAAGGAGCTCAAAAATCCCCGCAAGTATCATAAATAAATGTGCAACTATGAAGAGCTTATCACTTTCCATTCATTTCCTTTAGATGTTCTGTTCCATTTGATGTACATACATTGGTTTCAAATTTACAAAATTGTCCCTCACCTATGAAACAGGGACTCGACATGTGATATAAGATACGACACAGCTCGTGATACACGATACATGATTTTTTCAAACTGTAGAATACGACATGTTAATATATGTATAATGTATATTTTTTTAAATATATATAATAATGACATAAAACAGAATTTGTTTAGTTAAATACATAAATATAACATACTTAACTTGAAATTTAATAAAATCAAATACAATAACAATGCAAAATTAAACAAAAAACAAATAAATTTCAATAAGATCGGAAATATAATGAATATGGTTTGCAAAAGTTAGGGTTTGTTTGAAACTTTTGTATCTAGATTGATATTTTGTGAATGAATATGTCCTCTTTTTATTTTTATATTTTACAAACAATGTTTCAAGTTATTAAATATTTGACCCCATTTAAAAAAATTAAAATACTAAAAAACTACCCCGACGTGTCAAAAATGTGTCCTAACGTGTCCCCCAACATGTCCTATCGTGTTCCCCAGCGTGTCCGGACATGACATTCGAGGACACGCGTGTCCTAACATGTCCCCAGCGTGTCCAAATGTGTAGGAGTGTGTCCCCTGTCCGACACTTGTCAAATAAAATTCACTGTCTTTGGGAGAATGTTCGTGCTTCATAGGTCCTCACAGCTAGGTTTTCTACTCTTACTTCTATTACCACGTTCCTACATTTGAATAATTTTCAATAAATAATATTCTCCATTAATATTTTATTTGTTTTATGTTCTTTTTTAATGTAACTAGAACATGTATACAAAATTTCACTACTATGTGGAGCCAAAATCGACATTTAAATTTATTTATACTTCATATATCAAACAGAAAAATAGGAAAAAATAAAAGCATATGAACTAACATAATTATTGGGCTAATAATGGAAATTTGACTAAATATTCAAAGAAACTATCAAAGTAAATTGCAATGAGAAGCTGAACACACAAACAATTTGGATATGTGTTGCTCAACAAAAAACGAAATTATCCTATTCATCAACCAATAACTTTATTTGCATTTAAATTGAACTCAAGAACCAGAAAAATAAAACTAGTATGAAAATTAATAACTCACATATATATATATATATATAATAATGCTCTTGTGTGGACTAGTCCCTATTTTAAGAATGCGGACCGGACATTTGTCACCTAATGGTGCCCCGAGAAAATATAGCCTAAATTATAGGCACACTCTCTCTCTTTTCTGTGCTCACCGCCAGGTGACACATGACCGGTCCGCATTCTTAAAATGGGAACTAGTCCCACAAGGGCAGGACTGTATATATATATATATAGATAGATAGATAGATAGATAGATAGAGACAGAGATAGAGAGAGAGGCCCTCTCCTGTAAGGACTCCTTATAGTGTCCGGTCCGCATTCTTAAAATGGGAACTAGTCCGCACAAGAGCATAACTGTATATATATATATATATATATATATATATATATATATATATATATATATATATATATATATATATATATATATAGAGAGAGAGAGAGAGAGAGAGAGAGAGAGAGAGAGAGGCCCTTTCATGTAAGGACTCCTTATAGTGCAGACTTCGGTACATACCATTTTTTTTAAATAGTAAAAAATTGAATTTTTTTATGAAACTTCATGGATATGATCTCCATGATGGGAAGATCATCTCTAATTTTTTCACTAAAAAATTCAATATAAAACCATTGAGATGAAGTAATATGTAAAAAAATGGTATAAATATGCATTTTCGACCGTTGAAATGTTGGGGATCATCTCACCCACTTTTTGATTGAATTTTTTTATGAAACTTCATGGATATGATCTCGATAGTGAGAAGATCATATCCATGGAGTTTCATCAAAAATTCAATCAATAAAGCGGTTGGCGCCGACCCAACATTTCAACGGTTGAAAATGCATATTTATACCATTGTTTTACATATCTTCATCTCAATGATTTTTTTATTCAATTTTTCGACGAAAAAAATTGGAGATGATCTTCTCACAATCTAGATCATATCCGTGAAGTTTCATCAAAAAATTCATTTTTTTACTATTTAAAAAAAATGGTATGTACCAGGGTCTGCACCATAGGGAGTCCTTATAAGAGACTTTCTGTATATATATATATAATTGCTCTTGTTCGGTCATCCCGCACAAGAGAAAAAAGGGAATGGATGTGTGATGTTTTTTATTGATAAAATATCCTTGATTCAAGGAAGTTGGACTTTCTCTCTCTTTTGGAGGCTCACCGTCAGGTGCCACGTGTCAAGTTCGCACTTTTAATTTGCAGGACAGTCCGCACATGAGCACTATTGTGTGTGTGTGTGTGTGTGTGTGTGTGTGTGTGTGTGTGTGTGTGTGTGTGTGTGTGTGTGTATATAACATGAAATTATCACAAAATTAGAAAACATGTCGACAGATTGAACCGATCCAAGTATTCACTCACCAAATGGAAATATCTGAGAAACTCACCAGATGCAAAGACTAAGGTTTTTTTCGTTACAAACTTTAAGGCTGGATGGATTTACATAGGAACGAGGGCGACGGATAGCAAACTATTAGAGCTAAAACTCAAGTGTAGCTAATGGTAAGGTCTTAAGTAGACATGCATAATTAAATTCTATGTCCCCAAGTGTTGGTGAGTTTTAGCCAACCAACAGAGCATTCTGTAAAAGAAAAAAATCTACGGAGAAGAAAAATGAAGGAAAGGAAACTTGTCTCTTATTGTGTAAAGACAGTATATTGCAATAAATATGACTTAAACAAAAACTTTTGCACAAGAAATTGGGCATTTATTTTGACATGGCAGTTTTAATTGTAATATACCACACTCTTCTCTCTTCTCTCTTCTCAACCCCTAATATGAAGTGGCTCTCCAAGCTAGGATTTGGTACCCGACCCCCGGAGACTCCTCCATGAACCACCTCACTTAGGGTCCTGACACCGACACCCCTGCCCCAGGACAAAATTTCCCTAATTTTGGAGTGGGAATTTTTTGGGTTATCGAATTGGCATTTCAACGAGCACTTCAACAAACATAATCATGATTCACATAATCTTATGGTGCATAGCAAATTCATTCAAACCATTTGTTCAAAATGATAGTAATGCCTAGTTGATTTTGTTAGAATCGAAAATCCAATCCATAATGTAATCCGTAGGCTTCATAAATTTAGTACTTTAATAGTTGCCCAATGAATCTACCCATTTGGAATCACTCGAGAGTTATGAAGATAACGCAAACAAGGTAATATCACAAAAGGAATAAAAAAAAGTAGACAAAAAATGAAAAGATGAAAAATTGTGCTGAAACCGTCTCTTAATAAATCATTGATAATATCAAAATTCATCCTCCCTTATGGAAGGCGTATATATAAGCTGTTAATCGTAAACCATAGCACTCTCGTGAATGTTAAGTGTTCTTTGTGTGTGGTGTATTCCTCACATTACAGTGTGTCATACTTAAAAGTATCACACACTACAAAAGTGTATTAATTCTATAGAAAAGAAATTAACTTGAAACAAAAAATTTAGGGTTTGGATTTGGGTATCTTCACTTGTAAAAGACGAAGATGGAGGAGACATTTATTCATAGGATTCGAGATGTTCGTATCCAAATTTATTCAGATCCAAATAATAAACTTAATAATAAACTAAGAAAGAATAATACTAAAATCCACTTATTCATAAACTTCAACTTCCCCAGAATGCTATAAAAGTGCACAAAGAACATTTATGGAAAACTAAGGGTTAAAAGATGCCTAACAATAATTTAGAAAAGGAAAATCTAATTTTAATATATGATTCTTAATCGCCTATCCTCCTTTTGAGGTTATCTATATAAAATGTGCATTATCTTGCTAGCGTATCCAAGATTAAGGATCACAAAATTTCCAAGCGACATAGAGAAGGTGCTTACCAACTACCCAAGATAGTTAGTTCTCATCCACATTTGGTAAACCAAAATTCACGGGGCTGCTACATGTTATTTTTTCCCCTTGTAATATTAACATTTTTCCTGAACTTACTTTTTTAAACCGATCCCTACTAGAAGCATTAGAAATTAGTAGGTATTTTAAAATTATTATAATCTGAGTTTCGGTTACACATGCACAAGTGTCGCATCCTATAAAATGAAAAATAAATTCGTTTGGATGCTTCTATAAGTCCTCGTAAAAAAAAGAGTAGACATGTGTAACTTACAAATAGAAAGCAATGTAAATGCATAAATTCTATAAATAAATAAAAATTTACGCATAAAATTCAACTTTAAAGCTTACAACACAATATTTTAAAAAATATGTCTCATATACTGCTACATTTCTTCTTCATAGATGTCGGGGACCTCTCCTTACATTCTTGTGTTTTCTATTTTCAAATGCTTCTATAAACCATCTCGGTCTGCCTGTTAAGAACATGAGCTAACCCATAACCAATCCAAACATTGTCCCACGACCATACCCCACCAACACAACCTTCCATGTAAATCCACTCGCAAAATCTAAATCTTATTCTTGTTGGACTATATGTGGGCGTGGTGTCTCGCCATCTCTACATTGTTTTGAGAGTGGAAAACCACACAATCCCATGTTCCCATTATACGAATCAGTTTGAAATGTATTAAACTGTGGACCTTGAGGTATAGGTCCAACTAAATGATTTTACGAGAGATTCAATATCGCAAGAAATGTTAAAGTCGTTAATTGTTGAGGAATTTGTCCAACAAACTGGTTAAAGGAGAGGTCTAATGATTCAAGCACATAAAGATTTGCCAACACATAAGGAATATGATCTATTAGTCTGTTATGGGATAAGTTAAGCACTCTGAGTGAGCTTAGATTTTCGACGGAATGTGGAATTTCACCTTCAAATTTGATGCTTGATAAATCAATGGTTGTGAAGACAGTCAAAATTCTCACTAGGTCAGTCTCCACACCTTTCACTACCAGAGTTATTTCTTTATAGTAGGCCCCCACCCGTACCATGTACTTCTCTTCAATTTCATTTTCTTCATCATGGCTTTGAAATGCATAAAATATTGTGATGGAAGAAAACCATTAAACTGATTGTGAGAGAGATCAATTATTCGAAGGTTATTGAATAAAAACTTACTAGTCTTGGGAGTGCTACTTATGGGACCATGTAACCTATTATATCTCAGGACAAGAACTTGGAGTTTTTGAATAGTTATAAACCAATGCGGGAATGTATCATTTATTAGATTATTTCCGAGATCAAGAACTTGTAAGTATGTGCCGTTGGCCAAAGATTATGGCAACGTTCCTTCTATTTTATTTCCATGCAAATTAAGACTTTATAAATAATTCCCTTATGCACCAAATGTTGTTGGAATGGACCCATGAAATCTATTCATTCGTAAATCTAACACGGAAAGACCAAGGCTAAAGTTTTCCAACCACTGTGGCATTGTACCAACAAACTTGTTATTGGACAAATAAAGGATTCGAAGAGAGATGAAACTGCAGATGGATGAAATAAGTGTTCCTTGAAGAAAATTGGATTGAAGTTGATGAGAGTATAATTGACGCGACGGTGAAAAATTAGGGGGGAGTTGGCCATGACTTTGGTTGTAGGATAGGTCGAAATACTGGAGCATCAGGCTGTCTTTTGACAAATATGGGAGATCCTTCATCTTACAAGAGGCCAAGCGCAAGTTAGTGGGACTGGGGAAGGTTGCATTGAGATTGGTGCTCACAGATAAACTATTGTTAGACAGATCAAGACATTCAAGGTTTGTGAGATTTGAAAACATGTCTAGCTCCACAGTCCCAGTGAAATTGTTATTTAATAAAATAGAGCTCGAAGAGGTTGATATGAACTCATGGATTTGTCTGGTAAACCGATTCAAGTTCAGATTTAAGTTCTTTAAAGATGGAAGAACAAACAACCAAGAAAGTAAAGTTCCGTTGAAGGAGTTACTATAGATGTCTAAACTAATAAGCTGTGTGAGATTTGCCATTGCAGATGGGAATGGACCACTAAATTTGTTATCTCCAAGATAGAGCTTAAGGACGTGAGTGTGACACCCCGCTTAAAATAATAACGGGTGGCCAGCCCTGTACTACCTTTAATCAGGAATCTCATATGGCTCATTCTCAGCATCAACGGACTATACTAAAATAGATAAGGCTAACTACCCGAAACTATAAAAGCGGATGCCAAAAATTAAATAAAACATGCAACGGACAACAAACCAACAATATACGACTACGAGGAAGGTAAAATGAACACCAGTACCAAGATAAAAGAAGTGCTAAACATTAATATAAAAAGAGTACATAAAAGGAAATATACCCGAATAAGTTGTCGGGTCACAGACAGTACAATAACCATAAAGAAGAAATATCAATGGCTACATAACTCTTGGGTATAAACACGATATACAACATGAATCCTACCTAGATTTATAAGAAGTAGGAAGCGACTAAAATCTAAATTCCACAACAGTCCGCAATTGCTATGGCTCCCAAGACTCTAGATAGAAAAGCATCCGATATATATATATATATATATAGCAAAAGAGAAATATAAACGGGTCAGAGCCTGAGGTGTAAAAATATTTGCATCAAGTGTGTTAACCGTGCATAATAAATATAAATGCACTATTTCATAATTAAAGTGGAGCCGCGCTCTCATGAAACCCCAACCTCACCTCTCATCTATAGCGCGCCCCTAATCGCGTCTTGGAACCTTAATTTAAGCTTCCCGACCCAATTAAGGACAATCTACTAAACTGTATGTATGGTCTATACCCACATGACCCACCATCTTAACATCACCCCAAAACCCTTTCCATATTAATCACACCTAAATATATATATACACATATATGCCCTCTAGGCTATAGTGGTTCCAATTATTAACTTAAACTAGTCATAAGTCTTAATACATCACACATTAGGCTTCAATATAAAAGTTTATTCTCTAAACAACAAACATTCAAGTACTAAAGGCATAACTTCTCTCCACTCTCAACATTGTACTACGTTTCATGCGTGGGGCGTCTCGCAAAGCGAAATCCAAACAAGGAACCCCCCCTACACTACTCCGTGACAATGTTGATCGTAGGGATCCATTATGTCCACACAAATCCTATTGCTGCAACTACCTAATATGGAATACCATCTCTAAATACACAATTAAATCTCTATTTAAATCCTTAGGGTCGATATAACCGCAATAGTCTCTAAATACGATCTTTCAACCCTGACAAATTAGTACACCGAAATCACACAAGATGTACCTCATAGAAACTCCGTATCCTCTTCACATATAGGATGTATAAATATATATTTAATCTAAATATATATATAAGCAATCATTCATTCCTATAACCACGTATACATAACACACATAATGTACACTTTGCAATACACATAACATAAACGGTTATAGGATACCAAAATACTGCACTATGCTATAATCTTCCAGGAATTACTCACTTTCTCCCGGGGTCACCACCTATCTGACTATTATCACACTGCCATAGCGACAAAATCAATCATAACGAATGGGAAGCGGTCATAGTTCCTAACCGATCAAGTGAGAACGACTCATACCCAAGACTTCTCACCCCCAAAAATAAAATCACAGAAATAATAATGGACGACTATGACTTGGGGAATATCCACACCCTGCTCCTCAAGAAAGGGGCTCAACCTCATCGTGCAACTTCCCATGACAACATGTGTCGAGTATGCTCACACAATAAGTATATATATCATTCACACAATATATATATACCAGCAATCACATCATATGTATAAATCATCACACAAGAAATATACATTCGCACCGTATTTATATTTATTTAAATATATAAGTCTCTATATATAAATGCATACCTTATCTCCAATCATTATTCATCAAGTAAAATAAGCTAGCAATATGTATACAACTCTCTCGTAATACTCACCCTTATTACGATGCATACTTACTCAAAGCATTCTCCCTTATACAGTGCCTCTCTTGACACATATTTATCCATTTCCCTTATGATATGAATATTCTTCCAATAAGGTCACTAACCCAAAGTGTAACCCATGTAAAAATCACTATACATCTCGTCTATATCCGAAAGCACTTGATGTATCTAATAATAATCCCGACTATAAGTGTACACATAACTAATAGTCCGCGATCCTCAAGCTCAATCCTAAATTCATTCCATGATCCCATCAATTATTGGAATCCCCATTGTCAATCACACACAGATATATAACAACTATCCCGACTAGATTTTACAACACACCCTATTCTAGTTTATAGTATGATCCAATCGCTCGCAATTTTGACTACGATTCAATTGTCCCTATGAACCCTTAACATTAACGCCTTTACGATTTATTCCTCGAGTGTACCATCACTAAGGATACGCGGCCACTCTCTATCGTTGACCCCTAATCATAACTTAATTAGAATACTATTGCTATAAGGATTAGGCACAAACATTGGCCTAAATTCCCACCATACCCTCACCATTATTTCAAAGGGTCCTAAACCTTACGTCCTGTCTAAGCTCACCCCTGACATCTAAATAGAGCTCCCATCCTCAATGATATTCCCCACTATCTCGATATGACCCTCTCCAATACATATGTATATAAGTCCCCAAAATAATTCGATACGTACCCGCGATCTCATCATGCGAGAAACTCCCAATAAATCTTCAAAACATATCTCTTACATCATATAATCATGTCCCAAATCAATAAACCCAATCAAAAAGGGGTAGAAATCATTCTAGAAAAACTCCACAAAACAGCCCTATTTTTTAATCGATTTGGTCCTAGAAGCGAATCGATTCGGCCCTAGCAAATCGATTCGGACCAACTAGACATGTGAGTCTGCTACATACTGAATCGATTCCCAAGGGGGCGAATCGATTCCACCCTAAAGACCTGATGCTTCTGCAACATGGAGAATCGATTCAGCCAGTTTAGAAAGCCATGAAATGGGGTAATTTCTCCAAAATCCAAACTTTCCAAAATCCAATTTATACAACTTCCAACCATTAATCCTCAACCCCAACATGCTTTCTACCCTAAAAATCATCTTATATCAAATCCTTTCAAGTTATACACCCTTAAACTCAAGTATGAACATCAAATGCAAGATTTAAATACCCAAATTATAGGCTTGATATATATATCCAAAATCCAATTCTTTTGTCCACAAATGAATTATTTAGCAATATTAAACACTTGCCTCGAAGTTGTAAAGGTTGAATCGTCCTCGAGATCGCGTATGGCCGAAAATCTCCAAGCTTTTTCCTCTCTCTTGTAACAACCCTCGACTCTGGGAGGCTCATTTTATATTAATTTTACCGCATAAGGTAATTATATAAAATGTGGGGACTGGAGTAAATATTAATTTAATAAATTGAAAGTTAATATTTACTAGATTGATGTATATTTACTGTATGTGATGGTAAATATCATCAAGTTGCATGTTTATAGTGTCTTGTATTTAAAATGACATTTAGGTTTAAATAAGATTGGAACTCGAAATGATTTATAAAATTTTTGGATGCCAGTTTAGAGGGTGTAGTTAGTCTCGGAAGGTGCGAGACAGTCAAAATAAGTGCCATATTATATTTTTGTATTTCGGGCACTTTTACCTGGTTTTAGCTTATATGCGTATTTGCGAGTCATTTTAATGTGGTATTAACCACTTGAGTTGGGAGAATTATGTTAAGCCACGATTTTGGTCTTGCCCCTTATTTCATTTCCTCATTTTATGTCTTAAAACATAGAGAGAAAAGGAGAGAAAGAAAGAGGAAGAAAAATGGAGAAATGAGAGAGAGATTGAAGATGGAGGATTTGGGATTGCTTCTTCTCCAAATTAATCTGAGATATCAACCCTAAGGCAAGTTTTCTACTTGCTAATATGTGATTTAAGTTGAATAATTTGTATGATATTTATGTATATTCATTTGGAGATAAAAAAATGGAATTGATGGGAATTAAACCATAATCTTAGTTTTGATGATAAAAATTGTGGATTATAATGGTTATTAATCATGTAGGATAAATGTTGGGTAGATAAATGTTGTTGGTTGTGGGTAAAATTAAAGAGATTGGAGGTTTGGGACAATTAGGGTTCATAACCCTTAAGACAAATTAGGCAAATCCGCAGAACCGAATCGATTCGGCCTGGCCGAATCGATTCGCCTTGAGACAGTTTCCAGGTCTGGGTCGACCGAACCGATTCGGATGGTCCGAATCGATTCACCAATTATGCAAAAAGTCATGTTTTCCTGACTGAATCGATTCGGATGGTCCGAATCGATTTGCTTTCCTGAATCCAAATCGATCCGGCTAGGCCGAATCGATTCGAAAGCCCTGCATTTTAAGAGATTTTCTACGTTTAGTTCCAATTCATTTTCTTTAAGTCTAGGGACTAGGAACCTTCTTTAATGAAGTAAACTAAGTGTCCTAGAGTCATAATTGAGTTAGTACTTTCTCTACACTAGGAATGGGTCATGTGGGGACTTTTCCGGGGATATGCCAATTGATGTTAGCTCATTCTCTTCTAGTTAATTATTATGAAACTAGGATTTCCTAGAGTTATGTTTGGGAGACTTTTGGAGCTCAATGGAGATACATTAATCTTGATGGTTTATAATAACACCATAAAAGTATGTTGGGAGAATAAATTGGAAGTTCATTTATCCCTTCGAGGTATGATAATATTGGGGTTTTAAAATAATACCCTACAATGTTTGGAGGAAATTAGGAGTTTACTTACTCCTTTGAGGTTGTAGTAATGATATAAATTATCGTATGGCTCCGGATAATAAGTTATATTATTCACAAGAAGTAAATAGTAATGATTTATGATAAAATGAGACAAATACATGGAAATGAAATGAAATGAAAATGGTATTGATTTTTGTAAATGATAATTTACTTAATCATGACACTAGTAAATGATAAATTACTTGATTTTGAAAATGATAAATAAAATGGTTTAAACACAACTCTCTAAATTACATCATAAGGGAAGTCCGCGCGCGAGGTGATGCCCCCTGACAAATTAACGCAGGGTGGATATAGTCCACAGGCCATGTGAGCGCTTATTGTTGTATATTTTTCTGTGATGGGTAGGAGATTTCGGGTGTGGTCTTGACTACCCCGCAGGCACATGGCCGCTTCCCGACGTCTTGCGATATAGGTGCCCAGGTTGCCTTATGATAGGCCCTGGAAGATGATGGTCATTTAGGGGCGCGCACAGTGGGGAAACCCGGATGGGCGGTCTTAGAATTCGTTATATGTATATAAATATAACAGTTCATAATCAAGTGGGACTTGATGTATTTGATATGACATAAAGAGCATGATGAAGTGCCACAAAGAGCACATATAAATGCCACAAAGAGAATTTGAAAATGATTATTTTCCTGATAAGGAAAGGATTTTTACAAAATGTAAAAGTGAGAGAAAAATGCCATAAAGAGCATAACATTGTGATTTTACATATATTTCCTGTTAAGGAAAAAGATATATGAGATAATTGGTACCAATGATAAGTTTTCAGATCTATGTTATTTGTTTTATCTTCCTACTTAGTTATGTTTTAAATTGTGTAGTTAGATAATTATATCTCTCATCATGATTCATCATTCATAACATTCATACTCTTTATTCATCTGGTAATCATATAAAACCGGGCCCTGACCCGTCTACCTTTCTTGTTGCATATGAACCTTGTCTCCGCTCAGGTACTTCGCCGCAAGGATGCCTGATTTGAATTCCTATTTCGATGTCCTCGGCGAGCCATGATGCATTGCGGGTATTACGAGATACATTTGGTATAGACGTTTTCATTTTTGGCATTCTAGTTAAGATCGGGTCTTTTTACTCGGGCGAAAGGCCCACGCTTTTGTAATTGTTAATGTAATGTATTATATAAATTTATTGAAATTGTTTAACAATGTTGTATGTATCAGCGGACCGATAACATTTGGTCCTCTTATTTGTTACCTGTTGTTATTGTATATATATATACATCTTAGTGGTTTCCCCTATCTTTTCAGGAATTGGGTTGTTTGTTTTTCTTTATTTACTTTAAATTCAAAATTTTTGGAAACCCGTTTTCTGAAATATTGGGTGGTTATCCTGGATACTCTATATTTTTAGTATGATGCAGAGAATGATTCCATCTATGATTCCGTTATATTGGAGTATTGGGCTGGCCGCCCCTTATTTTGGTGAGCGGGTTGTCACATCTCTTTCTTCCTTTCTTCTTCTTTCTCTCTTCTTTTTCTTTCTCTCTTTCTCACAAATGAGATAGACTGGTCCGTAAGCCTCTTAAGCCTTTAAAACATAAATCCCAATTTTAGATGATAATACACACTTTAAATGACTCGTTTACTCCAATTCGAGTCAAATTTACGGAAAAAAAAATCGAAACCGAAATAAAACCCAAGGATTGTCATTTTGACTATCTCGACCCATCCGGAATCAATGGCGCACTCAAAATCGTCATCTGAATATTTTATAACGCCCTCAATTTTTGGACTTCAATTTCCAAATTTTAAAATTCTCTAATTTAAATAAATTTTATTTCTCCCAAAAATTTAATTTCTCAGTCCCAAAGTCACGGAGTATTACAGTGAGGTTAGCAAAAATATTGGGAATTTGGCCTCCCAGGTGATTGTTTGAGAAATGTAGGTGAGTGAGGTGATTCAAATTTAAAGACCTTAGATTCGAAATATTTAAAGACCTCAAATAGCCGATTGAATCTGGTACAGTTGAAGAGATGTTGATATACGAAAGAGAAAGTTCTCTCAACTGGGTTAAGTTTTGAATTAGCAATTTGAAATCCCGACTCTCAATTTGGTTAGAGGTCATAATTGTGAGAGAGATCAAGTGAAACCAGTTTTGAAAGATGGAATATTTATTAAGAAACTTTTCCTGTTAAATGAGACTTGGAGAGGTTTACACAGCAGTTGATATAAGTAAGATGAAATAACTTCTCCGGTCCCATACCCATAAAAACCACTTTAATTCCTCCCACTACATTTGACCCTCACACCTAATTTACAAACATAATAGACAACATTAATTAGTTGTCGAATACCAACCGCAAACCCAACCCCTAACTAAAACCCTAAGTTGTTAAAAGACAAATTACACAAAACAATAGGGCTTACTTACAAATTCCAAATTACAAGTTGAAACCAAACGAACAAAATCCATATCTTCTATTTTTCGATCTTCTTCTTATTCTTCTTCTATTTTATTTCTGAATTTGGAGATTATGATTTGAGTTGTTGGTAACGGTGATGGTGGGGAATGCTAGAGGTCGTTCCCCAAACACGAGTTTTTGGGTCCGGTCACGGGCCCACGTGATAAAGATTTTTTTACACGAACACTATTTTGCATTTGTCTTACACAAAAAGGATACGACATGACTAACACGATATAATAAATTTTACAATAAACAATTCATAAAGAATAGTAATATGGATACCAAAACCTCTCCCAAAACCTTCACACAATCTGACGTGGATTCCACATATTCTCTCGTACCTCCCTATTAAGTATTGTCTTGAGGTATGGGTTCCACCAGGGCACAAAAAAATATTGCTTTTCGAAGGGATTTTGTGGAGTTGTTTTGTACACATAGCACCATTCGTAAAGAAATAGATAGACACGTAAAAATGAATAAAACACAATTAAAACGACTAATAAGAATCATAATTATGACACGAATAGTAAAACTATACGAATTTGTATCAAAAAGACATGACACATACAAAATATCATGTCATTTTGTTTGGTGTTATCATGTCATTTCTAAAATTATTACCCCTAGCCCTCGAGAGTTTCTCCATTTTTTCTAAATTAAAGTAATTGTTAATTCAAAGTTAAATTTACACTTAATTTAGTCGATGGATTTAAAAAAATATTAAAAATAAATTTTGGAGCGATGTGTCAACTACTTATTGGTAAAGATAATAAATATGCCACCTACGATACAATGGCATGTATTTCAATGGAGGATGTGATTGCAATAAATTTCAAAACTCAAAGTTAAAATTGCAACTTCTTAAACATGTGGTATAAAATTGAAATACACACCAAACTTCATGGTTAAATTTTCATTTTTAAGACTTGCACAAGATCATTAAAAAATCTAATAACCTTAATGCCAACGTGGCATTTAAATTAAAATAATTTTTAAAACCTTAGAATTGAAATAAAAAACTTAAAATGCTAAAACCTCATATCTCTCCACTCTCCTTCCACTACCACCTCCACCCAAGCACCCTCTTTTTCCACCACCACTTACAGCAAAACTAAATGTCCTTATAAAAGTGTATGTATACTCATGTGGCCCACGTCATTTGGGTTGTTGTATTTCGTTTTACAAAACACATTTATAGTTTAGTCAAAGAAATCTCTGAAAAGATTCATCAAACTCATAACGGATCATTCATGTCGCTGCACCTAGTTAATCACTTAGGATAAATGTATATTATCTAGAGGACTTGGATTCACCCCCTCAATTAAATATTTTTTAAAATTTAAACATGATTTAATTTAACCTTCTCTTTTTTTTATATTTTCCATACTATATATTCTTATTGTATAAAACTTATGTTTTAAATGCATATTTTGGATTTAGAATTTACTTCGTCATAGGTTGGATAAGAAAATTCTAAGTTTCGTGAAATTCTACAAAATCTGGCAAAATTTGGCTCCGGCCACGACCTTCTTCACAAGTTGTTTGCCATAATGAAACAGGACTTTGCTTTCTTAAAGCTTCTCCTTCGATGAACGTGATTGTTTGAAAGATCTCGTAGAAATTCTTTGGCTTGTGGCGTGACCCTATGTCGTAGAGCCTTCATTGGAGCAAAGACTTTCTTCCCGTCCATAATAAGTCTGCGATCCTGCAAGATTTTTTACTTTTCAAAATATCTTTTCAAAATATTAGTTTTGTAGTTATGTTTAGACAAACTCGTGGTTGGGTAGCCAAATTGATATTGTCTTAACTTAAAATTTGTCACACTTGTCTTTATGAGCTTATATATATAATCCAAGAGTTTCTCCATTGCTCCAAATAAGGTGAGAATAGAATTTTTAGAGAGATAATATATTAGCTTTTTAGAGTAAAATTATGTTATCTTCTCATTGTGTTCTTTAAATTTATTTTAATTCGTTATGTAATCAAAGAAAACTAGACTTTCATAATGAAGCTTGTTTTGAGAGACTATTTTTCAAGGTAGTGTTGTTCTTGAATATGGCCTACTTTAAAAAATATTTAAAATACTTTGTGATTTTTTAGAGAAACCAAACCTTTCACTACCTTAGTTGTACCACAAGATATCATCACACATCCTATTATATTCGGTTGTTAGTTGATGGTGCCATTACCTTGGGAAAAGGTTTTTTCCACTTCAAAAGAATATTTAGGTAAAACCTACACATTCTAATATCATGATTGATTAAGTCCAAATACTAGAATATACAAATTGTTATAATGAAAATACCATCCTTAGCATTTAAGAAAAATACTAAACATATTAAAACTCTTCCAACATTATAAGATGAGGGTAAAGATAATATGCACAACTACAAAATATAAGATATAATAATATAAAAGTCTATGATACATGCCATCACCAACAATATAGTCTCCAGAACAAGCCCAAATACAATTGTGGAGTCATAAGTGACCCGCCAATCCAGAAATGTTTAAAATAAACAATCGAAATGAAAACTATGTTATACATGATGTGAGTCACTAAATGTCTGAGACACCGGCCTATTCTAATCATGTTGATCATCCATTATTAAATCAAACATGAATCGTTAATGGTTTCATTCTTAGAATCACTTTCGAAACATAATTATATTACTTATACCCTAATGGCCCGGTGTCAAAATTTTAATCTTTTTATTAACATGCAATAATATAAACTATTAAACCACATTCACCATTCCATTAAACAACATAATAAATGATAAAGCAACTAACTGAATAAACGTGTATGGAATAAACACTCCAGAAAGAAATCCACATACAATAGTCCATAAGTAAAAACCAAATCAAACAATTGGAAATAAAATGGAAATACAGTATCTCTGAAATAACTACTAACTGAAGATGGGCGACATGCCCGACTGAGATAAATAAATGATGAATATGAACTGATAAAAGTGCAAGCGTCTACTACCGAGGTTCTGCAATGCCCACAACAGCTGCATCACGTCAAATAAGAATGGACTCTTAATCTTGGCGTCCCTGTGACTGGACACCTAAAAGGTTTTTACAAAAATAGATTTGAAACGGGCCAAAGCCCAAAACATTTGAAAAACATTTTCAAGTTTTTAAATGCAGTAAGAGTAGATATTGAATATATGTTAACTTCACGTGCCCTCGATTGAGATCCTCACTTCTCAAGTATAGTGCATGCCTAATGTATCTTCCTAAACTATCCTAGTTACGATACCCCGCCTAACTAGTCCCACTAAGTCTCGATCTACATACTAACTCATTGAACCCACCCGTATTGCCCATACAATATGATATCAAATCTCCAAACCCTTTAGCCAATTTAAAATCACCAATTAAGTATTTATTTCTACATACTTAGGTTACATTACATATCACCATCTTTGTTTTCTACTCAAATACACATAGTAGAATAAGTCACACACACACACTCACACACACACACACTCACACACACACACACGTATATATATATACACACCCTCGCAATATATATACATACTGCATCCCTAGGTAGAGTCCCGCGATGCGTGGATACTATTCTATCAAGTCCGGGTATATCACGTATTAAATGAAGGACTTTTGGTTCAGAATCACTCTTAAACCATAAACTTACAATTCACACAATTTGGAGGCGAACATAGATTTAAGCCTTTGGGCAACGCACTCACCTAACGCACCCAAATGACTGGTCACACTATTATACGCAAAAGTAGTGCTCAACCCTAAGTTCTATGTTCTGAGACACAAGTCTAAAATCCCCCCTAATGGGCTTATCAGGATAAGACTATCCACGACACGGAACCTCCCGTAATAGCAGGTAGCGTAGGTTTGTTCACGCATATGAGAAGTCAAACAATAGGTATTCACACAACCTTTATATATATATATATATATATATATATATATATATATATATATATAGATATACACGCATCCTATAATATATACCGTACGTAGTTTATAACTCTCGAATATCGTACGTATCCCAATTTATCGTTATATTTCTCATCGTATATTCTCGAAGGGTCCCCATTTACCCCTTAATATATCAGTAGTCATAACATCTCCCTGATACGGGTCTGGTCTTAGGTTCACTCATACTCTCTTGACCCGTTATAAGTCTCCTGAATTCGTTAAGCACCCAATTACTTTTGATACTTCTTAGCCTTCATTCTCTCACTTAGGCTAAGTCCAAATCCTACCATGGGTCTACTGCAATTTATTATATCCCTCAATATAATTTAATAATGTCCCAAAAGTCTCTGTGTAATTTATTCAAAGTTTTAGGCTTAAATAGGGAAATTTTCAAATTCTTGGCAAAACCGAATCGATTCGCTCAGTGGCCAAATCGATTCGCTCAGTGGCTGAATCGATTCGTCTTACCGAATAGATTTGCCCTTGGGATGAATCGATTCGAAAAGTGTCAGTTATTTCCTTCGTTCTATAGTTACATTTTTTTACCATTTTCAATCATCAAAACCTTTATAATACATTCCCAAACTTCCAACCAAGCCTACTAGACCCTATAGCAACATGTATAAATGATTTATAACATAATTAAAACATTAAATCATCAACGAGAGTCATTTTAAACCGAATTAATCCTTCACTCTAATTCCAAAACCCTAGATTATTCTTTTCATTTGAGAACATCAACAAAACCTAGATTTTTCCTTAGTTTTAATTTCTCAACACCCAAATTCGTACTACAAACATAAATGAAGTATATATATATCATGATTTACACCCAAGAGCATGAATTAAACCCCCATTCTAAAGCCCACGATTATATGTTCATGAAATTTTTCAAGCCTACACTAACATGGATGGTATATATACTCAAAAATTGCAAGATAAACACTTGCCTTAGAATTACAGGTCTAATTTTGTGCAGAAAAGTAGTGGAGTTTCCTTCATCTCCTCTCGATCTAAACTCCGGTGGTTGTAATGGTGCAAAAATGGTGTGGGAAGCCTTGGAACCTTTCTCCTTCCTCCTCTAATGGTCTCTCTCTCTGATTGTCTAACTTCTAACCCTAGTACCTCGACATAGATGTGGATATAACCTTATAAATTTCGTTGGTCCCTTTACTTTAAAAAGTTAAAAAACCAAAATACCCTCCTAGGGTGTCGGTTTGGCCTAAAAATGTCTGGGACCCAATTCAAAGCCCCGATAAACTTTTTTAATTATTTTGAATCTTTCGGACACATTGGCGCACTCGAAATGACCATTTGGATTACCCATTATTAAATTAGATTTTATCTCCTAAATTTAAGTCCCAACACGACTGACATGTGCGTCCCAACTAAATTATCTTAACTGCCGTATTTCTCACTCATGAAAACGCTTAGCAGGATCCCCCTAATGGGTACACTACTCACCCTGACTCGTCTGAGTCTGAGTTAATTGAGCCCCATTAGAATTGATACCCCTTGTCCTACCCTTCTGGATGGACTCTCCTGTGCGCTTGCTTGCTTTTATGTGGAAGCGTTGGTCCTGACAATGCAGTAATGTGGCGTTCAAAACATCCGTATACGTCTTCAGAGTGGGATTACCAAATAAATGTTCTCAAATTCTCCATCTAAGACCATCAAAAAAATTTTATATCCTCTTCTCCTTTGTGCTCACCTCTTCTGGTATAAAATTAATCAACCTAGTAAATTCCTCCTCATATTCAGCCACTATCATTCCCTCCTGAGACATGTCTACGACCTTCTACCTCATCTCTGTCTGAATGGTGGAACCGCTCCCAAAACTTCTGGATAGGCATGTTATCCTTCTCCTTTGCGATGGTAACAAACTCCCACCACTACAAGGATGCCACCCACTAGCTTAAAAGTAGCTAGTATTTGTCTTTGCCTATCTGTGAACTCGTACATCCGTAAATGACATTATATGTCCTTCTTCCATTAGCAAGCAACAACGACATCGAAGCTTACCTAAAACTCATGAGGATGAGCCTTCTGAAAGGCATCCTTAACTCGCTCCCAGGCAGAAGGAAACGAGTGTGTCTAGTCTAGTGCCACAACATGAGGCTGAGGTGGCACTTGTGGTGCCTACTGAGCAAAAGTGGTCAAAGTTGCGTTAACCGCATGTGAAATAATAGCAGCGACCTCAGGAGCGTTCATAGTCCCTTGTGGTTGAGTTGGCTACGACTCGGATTGTGCATATCTTGTGGCTCCTGGGTCATGTCGAGGTGGCATCTAAAACAAAAAAGAATTTCTATAAGTCCACAGTTAAATATATTTCAAAATAGCTCCAGTATAAATGCGTAATCATGAATACAACAATCCTAATAGTAGGGCTCTATATCAAAGAATGTTAAGCTGAAAATGTGACAAGTCCATACAGATCCTAAGGATAGTAGAACCTGATGCTCTGATACCATCTATGACATCCCGCCTATTCTAATACTATGTGGTCAGTCCGTTATTAAATTAAACAAGAATCATTAATGGTTTCATTCTTAGCATCACCGTCGAAACACAAATATATTACTAATACTTTAATGTCCCGATGTCAAAATTTTAATCTTTTCATTAATATGCAATAATAGAAACTATTAAACAACATTAACCATTCCATTAAACAACACCATAAATGATAAAGCAACTGACTTAATAAATGTGTCTGGAATAAACACTCCAGAAAGAAATCCACATACAATAGTCCATAAGTAAAAAATAAATCCTACAACTGGAAATAAAATTGAATTACAGTATCTTTGAAATAACTACTGACTGAAGATGGGAGTCATGCCCAACTGAGATAAATAAATGATGAATATGAACTAATAAAAGTGGAAGCGTCTACTACCGAGGTCCTGTAACATCCACAATTGCTGCATCACGTCAAATAAGAATGGACTCCTAAGCTTGGTGTCCCTGTGACTGGCCACCTAAAAGGTTTTTATAAAAATAGATTTGAAATGGGTCAGATCCCAAAACATTTGAAAATTATTTACAAGTTTTTAAATGCAGTAAAGGTAGATATTCCATACATGTTAACTTCATATTCCCTCACTTGAGATCCTCACCTCTCAACTATTACGCACGCCTAACGTATCTTCCTAAACCATCCTAGTTATGCTACCCAGCCTAACTAGTCCGCTAAGTCTCTATCAGCATACTAACTCATTGAGCCCACCCGTATTGCCCATACAATACGATATAAAATCTACAAACCCTTTACCCAATTTAAAATCACCAATTAAGTATTTATTTTCGTATACTTAGGTTACATTAGATATGAACATCTTTATTTTCTATTAATATACACATAATATAATAAGTCACACACACATATGTATATACATACCCTCGTAATATATATATGTATACTATATCCTTGGGTATAGGTCTACGATGTGTGCATACTCTGCTATCATGTCCGGGTATATCACGTACTAAATAAAGGATTTTTCATTTGGAATCACTCTTAAACGATAATCTTATAATTCATACAATTTGGAGGTGAACATAGTTCTAAGACTTTGGGCTACGAACACACCTAATGCACCCAAATGATCGGTCACACTATCATACACACAAGTATAGCTTAACCCTAAGTTCTATGTTCTGAGGCACAAGTCGGAAATCCCCCCTAATGGGCTCATCAAGATAAGACTATCCATAATGCGGAACCTCCCGTGATAGCAGGTAGCATAGGTATGTTCACACGCATGAGAAGTCACACAATAGGTATCCACACAACCTATATAAATATATCACCAATACAGGTATACACGCATCCTATAATATATCCGGTACATACTATGTAAGTCTCGAATATCCTACATATCCTCAATTTACCGTTACACTTCTCATCGTATATTCCCGAGCATTTCCCACTACTCAAAGGGTCCTTATTTACCCCTTAATATTTCAGTAGTCATAACATCTCCCTGATACTGGTCTGGTCTTAGGTTCACTCATACTTTTCGTGACCCGTTCTAAGTCTCCCGAATTCGTTAAGCACCCAATTACGTTCAATACTTCCTAGTCTTCATTCTCTCACTTTGGCTAAGTCAAAATCCTACCATGGATCTACTGCAATTTATTAAATCCCTCAATATAACTTAATAATGTCCCAATATTCTCCCTGTAATTTATTCACAAGTTTTAGGCTTAAATAGGGAAATTTTCAAATTCTGGGCAAACCGGATCGATTCGCCCAATGGCCGAATCGATTCGAAAAGTGTCAGTCATCTCCTTCATTTTGCAGTTATATTTTTCACCATTTTCAAATATAAAAACCTTCATGATACATTCCCAAACTCCCAACCAAGCCTACTAGACCCTATAACAACATGTATAAATGATTTATAATGTAATTAAAACATTAAATCATCAACGAGAGTCACTGTAAATCGAATTAATCCTTCAGTTTAATTCCAAAACCCTAGATTATTCTTTTCATTCAACAAAACCCAGATTTTTCCTAAGTTTTAATTTCTCAACACCCAAATTCGTACTACAAACATAAATGAAGTATATATATCATGATTTCCACCCAAGAGCATGAATTAAACCCCCATTCTAAAGCCCACAATTATATGTTCATGAAATTGTTCAAGCCTACACTAACATGGATGGTCTATATACTCAAAAATTGCAAGATAAACACTTGCCTTGGAATTATAGGTCTGATTTTGCGCAGAAAAGTGTTGGAGTTGCCTTCATCTCCTCGCGATCTAAACTCTAGTGGTGGTGGTGCAAAAATAGTGTGGGAAGCCTTGGAACCTTTCTCTTTGCTCCTCTAATGGCCTCTCTCTGATTTTCTAATTGCTAACCCTAGTACGATTAACATACATGCTGATATAACCTTATCAATTTCATTGGTCCCTTTACTCTAAAAAGTCAAAAGACCAAAATACCCTCGTGGGGTGCCGGTTCGGCCTAAAATTGCCTCGGGACCTAATCCAAACCCCTAAGTACACTTTTCTGACTATTTCGACACTTTCGAACACATTGACGCACTTGAAATGACCATTTGGATTACCCATTATTAAATCATATTTTATCTCATAAATTTAAGTCCCAACACAACTGACATGCATCCCGACTAAATTGCCATAACTACCGTATTTCTCACTCACAACAATCATAATGCATTCTTATTAATTTATTACTTACTCTCTAAGTAATACTTAATATAATTCATACAAATAAATATTAACCCTTGTCTCTCTAATTAATATTTATTTTAACCCGGATTAATTTCCTATTAATTTCTAATTAAATAGTTACTCACTAAGTGATACTCAATATAGTGCATTCTTATTAAATAGCTAGGTTTGTTTTATTTTTATTTTTTTTCATACTTATTGTCGAGTTTAATTAGTTAATTTTTTGTTATTTATTTTTGCTATGCTTGGTACTAATGTGTTTTGTAGAATCATTGGACTTGTACTTTCACGAGATTGCTCCATTTTAGGTAATATCGCTATTTTCCTCTCTTTAACTTGATTCTTAATTCACATTAAGGACAATATCAGGTTTTGAGTTAGGGGGTGTGGGATATTCTATCCATTCATTGGTAGTTTCTTCGGTTTGATTATATGTTTTTTCCAAGCATGCTTTTCTTGTAAAAATTAAAAAAATTCAAAAGGTTTTCTTTCTTTTTTCTCCTTTGCTGGGCTTTTTGCCTTTTTTTCGATGATAAATTTTAATGATTACCCGATCCAATAGACAACTCAATGATGCATGTTCTCGATTTTAGAAGTTATTAGACTTTTGTCATCAATTATTGATATTATGAATAACTTCATGAATTAAACTTTAATCCCATGAGCACACGCACTTTTCTAGCTTTATTGATTTGGTTTAAGATTTTTATAACTCGACAATCTTTTATTGCATTGTATATACTTACACTGAGTGAGCTTTGTGATTTTTGTAGTTTGTGAGTGTTATACACTTCTCTTTCCTCTTTGAAAATGTTACAGTCGTTAGTAATCTCACTATTATTTCATTTATCGTTCATTAATTGAGTTCATATCTTGAAATGTGTTACCTGAGCATGATTTTAAAGTTTGTTTTGACTCAAAAATTGTGTAAATTTTAGGAAATGATCATAGTCCATGTTTGTTATATCCCCCATATTGGCCTTGACCTCACCTTATATGTTTTCCCTCGTCAACCCCTTTGAGCATTAATATAGCCTTTCGTTTCATAAACTAAAATCCTACAACCAACTCCACATTAGAGTTATAAACCATACATATTACTTTCCATACCATTGTTTGGAATGATACTTGGGATTTAATAATGTTCGCGTTATGTGGTTGTAATTGAGTATGTGATAGTGAGAAAAGTAAAGAAAAGAAAGAAGTGAAAAGGAGAAGAAAAAGAGAAAGAAGAAAACAAAAGATAAAGAGAGAAAAAGAAGAAAAGAAAAGAAAGAGAAATTTGTACATGTTGTATATAGTGTTCAATAACCTTTGTTTCCTCTTTCCAATGTTATATTCAATGCCTTTTGTGGAAGTTATTTTCCAATTTTGATATTGCCCGTATTTTTCCATTATCCCGAGTTTCCATCTCCGAACACTTTGAATCCGTACATAGTCCTTTCACTTCATAACCTTAACCCCAAACCCATATTAAACCCTATGAAGTCCAATATGATCCTAGGGTGAATTCAATTTAAAAGTCAAAATAGTTTTGATAATCTGTGAAAATACATTTCGCCTCCTTTAATGATGGTATCTTTCATTTAGATTACATGTTTTTCAATTTTTATATAGAGTTCTTCAGTTGTGACATGTGCTCAACCTAGTTTCCATTACATTTACTCTTTATGCCCGCATGTCCCGTGTGTTACCTCCCGTTCTTAGTGATTTCAATTATTGAGTGTGATGCCCGGTGAGGATTGTATTATACGTATGCTTTAATGTTTATTATCCTGTTTATATAAGTTGTTGCCAAATCATACTTTGCATATGATCGCTCCCCTCCACATTTTATGGTTTCAATTCCACGGAGTTCATTCTATAATGTTACTACTACAAATTTTTGTGTGAAATCAGTCACTTTGCTAATAACATGTTTGAAATCTTTTTCGTTATTTTTGGGCTTGTCGCATGTTTATTGGGCATAATTTGAGGAAACCATATGATGTTTGTGGGTTTCATCCTTGAAAACCCTCATGAGACGACACTCGTCCACTAGGGAAACCTAGGCGTTTAACGACTTATTGCATATGCTAAATGCAATCGTTCGCCTGCAAAAATGGCTTTTATCTCTTTTATATATATCTCATGTCTTGTGGTTATCCTGTAGTTCTTCTTGCGTTGAATTTCATTGCTCAGGACCAGCTATGTGTATGTTAGGGCGTGAGATTCATCCCGAATCATTGCATTTATTATCTTTGAAACTTATGCATTTTAGACCCCTCGAGTACTTTAATTCCTATCAATATGCTCATTAACCAGACAACCTCCATTTTATATGATTACATGTTATTTGAGGTTTTATTGAGTGTTTTTAGGTATTAAGGTGCTTAATATGAAGTTTGGGCGGTAAAGTCCCGTCGCAAATCGCACGTTTAGGGGAAATTTAGTAATTTCACACTTCGAGATTTTTGCCCAACATATTCATGCAAGTTGAAAGTCTCGGGTCAAGCTTGGTGTGGCCACAAACGATGCGTGAATCAGAGTCCTATCGAAAATTGTACGGGCCTTTGATCAGAAAGGAATTATAAGCGAATTAATTTATTAAATAAAAGACAAAAATACAACAATTTAATAAATGCCCATTGTGTCCCTTTTCTCTTTTGTGTAAGCAGGTCACACGCGAATTGAATTGCAGATCTTGTCCAATTTCATGGGGATTTGAATTTGCAGCTTGGGTCTCGGGTTTACCATGTGGTGCTTAGATCTTTGCCCACTTTTTTGTAGCCATTGTTGTCTTCGCATGCTTAATCAAATCTGCGCATCAAGTCTTCAACCCGATCATGGTTGGGTTTTGGCATAAACATTTTCTAGCAGGTCTTCAAGATGAAATAGAAGTTGTGCAGAACAAAGAGAGAAGAAATTGTGAGGGCTGACCTGCTGCGATCGGTCGATCGGCCTCTCACCGGCGGTCGACCGGGTTTTATGGTTTTGCCATGCGTTAGAGACAGTGGGTTTGCTTTTGCATCATCGATTGACCGTCCACCACCCCCGATCGATCGGTCCTCTGTTTGGCTGAGATACTTGCCACTTTCTTTTCTTATTTCTTTTTTCATTTTTCTTTTATTTCATTTTTGTAACTAACTATATAAGGGCCCTTTTGTTTATTGTGAGGGATGGAGTTTTGACATCTCATTTTATTTCCTCTTTTTTCAGTTAGACCTAGGGTTAGAGAACTTTGGGGGATTTTGTGGATACACTCCTCTCCTCCATTTCTTTTGGTGTGTACCCATTTAATGTAATCTCCTCTACTATTCATCATCTTCATCCCTCTTATTTATGCTTTGTCATTTATATTCAGGCTTTATTAATTATGTCTATGCATTGTTAATTTGTGTAGTTAATTTAATTAGTGTTGCCTTAATTAATTAGTTGTTTTAATTAATGTTTTTCATCATGTTTAGCGGCTAGTGTAAATTAGGTTGTGTTGGATTGAACTCACCTAGGGTTGATGGCAGCTTTTCTATGGTTATGGTTTTTACTCATTTATTTCGATGGGGTTGTCCTAGTTATTGTGCCTAGGAGATTTAATGGGGAATATCAAATATGCTCTGTATTTACGATCTTGCGCGTGTAATTTCCTGGTTATTTGGTGATGCCAAAATCATAGTAGTCTTTTATACAAATTTAGGGGTGTGACAACTCTTGATTTAATTAAGTGGCGAAATGAGACTCAATCTTAATAACTTGTGATCCCATGTAACCATTTATACCAATTAACTCGAGGTGACAGATATCTGTCGCGGCCTATAGTTTTTATTCCTTTTGTTAATCTAGTTTAAATACACTCTCCTAGTTATCTTTTACTTTTGTTAAAATTTCCTTTTACACTTTTATTCTAGAAGTATTAAACCATTTAAATTCTAGCAACTTGTCTCTGTGGATTATCGATACCCGGACTGGCCGCTATACTCCCATAAAAGAGTGTAGTCATAGTTTAGATTTTTATAAAGATTTTGTGAGTCGAATATAACAAACGACGACATCGATGACGCGACACCGTGAACAAAACCCAGTCTTCCACTCACTCTCTTCAGTCTCTAACTTTATCTTGCGATTCGAAGACATGACGAGTTGCTTGCTCATATTGTATATTTGTGAGTTTCACCTCTTTAGGATTCCCAAACATTAATTCATACTCAAACTCATCAGGTTCCTCAATCACTCCTCTTCCACGAGGATTGAACCTCCTGTCCTCTTGTTCTGGCATATATTCCATAGTTTATAACGATGATTCCACAGTTATGTATTCTTCAATAATTGACCCTCCAATATACCGTGTATTCTTTACTTAATCTTTGAAGGTTTTCATTAAGTACTCAAAAGGATACATGCAACGATACCTAACGGGACCACATAATAAAGTTTCATCGCATAAATGCACAAGCAAGTGGATGTTGATATCGAAAAACTTCCTGAACTAAAGTTGATTTTTGAGCTTTAACGTGCCTTCTGTTTACCACTTTCGCACAAAGTAGGGTAAAATAGATACTGGTTTGCATAATTTCTTGACGGAGATCTTTGTGTTGAGATAAGCAATGTAGAAATAACAGAGTGATTAATTGGATGATTATATGCCAGTCGTGACACTTGTGCTATTTTAAATCATTAGCTTGGTAGCTTACTACCCTACATAAATTACCAGAATAACCCATTGGAGTCTTCAAGTTGAACAATGTGTTTAAGAGAACCTACTTCTCACTAATAGTCAAAGTGAAAGCAGTCAGAGGGGTAGAAATTCTTCCTATTATAGGATCATTTTTAACAAGAGTTTCTTCTTCATCTTCATATCATGAAGATCTGGTTGGTCCTTCTCTCCATCTTTAGAATGAGATCCACATAGATATGTTCCTATCAGATGTTCTGTAATATTCTTCTCTATGTGCATCACATTAATTCCATGCCTTACATGATGATCTTTCCAATACGATAAATTAAAAACATTGATCTCCTAGACCATGGTTTTACTTTACTTGGGTCGTTAGGATCTCCCCTTGCTTTACGCTTCAGATTTACAAACATGGGGTTTTTGCCTACATATCTATTCCCCACAATCACAGTTGTTGCATTCTCCCCGATCTGCTAACCCGAAAGTCGAGCAGGTAACAATCGACACTCTTGACCAATAGGATAAAAGTTAAACTTTTCATTCCTAAAAGGGTGACTGGTCGGCAAAAATCTATGATGACCCCTGTAACTCATCTTACTACTATGTTGTAGCCAAGTGGCTTCACTTTTCTCCTCACATATGGGACATCCATAATAACCATGAACATTATAACCGGACAAGGTCCCATAAACAAGAAGGTCGTGGATCGCCCACATCACAATTGCTTTAAGTATGAACTCTTCACCCTTATGAGAGTCGAACGCCATCATGCCTTTATCCCACAACTCTTTAAGTTCTTCGATTAATGGGGCTAATAATATATAAATATCATCGTTTGGAGCCTTCGGCCCGGGTATCAATAAAGATAACAATATGAAATCCTTTCTCATTCATAGTGTTGGAGGGAGACTTAAAGGCATCACGAGAACTGGCCAATAACTTTGACTAGTATTTAAATTACCGAAAGGGTTAAACCCATCAGTTGAGATTGCAAGACGAACATTGTGTGTCTCCTTTACAAATTCATGGTGTCGTGCATTTGATATTTTCCAAATGAGTGAATCAATCGGATGACGCATCAGATTCCCATCCACCTAACATCGAGTGTTCCATGTCATGGCCTTCACTATTCGTGGTACAGTAAAAAATGTTTTAATCGTGGGTCAATTGGAAAATACTTCAAAACCTTTTGTGGGACTTGTGAACGCTTTTGATTTTTTTCTAGTTTGTCATTTACCTTTTCACAAATGACATATTTAGGCTCACCGCATACTGGACATTCATCCTTCTCTCCGTGCGCGTTACAGTACAATATGCAATCGTACTTGGATGCATGGATAGATTTGGATTTTAATCCAAAACACTTCAAGCTCATCTTTATGGTAGGATAATTATGTGGTAACATGTTCTTTTTTGGGAGAATTTCCGTAACCCACTTAAGAATTCCGGTTACGCTGTTCCCAGACAAACCAAAATGACTCTTCAAATTATGCAAACCAATTGTTGCATATAATACAGAGTGATCTTCATCGCAATCTTTATACAACGGTCTAACCGCATCGACTTTCAACTATATGTATTCTCGATCTCCTGGTAGTTCCGTATCAAATTGTTCATTATGCGCATTATTTGTCTCCATAGGTTGGTGATTTTGGTCATGTTGGACTCCGTAAGCACCGTCAATTAGGTCGGTCAATGGGCGATGTGTTGGAAAATCATTTACCACTGCCACTCATTGGTGTTCTGTTACGCGATCGGTTAATGGTAATTCATTAAGAACATAAGCTACATGTTTTTCACCATGGTATGTCCAGTTGTTATAATCTTAACAGATTCTCCACTTTATTAAATGTAACTCTACATCTTCTAAAGATTTATATTTTCTGTTGATACAATGGGTGCACGAACACAAAATCTTCTCACTTTTAAGATTTTTAAAAGCGTAGCTAATAAATTCTTGAACGCCTTTAACGTAACTATTATCTATTCGGCCAGTCTCCCCCATCCAATATTTGTATCGTGGAAAATCCATTTAATAATCTTCAAATTGCAGTACTGTGTTAACATGATAAAATAAATATCATTTTGCATAGTAAAGCAATAATATAGTGTCAAAGCAAAGCACTAATATAGTGTCAACAAAGCACCAATCAATCTAACTATGAAATAACTTAAATACAAGAACACACACTTCAACGATACTACACAACCACTTAAACTCAAATTAAATAAATTTATCTAGTGATATTATTACAACATAAGAAAAATATTACTACGTCTTCATCAAACGATAAACTAGCCAAGTGGTAAAAGAGTTTAAATAATTTTTCAACCCATTCCCTTCTCCACTATCGACGTGCACTGGAGAATCTTCACAACCGACATATACTTTACCAACCAGGATCTGACACTCACCCTCCTATAAAGTCCGATTATGTACTAAAGTTCCTACTTGAGTGGGGATGAGCGTGCACACCCCAATGATAATTTTATCGCTCAGGTCCTTCATATAGTATTTCTTACCATAGTCATCATGGGTTGTTGACGATGATACAAGACCTGTGACATGTTGAGGCACTGAAAAAGGGAATATTGAAGGAGGAACCGATATATATGAGGGGAATAAAGAAAGAGAAAATTTTTAAGGAGGAAAAGGGAAATCGAAATGCATTGGGGGCTGGCTGCAGGGTCATACGACAGGTTAAAAGAGACATAATTTGTGAAAGTTTCTCATTCACGCCTTCCAATTCATTTTGAAGCCCCATTACATCCCCTTCAGTCTTGAAATGACATTCATCATTGGACGAGAAATGCCTATTAAAAGAAGAAATCTCGTCCACGAAAGGTGCGACGTGTTTGAATCTTATTTTTGACATATGCGACCCCAAACCTCTCATCCTCCCTCTATGGTCCATACCCAAGGTTTGTGTGAGGGCATCATTGTCAAGGTCTTCGAACGGGCTTGAAGCTGACTAACTACTCATAGACTCTATTACTTCTAGAATCTTAGCCAGGTGAGGAGGGAATTTATTATTATTGTCTCATTTTACATGCACGTATAAGTTGGCCCAATTTGGTATCTTTCTTTTATCTGGTCTGCCTTTATCTTGCTCGACCACTCGTTCTTCAAATTTTCATAAGATTTCGAGCCACATCGGTGGACATCAGTTTTTTTGGCCCCATTCTGCTTATTTTTCTCCCTTTGCAGCATTTTTGAGTCCTTCGCCTCATTTTTCAGAAAATCATTCCATTGATCGATTGGCATCTCAATGTTCGAAGGGACTTTATCTTTGAGTGCCAAAATTTTGTAGCTCATTGCTCCCTTAGGGAAATGCTTCTGCCTAAGGTTTCTCCGATATGTTCGGAGTTGTTCAGCAACCCGAGAAAGAACCTTATTTTTTTAGTTTGCTGAAAATGAAAATCATTTATCGAGTGGCACATAGATGTCATCTTTAATACCTTTACCTACGAGGTTCCAATTGTCAGCTCCTCCCACTCCCACATTCATTTTTGCAAAGGACAAACACCGGGCTTTAAAATTTTCAACATGATTCTTATCCCCTGTGGGGTTATTTTCAAATAGAGAGAAGCCAATGGGCTTCTTCTCAACTGACCCGACAGTTTCAGGAGCTTTGGCAATTTATGTTGGATTAATGGGAGTGTAATACCTCGCACTTTTATGGGAAATTAAATTCAATAATTAAGTGTAATTTGGAAATTTAATAATTATCGTGAATAGTAAATTTTTGGAGTTTTCAAGGACTAGATGATTTTCGATGGGTGTTATATTTACTTTTGGGGTTAAGTAAATAAGTCAGAGTGTTTTAATTATATGTAGCAACTGGGTAAAGAGACAGAGGATAATATTTTAATGGGAAAACCCGCATTGAGATGTATTAGGTTAAATTAGTGATTTTTGGTCAAGTACCTCGGATGGAGATTTCGAGTGCGCGGCTGGTCTCGGAATGGCCGAGATAGTCAGAATAGAGTATCCGAGGGTCATAATTGAGTTTCGGGAATTTTTGGATTAATAGGGACTCGTAATTAAGTAAACGAGTCAGTTTTGGGTTTTAAAGGGATAAACCCTCTTTTCTTGCCCTATAAGACACGAGAGAGTGGGAGAAAGAAATAAAAAGAGAGAAAATAAGAAGAGAAGAAATGAAGAGGAGAAAAGAGGAGTGAAAAAGGATTTTCGGGCCCAACTCCGCGGGATTCGACTCGGGGTCGTCGGATTTTATCCTCCAGGAAAGTGTTTACTTTCTTTAATTAATTTTGAGGGTAAATTTCATATCATAATTGGTAATAACAAACCCTAACGATTTTGGGTTGGATATTCGTGGATTCAACGAGTTTTTCATAAGTTTAACGGGTAAATCCCGAAAATTATGCAATTGGAGAAACTTAGAAAATTATAGAAATTAATGGTTGATTTTTTGTTTTAGGATGTTTAGAACCTATTTCCTTTGTGTATATTTAGTTGGGTGGAGTTAGATGTTGGTGGAAGAAGAGGTATAAATCTTGTGGATTGTTAATGGATGAATTAAATCCGTAGAGAAGAAGCAGTTTCGGCTGCCCTGTTTGATCGATCGATCGAGGCCCTAGGATCGATCGATCGATCCTACAGATATTTTGGCAATTTGTGTTGGTTCAATTTATATGGGATAAATTCCCAAATTAAGGATTTCAAGACTATTTAATTGAGGAAATAAATAGACTTAATTAAGGAAGCTATATTTATCAAATTGAGAAAATTTATGGGAGCTAAGAGAGTGTGTGACACTAGGAATCATATTTTTGAGGAAATAGATAAATTGAGGAATTAGAGAGTTGGGGTTTCCCAAAAATAGAGTGAAGACCTCTAAATTATTAATTGGACAAAAAGGTAGTCCTTGGGTTCGTGGAAATAGAATCCATGACCTATTTAAATTAAGAGTGTTTGGTGATGAATATTTCTTGGCACAATTTCAGTGGGCATTTTGGCTCATATAATTATGCGCATAGAAAACATAATTATATCAATTGTGGTTGACTATATCCTACGAGACTAATAGGATGAATTTGGGAAAATGCTTATTTACTTAGTATGAATTGATATAGTTGGAGAAATCATATAAATCCATAAATGTGAATAAGGTACAGGTTATTTGTCAAGTGAGGGAATACTTTTGAGTTTAGTATCGTGAGTGTACAAATACTCGAATATTATTATTTATGAGAATCTTTGGGATTATTGGCCATCGTTATGTGTGATTGGCAATTATGGCCATTTATATTTATTTGAGGAACAATGTGGATTATATATATACTATGTGATTAATGTATATATATTATATGATACGGTTATGTATATATATCTATGTGTGGATGGTATATATATATATATATATATATGTGAAGCATACCCCCTCTAATTCTATCATGGGAAGTTGCGCGATGTGGGTGAGGCCCCTGGCTTGAGGAGCAGGGAGCGTATAGTCCCCGAGTCATAGGGTCCATTGTTATATTGTGTGATTTTTATTAGGGGTGAGACGTGGTGGGTATGTTTCATCTCATTATCGTGGAGGAACTATGACCGCTTCCCAGACGTTGTAATTGTTGATCGCGATGTCTATGATATTGAGTCCGACCGCTGGTCCCCAGGATGGTATGTGAGTGATGCCCTGGAAGATGATAGCATTGAGAGACCGCATCCTCGAGTTATAGATCGTTAGGATGGTTATTGTATTTGTGTGTATAGTACATTACTTGTGTATGAGAACCAGATATTATATATCTCTATTAGATTAAAGCGATAAATTGAATATGAAATGAATTCTCAATCCGAGAGATTTTACCTGCCTTAAAATGTGATATGTATAGTATGTGATGTATATTTTTTTATATGTGTGTATATATATATATGTTGAGTACTGAGGGTCTAATGGATCTCGACGATCGACCTTGCCAAGTTGTAGTGTATCAGGGGGGTTCCTTGTTTGGATTTCGCTTCGCGAGACACCCCACGCACGAACATGGCCTAGTGTTGAGATTGGGGAGAAGTTTAATCCTTAATGCTCTAGTTTGGGTTTTTCCTATATGAGTATATATATATATATATATATATATATATATATATATATATATATATATATATATATATATATGTTGTGTACTGAGGGTCTAATGGATCTTGACGATCGACCTTGCCAAGTAGTAGTGTATCAGGGGGTTCCTTGTTTGGATGTCGCTTCGCGAGACACCCCACGCACGAACATGGCATAGCGTTAAGACTGGGGAGAAGTTGAGCCCTTAGTACTTGGTTTGCTTAGGATTTATAAAGTTTTGGGGCGACGAATTAGTTAGGTATCATAGCTTTACTAGGATGTTTAGAGGGATGCGCTAGGTGTGCACTTTTAGAAGAGAGGTGAGGGGTATCTCATGGGAGTTCGATACCAATTTAAATATGAGATCAAACATATTTTTTTAAAATAAAGCATTTATGCACTTGCTAAATGTTTTCACAACTCAGGCTCTGACCCATTTATCTACTTTTCCTCTCTTTTGCTATGTCTATATATATATACTTAGGTGTCTAGACACATGGACGCCTGGATGACGATTCCTTCGAGTCAGACGCTTACTACAGCAGCTGTGTATCCATGCAGGTTTATTTTTAGACGTTTCTATTCTTGTGATCTAGAGAGGAAACCTTGTAGTTACGTTCGGGCCGAAAGCCCAATTGTATTTATTTACTCTTTCACCGCCTTTTAATGCGACATTCAATTTGGTTGTATTATATTTGAACCGAGTGTTCGATTATTTTATCTCTTTCCATTTTCATTTATATAAACTGTGTGAATGTTTTAATTGTATATTTCGTTTAAAAAAATTAGTTAAATAAAATTTTGATGCCATCCTAATAGGTTATTAGTAATTAACTTGGTTTTCGACAGTGATGCTAAGAATGATCCATATGCGACTCCTATTTTAATTTGGTACAGGAGTGATCGCCCGACATTTTATTAGGCGGGGTGTCACAGATGGTATCAGAGCATCAGGTTCTAGTGTCCTTAGGGATCTATGCGGACATACTATGATTTCAGCGTTGCTCTCGATTTGTTATAGAGCCTTATAATTAGGATTGTTGATTCCTCTTGTGAGATTTCTTTCTCCTATCATATTATGAGATTATAGTAATCTTTTGTGCGCTCGTTCGAGATTCGTGTGCTGATCAAGGAAGGCGGAAGGAGGTGGGGCTTAGTTGAAGCTATGAGTTAAAGTTGGAAACTAGGACCGCAGTAGAGGTCACTCTCCTTGTGGCAATTGTCAAGGATAGTTACAATGACTATTAAGGTATAGTGGTTATAAGTATCTAAGTATCGCTATAGTAGAGAGTGGTGCTAAACTTGAATTACCCAGTGAAGCTAAGGGTTCGAAAGGGGTCTTTGATAAGGACCATACTTTGAAGTTAATTCATGCGAAGGCAGTGTAGCATTGCTCAGTGGAAGTGAAAGGCTCAGAAGCTTTGGCTTAGAGCATGGTGTGGAAATAACCATATGTGAAAATTAGAGGAAAATTTTTCACTCGTAGGATTAATATTGAAATTGTGGGAATGGTGATAACCATATTCGGGAGAACATGATGTTTTTCCCCTAAAGGGATCTTACGGATAGTTTTTAACCATGAGTCCCTATGATTTAGCAGGAATGAAAAGAATGTAGTTTTAATTATTCACGTAAGGATAGTCAGAGGTCGACAGTGAATAAAGAAAGTTATGGATAAGTGAACTTTGTACTGAATCAAGGTAAGTACAATGAAGAGAGAGTCCTTCTGAGGAATGATAGTCCCACTAAAAAAGTGTTGATAACACTTATGGAGAATATGTATGTTCGAGGACCCCATTGGTGGATATCCACCCAGGGAATTCATTGAAACAGGGCTGTTGAGGCCGGTGGTGGAGTTTCCTTTTTATGGAGAAGTTAAGGGGAACTAGTAAAGTGATTTTCAGGATCGAGGCTATGGATCCCAAGATACTGATAACCTTAAAAGGGTTAGTGTGACCCGAGATGGGGAATGTTGTGATGTGGAGTGTAGAACCATACGGTTAGTCATTGCCCGGTGGGAGTTAAGGGGCAGGAGTAGGGTGCCCCGGATGGGGCATTGCTTAAAGTAATTTTTGGTTCAGTTACGGCAAGTGTACCAAGTTTGGGAACCTTTTTGAGTAGCTAGGGAGATAGGTGAAGTTGTTGTTATGAGTTTCACCTCAGTTGAAGGAGGCTTGTTCTGCGTGACGAGATTGAGTTACAATGTTTTATTAGCTCCAGATTCGTGTGTGATAAAAGTTTACGAATATTATCGATAACTTTATGTAGTGCTTATGTGTTTTTTCGCGATAGCGAGAATTTATTTTCTTTCATTCGCTGTGAAGAGAGGGTGTTAGTATTTTAAGTATATATCAGATTGGTATTACTCGTTTTGTGTGTGTTATATGAGTATGGTGTTATTTTGAGGAGAATATGATATTCGTTGTTCAGAGCGATAGCAGGCTAATGACGACAAGACTATCGTGTCCACAGTTCCAGGGTGGAACGGGTTGTTGTTGCGATATCTCACCTGGATACAGGCTGAGTTCGCCCTTATTATATGCATAAATGAAACTTTTGTGAGCAGATTGTAATAACCCTCGCTTATGAGATCGTATTTTTTAGTAATTACTTAGTATTGTAATTAGAGACAAGAGTTGGGTTATGATTTGAATGTTAATTCAATGTAGAAAAGTTGATATTTATTATAAGTTTGCATACATATCATAACTATGGGTAAATATTGCTATGTCTTGCTTATCAATATCATCTGAATTCAAAATGATATTTGGCTTAATAATGAGACCGGAACCTAAATTGAATTTTAAAATGTCCAAATGATAATTTGGAGGTTGCAGTTGATTCCGGAATGTGAGAAATAGTCAAATAATGTACCATATTGTATTTTGTAGTTTTGGGCATGTTTGACTGGTTGTGCCTTAATTCTGCTGTTGCGTATTATTTTATCGCACTACTAGTTAATTAAGTGGGATATTTGTCTTAGGTCACGACTTAAGCCTTCTAAGTCTTCCAAATTTCCCCTAATTTCCTTCCTAAACCAAAGAGAGAAAGAGAAGAGTAGAGAGAAAGATTTGGAGATTTGGAGATTTAGAGAGATTCTTGCTCCTACAACCAAGAGTCCTGCAATTTGCTGAATCAACGCAAGTTTTTACTTGCTATTTGTGTCTTGAGATAGATGATTTGTTATGGTAATGATGTATTGATTTTGGTTTAGCCAACTTAGGTTTTTTCTTATGTATTTATGGGTTTTGATTCATTCAAAGATGATTGGGATGATTCATGAGGTTTCAGATGGTCATTAGTATCATTGATGTTATCTTGGTGTTGGTATATAAGTTTGGTTTGAAGAAATTTGAGTTGGGGTAGAAAATGGAGTCCAAGACTCCATAGCCAATTCTTGGCAAAATCGCAGGCCCGAATCGATTCGGCCCCCTAGGCGAATCGATTCGGTTAGGTCCAGTGCTCAGGTCTTGTGAACCGAATCGATTCGGAATTGGTCCGAATCGATTCGGCAGTTATGCAGAAACCCAAATCTTCTGACCGAATCGATTCGACTCCCATCCGAATCGATTCGGCAACTATGCAGAATCTCAAATTTTCTGGCCGAATCGATTCGGCCAAGGGGGCGAATCGATTCGGAAGCCCTGCACTTTTTCAAATTTTTCTTTTTCATTTTTAACCCTTTTCTTTAGGATTTAGTGATTAGGGACCTTCTTAAATGAAGTAAACATAGGGTTTAGGGTACTAGTTGAGTTGGGTCGACATCCTAGACTCGAAGGGGTTCATCTAGGGTTCTTTCCAGGGGGAATTTAAAGTGATGTTTAGGCATTACTTTTGTCTTGTGGTTTTATAAGGGTCAAGAACATCTTAAGGTCAATTTGGAGACTTTAGAATTCAACTTGAGTTAGATTTGACTTGATGGTTTATATTAAAGCCTAAAAGAGGTTTTGGGTGTAACTTTGGAGTCTGAATTCCTTATCGAGGATGTTATGACAGTACGAAATACGTATAGTCCCGATTAAGCTTATACATTTGTTAAAATGGGAAATTGATAAGGTAAATGATAATTTACTAAATCATGTAATGGAAATTAATAAAATGGATGTTACACACCTCTCTAAATACCATATTAAGGGAAGTCCGTGCGATAGGTGAAGCCCCCTGGCTAATGAATTCAGGGTGGATATAGTCCTAGGCCATATGAGCGCTTGTTTTATTTTTCTGCGATGGGTACGAGATTCTGGGTGTGGTCTTGACTACCCCGCAGGCATATGGCCGCTTCCCGACGATTTCGATAGGACCCCAGGTTGTCTTATGTTAGGCCCTGGAAGATGATGGTTATTTAGGGACGCGCACAGTGGGGAAACCCGAACGGGCAGTCTTAGAATAGTTATATTTATATTTATGACTATTCTAATTATCGAGTTGGACTCGATGGAACATGAATGCCATAAAGAGAAAATTTATGCCACAAAGAGCATGCTATTGAGATTAGTGCCATAAAGAGAACATGATGATAATTATATTCTTGATAAGGAATGGAAAAGAAGATTGAAATCGAAATATGTTGAAAGATGATAAAGGCTCATAAGTACTTTTAATTCTGTTTTATATGAATTTCATTCTACATAGTCATTTATCATCTTTAGTCCCTTACATGATGTTACCATGCTAGACTATCATCCATGCTTACTTGTGCATCATTGTCATACCTGTCATTTATCTATTTGATCACATATATCCGGCCCTGACCGGTTTTCCTTTCTTGTTGTGTATGTATATATATATAATCCGTTCAGGTGTTCCGCCGCACGGTCGCCCGTAATGACCTTTCCTTCCACATGTTTTGAGGAGCCGTGACATCGTGCGGGTTTCACGGGATGTTTTGTGTAGACGCCTCCATTTATGTTTTCTAGTTATGATCAGTTTATTCGGGCATGTTGCCCAAACCGTTGTAATTGTATAATGAATCTATTATGTAAAACCTGGAGCTTATTGTATGTTGTATGTTTATTATTGACCGACGTTTCATTCGGTCCTTTTGTATCTTTTGGGTTTCTTATATACACTTGTGGGGGTTTCCACCCTCTATTTCTATTATGGGTTGTTGAAAATGTTCTCTTTTTATTTCAAAACCAAAGTTTTTGATATCCCATTTTCTGGAATATAGTGTGGTTATTCCTTATACTTTGTATATTGTAGTGATGCTGAGAATGATATTTATCAATGATTTCCTATTTTATCGAGGTATAGGGCTGGCCACCCTTTATTTCTGATAGCGGGTTGTCACAGATGGTATCAGAGCATCAGGTTCTAGAGTCTTTAGGATCTATGCGGACTTGTCACGTTCTACTGTAGCGTTCTTTGATATAGAACTTAATGTTAGGATTGTTTTGTTGACTATGTATGCGATCTTCTGCTAAATAGATTGTTTTGTATTATGTTTTAACTCTGCCTCGTCTTTATCTCAGATGCCGCCAAAGAGAGGACGTCCCGCTAGACGTAATAGGGTTGTTGAGGATGAGTTTGGTCCTCCACCGCAGCAGGGGAATATCAGTGCCGCTGAAGTGGCAAATATTGTGGCCCAAGCTGTCAACGCCGCGATGACTGTAGTGGCCCAACAAATGCCACAAGCTTAAGTGAGGGGACAAGAAGCACTAGTTCCTATGGGACCTTCTCAGTGGGAACGGGTGAGGGAGTCTTTCCTTAAGGGACATCCCCCGGAATTTGAGGGAGGTTCGGATGTTATAAAGGCGAACCAGTGGAAGAAAGATATGCAGCGCCATCTTAGGATGGTGGAATGTAGTGAGGAGAAAAAGCAAATTCTTGTTACCTTCAAGCTGGTCAGGCCGGCCTTACACTGGTGGGAGTCAATGACGACACCCGAACAAAGGGATACTATGTCCATCACAAATTTTTGGGCTTTGTTTGATGGAAAGTATTTCCCTCCCGCAGTTCAGAGGGAAATGCAAAGGAAGCTTCAGGATTTAGTACAAGGGGAGAGATCGGTTGCCGAGTACGAGGAGGAGTTTACCCGGTTAGCAAGCTTTATACCGGATGAAGTAACTCCAGAAGCGAAGAGGATCTCCAAGTTTGTGGGAGGTTTGCAGTGGCGAATAAAACAACATTTGCTTGGAAATCCATCTCTGGTGACCTTTGGTGATGTGATGAATGCTGCTTTACTTCACTGTCAAGAGCATAGATTGTTTGTGCAAAACAAGAAGAAGGGTGTAGTTGTGGGGCAAGCGGTGAGACAGGGAGGAGTTGGGAGCGGAGGGGGAACATCTTCTTCGTCCCAATCCTCGGGGAACAAGCAGGTTGAGAGGGATCCTCAGCAGGGGGATTCGTCCAAGCGTCAACGTTTCGATGGGTTTAATGCTGGTGGCAACAACTATAATAACAGGCAAGGTCAAGGTGGTCAGCAACCACAGGGAGGTAGAGGTGGTAATGGAGGTAGGGGCCAACAGGGCCGAGGTGCGGGGCAATTCTGAAATAACCAAGGTAGGAATCAGGATAATGCGGCGAATAAATGTTTCCAGTGTGGGGAGCTGGGCCACTATAAAAGGGCGTGTCCTCAGTTGGTTGGAGGGCATCTTCCTAGAGCCCCACAGTAGCCGTATGTACAGTTTCCGCCCCAAGCACCTAATCCGGTTGCTCCTCCTCAACAGGGGCAATTGCAGTACGGACGGGTTTACCATATTCAGGAGGCTCTGCTTCCTCCAGCTCCTCCGGCACCACCAGCGATCGAGGGTAAGTTTCTCATACATGGGCACATGGGTCGAATTCTATTTGATACGGGTGCTACACACTCCTTTATTTCTAGAAGTTTTGCCCAGACTAGAGGTTTGATAAAATTTGTTGAAAGTACCTTCACTAGCGTCGAATCCTCAATGGGCGATGGTTCATTGATTTTCTTTGTATGTAAAAATGTAGGAATTAACCTTGGTGACTTGTGTTTTGAGGCTGACTTACTCGTCCTTGATATGGTCGGGTACGATGTAATTTTGGGTATGGATTGGCTAGTGAAGTACCGTGCTATAGTGAATTGTTACGGGAAGAGTATAGTTTTTGCGGTTCCGGGACAAGAGATGTTCCTGGTAGTTATGCCTTGTATGGAAGGGAGCATGAGTGCTTATCGATATTTTATTACGGAAGATGCATCTAGAGATGTCGTGGTTCCCCTAAATTCTCTTCCAATCGTTAGAGATTTTGAAGATATTTTTCGGGAAATACCGGGATTACCTCCAAGTCGGGAAATAGAGTTTGTGATTGATTTAATGCCGAGAAATCGACCGATCGCCAAAGATCCTTATCGAATGGCTCCTGTGGAGATGAGGGAGCTGAGAGATCAGATTCAGAAGCTACTGGAGCAGGGCTTTATTAGGCGTAGTACCTCACCGTGGGGCGCTCCAGTATTGTTTGTGAAGAAGAGAGATGGCTCTCTCCGGTTATGAGTGGACTATAGAGAGTTGAATAAAGTCACCATCCGGAATAAATACCCTTTACCTCGCATCGACGACTTGTTTGATAAACTTAGGGGAGCTTCCTACTTCTCCAAGATCGACTTGAGGACGGGATATCACCAATTGAGGATACGAGAGCAAGATGTATCCAAGATGACATTTTTGACCCGTTACGGGTCTTATGAATTCTTGGTTATGCCCTTTGGGCTAACCAATGCCCCTGCAGTGTTTATGGACCTTATGAACAGGGTGTTTCGGGATTTCCTTGACCATTTTGTCATTGTATTTATCGATGACGTCCTAGTCTATTCTAAGACAGAGTCGGATCACGCTGCTCACTTGCGGTTGGTCCTGCAGAGATTGAGGGATCATCAATTGTATGCAAAGTTTGAGAAATGTGGCTTCTGGTTGAAGGAAGTTCAATTTCTGGGGCATGTGGTGTCATCCCAAGGCGTGTCGGTGGATCCGGGTAAGGTGATCGCGGTAAAAGAGTGGGGTCAGCCCACGACACCCACTGAAGTTCGTAGTTTTCTGGGCTTGGCGGGTTATTACCGTCGATTCATTAAGGGCTTTTCCAAGGTTGCTAGCCCATTGACGAATTTAACCCGGAAAGGAGTAAGATTTGTATGGGACAGTTCATGTCAAGCGGCGTTTGATGAGCTCAAGGATAGACTAACTTCAGCTCCAGTCCTGGCATTGCCAAAGCCGGGATTGGAATATCTCGTCTTCACCGATGCATCTCTTCAGGGATTAGTAGGTGTTCTTCAATAAGAGAGACAACCCATTGCGTACACTTCTCGTAAGTTGAAACCTCACGAGAGGAACTATCCGGTGCATGACTTGGAATTTACCGCCGTTGTATTTGCCTTAAAGATATGGAGGCATTATCTCTTGGGGGAAAAGTTTAGTCTTTTCACCGATCACAAATCGCTACAATACTTATTCTCCCAAAAGGATTTGAACATGCGCCAGCGTCGTTGGTTGGATTTTGTGAAAGACTACCAATTTGATATTCATTATCACCCCGGAAAGGCGAATATGGTAGCAGATGCCTTGAGTAGAAAGCCCGAGGGAGACTTAGCTGAGGTGTGGAAAGCTAAGTGGAAAGAACTCAGCCTAGAGGATGTAGGAGTGAGAGCATTCATTTCCGTGATGACGGTTACTCCCACGATTATAGCAAAGATTGTGGAAGCTCAGAAAAGAGATAAAGTTTGTCAAGACCATACACGCCAGCTGTTGTCTGAGGGAGCGGAGTCGTACTCAATTGGTTCCGAGGGTGGACTACGCTTCCATGGAAGACTTGTGGTTCCCAACGATGGGGATTTGAGACGTGCAGTAATGGCGGAGTCCCACGGGTCCAAGTTCACGGTGCATCTAGGCGGGGACAAGATGTACCAAGATATGCTCCATTTGTATTGGTGGGCGGGTATGAAGAGGGATATCTCAGAGTTTGTGTCTCAATGCACCACTTGTCAGTTGGTTAAGATTGACCACCAGCGACCGACAAGTTTGTTACAACCGCTCGAGATTCCCGTATGGAAATAGGAGAGAATTTCGATTGACTTTATTACGGGCTTGCCTAGATCGTAAAAGGGTCATGACTCAATTTGGGTGATTGTCGACCGTTTGACTAAGTCGGCACACTTCTTGCCTGTGCGCACCGATAATGATACCGCTCGTTATGCCCAATTGTTCATTGAAGAGATCGTCAGGCTTCACGGGGTACCTTTTAATATTGTCTCCGACCGAGATAAAATATTTATGTCCCACTTTTGGCAGAGTTTCCAGGGAGAAATGGGGACCGAGTTGAAGTTAAGCTCTTCCTATCATCCTCAAATAGACGGTCAGACCGAAAGGGTAAACCAGATGTTGGAGGATATGCTTCGTATGTGCATACTCGACTTTAAAGGCAGTTGGGAACAATACCTTCCGTTGGTTGAGTTTGCTTACAACAACTCATACCAATTCACTATTGGAATGGAAACCTATGAAGCTCTGTATGGCAGGCCTTGTAGATCACCCGCTTGTTGGTTGGAAGTGGGTGATAATAAGTTCCTTGGACCTGAAATGATCCAAGACACTTCTTCGAAGATTGAGCTTATTCGAAATCGCATACGGATAGCCCAAGATCGTCAAAAGAGCTACGCCGATGCGGGTAGGAGACATATGGAGTTGGAGGTTGGAGACCAAGTGTTGGTGCGAGTGTCCCCGATGAAGGGCATTAAACATTTTGGGAAGAAAGGAAAGCTTGCACCGCGCTTTGTTGGACCTTTCCCAGTGATTGCAAAGGTTGGTCCCGTGGCATACCATCTTGACTTGCCGGAACCTTTACAACAAATCCATGATGTATTTCAAATCTCCTCTTTGAAGAAGTACAGAAGGTGTGAAGGTGCCCTTTGGCACATTCCTTTCGAAGATATCGATTTGCAGCCCGCTGTTTCTTATGAAGAACAACCGGTTGCTATCCTTGAGTTTGGGGAGTGAAAGTTAAGATCTCGTGTAGTGCCCCTAGTGAGAGTTCATTGGAGTCATCATCATGCAAACGAATCAACTTGGGAACGTGAGGACGAGATGCGGGAGAAATATCCACATCTTTTCTTATGAGGTACGCCTGAATTTTGGGGGCAAAATTCCCTCATAAGGGGGGGAGTATGTAATAACCCTTGCTTATGAGACCGTATTTTATAGTAATTACTTAGTATAGTAATTAGAGACAAGCGTTGGGTTATGATTTGAATGTTAATTCAATGTAGAAAAGTTGATATTTATTATGAGTTTGCATACATATCATAACTATGGGTAAATATTGCTATGTCATGCTTATCAATATCATCTGAATTCAAAATGATATTTGGCTTAATAATGAGACCGGAACCTAAATTGAATTTTAAAATGTCCAAATGATAATTTGGAGGTTGCAGTTGATTCCGGAATGTGCGAAATAGTCAAATAATGTACCATATTGAATTTTGTAGTTTTGGGCATTTTTGACTGGTTGTGCCTTAATTCTGCTGTTGCGTATTATTTTATCGCACAACTAGTTAATTAAGTGGGATATTTGTCTTAGGTCACGACTTAAGCCTTCTAAGTCTTCCAAATTTCCCCTAATTTCCTTCCTAAACCAAAGAGAGAAAGAGAAGAGTAGAGAGAAAGATTTGGAGATTTGGAGATTTAGAGAGATTCTTGCTCCTACAACCAAGAGACCTACAATTTGCTGAATCAAGGCAAGTTTTTACTTGCTATTTGTGTCTTGAGATAGATGATTTGTTATGGTAATGATGTATTGATTTTGGTTTACCAAACTTAGGGTTTTTCTTATGTATTTATGGGTTTTGATTCATTCAAAGATGATTGGGATGATTCATGAGGTTTCAGATGGTCATTAGTATCATTGATGTTATCTTGGTGTTGGTATATAAGTTTGGTTTGAAGAAATTTGAGTTGGGGTAGAAAATGGAGTCCAAGACTCCATAGCCAATTCTTGGCAAAATCGCAGGCCCGAATCGATTCGGCCCCCTGGGCGAATCGATTCGGTTAGGTCCAGTGCTCAGGTCTTGTGAACCGAATCGATTCGGAATTGGTCCGAATCGATTCGGCAGTTAGGCAGAAACCCAAATCTTCTGACCGAATCGATTCGGCTCCCATCCGAATCGATTCGGCAACTATGACGAATCTCAAATTTTCTGGCCGAATCGATTCGGCCAAGGGGGCGAATCGATTCGGAAGCCCTGCACTTTTTCAAATTTTTCTTTTTCATTTTTAACCCTTTTCTTTAGGATTTAGTGATTAGGGACCTTCTTAAATGAAGTAAACATAGCGTTTAGAGTACTAGTTGAGTTGGGTCGACATCCTAGACTCGAAGGGGTTCATCTAGGGTTCTTTCCAGGGGGAATTTAAAGTGATGTTTAGGCATTACTTTTGTCTTGTGGTTTTATAAGGGTCTAGAACATCTTAAGGTCAATTTGGAGACTTTAGAATTCAACTTGAGTTATATTTGACTTGATGGTTTATATTAAAGCCTAAAAGAGGTTTTGGGAGTAACTTTGGAGTCTGAATTCCTTATCGAGGATGTTATGACAGTACGAAATACGTATAGTCCCGATTAAGCTTATACATTTGTTAAAATGGGAAATTGATAAGGTAAATGATAATTTACTAAATCATGTAATGGAAATTAATAAAATGGATGTTACACACCTCTCTAAATACCATCTTAAGGGAAGTCCGTGCGATAGGTGAAGCCCCCTGGCTAATGAATGCAGGGTGGATATAGTCCTAGGCCATATGAGCGCTTGTATTATTTTTCTGCAATGGGTAGGAGATTCTGGGTGTGGTCTTGACTACCCCGCAGGCATATGGCCACTTCCCGACGATTTCGATAGGACCCCAGGTTGTCTTATGTTAGGCCCTGGAAGATGATGGTTATTTAGGGACGCGCACAGTGGGGAAACCCGGACGGACGGTCTTAGAATCGTTATATTTATATTTATGACTATTCTAATTATCGAGTTGGACTCGATGGAACATGAATGCCATAAAGAGAAAATTTATGCCACAAAGAGAATGCTATTGAGATTAGTGCCATAAAGAGCACATGATGATAATTATATTCCTGATAAGGAATGGAAAAGAAGATTGAAATCGAAATATGTTGAAAGATGATAAAGGCTCATAAGTACTTTTAATTCTGTTTTATATGAATTTCATTCTACATAGTCATTTATCAGCTTTAGTCCCTTACATGATGTTACCATGCTAGACTATCATCCATGCTTACTTGTGCATCATTGTCATACCTGTCATTTATCTATTTGATCACATATATTCGGCCCTGACCGGTTTTCCTTTCTTGTTGTGTATGTATATATATATATAATCCGTTCAGGTGTTCCGCCGCACGGTCGCCCGTAATGACCTTTCCTTCCACATGTTTTGAGGAGCCGTGACATCGTGCGGGTTTCACGGGATGTTTTGTGTAGACGCCTCCGTTTATGTTTTCCAGTTATGATCAGTTTATTCGGGCATGTTGCCCAAACCGTTGTAATTGTATAATGAATCTATTATGTAAAACCTGGAGCTTATTGTATGTTGTATGGTTATTATTGACCGACGTTTCATTCGGTCCTTTTGTATCTTTTGGGTTTCTTATATACGCTTGTGGGGTTTTCCACCCTCTATTTCTATTATGGGTTGTTGAAAATGTTCTCTTTTTATTTCCAAACCAAAGTTTTTGATAACCCGTTTTCTGGAATATAGTGTGGTTATTCCTTATACGTTGTATATTGTAGTGATGCTGAGAAATATATTTATCAATGATTTCCTATTTTATCGAGGAATAGGGCTGGCCACCCTTTATTTCTGATAGCGGGTTGTCACACAGATGTTTCATTATCATGATTCGAGTGCGTGGCGACCTTATAGGTGTGATTTATGGTATGCAGGGATAATTGTTGATCTGTGAGTTTAAGCTCATTATTGATTGCGCAAGGACTGAGTGTAAGTGAGAGCACTTAGTGGTGTGGCTCCTAGATAGAGATAGCAGTTCAAACCATATTCTGTTGACAGAGGGGATAACGTTATCCCGGTTGCATATTTAAAGCTAACGGACCTCCACGACTGACAAAGTTAAGTAGTAGTGTATTGGAGGGGTTCCTTATTTGGATTTCACTTTGCGAGACGCTCCACGCATGAACTTTAACGACGTCAGGAGTGGAGAGATGTTATAGGATGAAAGGATGTTGGTTTTGTCGATAAGTCATATAGTGTGGAGGAAACACTATAGACTGTGAGCTGTATAATGATAGTATGCTTATGGAAATATTATTCTATGGAGAAGCACTAAAGTGGTCCTCTCACCGCAAGTAGATGGGTGTGGCAGGAGTTAGAGAAATTGATTTGAGGATTATAGCGAGGCCTTAATGAAAAGGAAAATTTTGGAAGAAGTATGTTTTGGGTATGATGTTCGTCACGCTTTTATAGAGAGTTGGCGCCGCGATTAGCTAGATTTTCCTTTTCTCCTAGGTGGAAGGATAGAATAGTAGAAGTACGTTAATAGGTTAGTGAGGTAGGATTTAGGATGTCCCGCTGGTGTGCCTTAGGCCGTTATATCTCGGTGACCGAAGACGTGAGGGAGTAGTGTAGCGGGAGGGTTCCTTTTCTGGATTTTGCTTTGCGAGACATCCCACGCACGAAACCGAACATATGACGGGAGTTGAGAAAGGTCTTGGGCACCAGGGACACAATTTAGGATAGTACAATTTCCTATAGGTAGGAACACTTCGATCTTAGAATATTTGAGCAAGTGAGGACAGTGGAGTTAGTGGCGCCGATATATAAATATAGGTTGGTTAACCTTGAGAAGAATGGGATTTTGCGGGTTGGGAAAACCCATGTATGAGTATTACGCCAAGGAAATAAGGCCTATTGTTTAGAGAGTGTGTACATGTCGGACGTTGATGATAGTTCTGCGGAGAGGCACGGGTTAAAAAGGTGTATGGTCACCTTAGTAACTTGCTTTTATATATCGCCTGAAATAGAAGGGGCGTAGTATATAGAGTTGAAGATTATGCCGAGATGGCAATATAGTATAGTATAAACCTTGATAGAGGTGAGTGCTTATTGAGTATATAGTTAAGAGCTATTGGGTAGTACCATTTCTTTTTTCCATTTATTATTTTCTTCCTTTGTTTCTTATTCCCAACAAATTTATTTATTTATGGGTGGCCTAGTGTCCTGTGCAAAGTCAATATACTACTATATAATAAGTATAATTGGTCCTAGTGGCTATGATTATTGTATAAATTATTAAATATTGTGTTTAATAGAAAATAGACCATAGTGACTACTGAGAATATTATTATATTTCAGTTAATGGGTTAAATTACTTATTCCTTATTTTTTTAATGTTAATATAAAATGCTAAGAAAAAAAGATTTGGTGTATGATCATTGCACGCAAGTTGGTGAAGGGAAAAAATAAAAGGATGAGATCGCAAAATAATTATTGTGTTTTCTATATTATTTTTAGATACTACACGCACATATTTTAATGTATATAAAATTATTTATATAATTATAGAAAATCATAATGTATTTTACAATACAATACACGATACGATACACATTTTTTTAGTAAACGATACGGCTCCGATAAACATTTTGACAACCTTGCTTTTAACAACTTTAAATACATGCTGACAATATAATCTTTTTGTATCTATACATGCTTAATCCTTTGTTTGGTTCAGTTCAACTCAATACAAACCCTTGTTGTGATTGCCCAAGTAATACCCATATTTGACGCATCAATTTTAAGAGGAGAGCCTACTAGTTGAGCAACCGAGTAGAGGGAAGGTTGAGCAAAGAAGTGGACTGGTAGGTGAGGAAATGAGATCCACACCGGCAATATTGTTTTCAATATCAGCTCTAAAATTGAGGCATTAAGATGTGGAGTGATTCACGATCCTAGGTTAGTGTTGGTAGTATCAGTTATATCTGAATTTCGAGGATGAAATTTCGTTATAAGGGGGGAAGTATGTAATACCCCGCACTTTTATGGGAAATTAAATTCAATAATTAAGTGTAATTTGGGAATTTAATAATTATCGTGAATAGTAAATTTTTGGAGTTTTCGAGGATTAGATGATTTTCGATGGGTGTTATATTTACTTTTGGGGTTAAGTAAATAAGTCAGAGTGTTTTAATTATATGTCGCAGCTGGGTAAAGCGATAAAGAAAAATATTTTAATGGGAAAACTCGCATTGAAACGCATTGGGTTAAATTAGTGATTTGCGGTCAAGTACCTCGGATGGAGATTTCGAGTGCGTGGTTGGTCTCAGAATGGCCGAGATAGTCGGAATAGAGTATCCAGGGTCTTAATTGAGTTTCTGGAATTTTTTGATTAATAGGGACTCGTAATTGAGTAAACGAGTCAGTTTTGGGTTTTAAAGGGATGGACCCTCTTTTCTTGACCTATAATACACGAGAGAGTGGTAGAAAGAAAGAAAAGAGAGAAAAGAAGAAGAGAAGAAAAGAAGAGGAGAAAAGACGAGAGAAAAAGGGTTTTCGGGCCAAACTCCTCGGGATTTGACTCGGGGTCGTCGAATTTTATCCTCCAGGAACGTGTTTACTTGATTTATTTAATTTTGAGCATAAATTTTATATCATAATTGGTAATAACAAACCCTAAAGATTTTGGGTTGGATTTTTGTAGATTAAACGGGTTTTTCAGAAGTTTAACGGGTAAATCCCGAAAATTATGAAATTGGAGAAACTTAGAAAATTATAGAAATTAATGGTCAATTCTTGGTTTTAGGATGTTTAGAACCTATTTCCTTTTTGTATATTTAGTTGGGTGTAGTTAGATGTTGGTGGAAGAAGAGGTATAAAGCTTGGGGTTGTTAATGGCTGAATTGGATTCGTAGAGAAGAAGCAGTTTCGGCTGCCCTGTTTAATCGATCGATCGAGGCCCTAGGATCGATCGATCGATCCTACAGATATTTTGGCAATTTGTGTTGGTTGAATTTATATGGGATAAATTCCCAAATTAAGGATTTCAAGACTATTTAATTGAGGAAATAAATAGACTTAATTAAGGAAGATATGTTTATCAAATTGAGAAACTTTATGGGAGCTAAGAGAGTGTCTTAAGTGTGTGACACTAGGAATCATATTTTCGAGGAAATAGATAAATTGAGGAATTAGAGAGTTGGGGTTTCCCAAAAATAGAGTGAGGACCTCTAAATTATTAATTGGACAAAAATGTAGTTCTTGGGTTCGTGGAAATGGAATCCACGACCTATTTAAATTAACGGTGTTTGGTGACGAATATTTCTTGGGATAATTTCAGTGGGCATTTTGGCTTATATAATTATGCGTGTAGAAAACATAATTATATCGATTGTGGTTGACTATGTCCTGCGAGACTAATAGGATGAATTTGGGAAAATGCTTATTTACTTAGTATGAATTGATATAGTTGGAGAAGTCATATAAATCCTTAAATGTGAATAAGGTGCAGGTTATTTATCAAATGAGGGAATACTTTTGAGTTTAGTATCGTGAGTGTGTGAATACTCGAATATTATTATTTATGAGAATCTTTGGTATTACTGGCCATCGTTATGTGTGATTGGCAATTATGGCCATTTATATTTATTTGAGGAACAATGTGGATTATATATACACTATGTCATTAATGTATATATATTATATGATACGGTTATGTATATATATATATATGTGTGTGTGTGTGGATGGTATATATATATATATGTGAAGCATACCCCCTCTAATTCTATCATGGGAAGTTGCGCGATGTGGGTGAGGCCCCTGGCTAGAGGAGCATGGAGCGTATAGTCCCCCGGTCATAGCGTCCATTGTTATATTGTGTGATTTTTATTAGGGGTGAGACCTGGTGGGTATGTTTCATCTCATTGCCGGGGATGAACTATGAATTCTTCCTAGACGTGATGATTGTTGATCGTGAGGTCGGTGATATTGAGTCCGACCGCTGGTCCCCAGGATGGTATGTGAGTGATGCCCTGGAAGATGATAGCATTAAGAGATCGCATCCTCGAGTTATAGTTCGTTGGGATGGTTATTGTACTTGTGTGTATAGTACATTACTTGCGTATGAGAACAAGATATTATATATCTCTATTAGAATAAAGAGATAAATTGAATATGAAATGAATTCTCATTCTGGGAGATTTTACCGGACTTAAAATGTGATATGCATATAAAAGTGAGCACGCAAAATAAAGATGAGTATGTGATGTATATTTATTTATATGAGGGTCTAATGGATCTCGACGATAGACCTTGACAAGTAGTAATGTATCGGGGGGGTTCCTTGTTTAGATTTCACTTCGCGAGATACCCCACGCATGAACATGGCATAATGTTGAGACTAGGGAGAAGTTTAACCCTTAGTGCTCTAGTTTGGGTTTTTCTTATATATATATATATATATATATATATATATATATGTTGTGTACTGAGGGTCTAATGGTTCTCGACGATCGACCTTGCCAAGTAATAGTATATCGGGGGGGTTTCTTGTTTGAATTTCTCTTCGCGAGACAGCCCACGCACGAACATGGAATAGCGTTGAGACTGGGGAGAAGTTAAACCCTTAGTACTTAGTTTGCTTAGGATTTATAGAGTTTGGGGGCGACGGATTAATTAGGCTGCGTAGCTTGACTAGGATGTTTAGAGGGATGAGCTATGTGTGCACTTTTAGAAAAGAGGTGAGTGGTATCTCATGGGAGTGCGATATCAATTTAAATATGAGATAAAACATATTTTTTTTAAATAAAGCATTTATGCACTTGCTAAATATTTTCACAACTCGGGCTCTGACCCGTTTATCTACTTTTCCTCTCTTTTGCTATATATATATATATACTTAGGTGTCCAGATACAGGGACGCCTGGATGATGATTCCTTCAAGTCAGACGCTTGCTGCAGCAGCTGTGGATGCATGCAGGTTTATTTTTAGACGCTTTTATTCTTGTGATCTAGATAGGAAGCCTTGTAGTCAATTGAATTTATTTACTCTGTCACCGCCTTTTAGTGGGGCATTCGATTTGGTTGTATTATATTTGAACCGAGTGTTCGGTTATTTTATCTCTTTTCGGTTTCATTTATATAAACTGTGTGAATGTTTTAATTGTATAGTTCATTTAAAAAGATTAGTTAAATAAAATTTTGATGCCAGCTTAATAGGTTATTAGTAATTAATTTGGTTTTCGACAGTGATGCTAAGAATGATTCTTATGCGAATCCTGTTTTAATTTGGTATAGAGTGATCACCTAATACTTTATTAGGCGGAGTGTAACAGGGAGTACCTTTCCTACTACAACTCGGAGTAGTGGAGTGAACCGTTGGTGGAGTTGAATATTGATCACCAATTGGTGATGAAAATTCTCCTTGTGGTGGTGTCACGTCCTCGTTGGAGTTACCGCTCGACATTATCTACAAAAATAATAAAATTTCAATGTGTATCTATAATAATAGATGCATAATTTCAAAGTTCAATATGACATTATAAGTAATAAAATATATTTTTTGACCATATATTATAATATTCCTTTTTCATGGTAAGACTTTAATAAAAGTTTAATGTGTCTGATGTCCATCCAATCGGGATTTGTTTTTAAAAACCTATGGATTTTTGCACGTGGCCAATTAGGAGGAATCATATCTATAATGGATCCATAGATGTCAGCGACATGAACTTGAAATCTAATCCTCTTCAGCCTATTGGCAAGATTGAGTTTGATTTGTATATGTCGCGAGACATCACAGTCTTCGTTAATGCTATTTGTGCGTAATTTTATCCATAATGGGTGAATTTTTTTTCTGTCTTAGCTAATAGCGTAAGCAAGGTTAATGATCTATCGATATTATATACACAAAATATATATTTTACAACTTCATCCCAGCATTCTAGTAGGGAAAACAGAATGCGATTGAACAAGTAATCTTGCTGGAGATGAACTCCACAGTTTACAAGGTAGTTAAATTGTTCGATCTTCCTATTCTCATACCAATAAACCAGAGTACCCTCTTTATGAGGCTCATTAATGAAAGATATACGAGTACAATCCAATTTCAACCTTTCCCACTCTTTTTGCCATTGATTATCATCGTGACTCATTTTTCTTGAGAAAAATGAACGAGGGCGTGAATCCCGTGCATGTTGGATCTCACCCTTAATTTATTAGGTTTTGAATACCTATTTTTGTCATTTAAGCCAACAATCCCTAAAATCAATCCTAACATCAACCCTAAAATTAAACTTTACAAACATTAGTCATAAAATTAATCCCGTACAAACATTACCCCTAAAATTAATCCAGAATTTTGCATCAATATTAAAGGAGATGTATTTTTTTTATATTTCTGCCCCAAAATTAAACCAACAATCACTACACCAAATCTGCCCTTTTGTCAAGGTCATTGACCTTGACAAATCCAACTTGTCAAGGTCAATGATCGTGACATTTCGAGGCGAGACAACTTCTTTTGTCACGGTCGTGTCACGGTCATTGACCTTGACACAAAACTCGCGTTTTGTGTCACGGTCGTGTCAAGGTCAATGACCGTGACACGTTTGTCACGGTTATAAACCGCGACAAAGTCGTGACCCCTCTGCCCAGAATTGTCACGATCATTGACCGTGACACATCCGTGACAAAATTTTCACGGACGTGTCACGGTCAATGACCGTGACAATTCTGGGCAGAATTTAAAAAAAATCTGCTGGGCAGTATGGCCACTGCCACTGCCCAGCAGTATATTTGTACCTGTTATAGCAACGTTGTACCTGTTCCAAACATCATATATCCAACACAAACTAAAGATAATGCAAATATATATTCATGACGATATAATCCAAATATTCAAAGTAAAAATAATATACATGACGGTATAATCCAAATATAATTAAAATGGACAAACTTAAAAATAATGTTACTACATGTCTTGGATAAAACTGAGGAGGTGAGTAGGCCACACGACATACTAATTGACGCACCCACTAATATACGTCGTGCCTCATTGTTCGCGCAACCACAATAGGGAGTTCTCCTTCCCGGGTATGACATGCGTGACGAGCACCCTGGACTCCATCTCTTGAAGCACACGTCCATGGACTATTCCACCCTCGACGATATTCGGGTCCCTCAACCCCCGCCCTATCCGCTGGCCATCAAATACGTCCAATATGAACACGCTTGGCCAACCAATTGTCGACAATGGTCTGTTGGAGGGCGTCAAATAGGGAAGTTGATCGCCGAAGTACGAACGTGTCGGTGATGAAGCAGCGAGGTCCACATCCTCGTCATCCTGATGCTCGTCCTCCCGCACCTCCTCCTCCACCGCCTTCTCCTTCTCCTTACCTTTCCCTTTCCCTTTCCCTTTACGGTCTCCACCCAACGTACGCTTCATGAATGCGTACATATCTTCTATCGTCGCCTCCAAACGGGACAGATTCGCGTCGTGTGAATCCACCGTTCGAGCCAACCCGGTATCGCTCGTCTCCAATCCGATGATCCTAGATTTGGCCACCCGCGAGCTCACTACCCTTGTCCTCCCCTTGCGATCAGAGCCAAGCACTTGGCTGAGTACGTCTGTGGACAAAGATGCCTTGTCGGCATTAGACTGCGACTCATGCACTTCCTTAAGCTTTGCCTGAAACGACAAAAAGCACATGATTAGTAAAATAAATAAACTAAAAAATTATAATGTAATTAACAATAATTAAACTGTCGGATTAATTACAATCGTGGCCGCGACGCTCGGGGACACCTCCTTGTCCTTCCCCTTCTTCGTCCGAAGAGCCACATAAGTATCGAGCCTATGTGGCTTACCCCCTGGCCCACTCCCTACCCCCTGAAATAAAATAAAGTAAAGTAAAATTAGTATCGACCCCGCAAAGTAAAATAATATCCAATAATATATTTCTGTAGTTATAGATAAATTAAATCATACCTGCATCCTATGCTCCACCTCAGTGTAAGAGGTCCGGCCGGAGTAGTGCACGTCCGCCTTTTTAGCCCGATTTTCCCTCTCCGATTGGCGAGATGCACATTGTCGATCCTCGATCTCATTGTCAATGAACTGTTACCATTGTGCCAATGAGATCGGCTCCTTGGGCGGGACGGATTCGCGCCATTGTAAAATGGACTCTCTTGTTTTTCCAAAGTACCGTGTCACCATATTTTTCTTCCACGTCTTGTGTTGCTCCCTCAATTGCTCCAAGACGGAATCGCGTAGCTTTGGATCCAAGTTGAATTGTTCCTGTCCAACAAATACAATGTTAGTTGCGAATAAATATAAATATAAATATAAATATAAATATAAATATAAATATAAATATAAATATAAATATAAATATAAATATAAATATTAATATAAATATGAAATTGAAATTGAAATTGAAATATTCATATAAATATTACCTGTAGTGCCGCCCAAACAGCTAACTTGAGCTCATATGGCACCTCCTTCCAACTCATAAACCCCGGGCCGATGACCGTCTTTAGCAGCTCGAGGGATCTCGCTAATAGCTCCGACTTGTTTTCGACGGTAATCCCAAATTTTCCATATTTGGGGAGCCTACGGGCGGAGGAGCCCTCGTCGCCTCCGCTACCACCGAACCCAGACGACATCATCATAAACAGCATCATCATCTTCGCCTTAACATCTGAAGGACACATTTTCGCTGTAAAAAAAATGTTATTAGTACAGATAAAAAAAAATGTTAATAGTACACATTTCGTTTTACCTAATTGAATTAATAGTACAGATAAAAAAATATTCCGTCTATATTATAACGTATGTGTAAGTTTCGTCAATACCATTTCGTTTCAATTTTGTAATATTATGTTGTTTTCAAATATTTTAAAAGTTATTAAATGGGTGCCCCACCCCCACCCCCTCCCCCCACCACGACCGTGACAACTACATATATTGTTTATCAATAAAATTATGACATGAGATAATTATAATTGTAGCATAAATTTCATTATCATAAAGGGTTTTACCTAATTGAATTATCTAGGGTTTTACCTAATTGAATTAATTTCAAGAATAAAATTATTATCAATTTAAATGAAAATATCAATTATTATCCAATATTTTTGAATGAAATATTTATTTTGAATGAAAATATCAATTATTATCCAATTATTATCCAACTATTATCAATTATTTATTTTGAATGTACATAATATCCAAAAAAATAAATGTAAATAATATTCAAAACCCCACCCACCCCAACCCCCACCCCCACCCCCTCCCGATGTTTATTATCCAATTATTATCCAACTACGCACCTACGCACCTACGCGCGCACACACACACACACCCCACACTGCCGGGTCAGGGATAAAGTCCGTCACCATTAGCCCAGTTTTGGTGTAGTGCAAGATAGTGCCTTATCCTCCAAATACTGTGAAATATCCCCAATATAGTCACGTATCTATTTCCTAAATGTTGTTTTTTAAAATTAAATACTATACATTTCCTAGGATAAGATGTGTAGATAAAATGTTATTCCGTAGACACCATAGAAGACCTACTACACTAAAAATTAGTATTTTTAAATGTTCTTTTTTTGAATTTAAATAATTTTCACTAGAAACCATCATATTATATCGCTAATATCCTTAATTGTTTTCCAAATATTTAAAGAGTTATTAAATGGGTGCCCCACCCCCACCCCCACCCCCTGCCCCCTCCCCCCGCCACACACACACGCACACCTACACACCTACGCACCTACACACACACACACACACACACACACACCCCACACTGCCGGGTCAGGGATAAAGTCCGTCACCATTAGCCCAGTTTTGGTGTAGTGCAAGATAGTGCCTTATCCTCCAAATACTGTGAAATATCCCCAATATAGTCACGTATCTATTTCCTAAATGTTGTTTTTTAAAATTATATGCACATACACACATAAATATACACACAAATATATACATATATATATATACACATACACACATAAATATACACACAAATATATACACACACACACACACACCCCACCCCACCCCACCACCCCCTCCCCCACCACACACCACCACACACACACACACACACACACCCCACCCCACCCCACCCCCTGCCCCCCTCCACCACCCCCTCCCCCACCACACACCACACACACACACACACACACACACACACCCCACCCCACCCCACCCCCTACCTCCCTCCACCACCCCCTCCCCCACCACACACCACCACACACACCACCACACACACACACACACACACACACACCACCCCACACCACCCCCTGCCCCCCTCCACCACCCCCTCCCCCACCACACACCACCACACACACACACACACGCCCCACCCCACCCACCCCGCCCCACCCCTGCCCCATCCCGCCCCACCCCATCCCCCACCACACACCACCACACACACACACACGCACACACATACACACATATATATATACACACATACACACATAAATATACACACAAATATATATATAAATGGAAGAGAGAGAGACAGAGAGAAAATCAACCTGAAAGTAGAGAGAGAGAGAGAGAGAGCAGCGTCGAGAGAGAGAGAGAGAGAGAGAGGGAGGGAACGGCGCGGGAGGGAAAAAAGAAGGGGGTAGGGTTTTTGCTGTTAATATTGTCACGGTCGAGTCAAGGTCTTTGTCCGTGACAAGTATTTAAATTATTGTCACGGTCATGTCAAGGTCAATGACCGTGACATAAAACGCGTGTTTTTTGTCACGGTCAATGACCTTGACAAGTCTGGCCGACTGAAAGGTGACAATTTGCCCATTTTGGTGTAGTGAATATCCATAAAATTAAAATAAACCCTAGTTTGAAACCTAAACCAACATTAGTCATATATATGTATTTTTTTTCTAGAATACACATGCACATACACATACATACACAATACACAATACACACACACACACACACACACATACACGTATACATTATATATGTACAGTATACACACATACATACATAATACACACATATATAGTATACACACATACATACACAATGAACACACATACACACTTACATGCACACACATATATAGTATACACACATATGTACATAATGCACACATGTATACACACATACATACACACACGTATACACACATACACACACATATACACATAAAAATACACACACATACACACACATAAATACACACACATGTATATACAAATGCACAAAAATTATCTTTTAGATAGAGATTGAGAGAGAGACGAAATCGCCGGAGAGGGAAACTTGAGAGGGTGTAGAAATTTTCTAAGGAAAATGAAAAACTCGTCTGGGGAATTAAGTATATAGACACTGGTCATGGCCCTTAGTCGTGACCACATGCCGTGGCCCCTTTAAAATTTAACACGTTAGCATGGAAATAAGACTATGGTCATGGCCCAAAGCCGTAAATCCAAAATTGGGATGGTCACGACCCCAAGCCGTGACCAGGTCAGTGTGTATTTTGGTTTCTGGTCACGGACTTGAACCGTGACCCTATCCACGATCACTCTTGGAGGGAGCTTTGATGCCATAATGGTCACGCATGGTTCACGGCTATAGTCCGTGATCCATACTGGTCACGGACTTGGCTCGTGATGACCTTCATGATGATCCATGCCCACACTGGGTCATGGACTTAGTCACGCCAACTTTGGATATAGTCACGATTGTGGGTCGTGAACACCTGGTCATCTTTGGGGTTGTGTTTAATATGATTTTAAGGAAAGCCACTTCAACATAGCCTCCCCAAATTCTCTTATTGGACACCCTTTTGATGCTTAAAAAGTTTCACAAGAGTTTGAATGCCTTTTTGCTACAGAAAAGCCAATGATGCTATAGAACCAAGACTATGTTCTATGTTTTGATATTTTGTTTTTGTTACTCTATTTTGAAAATGATGTATCACCATTGTGGGAGGGTATAATATTACTAAACTTTTGGTTTAAGGTAATACATGTCTTTGTTTTATCAAAAAAAGGAAAGGTAAATAAATCTCAATCTTGCACATTATTTTTATTCTTTTTATTGATAATGATATTATAGTCATCTAGAATATACGTTTGGACTTTGAGTAGTTTTCAGTTTCCTTTATAAACTTCAATATGAATGTTTATAAATTGCATGCATAAGAATTACTTGCATGTTCCAGTTATTATTTTGTTGTAATCCCCTCAAGAACAACTTTTATGCCCATAATTTATTAATATTTAATTATATTCTGACCCCTAATTTTACCCTCATTTTTACTTCACAAACACTAATTTTATTTTCTAGATTAAACCTCCTCAGATTTGTTGAACTCTCCATACTACACCCTAACCCTAACAATGTTAATTTTTTTGGGACGGAAAGTTGGTCGTGTGCATTGCACATAAGGGTATTATTGGACGTTGTTAACTTTTAGTTTCTAACTATTTTTTAGTAATTTATACATTTTTGCAATTTTCTTATTTTTTAAATGTTTCTATGGCAATTTTTTTTTTCATAATTTTCAGATTTTGCTATCCTTTTTGAGTAGTTTAGAAGATTTTAATATTTATTGTGAAAAATATTTTTTTTTGTCGAATTTCCATATTTATAAATATTTTTCAATAATTTCCAGATTTGAAAAATATTTTTTCAGTAATTTCCAGATTCTGGAAAAAATGTTTTGCAATTTTTAGAATTTTTTATTATTTAAATATCCTAGATATTTTATATTGCCCCTTCAAATTGGATTGAATAAAACTACCCTCATGTGAAATGCAAATAACCAACTTTGTGGCGAAACAATTAACACTGTTAAGGTTAAGGTGTAGTTTGGAGTGTTTGGCAAAGTGGAGGAGGTTCAATCTAGATAATGGAAGTAAAAGGATTGAAATGAAAATGCGGGTAAAGTTGAGGGAAGTCAAAGTGTAATTAACTCTTTGTATATATATATATATATGGGGAATTCTTTGATACACCCTCCAAAATAGTCATCCCACTCATTTTTTGAGAAACTTTTGTCGCACCGCACCCCAACCACTTTCCATCAAATGCATGCATCTCACCCACTAGATGGAGTGAGTTTCTATGTTGGCATCGAGTAGAAACTTGTTAATCCCATGATATTTGGAATAATATTTTTTTAAGTTTGTCCATTTGTCATACCTCCCAACAAATTTTAAATACATCTAACTCATAAAAATTTAAAATAAATATGTTATATATCTTCAAAAAAATATTGTATATTTTTCCAAGGAAAGTTATTTCACTCATCGACCAATTATATCGTCAATAGAGTAAAAAGTCAAAACATCTCCTTTAATTTTGGATTATTCACACAAAATACAAGAATCAAATTTACACACAATTTTGAATATCCCTCTAGTGTCACAGTGAGAGCCTGCAAAGACACTAGTTATTTGAGCTCTTTCTTTTAAGCAAGACACCCAAAGGCCAATAATTATTCAAAAATATAGAAATGAATCACATTCGATCTTGTAAATGAAAAAATCAAAATTTTGTTAACCTCAAGCATAATAACTAAAAGAGGATAACTAAACGACTAAACTAAAGTATAATCCAAGTTCCAAATCTTACAATAGATGTTCCCCCTTATCAAAACTTATAGCTTTGGCCATCAGAGCTATTGTAAAAATCATTATTTTTTGGTTTACATATTAGTTATCTAACACCCTCATAATTCCAACATGTGTCACCACATCTGGATCTAAGTTGAAGTCATACGAGATTGAAGCATCATCATCATTTCATGGTCACATTTAACGGTAGCTAGGTATGCTAACAAATAGACTATTTTCCTTTTTCAACAGTCGCCACAGACGGACAAATTACGTCCCAAAAATGAAATACGCATCTTTGATAGTAAGATTTGTTGCGCTAAAGCAAGACTATCTCTAGCGACCAAGACGATAAAACTCACTCGAGAATTTTATCATACACTTGGTGTGTGGAAAACACCCAAGACCTTGTTCCCAAAATGAACTAGTGTGCAAACTCCCAATCAATTCAACCAAGCATCAATGAAGAGACAATAAGAACATACAAGCAGTCATCAAAGAAAAATAACAACGATATACCGTGGTTCACCCAAATTTGGGCTACATCCACCAAGGAGGATTTCTTCTTTCTATAGATAAATGGAGGAACCCAAAGGTTATACACACGCAGACAATTTATCTCTCTTAGAAAGTCACTCACAACCTCACAATAACTCACCCCTCAAATGGAAGCTCTATCTCTCTTTAAGTTTGATAACTCTCAAAATATCTCTCAAACTTTTCCTCTCCCAAAACCTAGAAATAACACTTTTATTTATATATTTGAGCCAAAATGGCAAATTTGTAAATAGACCAAAACTGAAAAATAGGAGAGCCAAAACCAACAAACTCCACCTTGGCGATCCTGACGATCCAACCAATCTCTATAATGTTGAAATTGAACCCGCTTGAAGATTGTCCCACCATCTATCAAGCTAATGCGATTCCCCCAGGCGATCCTCACGATCCAACCGAACTTGGAATGCAAACATCAAATCCGATCGAAGATCATCCCGACATCTAACAAGTCAATACGCTCCACCAGACGCTAAGCCACCTCAAACTTCAACCATGAAATGAGATACCGCAAGTCTTCACTCCAAGACTCCAAACGACTCTACCCGCCGAGGAACCAAGTTCTAAACTAAGAACTCCCCTGAATGCTTCCCATGTAACCATACGGTGAAACTCGCTCCTCGTGTAACCCGGTGAGTACACCCCCACACAATACATATAGCATACACATCTTTACACCAAACATTCAAACACATCAACACCATCTTCCAACTTGAGAAATAACCACGGATGAGAGGGAAAATTCCTCAACCCTCATACCCTCCAAATCTCACCCTCGAAAGATGTACCAAGTCTTTATCACGAAAAACTCCCATTTGCCAACGCTCGCAAATAATAACTCATCGGCCTTCCTTGAACTAGCTACACACACCTCAAATCCATCATGGTCCTACACCTCCTCGATTTCAATCAACCAATGCATGTGTGCAACTAAATCTAGTTAACATCACCCATTGGCCCCGGAGGGGGACTTCGATCCATCCCCTCCACTAGTAGGTATTCTCCCATCACAACCGTCTACTCTCGGAAAGCTAGCACCCAATGTCCCCTTTTTGTTCACAAACTAGACATGCCTCGAACGTTCGATCACTTGTGCACACCGCTTCCCCGTCTTCCTTGAAGTCTGATTTAGATGATATAACCCCTCTCTCTCCTCTCCCCTCGCTAGGACCATAAAACCGTGTGTGACTTTCAAGACTCCACCCACCATCGACAACCGGCAACCCTTGGAATCCAAATGACTAATGGATATCAAATTCTTTTGCAACTTTGGGACATAGGCCACACCACCCAAAGTACGCTCCACCCCATCGAACATCTTGAGTTTCACCATCCCGACACCCTCAACGAAAACCTTCTCGCTATTAGCCAAAGACATGGAACCTTTTCTATTTTCTGTAAAAGTCTCAAAATATTCCCTCTTGGAGTAAACATGATTCGACGATCCCAAATCTAATGTCCAATCATCTTGGGAAAGAGAGTTAGCCTTAGACATTATGAGAAGTTCTCCAAGTTCATCTTCATAATTCGCACTCGCTACCGTTGCCCTCTCGGAATCAACCTTTCCCTTAACCTTGTCTTTCCACAAAGGACATTCTCGAATCATATGACCCCATTCCCGAAACTTGTAGCATTTTGTCCCTTTACAACCAACACCCCTCGATCTAGACCTACTATTGTCATTAAATCCCCGGTTGGAGTTCCTCCCGCCATTTTGCCCACCTCCGTCTCTCGTCGTAAGGCCTTCATTATGGGAATACACGTCACCTTCACCTTCCTTCTTTCTCATCGTGACATTAGATTGGATATCTTTCACAACCTCTTTGCACTCGAGCATAGACTTACCAAACATGAGAGTGGTCACAAAATGCTCGTATGAATTGGGTAATGATGCAAGCAACAACAATGCACGATCCTTATCAATGAATTGAACGTCTATCCGGTTAAAGTCATTTATTAAGGCATTAAAAACGTTGATATGCTTCATCATATTTTCACCCTTCTTCATCTCAAGCTTGAAGAGTTTCTTCTTGAGGAACAATTTATTTGACAACGACTTTCCTAAATAAATATCTTATAGATTATCCCACATGCCTTTAACCGTGGCCTCCGCTATCACATTATTCAACACATCATTTGTGATAAGCATCTCAATACACGAAGCCACTCTTTGATCAATGTCAATCCACTCGGCATTGGTCATGCCTATCGATCGTCCCTCTACCCCCAACAATGCTAATTGCAACCTCTGTTGGACAAGAACGCCTCACATTCGTCTTTGCCATAACCCGAAATTGATCTTCTCATCGAAAGCCTTCATGTCCATCTTCATTGATCCACTCGATCCAAAACTTGGATCCTATCTCTTAGATCTTCCACTCATAGAGGTTGATTCTCGAGTACTCTCCACATTTTTCGTCATTTGGAAAAAAAAATAAAAGCTATGCCAAAATTCATTCAACCTCGAACCAAAAATACCTGGCAAACAATGCAACTAAAGCTCTGATACCACTTATTGCGCTAAAGCAAGACTATCTCTAGCAACCAAGACGATAAAACTCACTCGGGAATTTTATCATACACTTGGTGTGCGGAAAACACCCATGACCTTATTCCCAAAATGAACTAGTGTGCAAACTCCCAATCAATTCAACCAAGCATCAATGAAGAGACAATAAGAACATACAACAATCATCAAAGCAAAACAACAAAGATATACCATGGTTCACCCAAATTTGGGCTACATCCACCAAGGAGGATTTCTTCTTTCTATAGATAAATGGAAGAACTCAAAGGTTATATACACACACAATTTATCCCTCTTAGAAAGTCACTCATAACCTCACAAGAACTCACACCTCAAATGGAAGCTCTATCTCTCTTTAACTTTGATAACTCTCAAAATAGCTCTCAAACTTGTCCTCTCCCAAAACCTAGAAATAACACTTGTATTATAGATTTGATCCAAAATGACAAATTTGTAAATAAACCAAAATTAAAAAAATAGGAGAGACAAAACCAACCAGATTGATTACTATCAGTTGATGATTCACATCAGAAAAAAATATAAGCATGAATGAAAAATACTTTAATAGGTGCGACTCTATGTAGAACCTTTTTCACCACCATTTCAATTATGTCTCAGATGCTGCTTCTCATACCTTTCTCTTTCTTTGACTCTTTTTCTTCCAGTTTGACCAACCGCGTAACTGCATTTTCTTTAACCTTGAAGACCTTCCTCTTCTTTCCAAAGGACTGTGGAGTAGTAATGCCATCCTCAGCAATCCTGTTTCCATGGGGCAACGGTTCTTCGTCATCACCACCTAATTGCCAATTACAATAGAGTCCTTGCTATTCATCATACTCATGTTGCAATGGCTCTCTGGCGCTTGGGAGAAAATTATTAAATATTGCCTTCTCATTATACCCTCATTTTCGTTCAACTAATAGAGCCTCTGGTCTTATTATGGTATCGATGATGATTCTGTTGGGGCCCAAGCCCAATATGGTTTTTGTATTTGTGAGTGGCAAGAAAGCCATTGCAAAAGGAGATCTAACCTGGAAAATAATTGAAGGAGTTCTTCCCAACGTCATTCTCTGGTAGCTGCGAGTCCTCAATGTAGAGAAGAGTTGACCGCCCTTTAATCACAAACCCTTTAATGCTCTTGAAGAAGAAGGTGTATGTCCCATTACAAGATACAGCAACATCCACTGTGTTTAATTTGTGGCCATATTTGTCAAAAAAGTTAACCAAAAGGACTCCCACGTTATGTTCTGGAAAAGCTTGGCTCCGCAACATTGCTATAAGCATAGCGAGTAGAGGGTAGGACCCAATCCCACAAGAATATACCTCGTTTAATTCTCTTTATTGTACAAAAACGTTCAAAATTAAAACAATGGTCTTAAAAGAATCCACTTAGATATATCATCCTGAATATACTCAACAATCTGTGGTCCATTTTTAACATCAAAACTTATGTCAAATAAAACTCCACTTCTCTTCTCCATATATTTAATGATTGGCACGCGATCCTTGACAATTACATGTATCTTCTTTGCAACGCCTCTTTACGATAGGGCCCTAGAAAGAGCATGTAAGCTAATTTAAGGAGTTGTGATATCTGACCCAAAATAAGGACATCAGTATCTCTACTTAGAAGATAAAGCCCCATCTTGAACGATCCAAAAACTTGTACCTTGCAATTGGGCCAGATGCATTTTATAACATCAAAGACACTCTCTACAACTGCATTACGTGAGTTGGAGAAAGAAAGTCACAGAAATCCAGGATCTCTTTATGGAGATGAATCATAGGGATTTTCAAGCGGTAATTCGAACGAAACCAACCCTCTTCAAGAGTTGGTTCGGTTTGTGGAGTGGTCGGAGTTGAAAATTTGTGTGGGTCGTCACCTTCGGCGTTTACGTCCAGAGAGAAGTAAGCGCTCGCGGTAGTTTTGGGCATTATGGACACATATATTTGGTTGCGAAACACAACGTTGGTGTGGCCATACCGATCGAGGAGGAGGATCTCACGCGCCCCGTGGGCATTCGAGGGGGTGGGAGAATATTGAAAGGTTTCGCACCCCTTTTTGCTCAGGAACGCTTCAGCCGTCGTCGGTGTGGGGTAAATGTAAAGAGATGGAGTCACCAACCTATTTTCCACAAAACAGGCAAAAGAACATGTTACCGCCTCGAGAGAGAGGCATCAAGAACAAACTCATGCATACGAAACCAATAGTTTGAAGGTTCATGGGCTATGTTACAGAATGGGAAGGGGTTGGGCACCCATCTGCCCTTTCAGTCTCTCATTGGCTAGTGTTTTCCTTTATTTATCCGTGAAGTGTGTGTGCGTGTATATATAATGGAGATTGGGATCTTTCAACTCTTACCATGGGAAAGGTAGAGTGAGGTCATCCATAGGAATGTTGCCAAAATAATATATATATAAATTAAGATTTGTGCATTTATCGCGATATTGATCGTTACTATGGAACGACAATATATGCTGGATGAAATGATAACAAATATACTATGTATATTAACGCGAGAATGTGATAAAGTCGAAAATGGAGGATTTGGAAAAATTAGGGGATTTAGAGAAACTTATAAATTAGGAAATTAAAAAATTGGAAACTTGGAAAATTGAAAAGTTGGACTCGAGTATCGGGTTTTAATCTGAAACGCCTATGTAGACTATAAAGGCATCAAAATCCACGTAGTTCGAATGCATCATGGGGGTGGGTTTTATCCCATAAATCCGAACAAGATTTTATTATACGCGTGTGTGTGTAAAAAATATGGTTTTAATTTCGGGAAAGTGTTATGGATAATACCGTTCGGAATTTACGGGTATAAAACGCTTTTTTTTTTTTATAGAAAATAAGGTATGTGAAATATACTAATAAAAATGTAGATATTAATGTGTATGCACTAAAGTAAGAACTAGATTATGAATCTAATGTACTTAATGCAAGAACAATGAATTTAAAGAGATAGGAAAGGAATTGGACCTTCTTTGAAGTTTGATCTTTGATCTTAGATGACCTCCCTTGAATGTGAGATGAATGTTGATAAGAGAGCATGTGATTTTCCCAAATTGGGTATGAAAAGGATGGGAATGTAATCTTGAATGGAACTTCACATGGGGAACTTCACTGATTTAGAGAGAGTTTTATTGATATCACTTATGTTGATGGATCTCTGGTGTGCCTTGGGAGTGAGGTGAGGCCCTCTATTTATAGGGTCAAAGGTGGTGCCGATTGGCATTACCCTAGTCTTGCCTATCGGCAGGTAACCCTTAACACTTTGCCGATTGGCCGTCTCATGTCGATTTCTCTGGACAATGGTCATAGAACGTAATCCATTAATCTGATTTGTGAACTGGGCATACCATTGGAAAGGTACTTCAGATACCTTCAACAGTCCTTTGGATCGCTCCCGGGTCCAGGAGTTGACTTTGGGTAAGCGCACGTCAGTCTTTTGGACAGGAGATCGTCAAACGGAAATGGATCGTTCATTCACATGCTAAGTCAGAATCATGTATGTGGCGGACCATTGGAAAAGTTAGGAGATGTACTTTGACATTCCAAAGAGTTTCGCTCAGTTAAAAAATTTAACCTTGTTCAATCGAGGCTCGAAAGTGCCCGGTGACCTCTCGGAGTAAAATGAATCCTTCGTCTGTACCGTAGGTCAGAATCATGCATGGGGTGGAACTTTGGAAAGGGTATTCAGTGACCTTACAAGATTCAATCAGTCTCATTCGAGTTGAAGAGTTAACCTTGGTCAAACGGTGCCCGGGAGCACCCGGTGGTCTTTATATCGATTTTCGTGGGAAAATTGATCGTTCGTCCGAACGGTTATGCCGTTTTGCGCATGGGGTGGACCATTGGAAAGGGGTTTTAGTGACCTTCAAATATTCAAAGAGCTTTCGATCTGATGGTGAAGTTGATTGGGATCAAATCGGGGCCCGAGAGCACCCGATGGCCTCCAAATTGATTTTCGATAGTAAAATGGTCCGTTCGCCCAAACCGTTATGCCGATTAGTGCATGGGGTGGACCGTTGTAAAGGGGATTCAAAGTCCTTCAAAGATTCAAAGAAATTTCACTCAGAGGATAGAGTGGACTAGAGTAAAATGAGGTCCGGAAGAGCCCGATGGCCTCTAGATCGATACTTAAAGTGCGACCTAGGGCTTGTAGTGAAATGGGTAGGTGATAGGGACCTAATGAGAGAATTAGGGGGTCCTAGAATGTGGTGTCTATAGATCACCTCGATGGGTGATCTTGGAACAAGCGAAAGCCATCGATTAGACACCATTGACAGAGGGGGTCGGTTCCATGGACCTAAGGGACGAGGATGACCGATTTAGAGGGTCAAGGTCGATTCTGAGGGCCTAAGGTGATGATGGGATGGCCAATTATGTGGACCTAAAGGAGATGATGACTAATATCAAAGGAAGGGAGGTGACCAATTCTTTGGGTCGAGGTCAATTATGAGGTCCTAAGTTATAGCGACCAATTATACGGGTCGAAGACAATTCTGTGGGCTTAAATAGGGATGACTAATTCTGAGGGTCAAAGCCGATTATGAGGGCTTAAGTTAGAAGTGACCAATTCTAAGGGTTGAAGCCAATTCCGAGGGCTTAAGTAGAAGCGACCAATTCTGTGGGTCGAAGCTAATTCTTAGGGATTAAGTTAGAGATGACCAATTCTGAGGGTCAAAGCCAATTCTGCGGGTTTAAGTTAGGGGTGACCAATTCTGAGGGTCAAAGAAAATTCTGAGGGGTTAAGTAGGAGGTGGCCAATTCTTAGGGTCAAAGCCAATTATGAGGGCTTAGGTTTGAGGAGACCAAATCTGAGGGTCAAAGGTAATTCTGAGGGCTTAAGATAGGGGTGACCAATTCTGCGGGTCAAAGCCAATTCCAAGGGCTTAAGTAGGAGGAGACAAATTCTGAGGGTCAAAGCCAATTCTGAGGGCTTAATATAGGGGTGACCAATTATGAGGATCAAAGTTAATTCTTAGGGCTTAAGTAGGAGGTGACCAATTTTGAGGGTCAAAGCCAATTCTGAGGGCTTAAGATAGGGGTGACCAATTATGCGGGTCAAAGCCAATTCTGAGCGCTTAAGTTTGAGGCGACCAATTCTGAGGGCTTAAGATAGGGGTGACCAATTCTACAGGCCCAAGACAATTCTGAGGGCTTAAGTAGAAGCGACCAATTTTGCGGGTCGAAGCCAATTCTAAGGGATTAAGTAAAAGTGACCAATTCTGCAGGTCGAAGCCAATTCTGAGGGCTTGAGTTTGAGGTACCAATTCTGAGGGTCGAAGCCGATTCTGAGGGATTAAGATAGGGGTGACCAATTCTGTGGGACAAAGCCAATTCTACGGGCTTAGGTTAAAGGTGACCAACTCTGAGGGTTGAAGCCAATTATACGGGCTTAAGTGGAAGCAGCCAATTCTGAAGGTCGAAGCCAATTCTGAGGGCTTAAGTTTTCTTGGGTAAACCTAGATATTCCACTGGGGATATGTATCGTGTAGTTCTACTGGGAATTTGGAGAAGCATTGGGTTTTAGGTTCCGCCAGGGAAGAGAAAATGATCCGAGGGTTGGATTTTTCTCAGCTAAGGAATATTTTAATTTTATGGTGTCCTCTGGAGATGCTGCTGTGGAGACATGAAATTGACGTTGGGAATTCTGCTAGGTAGGTAAGAGTTCTGAGTGTGGTAAATATATTTTTCGTAGGGTCCGTTTGATACATATTGGGTAAAAGTGTTGGCATGGCAAATTTTGCGGGGACAAATTTTGCCTAGGCAAATTTTGCCTAGACAAATATTTTTTCTCACATTAGATTATCAAACACCAAATAAGGTAAAACAAGTTTTTTAGCCAAAACATTTTAATAACACATTTTTTGTCCATATTAACATATATAATAATAAAAAATATGTTTTTTTTTTAATTTTCGTCCCAAGTCTTATTTAATAAAAAAACAGTTTTTCTTTTCTTTTTTATTTCCCGTTTTTATTTATTAAAAAAGTAAGAAACTATATATAAAAAAAAAGTTTTTTACGCCAAAACTACTTACTAAAAACAGTTTTTACATTAAAACAGTTTTTAATTTTTACATTAAAACAGTTTTTACGTTAAAACAGTTTTTAATTTTTTTTACATTAAAACAGTTTTTATATTAAAATAATTTTTTGCATTAAAACAGTTTTTACATTAAAACAATTTTTACATTAAAACAATTTTTTACATTAAAGCAGTTTTTACAAAAAAACAGTTTTTACATTAAAATAATTTTTTACATTAAAACAGTTTTTACATTAAAATAATTTTTTATATTAAAACAGTTTCACATCAAAACAATTTTTAATTTTTTACATTAAAACATTTTTTACATTAAAACATTTTTAAATTTTTTACACTAAAACAATTTTTACATTAAAACAGTTTTTACGAAAAAACAGTTTTTACATTAAAATAATTTTTTACATTAAAACAGTTTTTACATTAATTTTTTTTTTTATATTAAAATTGTTTTCACATCAAAACAATTTTTAATTTTTTACATTAAAACATTTTTTACATTAAAACAGTTTTTTACATTAAAACGGTTTTTACGAAAAAACAGTTTTTAAACAGATTTTAATTTAAAACAGTTTTTTTAACTATTTAAAACAATTTTTAAAATATTCATAACAATTTTTAAAATATTCATAATAGTTTTTTTTTAATTATTTAAAATATTTTTTAAATTGTTTTATAAAATATTAAAAGTGTTTAAGAAGTTAGCAAATTTGTTGGCAAATATTTCTCACCCATATAGCAAAGCAAAATTTGCCAACATGTTATGCATAAGAGGTGTTGTACATTGGCAAATAGCTTGTAGGCAAATTTTGCTATCAAACACACCAAATTGTAGGCAAATGTCATATTTGCCAACTTATTTGCCATTTGCCATGACAAATAATGCTATCAAACGGACCCTTAGTGAAAAAGGTTCTAAAAGCCAATTGGCAAATTTAGGAATTTTCTGGGGATTTTTTGGGATTTTTTTAGAATTGTTGTATAAAATTTAAAGGGGGTATCGATCGGCATAGATGGAAGGGTTCCAAATGGAAATGGAATGGTCTTTTGCGGTACCTCGAGTAGGTGAAGGGACAGTGCCGATCGGTGGGTGGTAGGGAGGTGCCGATCGACATGCCCCTTGACCTCCTATAAAAAGGGGAGGGTTCTCCTCATTTTTCAGAGCTTTCAGACTTTCCTTCTTCTGCAATTACCTTCTATAAATCGTTCTAACGTTCCAAAGTAAAAAAAATGCCTAATATCTCAAGTAGCGCAACAAACATGGCATGGCTCAATGCTGACGATTGGGTAAGATTGGAATGGAGGGCTAGGGTGCCCCTTGCTTTGGACAGTGGAAACTCTTTCGACTCATTCGATCCAGTGGAGGTTGATCAGACTCTCTTGTGTGATCCTTCACACCGCCGCTCTTCTAGGGTGGTGAAACCTAGCGGCAATGTAAGTCTTGTGTGACACCCCGACTAATTAAATACCGGGTAGCTACTCCTTTATTAAATCAATTCAAAATGCCAAGTTGGCTCAGTTAATAGCATCACTGTCGAAAACATTTTAGTATTACTAACCACCTAGTATTTAAAAAGTAAGTGCCAAATTTTATTAAATCTGATTAACATGCAACAAGTGTAATGAAAAACTAAATAACACCATTCACCATACTGAAGTAAAACGAATAACCATCACATGTATGTAAATAAAATCTGGAGGAAAAACTCCTGAATCCAAATCCCACAACTGATAAGTAAACTGAAGTAAATAACTAAAAACTGAATACTGAGCAATACATGCTAGAGTCTGAAAACTGAAATATAAAAGATGTCTAATAGAAATGGGCAACATGCCCTACAACTGATAATTGTTGAGACTGGAATCCAAATGAGAGAGGCGTCTAAAAGCAAGTCCCTGTAGCTTCCACAAACAGCTACAGCTCGTCTTCTGAATGAGTATCCTAGGCATGGTGTCCTTGTGGCTGGGCACCTAAAAATGGTTTTACAAGAAAATAGATTTGAAAAGCAAACGGGTCAGAGCCCGAATGTGGAGTTATTTTAAAAACCTGCAAGTGCTTTAAAAACATTTAAAACATTAAATGCAAAGTACATGTTAGGACGTACACTCACATAATATCCTCACCTCTCGTCTAACTGTGCACTCCTAACGCAAGTACCCATCTACAACGACACAAACCACTAGCTAAATGACATCGAATCTAGCTAGACTATCATAGGACCTACCGTTATTACTTGGTTCTATTAACATATAACGCTCGTAATTAAGTAGGGGTTTAATGTAAACTCAAGTGTACAATATACAATATATTATACTACTAGCTAACCCGTTATGTTTCTCGAAATAGTACCGTGATATATATTCACAACATTAACATGAAAGTTCCCATTAAATTTAGTGCATATTATTCACAACATAAATATACAATATAAGCACCCCGAGAACTAAGCTGCGGTGCACACATACTCTGCTATCAATCCCGGTACATCACGTACATAAGGATCACATATTCCGAATCTCTCAGGAATAGTTCTCAGATAACAACATCATAAATAATGGAGGCGAACACAGTCACCATCACATGGGTCACGCACATACCTACGCTCCCACGATCAGCAGACTTATCAATATCACAATAAGTCCTTCTATGACCTATGTTCATCGAGGTAACCAATCTATATCCGGGCAACACAAGGATAAGAAGGCCCTAAGCGAACGTAAACCTCCCGTGATAGCAAGTACGGTAGGTATGTTATACACATAAATCATATACTAAGCATTCACATATCTTAGATATCACCATTTTAATAAGGTATTTTCTACATCATTATACCATTATTTCAAACTTATATATTTCAAGTCTCTCGATAATATATAATTAAAATAGTCGACACGTCTCACGTCGTAATCTCTTAAGCTTGGAATCTATCTCAATTAGACTATTAGGTTCCTATTATTCCCAAATATGACATCCTTATTCCTAAGGTCTTTACTTCTGCTCCAAACCTTATTTCATCAAATTACACAATTTTACACTATTAACCCAAACGTTAACTCACTTATCGAATTTCAATAATCTAGAATAATTCCTCGAATTACATTCTAATTAAGGTCCACTATGATAATCACGCCTACTGGTCTTCTTTAAGGGTGAGGGTATTCAGAAGGTCTCCAAACATATTCTCCGAGGGTTACCACCATTAAAATCAAATTAAGGAAAACTTAACTCATTCTGGGAAGGTCGATCGATCGACCTATGAATATCGATCGATCGATTCAGTCGATCGATCGACTGATGAATGTCGATCGATCGATCGAACAGGTATGGCTACGGACTGCTTCGTTTTGCAGATTTGAAAACATCCCAAAACTTATTTTTAACGCATGATTCTCTAATATAACATTATAGTAATGTCATATAACCATCCTACAATATTACTAACGTCCATAAACCAATATTTCAACAACTAAAGGCTACATATGGATCAATCTTCATCAAAAACCTAGTTTTCTAATTTTTCTCAAGAACAGTCATAAACCTCATCTTAAATCCGTTTTTAGTATCACAAAAGGCAGTAATTCTCTTAATATGATCGTCCAGTAACATTCTACATGCAACCTATATCCCAAAATTTAAACTAATAACTCCAATCTTATGGGTTTTTTCATTATCTTCCAAGAACACACAAAGTTTTTTGAATAATCTAACATGGAAGAAGCATTCTCCGAATTTAAATGGAATAAATCACTTGCCTTGATTGTATCTGGATTTGGTGTTGGATTTGTAAGCTCTTTCTGCAGATTCTCTGCAGAATTCCTCCTCTTTCCCTTCCTCTCTAAGCTTTCTTCTTCCAAAGATGGCTATGGTGGCTAGGGTTTTCTTTGGAAGAGTTGGAAGACTAAATGATAACCTACGTAGCTTATTGGGTTAATAAAGGTTGGTTAAAGGCTTAGTGGGTCAGTTCCCAATCAGATTAAGACTCTCAATTTTCGTCACTTTTAATTCTCCAAAAATACAAAATTACCAAACTGCCCTTTATGTTGCCGGTATGGCCTAAAAATACCCCGGGACCCAAACAAAACCTCCGGCTAGTGTTTTCTGACTATCTCAACCCTTCCGGACGCGTTGGCGCACTCAAAACGACTATAAGGTTGATAGAATTTAAAATTCACTTTATAATAAAATAATATACCATGACGCGGCGGTCACACGCGTCTCAACAAAATTTCTAAAAATGCCGTATATAAATCTCACGACAAATTTCCAAATTCCGAACTCATATAAAATCATATATGCACATAATCAAATACCAACTCGCATCTCGTTAGTATTTTTAACCCGGATTAATTTCCAATTAATTCACATTTAATTAATTAATCCCATAAATAATATAGCCAAAAGTACGGGGTATTACATCTTGATGATTTTTGGTATTGTCTTATCTGTTCTTGGCGAGATTTCCTTATTCTGACAGGGGTTGTCTTTATTTTTTTGACAGTCTGATGTTTCTATGTCAACTATACGTGCTCGAGGGATGACGGGACTTAGGTATGTTTGGGAGTAACTTTTGTCTGTGGTGCCTTGGATTGTGTCATCTGCCGGCTTCGAGAGACCGACATCTGCTCTGGATGAGACACCTCATTCTACGGCTGTTCTCTGTGCTCTGTGGGAGAGGTGGTGGGACACCACCCACACCTTTCATTTTGTATTTGGGGAGATGACGATGACTCCCATAGATGTGTAACAACTTCTGGGGTTGGATTGTGATGGGATGCAGATTGAGGTGGATAGGACTCTGAGGGTGACGACGGTGCTGGGTGATCTGGAGAGGGTGGTATTTAGGGACTCTCTTAGTTTGTCTCTTTTGAGAGAGTTATTATTAAGGAGGATGATTGATGAGAGCGACAGGCGATAGGTGTAGAAGATGGCCGTTTGTTTATTTTGCTGGTGCTGGGGGGTTTCTTGGTGGCGACGTCATTCATTTGTGGTTTTTACCATTTTGAGGGTGTTTTCAAACATCCCTCTTTATGACTGAGGGAGCCTAACCTTGGGGACCCTTGATTATTCTCTTGATGTGTTCAGCCGATGCTGCCAACAAACTTTTACTTGATCCACGTATCTTCTTGAGGTATTCTTTATTTTAAGCATTTTCCTTTATGCATTCACATTTTCCTTCATGCGTTTTATTATTGATTTCATAAATGTTGATCTTTTGCCCTTTGCAGATGTGGTTCTATGAGGTGATAGGGTTTAACACTCAATTGATATATTTAAAGGACGAGTTTGCTGGGGACTTCTGTCGGATGTACCGATGGCAGAAGTCGAACTAGTAGTCGAAGAAGTCTCTCTCTTTGGAGATGGTGTGTCAGGTCTTGAATGGATTGATGAGTGAGTGGGTAAACCTTTCATTTTATCCTGAGACTTTTTTCCTTTGATGATCTTTTATTGATATTGATCTTTTTATATTGCTAGGGAATTTGAAGGTGACCTTTTATCCCTAGGGGGAGGGCATCCAGCATACTGGGTTGACTTGGGGACATGCGCAGATGCGACGTCTGCTGGCGCATGAGTTTGGTTACTCTTGGTACCTCTTGGAGAGAGTAGTCTTGCAGAGTTTAGAGGATGAGGTCTCGGTGCCACCGATGATGCCCATAATATACATGAGGCAAGTGCGGGAGATGTCGGGTGATGCCAAGTTACGACAGTAATGGGTGAGCCTTACTCATTATATACCGACATAGCGCTGATGTATGACTATATGGACTTTGTGTCAAGATGGATGATGCCACCCAACATATATGATGTGATACCTCTCCCTCGTGCGGGTTCGAGTCGGCAGGTGGGGTCCTCCCACAACGCAAACGGTGTGTCGACATTAGCGGTGGCGGCGACGTAGGAGGCTTCTTTCATATGGCTGCACTCGCCTAGTTACAACATTCGACTAACTGAGGGAGGGTTAATGTGTATGAAACATCATCCTAATGAGATAGAACCATAGGAGTTGGGCTTCACGGAGGAGGCCCGTCAACCCGAGGAATAATTTTTTGTCTTTTTATCACTTTGTCCTTCCTGATTTCTTTCTTTGCCTTCGACTGACTGATTTGATCTTTTCTATTTTTCTTTGCAGCACATCCGTATCTATACCACTTGGCTCAAGAACATTAGGGATTGGATATCTTCGAAGACCGCCCACATTCAGGAGATGTTTCCGATTCCTTCTTATTTACCTCCATCTGCCTCGTCTGAGGGAGGATCAGGCTCGAAGAGTGGTGGTATGTCATCTCATCGCAGAAGGAAGAAAGCGCATCGCAAGGAAGGAGGCTCCTAGAGAAAGAGAGAAGGACAAAAGAGAGAAAGAAGAGAGAGAGAGAGAGAGAGAGAGAGAGAGAGAGAGAGAGTTTGTAGGTGAAGAGAGAGAGAAAAAGAAAATTGGGTTCGAGCCAAGTCCCTTTGTATTTCTTATTTTCCTGCAAAATCGTTGTAACACAGCAAAATCTAGCCAAATAAAAATGAAGTTTTGTGAATTTTTATTTTTAGTGATTAATGGGCATGCTCTTTTTAGTTTGCTGCTGAGATCATAAAAAGAATTAAAAATAATTTGAGAAGGATTTTATTTTAAAATATGATAAGTAAAAACATAAGGATAATGAAATTCGTAATTCCCTTAAGATAAAAATTATTTTTATTGAGTTTTTTGATGTTGACAAAAGCGAAAAAAAAGGGAATTGTCCCAAAAATAAGGGGTTGCCGATCGGCATGACCCTTGTCCTGCCTATCGGTATATCAGTCTAGTCCAATAAACCTAAGGAATTGATTGCAATTGTTTGGTACTTGTTGGGTAAGTTTCCCTCCAATTTCTTGCAGGGTTCCTTGTCTTGGTTTGATAGTTTTCAAGTATAAATAGGGGTGTGGATGGAGCTTTTTCCTCACACTTCCATCTTCCTTCTCTTATTTGCTCATTATCTTCTTATCTTGTGATATGTCTCTTCCTGGTAGTGTTGACTTTGCCAACTATGTTGAAACCTTGGAAGCAATGTGTTCCTATAATGTTGACTACGATGCTTTTCACATGTGGCGAGTCCTTTTATGGTACAACCGACCCATAGAGTGGAATATGATGATGGAAGCAGTCAAGTTTTGGTACCCCGAAGACACTTCTTTCACTTCGGGTTGGAAAAAATCTATCCAACATATAAAGAATTTTCTGCCATGTTGGGAATAAATCCTAGTGTTGTCGCGTCTTTGCTTGAGTTTTCCCGTTCCCCTTGGGAGTTGTTGGATGTACTTCTCCACATCTCGCCTTCGGCAGCCAGGTCGTTAGTCACGGGAGGAATAATTTCCTTCCTACGATGATGCGGTCTGTACATTAGCAGGACATTGGTGATGTCGTCTATGTTGGGGCTATCATTCTGGATCTAGTTTCAAAAGTGTTATTGGTGACTGGGGAAATGTAGTGGACCCTCAACTTGTGGCTATTATTTCTTGGATATCATACCGTTGCAATCCCACGACGGTGATATTAGCGGAGACTTTGAATGGTCTGGATGCTTGGCGAGATGGTCGTTCCTACTTTCCGAGGGGTAGCCCTGTAATGCTATTCATGTGTCTGTCAGAAAGATTCCGTATGGCAGTCCCACCTTTGTATCCTTTGTCGGTGGTGCCAAACTTCTTCTCTCACTATTTCATGAACGTAGGCCTAAACATTAAGAGCTAGGAAAACTGGTTCAAGGAGCATGGGGCTCGAGGCTTGCGTTGGTAAGTGCCTTGGTGGGGGAGTTGTTGCCCATTATGGAACTTGGGGAGTACTAGTATGTTCAGTTAGTTGGCCTTAGATATACCTCTTTCTACTTTCCCTAGGGCTCCTGTGCCAATATGGATGGGAACAAATCGTGCCACCGTGGACACTAGATTTCTTTCCTGTGGAGGATCTGACAGAGCGTATGCACGTGCGGCTTGGCTCATTGTGGGAGAATCACCATCCATCGACATGTCCTTCACAGTCTGCTTGGTGAGTCTGGCATGTCTCGGAGGACTACATAAAGTTTTTATGGAGGGGTGTAGTCGCTAAGATGTTGGATGTGGAGAATAGGAAAAGGTGGTTTGCTATTTCTGACACCATGGATGGAGGTGTTGTGGTTTTCCCTAGGCTGGTTCGGGCTTATCGTTCAATGGAGCATCAACGACACTCTCTTCAGGCAGGGGAGGTTTGGGGACCACAAGATGTGGGTGATAATGGAGGTAGTTCCTTTGGTAGCTACGGTTAGGACCCCTAGATATTTGTTTTTGTGAAGATTTTGTAATAGGTGTTTGGTTCTATGTTTGGGAATAATTTGAGGGAATCTTTAGGAATAGTGCTGGCGAGGGAAGTCGTTTGATTCCTTACGTTAATGTAATTGTACAGAAATTTTAAATAATGAAATAAAGAAGTTTTTGATCATTTAGTTATGCCTCTTGATGAGTTTTGCACTTGAATTATCTATACCAATCGCTAAGTCATACATAATCCTTTTGTTCATGTATATGTTAAAATGAATTATCATTCTCGGGGATAAGAAAAGAATAGTAATTTGTGAAATAGAAGGGGGTCGTGCTCATGTAAAAAGGATGATATGCCTACATACCTTTGAGGGTTTTAAAAATGTTTATAAATTCATTTTTGAAAGCAGAAATATTTTTTAGTGGATCAAGCCCCACATAGTTCTGAATATAGGGAAATGATTTTTTTTAGAATGGAAGGGAGACAATAAGAGTTGTAGCGCGTCGAGATTTTAGACTAGGGGTAGAATTTTTTGAAACGGTCGAACTTTACTAGATGCTCCATTTCTTTTCCGTCAAGATCAGTGAGCATAGTGGCGCCCCCTGACAGGATCTTCTTCATAATGTAGGGTCCGATCCAATTGAGATTAAATTTCCCTCTGGGGTCCCAGATGGGCTCTATAATTTCTTTGTGGGATAAGTACCCTTCTTCGACACCACAGTCCTTGACTCTCTGGTTAAATGATCATGCTATACGACGATGGTACCCTTGTACGTGACATAGAGCTTTTAGCCTCTTTTCATCTAAAAGTGACAGCTCGTTGAGGTGGCTTTGATGCCAGTCTTCCTCGTTAACCTTGCTTTCATGAACGATGATCAGCGAAGGTATTTCCAGCTATACGGGTAGGAATACTTCCATGTCGTAGATTAGAGAGTAAGGGGTATCCCCAGTAGAGGTTCGAACTGAAGTGTGGTAGCCCCAGAGCGCGTAAGGGATCCTGTAGGCCCAATATCGATAGCTCTCAATCATCTTATTTATAATGGCTTTTAGATTCTTATTAACTACTTCGACTGCTCCATTGGTTTGAGGTCGATATGGAGAAGATTTGTGTCTCTGAATCTCATACACGTCGCCCACCTATGTACCAGCTCTTGTGCGACCCCATATAGATAAATGATGTTTTTCTTGATGAACTTGACCACCTTTTTGTCCTTCAAAACTATGTATGACTCGACTTCGACCCATTTGGTGAAGTAGTCAATGGCGACTAGGATGGACTCATGCCCGTTAGACGCTTTGGGTATAACTTATCTTATGATATCGATGCCCCATGGGGAGAACAACCAGGGAGAGGTCACATTGTATAATTTCTATGGAGGCAAGTGTTGCAGGTTGGAAAACTGCTAGAATTTGAGGCATCTTTGAATGTAGGCGGTGCAATCCTGAACCATGGTAGTCCCGTAGTAACCCTATCGAATGATCTTTTTGGCGAGCATATGGCCATTCATATGGGGTCTGCACTCCGCGCTGTGAATTTTCTGCATCATTTCTTCAATTCTAGCCTTTGTGATGTAGTGTAAATGGGTTCCATCGAAGTTTCTCTTGAACAACGCTTTATCGCAGACAATGTACTAGTCAACCATTCTGCGAAGGTTCGCTCAGTCTTTCTTGTTAGAACCTTGGAGATACCTACCATATTTGAGGAGAAGCCAAATATCATAGTACCAGTAGTCGACTATCTCAGGATCTTCCTCTGTGATGAGCTCGATGTGGTAGCAATGGGTTATCTTATCTTGCCTTTAGATAAGGAAAGGGGCCATGGTTTTTCCTTCGGGCATGTCCATCATGGAGGCTAAGGTAGAAAGGGCATTGGCTAGGTTGTTCTTTTCTCGGGGAAGGTAGTGGAATGTGATTTCTTGGAATTAGGAAGCTATCTCTTCTAAGTGGGCATGGATGGGTAAGAGTTTGTCATCCTTAACTTTCAATTTTATGAGTATTTGACCGATGATGAGGGCTAAATCCCCACAAACATCGAGGTATTGAATTCCTTTCTTGAGAGAAACTTTGAGGCCTACTGTGCATGCCTCATATTCAGTCATGTTATTGGTGTAGGGAAAATCTAATTTGATGGCAATGGGAGTGTGAGAGTCATCAGGGGCAATTAGGAGTATCCCAATGCCATACCCTTTCTTGTTGGCAGCGCCGTCAAAGAACATTTTCCATCAAAGGTATTCTTTGGGAGGTACAAATGATATTCTCATCGGGGAAATAGAAAATCCAAACATCATCTTCTTCCATGGGGAAGTTGTCAAGGTAGTCAAAGATGGCTCTTCCTATCATGGCTTTCTGTGTGACATAGACAATATCGAATTCGGCTAGAAGCATCAATTAGTGGGCCATTTAGATGGATAGGGTAGGTTTTTCGAGTAAGTACTTGATGGGATCCATTAGGGATACGATTTTGATGTGAAAGGTGAGCATATAGTGCCATAACTTTTGATTCACCTAGATAAGAGCGACGCATGCTTTATCCAAGACTGTGTAATTAACTTCGTACCCGACCAACTTACGACTGGCATAGTACATGGTTCCTTCCTTACGGGATTCTTCGAGGTATTGGGCTAGCAAACCCCCGCTACAATATCTGTTATGGTTAGGCAAATGAGTAAGGAAAAACCAGGCTGTGGTGGCTTGAGTACCGGAGGTTGGGTTAGGTATTGCTTGATTCGATCAAAGGCTTCTTGGCAGGCTTCGTTCCAAACCTTTGTTGAATCTTTTTAGAGGAGTTTAAAGATGGGCTCGCAAATGGAAATCAATTGACTGATGAATCGGCTGTTATATTGTAATTTCCCAAGGAATCCCCGGACTTCCTTCTCTGTTCGAGGTGGTGGCATCTTGAGTATGGCTTTTAGCTTGGCAGGATCTGCTTCTATCCCTTTCTCACTAACCCTGAATCCCAAGAGTTTTCCTTCGGTAACGCCAAAGATATATTTTGACGGGTTAAGTTGCATATGGTATTGTCGCAGTCGTTTAAAGAACTTTCGGAGAGTGGGAACATGACCTTACCTAGTCTTGGACTTGATAATCATGTCATCTACATATACCTCGACTTTCTTATGTATCAAATCATGAAAAATCATTGGGGCATCCCTCTGGTATGTATCCCCTGCGTTTTTAGGCCAAATAACATGGAAGTATAGCAAAATGTTCCCCAAGGGGTGATGAGTGCGATTTTCTATTGATGATCCAGGTGCATCTTGATCTGATTATATCCGAAAAACCCGTCAATGAATGACTTGAGAGCATGACTGGATATATTGTCCATAATCATGTCAGTGTTGGGTAGAGGGTAATCATCCTTCGGAGAGGCCTAGTTCAAGTCTCGGTAGTCGATACACATGCAAAACTTCCCTCCTAATTTTAGCACGAGTACGATATTGGCTAGACATGTGGGATATTCGATCACACGAATAAACCCACGTTCAATTGTTTCACCACGTCTTCTTTAATTTTGAACGACCATTCGGTGTGGAGTTTTTGTAGTTTTTGTTTGATCGGTTTGCATTCTGGGAGAGTGGGAATCCCATGCTGAGCTATCTCAAGGTTAATACCAGGCACATCTTCGTAGGACCATGCGATGACATCCAAAAATTCCTCCAGTAATTCTTCGAGTTGCGCGCGCTTGTGCTCATTAAGGGTGGCCCCTATCCAAATCTCACGCAGTTGGCTACTAAAACTGAGATTAATAACAACAGTTTCATCTTCATTAACTTGAACGCAGTTATGTTGTTTGTTATTAACCTTATTAAGATCAGTTAAGAATTATGCATTTGCAAAATTATCATCATCAAGAGTTTGATTAGACTGAAGACAATTAATGTAAGGCACAACAAGATACTCAAAATCTTTGTTTGTTTCATTGATAGGAAAAACAACATTGAGAGCCTCATTAAAGGAGGTATTAATTACATTAGGGTAAGGAGAAACAACTAGAGAAGAAGAAAGGGGATAAACATCAGGGTTAGGTTGAATATCCACAGGTGGGACTAGTGCAACATGCCAGTTGAGGAGAGGTGCATCAGCAGCTTTGATTAGGTGGGATGGATCCGACGATGTAGCCCATTAGTGGATCATGCAGAGTGTCAGCCCAATGTTTGTAAATTAAAAGAATCCTCGAAATCACTTCCTTCAGAATCTTCGGTATCAGCTATGGTCTCCTTGATGAGTGGTTACACATGGTGCTAGGAACTCTTGGTCCACGAGTAGCTGTCTTGAAAAAAAAATCTGCATTCTTAGTTTTATCATTTTGTCTACATGATCATACCATGGTTATGAAAAGTCGTTAAAGGGGAAATCTTCACCCTTTTTGATGAATCTTTCGTTCAAGGAATCTCTTGAGATAATTTTGGCAAATTCTAGTCTCCTCTTCAGTTGAGGCTAATGGATCATTTTTAAGTTCTTATTCTGACGGTTGATAGCCCAAGACACAGGGATGAAAGGACTTTTTCAACACAATGGGTTCAATTATCCCTTGATGTCTTTATTCAGACCCTAGTCCGGGCATGAAGTGCATGTTCTTGAACATCTGGATTACATTGGCATTGCCATGGGAGTTATATTCTGGACAAATCCTATTTTTAAAATCATCCCCTGCTTGGAGTAGAAGTGGTTCAACTCAGAAGCCTAATATCAACATATCATTCACCCCGTGCTATATCTCAAGTACCAGATTACTGGTGCTTGGATTCTTAGTATTTTTATCGTCGCCTAAGATGGTGATGACTTGCCCATTGGAGAAGAAATTTATTTTCTGATGAGGGAAGATGACACCCCTTGATGCAATGGAGCCACGATCGTCCGAGCAGCAGATTAAAATAGGTTGGATACTTATGACTTGGAATTTAACAATTGAATTTATGGGGCCAGCCCCTATTGAAAGCTTTATAGATCCCATCACTTCTCGACGAATTTTATCATAGACACGCATAGGGGTGGAGGTTGGATCAAGGTCGCTCACTTTCAATCCTAAATAATTGAGGGTCCTTAATGGGCAAATATTAAGAGCTGATCCATTATCGATAAGAGAGAGCGGGATAGTCTTTCCCATGATTTCGACAGAGATATTGAGATCATAATTGTGGTTTGGACCAGTCTTAGGTATTTCTTCTCCTGAGAGGGAGAGTATTCTAGTAGAGGTCAGGGATCTGACTAGATTCACTACTTCTTCTGGCGTGGTTGAGGGAGGAACTATAGGTCCAGCGAGCAGCTTGATCAGGGAATTTCAGTGTAGATAGGAAGACAATACAAAGTCCCCATAGATTAATGTTGGATTGGTTTTTCTTCAACTGATCGAGGATTTAATCTCTTTGAGGGTCATCTATGGCATAGGGCGATTCTTAACACCCTTCCTTTTATCGCTTGTTAATGGTTGTAGGCTTGGTATTTGGTAATGTCTCCCTGACATGGTCACGTGGTTCACAGAAGAGGGGAAAACAGGAAATCCTATTTTTTCATCTATATCTAGTTGTTCAACCCCCTTGTTAACGTCTCCTAGCAGTTCCTTGAATGATATCATTCTGCATATGCTGATTATCAGACTAGTCTTTTCTGAACCTTTCTATTCATCTAAATTTTTGAATTCGTCCCCCCATCCAGTGGAAATGATATCATCTTCCCATGAAAAGTAAATTCACTGCAAAACTTCAAAGTCCACTTCGTATAAGTCCTCCCATTCGGTGGGGAGATGTAAAAGTGAAGTACTAGACGCCCTTACGTATAAGGTCATATTTTTATAAATCTCCGTCACAATTAATTACGTCGTATACCGTTACAACCATTGAAGAATTTCAAGACCATTTTACATCAGGACGGATCCAAATATATAACGGTTCTTCATCAAAAAGCCTCCGCAAAGTTTACTTAGGTAATGTTATGTTTTAAATACCTTAACTTTGCACTTAGAGCTTTGCGATATTTTTACAAAATATTTTTAAAGTGTTGGAGCGAACTTTTTTTGTCAAAATTTGAGAATGAATATTTTTTCTAAGTCCTGTAGCGTTCCTCGATTTTGAGGCTCAGGTCGTTCAAGTGAGATACCATCTCGTTTGAGCGATATTGAGATGTCGCGCGATGTCGTTCAAATGACATGCGTATCTCATTCGAGCGAGATCTCTTTTTCGTTCGAACGAGCTCGAGAATCGAGGTGGCGCGATTTTCTATAAATACTCATTAAATGGTTTCGTTTTCATTAAGAAGTCCCATCATTTTGAAAGACAAAAAACTGTGAATCTATAGAATTCTTTTTGACTTCTTCTTTTAGGGTTTTTATCCCTTTTGTTTTCAATTCAAAAAAATCCCATATGCTTTGGTGAATTGTTTTGGTGTTCAAGAACACATTTTACTTTTGTTCATTCTTTATGGGGAGATCCCTACAACCGACAGCTATTTGCTATTGTGGAGGGAGTCCTTGTGAAGATTTTAGACTGCGTGTCTGGACTACGCGTCCTGGTGGAATAGGTTCATGCGAACCATTGCTGATTTATTTCTAGTCGTTACTTTGAAGGTTTGATGAAGACACCGTACGTTACCCTTATGGGCGAAACCAAGATGGTATGTAAGTCAATGGTCTTGTAAACTTGTCAGAGTTCTAGAAATAAAAGGTTTTGCCCTTCGAGGATTTTTTCGGAAATTTGTGTCGTTTGCTTTATTTATTTATGGTTTGACACACGCGCACACATATTTTAATGTTAAGGGATGAATTAATTTGATTTAAAAATAGACACTAATTAAATAAGTGTGCCAAATTAGAAATTTGTGAATTTAATCGATTATCACACCGACATATTTTACAAATTGGTATCACAGCGGGTTACGCTAATTTATCGTGTGATCTTTGTTTTCCGCATAAAATTGTGTGATATTGATTTTTTTTAAATCATTTTTTATGAAAAAAATCGCAATTTTTTCGATGGAGCACTTATGTAATCGGATACCCCCCTTTGATGATACGAGTCAGAGTTTTGATGATATAAATCGTTTGAATTTGACGTTTGCTAAAAGAATTGATTTTTTGGAAAAAGAAAATTCTCGTTTTAAATCCACTATGGATCAGTTGCAAGCGGTTCAAAATCAAAAAGATTTTTATCGTGATAAATTTGTTGCCTTAGACCATGACTTTGTTTCTTTAAAATTGTTCAAGAAGGAGAGTGATGATAGGGTCCTCTTTTTAGAAAAAGTATTAATGTACCTTAAAAATTCGATGGTTTATGTTTGTGCCAAAGAGGATAAACATATTTTAATCAATGAGTTTGTGGCACGTGAAGAGACTCTTAGGGAAAAGTTTTCTTTAATTGATGGAGAGAGAAATACCATTTTAGGAATTTTTGATAATTTGAAAAAGGTGTCCCTTAAATTGGAAGAGTCTAATTCTTTGCTTGAATAAAATATTTTGAAGTTGAAAAATGAATTAAACGATTCAAGTAGGTTTGATAGTGATGTTAGTGGCTCGTTTTGTTCTCATGCTTCGAGTGTAAAAGCCAAAACCATAGCTTGTTTTAGAGGGTCAACCATTCCTAAGGACGTCAAACAATGTCAACCCATAGGTGTCGTTCCACCCATTTACACATGTTCATATTATTGTAGGAAAGGTCACCTTAGGCGTTTTTATTTTGATCTTGGAAAAAGTCCTAGGAAGTTTATGTCTAGTGTACCCTTGGTTCCTAAATCCCCCACACGACGTTTCACATCTATTTGGGTTAGAAAATCACTTTTAGAGGTACTAGATTTTAGACAAGTTGATTCCCATTTGCTTGCACATGATTCTTCTTTTGCCATATCATATAGATGATTGTGTTGGCATGCTTGTCATACTCTAGTTATGCTTTTTGATATATTTTTGCTAGTGTGTTGACATGTACTTTTTGTATTGAATTTTTGTTTTTGATAAAATTTTGAAAAATAAAAAAAAGATTTTATTTTGATAAAATTTGTGTGAAAATCCAAAAAGATTTTTGTATTTTTTTTTCACCTTTTATGGATGAACACTTATGATGACCAAGTCACAATTTCATTCCATTTATCCATGTGACTATTTGATAGTGTTTTGAGACAATATATCATGTAATCTTTGTGCTTTATAATATATGGAGTCATTAAGATGTAATTAAGTGTTACTTTCTACATGTTTGATTCGTGATTTATTTTATTGCACACGTGCATGAATTTGTTTGATTATTGTGCTTGTCTTAACACATGTTGGTTGGGTGTTTTCACTTCAATCCTGTCCTTAAAAAGAACCAAGCGCGATAAAACATGATAAGAAAGTTGTGCATATAAGAATCGTTTGTGAGTTTGTGTGCTTTGTTTGAAAATGGTGAAGTGCTGCGAAAGGTACTCATCTATCCTTTACGATTAAGCCACCGTTTAAATTGGACCTAGAAAATTGAGGAATTTTAATATTCGGGGTCCAAAGAGGTTTAAAAGAGCCCAAAAAATTTAAAGGCAATAAAAAGAAATTCATGCCAAAAAGGGGCCATTAGGTTTTTCCACCAATTCTCCAATGTTTGAGAATTTAGATTACCTCCAAAAGAAAATATTCATGAGGGAGTTTGGATGGAATTTAAAACGGGTTTGCATGTCCTTGAAAGTCTTGAAAAAGCGTTAAATAGTTTTGGACGTTATTGGTGTGAAAATCACTTTGACTTTGATTTATTGATTTTCATAAGACGATGTCATCTAAATTCAATAATTTTTACACCTAAGGATATTTTTTATGTTCATTAATTAGGGGTACACGTATTCATCATGCACATATGATTGATTGAGTTGATTTACCTATCGAAAGTGTTCACACCCATACATTTCATTTCCATGACTTGGTTATTTTAGTATAAATCCATGGTGTGATTTTTGTAACATTATTTTTTCTTTGGAAAAATTTGAAAAATCAAAAATAGTTTGTGAATGTTTTCGAGATACTCCTTAGCATGTGCGTTGTTTGATCCATGATTGCTCTGCTTTTGTCGTGACACTCCATATTTTGATTGTTTCTTCTTATCTGTCTATTTGGGGACATCATAAAATGGGGGAGAAAGAATTATCATGTTATGGGGGACTTTTTGGAGTATGGGCAAGATTTGATTTATTAATGATTTATTCTTATATCATTTCAAACTCGATATGTCACGAAGGTTTTTGATTTATCTCATATGTGTAGGTACAAAGATTGAAGATCATTATGTTGCACACCCTGATGAGAAAATCTTTGAGATTTGATGAAGATTTTTGAAAAAAAGTTTGAGAACTTACAAATTTGTAAATTTTCAGTTTTGATATTCAGGGGAGGGTAGATTTGTATAGGCATTTTGGTATTTGATAATTCGAATATTTTTATGTATGTTTCGGCATGGACATAGGGGGAGATTTGTAAGGACTTATTTTTATAAATGCCCGTCACAATTAATTATATCGTATACCGTTACAACCGTCGAAGATGTTCAAGAGCAATCTACATCAAGACAGATTCGAATATATCAAGGTTCTTCATCAAAAAGCCTCCGCAAAGTTGGTAAGGTTATGTTTTAAATACCTTAACTTTGCACTTAGAGCTTTGGGATATTTTTACAAAATATTTTCTAAGTGTTGGAACAGACTTTTTTCATAAAAAATTGATAATGAATATTTTTTCTAAGTCCTGTAGTGTTCCTCGATTTTGACGCCCAGGTCGTTGAAGCGAGACATCATCTCGTTAGAGAGACATTGAGATGTCGCGCGATGTCGTTCAAACAACATGCGTATCTCATTCGCACGAGATCTCTTTTTCATTCAAATGAGCTCGAAAATCGAGGCAACACGATTTTCTATAAATACTCATTAAACGGTTTCGTTTTCATTAAGAAGTCCCAGCGTTTTGAAAGATAGAAAACTGCGAATCTGCAGAATTCTTTTTGACTTCTTCTTTTAGGATTTTTATCCCTTTTGTTTTCAATTCACAAAAATCCCGTATGCTTTGGTGAATTGTTTGGGTGTTCAAGAACACACTTTACTTTTGTTCATTCTTTGTGGGGAGATCTCTACAACCGACAACTGCCTGCTATTGTGGAGGGAGTCCTTATGAATATTTTAGACTACGTGTCTGGACTGCGCGTCCTGGTGGTATAGCTGCGTGCGAACCATTGCTAATTTATTTCAAGCCGTTGCGTTGGAGGTTTGACAAAGACACCATACGTTACCCTTGTGGGCAAAACCAAGTTGGTATGTAAGTCAATGGTCTTGTAAACTTGTCAGAGTTCTAGAAATAAAAGATTTTGCCCTTCGAAGATTTTTCTTGAAATTTTTGTCCCATGCTTTTTTTATTTATGGTCTGACACACGCACCCACGTAATTGCATGTTTAGGGGCTGAATTAATTTGGTTCAAAAATATACTCTAATTAAATAAGTGTGCCAAATTAGAAATTTGCGAATTTAATCAATTATCACACCGACATATTTTACACAACGCATCGAGTACACTAAACCAAAAACAACAATTTGGCATACTTTGATATTAAAAATCTGGCACAGTTTAAAATCGTGCCAAATTCTGGCATGGTTTAATGATAATCTGGCACACTTTGAAACAGTGCTAAAATTTTGCATTGTTTAAAAGTGTGCCAAAATTGAGGACATTTCACTAAGATATAAATATCTTTAAAAGAATTAATCCCTAAAATTTTTTGTTTCCCGCTCACTCTCCTCTCTCAATATCAAGCTCCTGCTCTCTCTCTCACGCTCAAGAAAATTCCATCTAGTTTTTATCTCTTCCGCCACAAATAAGTGATACCGTCTCTGCAACTCACCACTACAGATCTCTCGATCTCTGTCTCTGCAACTCCCAGACCTACAACAGAGGTACATTTGTTTCTTTTTATTTTTTCTCACTTGTTTATCGCTTTCATTTTTTCTTTCGTACATTTATTTTCGGCTGTTGTTGATTTTCAGGATGTGTTATTTTGTTGTGAGGTTGAGAAACTAGGGTTTACTGGGGGAAAAAATGAATAGGAGGAGGCAAGTGGTGGATGAGAAGTACACTAGGCCTCAGGGGTTGTATCATCATAAAGATGTGGATCATAAGAAACTTAGGAGGCTTATACTTGATTTTATGCTAGCTCCTTGCTACCATGAAGATGATGAATGTGGATGTGATCTTGAGGAATGCCCAATTGCCTTTTTGGTTTGTGCTTTTTATTTTTCCTTCTTGAATTTTATCTCTTGTGTTGTGTCAGTTTTTAGTTACAATTTTTAAAATTATTTTAGCATTATCCGAGCCTCAATCGGTCAAGATGTTCATTTAGTTTGAGTGTATTTTCTTTTATGAAGTCAAAATTAGTAAATTCAAAGGTAAAGTTTGAGTTTTGTAGAATAAATTATTCTTGTTTTTAAAGTCTTGGCATGAATTATGACACTTTGTATGTGAATTTTCTATTTTAAATTCTCGAAAAGTACAAAATCTTAAGCAAATAAGCACTTATGATATATATGGGATTTATATTTCCCCTTCTTTGATTACGAGACCATGTGTAGAACTTCTAGGCCCTCTAAAAAAATTGGACGTCTTTTAGGATGAAAGTGGTGACAAATTCTTACTCCAAAAATTCACTCAAGTCATTTGATTTTGTGTGTTCGAATTATGATTTATTTCCATTTTTTTATATCTATATCATGAGTTTGTGTCATTGTTATAAAATTTTGCAGAAAGAGTTCGGTATATGTTTTTATTTACTGCGTGTTAGGTTGAATAACTTATTGTAGAAATTTTTTCAACCTCCAATTATTGTTATTTAAGAATGGATTATCTATTTCGTTTTAATCTAGGCATACTTGTTTTTCCATCAATTCAACCTTGTGATTTGTCGTGTTTCAAGGTACTACACTTTCCCGCATAACTCCAAATTATGGTTGAATTTTGAGTTTAATATCACCTTAATTAATGCTTTCTGGTTATAATGTAGGTATTTGATTTTGCAGTTGTGTTTGGTTGATCATCAAGTTTTGAGAGTTTCTCGTCTCAGTTTTGGTGATATGAATGATGTCGAGACCGCTAAATCAATTTACAGGGCTTTGTGAGTTTTATTGTCTTATTTTGACTACTTAAATTTAATGTTATTGGCTTTTATTTTGTATCCAATCTACTGAGTTTCAGTCTACATATGTTAAACTATTATTTGCTGTATGTATCTCTATATTAATCATTGGGCATGGTCTGAGTTTCTATGTGGACTTGTTATCTTTATCTTTCTATTGAAAAAATGGGAAAATGCCATAATACAAAAAGTAGAAAAGACAAATAAGAGGATCAAGGATGGTAGTGCTTGAAGAAGGAGAATGATCAGCAGGAGTCCTTGGTGGGGCAATAACTATTTGGGTTATGTTTGAATTTTGGGAGTGTTGCCGATCAATTCCATTATTAGTCATCATTAGGGTATGTTTATATGCAATATGGGGATTTGGATGGGGCTAAGGCTTCTTTTGACAAAATTTAGGACATCAATTTAATTCATCTTTGATTTCCTCATTATCCAATGCCTGTTGGATTTGAGTTTAGTCTCTAATTGAGTGGTGTTGAGATTTGAATTATTTATTTCTAATCTCTCTTTGATTTTTTTATATTATTTTTATGATTCTATGATATCTCGGTTCAATATTTGCTTAATGGTTGCTTAACTTTGAAGATGCTATCGACTAATGGTAAAAATATTCGTAGTTTCACTGTATATGGGTTCACATAATGTGAATTGGGCAGACATATCATATTGTGATGGGTTTGTTAAGGACTCGTTTGATCAGATTGGATGTTATTTACACATAGCTTCATACGAGATCTGATATAGTGGAGAGTTGTTATGTCTGTAGGAAAATTGGTTTAGTCCCATTGTAAATATATAATGTAAAAAATGTGTTTTAACAAAATTTAGACACACACACACACACACATAAAATTTTATACAATGTGTATCTCACACGGATACATCTACTTCGTAAAAGTATGTGTACTTTATATTTATGATTACATTTTATCTTTGTATATCGAGGAAGGATATCATTAACCTTTGGGCATGTATAAAAAAGTATAACAAAACTGGATGGCCAAGTATGCAATTAGGTATATAGTTTTTGCTAGGAGAATTAGGGCTTAAGGCTTCTACGCGTCACCTCAACCTAGAGACTAACTGAAATGGGGATCGAGAAAGTGTCTCTTTTGATTAAGTTTGCATTTATGTTGAATAAATATTTTTTTGTTTCCTCTACTCTAATGTTCCATCGATTCCTTTCCAGCTCGTGCACAAATTGCATTTCTCATTTGATTTTGATGGATTATATTCACGTAATATGGATTTCTAATCTATACATACTGAAACTGCATTCTATCTAATGGTAATAATGGTACCTAGTGATCATACATGTTGTGGGCATTTTTATGACATTTGACTTTCCCACTGCTAGTTGCTACCTTAGAACCTTATATAACTTTCCCATTTCATAACCAATAATCACCATCTATAGTGGTATAACTATAAGTAATAATAGCTTTTGGATAACACATTGTTTATCGAACAAATTGTTTTATTTATGGCATATATGGTTTTAAATTGAGAATAAGATACAACCAACGAATGGAACTCTATCACTTCACTCTTTAATTTATTTCCCTTCCGCCTTTCTTGTCTATTCAATTGATATTAGTTCACTTATGAACTTTTCATGTCTTATTTCGGAACCTATCAACGTTTTAACACAAAGAGCAGAACATGATGCTTTTTCAAAAGTACATATTGTATTGGATAATCTACGCTCAGTAAGACGAGAGCCACAATATTCTCTACATTTTAACTTTTCTCTTACTTATTTTGTTTTTGTGTGATGTAGTCCTAATTATTAGGGCCAACCATAAGTAGCCCCTTATGTATATATAATTAATTTCTTATCTCATTTGAGGGTGCTAATTATTTATGCCATGAAAGAGTTGAAGAAATCTGAAATGCTCATAAGAGAACATGCAAGCTGCACTACAATTATGTTTATCATGTCGATCAAACCTATTACGCCTATTTTGAGTATTTGATTAGTTGTTTCTTCATCCCACTAGATCGTTTTTTCAGAAGACTTCATTCTGACTAATTGCACAATATGCTTATAATCTTTTTGTTTGTTTATAACCTGTTTGTGATAGATGATGTGGACTTGAGATGTTTATTACAAACTTGTTGGTGATGATTTTGGGGGGAAATGTTCGGAGGGTGAGAATTGTCTAGGCACAAAGCCTTTCTTGAATTTTTAGTAATCACTTGGCTTTTCTCCTTCAAACAGATCAATGGTTCATAAGTCTAAAGCAGTTGATTTGCACATACATTTTCAGCATCACTGCCACTAGGGTGGGGGTTTGTTTTGCAGCAGTTGTAGCCAAGGAAGAATGCTTTTATGGGGACAAGGTGATTCACCCATGTGTATTTATGAACCCTGTAATAAACTGGAAGAGGCAATGCGTTTGAATTGAGACATGGGCACAAGAACAGAGCTGGAGGAGGTACGATTTTAAATTTCGGTTGTCGTTGCAAGTATGAGTGTATATCGTAATTCACACTTCAAACAAATAAAATACTTTTGGGTAATAATTGTGTCGGTCAACCATTCTCAAGTCCCTATATCTCTCTTATGGTGCAAAAGCATAGTTAGAAGGTGACCGAAAATATCGTGGATTCCTAAACATAATAAACTATAAGTATATGACCAACAACATGATAATATAAGTATATTAGTCTTTAAATTACCCGGGAGTCTTAACTTTGACATATCTTATTTTTTGGCTCTTGTAGAAATCATGATCTTGAGCTTCATTTACACTTTTGAAGCACATGATATTGAACTGAAAATGCCATGATTTAATCTTCCCTTGCAATAGCTGAAGAAAATGCCATGATTGTTGTTCAACACCGATACACCTAAATAGATGTATATAATGATATTTAGCTATTAAAATCAGCTATTTTGAGAGAAATCACTCGACAGAGAGACACGTCACAAAGAATCTTTTATCATGTTTAGGGGATTAATGCATTAAGCATCTAAGACTCTTGTCAAGCTTTTTTAAATTTACAAAATATTACATCCCATTTGCCGTGAGTTCTTGTAATAGATGAAAGAAAAGTGATGACCAGTAGTACTGAATCATTAACAGCATAAATGTGGTTAAAATGGAAGGAAATGTGAGTAGTTCGTTAGAATTAGGTTGCTATGAAGGTGATAACATCAATAATCGTTTCAATTACATATATTTCTGCATGTCAGATTGTTGATCCTTTTCTAAAGAACCAAATAGAAACAATATTTAATAAATGGATTTAAATACATAAATTTTCATTACATGTATATATTGGAATTTCATTTGTACCAATTGCATATATTTCCATGACATCAAATTTATAAATTAGACACAATATCTTTTAATTGTAGGGCTTGCTATCATATTAAGAACATTCGGAGGCCAAAAAGGGAGGCATGCTTCCATGTCTAGTAACGATATATATTCAAATAAATGTAATATAAATTTTTCACCTTCCCGAAGAACTTCAACATGGTCTTTATCCAAATTTGGCCATATATCCAATTCAATAACTCTCACACCTTTCTGCAGCACATTTATGATTGGAACATCGCTCCAATTACTACTTAGTTGATTTCTAGTAAGATAGGAATTGTGAGTAGTGTACATGTAATCTTTCGAGGCTAAAATCTTTGTGGATGTAGTAATACTGGATTATCTTCCTCGGACTGGCTTTCTTCCATTGGCACATCATCAATGCCAGGTTTTTTTCCAGAACATCACTTTTGGAAGTTGGCTTTGCTGCACTCAACTCAGTCTCATTTGGTGTAACTTCATCTGCAGTCTGTTCTTCTTTAGCCTCATTCATTTGCTCCTCCAACACAGTAATCGGGACATATTTGTATCTGCGGTGAGGCGGGTCTTCAATAGCAATTGTGGCATCTTCATCATCTATCCCAGTCTTGAATTAGCGGGAACATATGCTTAACTTGGTACTATTCGGAGGCAGTATGTTGTTTTTTATTGTGAAAACTACATGTTTGATAATGACGCTGGACATGGAGAGTAAAATTATAATGCTCAAATAATTGATCATACCCTCAATGTTATGATAGAATGCGATAAGAGGCTGAATCTCAGGCTATTGAAATTTCCAAACGCCAAACACTACGAAATAGCTGAATCTCCCACAAAGTTCCAAAGACCACCTGACCGACATTATCAAAGCTTCTACTAGTCCTTTCTATTGCCAATGCTTTCTTAGATCAACCAAAGTGCAATAATGTAAATCTAGATAGTATTGAAGATTCTCATGGCCTAAGAACTTCCTATGTAGTTTCGAAATAAAATGTTGAGTTTCCTTCTAAAAAGTCTATTACAATTGCAGGACTTTATGTGAACCATTAAGTCCATGTGACATCTTCGTCCTTCTTTTGGAAACTCCACAAGGTACTTTTGCTTGCACTTTAATTTTCATCATTCTTTCTAAACATGTAACATATCATTCTTATTTATTTGTCTATTTCAATATCTTAACTTTTCATATAAGCTGTGACAAGGAAGACTTAATTTAATATATATTTTTCTTGATGCACAATTGATTACTGAGATCTTTTCTTATTTGTTTTTTATAGGATAATACTCAGACGTTGCGTGGTGAGAAGGGGTTTTCTCCTTGTGGGCACCACCGTAATACACTCCATGCAGGTCGCATGCCTAATCAATGACCATTTAATTGATGTATTTGAACATGATTCTTGTATTTGATATAGATTTCCCAAATTGCATCATGTATTGAGATGAATTTCATATGTATTAAGATGAATTTTCTATTAATGGAATTTGAGCAATTATTTTTTATTCGACTTATTGTCTAGATGTGCATTTGTGTTATTGGGCACTATTTGTATTGTTGTTGTACTATTTTTGCCGTGTGGGCTTTGTATTATTATTGAATTTTTGTTATGCTAAAATAAGTTTTAAATTAATAGGTTGATAAATGTACGAAAAATAATGGAAATGTTTTCAATTTTTTGGGTAATATTATTTATAATGTTTTTTACTAATCCAAAAATTTGGCACAGTGCAAAACTGTGCCAAAAGTGTTCCAAAATATACTCAATCTGACACAGTTATAAAACTGTGCCGAAACGGTGCCAGAAATATAAATTCTGACACAGTTTAAAAGTGTGCCAGAAATGTTCCTGTTTCCCATATCTGGCACACTTTTAAACTGTTCTAGAAAAAAATGGCCAATTTGAAATACCTGATTCTGGAACAGTTCAAAACCGTGCCAGATTTGATCTGGCACAGTTTTAAACCATGCTAGATTGCTGTTTTGGGTGTAGTGGTAGCTCAGAAATATTGCAAATATCATCGATCTGTCGAAATGAATCTGCTATGATTTGGACAACATCATCTAAACTGACTTCGTCTTTCGGTACCACCCATTTGTCTAACTCTCGGGCCCATTTTTGAGTTTCTAAGATCAATACACCGAATCTCTGACTGTCGATGGTCATCCAGGAGGGCAATTCCAGGTCTTTACCTCTAGAACGGGTGCGGATGGCGATGCATTCTCTAGTGAGGAGTGATTATTCATGATCGGTGAAGCAGGTAGGGTGTAGGAGGAGATATGGGCATGTTTGGACAAGTTTAAAAGAGTATACGAGTATGATTGGTGATTTACTTGGTATGATCTGGGAAGATGGGTCAAATTCTTGGTCATTTTCTAAGAAGATGGCATTTGTATGATTCGGGAGTGGATTGTGGGTATTGTTTGCTTTAGGATTCGTTGGTGGGGCGATGACACCCCGGTCAATCAGGCGTTGTATCACATTTCAGAGGTGGAAACATTGGTCGGTAGTATATCCGACAGTTTAATGAAAGTCATAATGGGCATCTGGCTTGAAATTTTTTGAAAGTGGATTTGGTAATGGACGAGGCTTTAAGGATTTGATAAGGTTTCGGCTCAAGAGGGATTGGTAAAGTTTGGAGGGGGGAGAGTGAATCTCGATTTATTCCTTTCTCATTGGGTTGGGGCGACTTTCTGGTCCCCATGAAGTGGCAGGCTGGAAAATATTATTGATGGTGCAAATTGAGGTATTGACAGGTTTTTCAAACTTTTTAGGAGCGAATTACCCAGATGTTTTCTTCAGTTCAACTTCTGTATTGGCAAGAACTTCTTCGATCTCCACTCCTACTTCTTGAAAAGCTAAAAAATTAGGCTAATACTGTCCTCCTATCATTTCTCGAACATGGGGTAGGAAGTTCTTTTTCACGATACTGACCTGTTCTTCTTCGGAAGGCCAATTGGTCATAGTAGCTGCTTTTTCTCTCCACCTTGCCATGAAGTTACTAACTGATTCCCTAGGGTTCCATTTAAGCAACTCTAAATCACAATGGGTGGACTCTAAGTCTTTATTGTACCTGTACTGTGACATGAACTCGCGGGAAACATCTTCCCAACTGCGGATTCTGGACTCCTTTAAAGATAAGAAACAACGGAGAGCGCTATCCTTCAAAGTCTACTGGAACATCTGGGCCATTATTTCTGTGGTGGCCCCTAAGAGAGTCATGGCTCGGTGATAGCTGCAGAGATGAACGATAGGGGGTCCACTACCCTTGAACTTCTCGATTTTTGGCATCTTGAACTTTTATGGTAACTTGGCTTTAGGATAGGGAGACATGTGGGTGTAGTCCATGTAGTTCCCAGAGAGTCTGATTTGGTCGAACTTCTTGGTCAATATCTTAAGGTCTCCTTGACATTGTTCAACTCTTCCTCCTTTGGATTAACGATCACGGGCAAATTATCCCCTCGCTGGGCAAGGTTCGACATAGGGATCTGGGCTGGTGGCGACCCATTAATAAGAGGAGCACGTGGAGCATGCTGGTATTCCTTGGTAACCCCAATAGGCTTGGGTATAGGAGGACCCATAGAACGAGGGAAGAGGACCTAGGGCTCTTCGGGAATAGGTACCCAATTTTATTTCATCTCATAAACCTCGGTTTGAAGGTTGTCAATCTTGGCCGTGAGCTGAGATAGAACCATTAACAAATCCAGCTGCACATTTGGTACTTGATCTGTGTTCTCCATGGAGAGCGAATGAATCTTGGACTCAGAGGGAGTAAAGGGAATGACGGTGTTTCGAGGCGGTTTGACTGAAGAACGAAGCCAATAGGGAGCCAGACCAAGGGTGTGCAATCGACCTACGAAGGAGAAAAAATGAGATTTATTTTTGGAAAATAGAAAGGGAAACTATTATATTTTTAGAAAAGGAAGGGAAAGGTTTTTGACATTTTTTTTTAGAAAAGATGACAACATATTTTTGGGGAAAAAAGGGAGGAAAACAAATGTTTTTGGTATTTTTGACCAAATAGGAAAAAATGTTTTTGGACACTTTTTGGAAAAAGAAAGAAGAAAAAGGCGAGAGACGGGTCTCAGAACGATTATTATGTTTATTAGGTTCTCACTTACATTAGGTTTGCCTGTATGCGAAAAGAAATGCCGGATGGGACCTGAGCCAGAAAAATTGGGTTTGCGAAATATGCAAAGACTATGGTTGGACTTGATACCAGGCTCATGGGAAGGGTCCCATTTTAAAAATTGAGCAAAAATTTGGGTGGCATGCCAACCCGTCAGTTCGGAAGAGTTTCGGGTAGAAACCAACAATCTAAATATGAGTGTCCTAGGTTTGACACCTATATGCGGGTATGCAGTTGCTGGGTTGATTGGAAGGGTTCCCCCCTTTGGCATGACTTCCACGATATACGTATTTCTTTTGAGGGTAATCGGTACATGTGGACATGCCATTTGATATACATGAGTGTACGTGAATGGCCTCACTATATACCTTGTGGGGACAATACGTGTGAGAGCGAACTAGATATACTGGACGTACGTGGATGAGTTCCATGCGATATACCTCCCGTCAGGACTTCGATCAAGTGGTACAATGCGGGAGGAACTGTTTGATATACATTGAAGGTACTTGGACAATTGAAGGTGATAGTCATATCCCTTAGGCTAACTGCGACCTGCCGAACCTGCACCCATCACAAAGTGACCCCTTAGTTAGGGGACAAAATTTGGTCAATAGAAATTCTCTTTGGTGATGTAGTGTGTATCATGCATGATTCTTGATTAGTATCTTTGGAGAGAGTATCATTATTAATCATGCCAAGCAGAGAATAAGGTACAAGAATAAAAAGTAAATTTATACTAAGCATGTGAGAGTGAGTGATGTGTAATTATCTACAAGTGAATATGTGGTAGTGAACCTAAGCATGGATCAACTACAAGTGGTGTGTGATAATTGTGAGTGAGCATGGATAAATGAAAGAGTGATATGTGGAGGTGTGTGTTAGTGACAACTAAGCATGGATTTCTAAGTAGCGTGTGCAAGATGTGGATATAAGTGATCCTACATGCACGTGGTGTGAAGTGTACATGGAGAATTTCTACAAGTATGTGAGTGAGTAGTGACATAAGCGTGAGGTATATATGTACATGAAAAAATAGAGGAGAGAAAAAGGAACATACAAATAGGTGCATACGCACACAAGAAAACAAAATACCCATGAAAATAGAGTCTAGCCCACTTCTGAAAAAAATGTCCTCAGCAGAGTCGCCATTGTGGCCATCTCGATTGAGGAGGGGGATCTCACGTGCCCCGTGGGCATTCGGGGGGGAGAATGTCGAAAGGTCTCGCGCCCCTTTTTTCTCAGGAATGCTTCAACCATCATTGGTGTGGGGTAAATGTAAAGAGATTGAGTCGCCAGCCTATCTTTCACAAAACAGGTAAACGAACATGTTGTCACCTCGAGAGAGTGGCATCAAGGACAAACTGATGCATACGAAACCAATAGTTCGAAGGTTTGGGGGATAAGTTACAGAATGGGAAGGGGTTAGGCACCCATCTCGCCCTTTAGATCTCTCATAAGATAGTGTTGTTACTTTCCTTTATTTCTCCCTGAAGTGTGTGTGTGTGTATATATAATGGAGATCGGGATCGTTCAACTCTTACCATGGGAAAGGTACATTGAGGTCATGCGTAGGAATGTTCTCAAAATAATATATATAGAAATGATAATTTATGCATTTATCATGATATTGATCGTTATTATGGAACGACAATATATGTTTGATGATATTCTAAGAAGTATAATATGTATATTAATGCGAGAATGCGATAAATGCAAAAACAGAGGATTTAGAAAAATTGATAAATTAGGAAATTGAAAAATTGGAAACTTGGAAAATTGGAAAGTTGGACTCGAGTCTCGGGTTTTTATTTGAAACGCCTACGTAGCCAATAAAGGCATCAAAGTCCACGTAGTTCTAATGCAGCATGGGGGTGGGGTTTATCCCATTTTATTGTATCTGGGTGTGTAGAAATTGTGTTTTTAATTTCGAAAAAGTGTAATGGATAATCCCGTTCGGAATTTATGGGTATAACCCTTTTTTGTTTTTTTTAATAAAAATAAAGTATGTGAAATGTACTAATAAAAATGTAGATATTAATGTGTATGAACTAAAGTAAGAACTAGATTATGAATCTAATGTACTTAATGCAAGAACAAGGAATTTAAAGAAAGAGGGAAGGAATTAGACCTTCTTTGAAGCTTGATCTTTGATCTTTGATGAACTCCCTTGAATGTGAGATGAATGTTGATGAGAGACAATGTGATTTTTCTAAATTGGGTATGAAAATGATGGGAATGTAAGCTTCAATGGAAATTCACATGGGGAACTTCGCTGATTTCGAGAGAATGTTGCTGAGATCACTGATGCTGATGGATCTCTGGTGTGCCTTGGGAGTGAGTTAAGGCCCTCTATTTATAGGGTTAGGGTGGTGCCGATCGGCATTACCCTAGTCCTGCCTATCGGAAGGTAGCCCTTGACACACTGCCAATAGGCAGGGAATTGGAACTGCCGATTGGCAGTCTCGTTCAGATTTCTCTGAAAAATGGTCATAGAATGTAATCCATTGATTCGAATTGTGTACGAGGCATACCATTAGAAAGTTAATTCAGAGACCTTAAAGAGTACTTGGGATCGCTCCCAAGTCCGGGAGTTGACTTTGGGTCAAATATGGCTCAAAAGCGAATGTCCATCTTTTGGACGGGAGATCGTCGGATGAAAATGCATCGTTCGTCTGCCTGGTAAGTTAAAATCGTGCACAGGGTAGACTGTTGGAAAGTTTAGTAGTTGTACCTAGACATTCCAAAGAGTTTTTCTCGGTTAAGAAAGTTGACCTTGGTCAACCGGGGTATGGAACAACCTGATGACCTCTCGCAGTAAAATGGATCGTTCGCCTATAGCGTAGGTCAGAATTCTGCACGGGTTGAACCGTTGGAAAGGGTATTTAGTGCCCTTTGGAGATTCATTCAGTTTCATTTGGCCTAAAGATTTACCTTGGTCAAACGGAGCCCGGGAGCGCCCGGTGGCCTCTAGATTAATTTTCAGGGGAAAATTAATTGTTCATCTGAACGGTTATACCGTTTCGCTTATGGGAAAATAGTTGGAAAGGGGTTTCAGTGCCGTTCAATCATTGAAAGAGTTTCTCTCTAATGGTGAAGTTGATTGGGGTCAAATCGGGGCTCGGGAGCACCCAGTGGCCTCCGAATCTATTTTCGGTAGTAAAATAGTTCGTTCGTCCGAACCGTTATGCGAATTAGCACACGGGGCAAACCGTTGGAAAAAGAATTGAGAGCCCTTTAAAGACTCAAAGAGATTTCTCTTCGAGAATAGGGTTGACCAGAGTCAAACGGGGCTCGAGAGCGCCCGATGGCCTCTAGATCAGTACTCGGAGTGCGACCTAGGGTGAGTGAAATGGGAAGGTGTTAGGGACAGGAGGAGAGACTTAGGGGATCCTATAATGTGGTGTATATAATAGGGTTCCCAACTCTCGGTAGTGGTTGTGGAAGGGGAGAGATGGCTTAGGGTTTCATACAAGAATCCCTCTGCTTGTTCCATTACCACTCAGTTCAATCGTATGTTACTCTCTCTACCAACACTTTTGTTTGCGGTCGCCAAGGTTTAACAAAAATAAATTAGTTATTTGACCTCTTAGGTACAACATCAACCAATTATATAGTTTAGGGATTATGACTATTATCCTTATTATGACTTAGGGTCCGTTTGATTCAACTTATTTGCCATGTCAAATGGAAAATAAGTTGGCAATGGAGTATTTGCCTACAATTTAGTGTATTTGATACAAAAGCTTGCCTACAAGTTATTTGTCAATGTAAAACACTTTCTAAGCATAAATTTGCTATAAATGTTGGCAAACTTTGTTTGCCTATTTGAGTGAGAAATATTCGTCACACAAATTTGCCACTTCTTACAAGTGTTTATTTTTTATTTTTTTATACTAAATATTTTTAAAAATGTTTTCTAAATTATTAAAAAATTGTTTTAAATAAAAAAATTATTTTATAAACTGTTTTAAATAAAAAAACTGTTTTAAAAAATTGTTCTAAAATTGTTTTTAGAATATTTTAAAATCGTTAAAAAAACTATGTTAAACACAATTTAAAAACTGTTTTAAATAAAAGAAAATGTTTTTTAAAAGAACATTTTTTAAACTGTTAATAACACTATTTTAAAAATTGTTCTAAAACTATTTTTAAAATGTATTTAAACCATTAAAAAAAATCAAAATAGTTTAAAACTGTTTTAAATAAAAAAATGATAAAAAATTAGTTTTAAAACTGTTAAAAACACTATTTTAAAAATTGTTCTAAAATTGTTTTAAAATTTTTCTAAAACCGTAAAAAATTTTTTTAAAAACAATTTAAAAACTTTTTTAAATAAAAAATGTTTATAGCAAAACAGTTTTAAAACTATTAAAACCGCTATTTTAAAAGGTTTAAAAACTGTTTTGAAAATTAAAAAACTGTTTCGAATATTGTAATTTTTTCTTTTAAAAACCCATATTATAAAACTATTTTAAACATTTTTAAACACTATTTTGAATATATTATAAAAAATGTTTTAATCTTTTTAAAAACGATTTTAAAAAAATCTATTTTAAAATATGTTTTTTAAAACTGTTTTAATGTTTTTAAAAACTCTTTTAAGAAAATGTTATCAAATATCTGTTTTAAAAATGTGTTATTAATATGTTTTGCCTAAGAAACTTATTTTACCTCATTTGGTCGTTTGATGGCCTAATGTGAGAAAAACAACATTTGTGTTGGCAAATTTTGTCTATGACAAATTTTACCCTCGCAAATATTGCCATGAAAATATTTGCCATGGCATGTACCAAACGGACCCTTAGTTCTTTTTCCATTTTTCTGTATTTGAAATTATAACTTTTCTAACTCATTATTGTGTACTAACATTTAGGTTGCGTTTGTTTTTTTATCTGAATTTGAAATCTGAATACTGAATCTGAAATCTGAATCTAAAAAATATGTTTGTTTTTATGTCTGAATGTACCTCTGAATGGATGTATTTAGACTGATTCAGACTTCAGATTCAGACTTTAGATGTAACTATCTCTTAATTATTACGAGCCAAATATAGCCGTTAGCCTCTAAATCATTTAAAAAAACAAACACTTTTGGGTACCTCTTAAGTCTGAATGGTTCAGATTCAGACTTAAGAGGTAAAAACAAATGACACCTTAGTCTATCAAAAAAAGATTACATGTGTGTAAAGAAGCAATATAATACTCAGGGAGATGGGAAACTTTGAGAGGGAAGAATAAAAGGGTTTATGAGATAGTAAAGTACTAGGTATAATCCGTGTCTATGGCATGATTTTAATTTTATTATATTTGTGCCACCGACACACGAATTCAACGTGTTTTCTGTCGACAAAATCCTTGTTCTTATACTATCTTGATCCATATATACAATAAATAACTATCAACCAATCAATTGGTGAGAACATTTACTTAATAAACATGACAAATTTCACAAAAATTGAATATGTGTCTCACTTCATCCCCAACTAGTATCATATTCATAGCCACATCCAACAATTACTTTTCCTAATTGAATAGAAGCCAAAAGGCATACCTGACGCGACTAAAAATGTGTCTCTAGTGCGTCTTAATTACAGTTCAAGTGCAAACCGATCGCGTAAGTAATAAACCTAGGGTCGAATCCGTAGGGAAATAGGACATGGAACATGATGACAAAAGGTAGGATGATTAACCATAAACTGACTCTGAAAAGAAAAAGGAAAAGGTGATGACTTTGGAGCTTTATATCTACTAACTAAATGCAAAATAATTAAACTAATTAATTAAACTACGTATTCATGAGTAAACTACTATGACTGAATAAATATGAATGAGAAAATTAGGTCGGACTATAATCCCCCGAATCCTAGTATGTTTACCGAATATAAAAGCAATTATAAATTAAATAATTAATCTAACCCAGACTTTATTAGTTTCAAGCATTATATATATGAGGTTACACGCCCGCATCATACATAATCAAGAATAGAAATAAAGTAGTGCCGAAAAAGCTGACATGTGTGTCGCACTCTAAAACACCCCGGTTACCTAGGGGACATGAGGTTAAAAGCCCCACGACGGTTGTAACAACTAATCAACATGATTCAATCGTTTATTCAATTTAGAGAAATATTTTTATATTTATGCAAAGCACATCGGGTTGGGTTCAAGCATCCCAACCCTTAAAAAATCTACTCGAACATGACGAAACTACAATTAACTAAGGACTCTATATTGCATGAAATCATAATGTGACACCCAACTTAAAAAAATAACGGGTGGCCAGCCCTATACTAAACTATTCAAGAATCTCAATTGGATCATTCTCAGCATCTACTGACGATACAAAAATAAACACAGTAACTACCCATTACTACAAAAAGAGGGTGCCAAAAAAAATTAAAGCATACAATGCAATAACTAACCAACAACATAAGAACTACTCAATATGATAAAGAATACATACACACAAAGATAAAGATAAAAGTACTAAAGTATAACAAAATCTACAAAAAGGAAATACCCGAATAAGCTGTCGGGTCACAGACAATACAACAGTCTGAGAAAAGAAATATAAAAGAAATGCTATGACTACAACTCTTAGGTATAAACCCGATATACAAACTGGATCCTAATCTAGATACAAAAAAGATAGGAATCGGCTATATCAAAATCCCGCAACAGTCCGCTGCTGCCACGGCTCCACGAATACACTCGATGGATAATATCAATGGTGTCCATACGGGAGAACACCTAAAGTAAAACAATATGTATACAAAGCAAGAGAAAATATAAATGGGTCAGATCCTGAGGTGTGAAAATATTTTAGCAAGTGCATTAAAATGCATAATAATTATAAATGCATTATAACATGATTAAAGTGGAGTCGCACTCTCCAGAAAATCCAACTCACCTCTCAACTAAAGCGCGCACCTAATCGTATGAACGTGATCCTAAAATAACTCCCCAATACTATCTAGGGGTAGTATAATCTATCCTACACCAAAATTTATACCCATGTAAACCTCCTTCTATAACATAACCATCAACTTCCAATCTACCATAATCCCAATTGTTAATCAACTTATTTAACATATACATAATCTCTTACTAGAATTTCTCGGATTCTGGTTATTGACATATATCAGTTATTAACATCTAAATGCTAAGGACTAGACTTCTCCCAATTCTCAATACTACACCGTGTTTTGTGCGTGTGATGTCTCGCAAGAAAAATCCAAACAAGGAACCCCCTCGATACACTACTCCTTGACAGTATTGATTATCAAGATTCATTATGCCCTCAAAGCACGATGCGTATAACCTAAAATACTTATATAATATATATAATTAACTATTCCCAACTCTCAACAGTGCACTGTGTTTCGTACGTGGGACGTCTCACAAAGTGAAATCCAAACAAGGACCCTCCCCCCTCGATACAGTACTCCTTGACAATGTTGGTCGTTGAGGTCCATTATGCCCTCGGCACCCTAAGCAATATATATATATACTCATATTAACATATACGTATCATACTCACTTTAATATACCAATCATAATTTAAGTCCGGTTAAAATCTCCCGAAATGAGATTAAAACTTTATTCTTATTCATATATCTCTTTACACTAGATAAAGATATATGATATCTCATCATCATATACAAATAATATACTACACACACAAGTATAACAACCATCCCAGTGAGCTATAACTCGAGGATGCAGTCTCTAAATGCTATCATCTACCAGGGAATCGCTCACATAACATCCTGGGTACTAACGGTCGGAATCTCACACCGCCTTGGTAAAAACCAAATCACAACGTATGGGAAGTGGTCAGAGTTCCTTCCCGAAAATGAGACGAAACATACCCCCCACGTCTCACCCCTAATAAAAATCACACAATAATAATGGATGCTATGAGCTGGGGACAATACGCTCCCTGCTCCTCAAGCCGGGGCCTCACCCACAACGCTTTACTTCCCAAGATAGCATTAGAGGGGGTATGCTTCATATAAATATACATATATCATTCACACTAGATATACATATACTATCACATCATATAAAAACAAACCATTACACAAGTTATTTATATCACGCCATATAGGTATACATACTCTTTCACTCTCGTATGTATAAAAGAAGTACTCTCATATTTAAGTATATTACTCTTGATATACTAATCGTAGTTAACTCAATTACTACCTATTTCATTTCATATTACAACCCCTCACTTGAAGTTCATTTATCATTTCTAATTGTATGAATAATCTCCCAATTCAACAAACATTAAGGACACTCTCGGTATCCGTATTCACATCGATCAACAATCAGTATTCCAAAAATATTAACCTCGACACTAAGAGGATTTCCCACTAAATCGATACGATAACTTAAATTCGTACTCTCTCGAAATCAATCAATAAGACCCCAACCTTTACATCCAATCAACCACTAATTTTGCTCTCATTCCCTTAATACAAGAGACACCCCAGACTTAATTCCATTTATTAAATAGCCCTAAATATCTCCTCACCTTTCTAAATTCATTAGTCCCCTTATATAATCACTTAATCCTCTGTGATAAAATAATTAGGAAGGTCCATAAATATAAACCCAAAAGAAAGAGGATAAACTTGAATTCCCAAACTTGAGCCAAAAATAGAGGCCCGGTCGCCCGGTCCCATAATCACGGTCGATCGCGATTTTAAATTATGCCTAGAATCGAAGACAGTGTGCTTTTCTTTTTAGGCGAGGTCGACCGCCCGCTGGTCGCGGTCGATTGGCCATAGCAGGTGTCTCGGCCAACTTCCATTTTCAAAGAACTCCAACATCTCATAGACCTCAAAATACCTAATTCTACTCACAAATCTTCAACCCAATTATATTCATAACATTAAAACTCATCAAATGTATAAACCCAACTAATTTACAACCTCCAATTCATCTTATACACAACAAATGTAAGATTTAACCCAAAAATCTAGGTTTTAACAATTTTTATCCAAAATCCATAAATTTATTCACAAATCATGAAATAAATTATACACAACAATTATTTAGCAAGTTTAATCACTTTCCTCAATGTTGTAGAGTCTGAATCTCCCTTGAAATCACGAATTGGCCGGAATTCCCAAGCTTTCTTTCTCTTTCTCTTCTTCCTTTCTTCTTCTCTCTTTCTTTCTCGGGCTTTCTCTTAATCTCAAACGAGATTTCTATCTCCCGTAGGCTTTTAAGCCTGATCTCCCAAAATACACAACTTTAAATGATAATACACACTTTAAATGAATCGATTACTTTAATTCGAGCCAAACGAACTTAAAATATTTCGGAACCCAAATAAGACCCAAGTACAGTCATTTTGACTATCTCGACCCTTCCGAAATCAACTACACACTCAGAATCGCCATTTGAAATACTTTCTAACGTCTTCAAATTTCGACCTCAAATGCCAATTTAATTATTCTCCAATTAAAATAATATTATTTCTCCCCAAAAATAATAGAATTATTGTCCCAAAAATCTCGGGGTATTACAGACTTCCCCTCTTACAAGAATTTCACCCTCAAAATTAAGCTAAGACTAGTACTCCAAATCTCAATTAGCTCCTACGACACCTATCCTCACGATCACTATACCTATTTCTCCCACTTCTCACCGCGAATAATTTTAATTTATAAAACCAAATCTGCCAACTAGGGTGCCCATACACCCTGTATTCAAGCTCTACTCGTATAAACATAACTCGGCTTCACTTAGCCTCAAATTGTACAATAACTCGAAATAAATTAAATAGATCCATATTAACGTACTAATAATATAAAATTTTTTAAATGTCCAAAGATTTAACTCCTCTCAATTCCTGACATTCGCCACTTTCATGCGGGGGAGGTCTCACAAGCGAAATCCAAACAAGGAACCCTCCCAATACAATACTATGTAACTCTGTCGGGGATTGAGATTAGTTAGATCGGGACAAGAGCTTAAAAAAAATATTTTTGTGTAAATTATTTTTATATTGCCCGAAGGCCTATAAAAAATTTATTTTGAAAACAGTTTATGTTAAAAACAGTTTGTCTTTTTACATTCAAATAAAATACCTTATGCCCAATACACAAGGTGCTAACAATTATCATACTCTTACTAACTTATAGTTCTCAAAACTAGAACAACTATGATCTAAATCCCTTGCTCAACAATAATCCACTAAACTCTGAATCTTTTTAGTGACAATAATCTCTTACATCATAATAAAATATTGCCATTAACTAGGCTCTTCCATAGCTGGAGTATAACAAATATATAAGTCTAGAACAACTATAAAACAAATAGATTTACCATTACTACTCAACACGTTTTAATGATTCCTACGTTCCAAACAAAGTCATAGCTTTCTACTAGCACATCATAAGATAATCTATTCTCCCCAAAGATAATCATCTAAGAGCCTCAGTTGCTCACTCTACCCTTCCGGGTCATTCCATACATAATATGGTTATAGCACTAACCACTCATTTCAATATTACATACGATACTCCCAATACCCATCAAAGCATAATCATAACCACAAAGGAAAATAATTTATTTACATCATACCCCTCTAGTCCGACTGTATCTCTTCATCAATGGGTTCCCACTCAAAGTCTCCCGACCTAAAATGGCCTTAAACCTGCTGTAAGGATTTCACATCCAAAAGTTCGGCAAAACATGGTCCTCTTCCTTTTTCTTGACAATCTCTCTTCCCATGGCCTAATTCTTTACAAAATAAACATCTACCAACAAATCCTCTCTGCACATCTTGAGGAACAAAATGCCATTGCGACCCTCAATAATTCTGATTATACCATTTTTCTTCACTAGCATTCTCTTCTCTAGACCTACTAGATGAACCCGAGTCTTTACAGTTCTTAACCCCTTATGAACGAAGATGATATTCATGACACTGCAACAGTTTCTCATTCACTACCTCGGCAAAAGTCACTAACGCTGGGTTTCGTAACAAATGTTGTCGAATTTTCCAATCTAAACCTCCCATGAACTTGGATACACACATTTACTCTGTATTTACCTTATCGGGCACCAAATTCTCCAATCGAGAAAAATTCTTCTTCATACTCGGCCACCGTTCGATCACCTTGAAACACATCCATCAATTTCTTCCTCATTTCCTTCTGGATCGCATAAGGAAAATATATTCGATCAAAGAATTCCCAAAAATCTACTATGGGCATCGCATCTTTCTGCTTCGATGTGGTGATTGACTCCCACCAATGGAGAGAAGCTCTAGTTAACTTAAAGGTGGCGATAAATTGCTTCCATACCTTAGTACATTCAACCATTCGAAGGTGCCTCTTCATACTATTCTTCCAATGACTAGAAGCCATCGCATCAGTTCCCCCTGAAAACTATGGAGGATGTCCCTTCCTAAAATCCTCCTGTAATCTTTCCCAGAAGGACGACCCTGGGTGGGTGTGGGCTGCTTGAACTGTAGGTTGATGTGCCATCACAGAAATGGCAGCAATTATTGCTTGTGCCATAACATTGGCAACTTCAGCTGTGATCATAGTCCCTTGAGGCATTTGGGGTTCCATACTCTCAGTCCCTCTATTTTCCCTGCTTGGACGACCTCTCTTTGGTGGCATCTGAAACGAGAAAAAGTGTATAAGAATGCCATTTAAGTGTTTTCTCATCACGGAAGAAATAATAGACATGTGAACACAACAATCCTAGTAATAGGGCTCTACATAAAAAACTCTTACAGAAGATCACAGAAAACCCACACAGATCCTAAAGACACTAGAACCTGATGCTCTGATACCAACTGTGACACCCTGCTTAAAATAATAACGGGTTACCTGCCCTATACTAAAATAATCAAGAATCTTAAGTGGATCATTCTCAGCATCTACTGACGATACTAAAATAAACACAGCTAACTACCCATTACTACAAAAAAAGGGTGCCAAAAAAATTAAAACATACAATGCAATAACTAACCAACAACATAAGAACTACTGAATATGATAAAGAACACAAATTACACTAAGATAGAAGATAAAAGTACTAGAGTACAACAAAATCTACAAAAAGGAAATACCTGAATAAGCTATTGAGTCACAGACAATACAACAGTCCAAGAAAAGAAATATAAAAGAAATGCTACAGCTACAACTCTTGGGTGAAAACCCGATATACAAGCTGAATCCTAATCTAGATACACAAAAGATAAGAATCGGCTATATTAAAGTCCCGCAACAGTCCGCTGCTGCCACAACTCCACGAATACACTGGATGGATAATATCAATGGCGTCCTTGCGGGAGAACACCTAAAGTAAAAAATATATATACAAAGCAAGAGAAAATATAAACGGGTCAAAGCTCTAAGTGTGAAAACATTTTAGCAAGTTCATTAAAATGCATAATAATTATAAATGCTTTATAACATGATAAAAGTGGAGTCGCACTCTCCAGAAAATCCAACTCACCTCTCAACTAAAGCGCGCACCTAATCCTATGCACGTGATCCTAAAATAACTTCCCAATACTATCTAGGGGAAATATAATCTGCCCTACACTCAAATTTATACTCATGTAAACCTCCATCTACAACATAACCATCAACTTCCAATTTACCATAATCCAAATTGTTCGTAAACTTATTTAACATATAAATGTGCATATACATAATCTCTTACTAAAATTTGTCAGATTCTAGTTATTGACATGTATGAATTATTAGCATCTAAATTCTAAGGACTAAACCTCTCCCAATTCTCAATACCGCATTGTGTTTAGTGCGTGGGACACCTCGCAAGCAAAATCCAAACATGGAACCCCACCGATACACTACTCCATGACAGTATTGATTTTTGAGATTCATTATGCTCTTAATGCACGACGCATATAACCCAAAATACTTATATAATATATATAATTAACTATTCCCAACTCTCAACAGTGCACTACGTTTCGTGCGTGGAACGTCTCGCAAAGCGAAATCCAAGCAAGGAACCCCCCGATACACTACTCCTTGACAATGTTGGTCGTTGAGGTCCATTATGCCCTCGGTACCCAACGTAATATATATTTACTCATATTAACATATATGTATCATACTCACTTTAATATACCAATCACAATTTGAGTCTGGATAAAATCTCCCGGAATGAGATTTAAACGTTATTCTTATTCATATATCTATTTACACTAGATAAAGATATATGATATCTCATCATCATATATAGATAATATACTACACACACAAGTATAATAACCATCCTAACGAGCTATAACTCGAGGATGCAGTCTCTCAATGCTATCATCTACCAAGGAATTGCTCACATAACATCCTGTGTACCAACGGTCGAAATCTCACACCACCTTGGAAAAAATAAAATCACAATGTGCGGCAAGCGATCATAGTTCCTCCCAGAAAATGAGACGAAACATACCCACCACGTCTCGCTCCTAATAAAAATCACAAAATAATAATGGACTCTATGACCTAAGACTATACGCCCCCTGCTCCTCAAGCCAGGGGCCTCACCCACATCACAGAACTTCCCATGATAGCATTAGAGGGGGTATGTCATGATACACAAATATTGCGTATTTAATCCTCTGAACCTAAGCATTTTAGCCACCTCGGGTACCTTATTCCCTATATTTATGCTCATTAACCAGACAACCTCGGATTTCTACGTTAACGTGTTTTGCAGGGGTTAATTGAGCTTTTATAGGTATTTCAATGCTAAGTGTGAAGTTCGAACGCGTTCCGCTCAATTTTTGTTCACGATCGCACATTCAAGGGCATTTTAGTCTTTTTACAGTATGGACACGTGGGCCAACATCTTCATGGAAGTTGTATCCCTCCTCGCAAGCTTAGCGTGGCCGTGAACGGTGCGTGATTCTGATTCAGAACGAAGAATTTATGGGATTTTTAGCGAAAGGAAAAATAATGAAACCAAAAGAGGAGGAGAAAAGGAGGAAAAGGAATACAGTAGGCTGCCTTGGCTGAGACCTTCTTGATCGATGGATCGATCAAAATGATTGATCGATCGATCCTTCAAATTTTTTCCACGATTTCAACAATCGATCGATCGACCAAAGGGGTCGATCGATCGATCCCCTGTTTTCTACATATATTTTGCTTTTCTTTTCTTTCTTCTTTTCTTTTATTCCAACTTACTATAAATACAATTTTTGTGTAAATATCAGATATAGAACGTTTTAGAATAGATTTTAGGTTAGGGTTTCGGAGTTAAGAGCTCTTTTCTTCTTCCTCATATGGTGTGACAACATTTGGGTTTGTAAGATTGTACTTTCATCTTCCTCTCCATTAATATAGTTGTATTTCATTATTTCTTGCTTTGTAGTGTAATTTACATGCTTTCATAATTAGGTTTACATGCTTTGATTTACTTTCTTTCTAGGTAGCTTTATCGCGTTTATTTACCGCTCTCTTTACCGCGTTTTAATATGCTTTCTAGCTAATTTAAATTAGGTTGTGTTTGAATTGAACTCACTCGGGTTGACGCGTTGCTTGGCTATAGTGATGGTGGTTACGGGTCCATTCGGGTGCGTTGCCCTAGTTATTATGCCTAGGAGATTTGACGGGGCATATCATGTATGTCCCGTGCTTACGACCTTTCGTGCGCAATTTTCGAGGTTTTTTTTACGCCAAAATCTTATTAGGCTTTTATCCGGATTTAGGGGCATGACAACCCTTGATTTAATTGACTGTCGAAACGAGACGCATTCTAAATAACTCATCGACCCTTGTATCCATTTTATACAAATTAACTCGGGTGAGGGATAATTGACGCAACCTATACTTTTTACCGCTTTGTTAATCTAGTTTCATTTCCCTCTCCTAGATAAATATTTCCCTTTTATGCATCTTTTCCTTTTTAGTTTGTAATCACCTTTTTCCCTTTTATTTTGGAGTATTAAATCAATTAAATTCTAGCATCTCATCCCTGTGGATTTTTGATACCCAACTTACCGCTGTGCTTGCCTCGCAAGTGTAGTCGTAATTTAGGTTTGTTTGTATTGAGTAGGCAAAACGAAAACAATGACCGTGCCCTTACACGCGCACGCATTTTGTAGTCGATCAAAATGGCACCGTTGCCAGGGACTTGTTTGTTTTAGACTTTATTTGTGAGAACGTATGTGCTTGCGTTCAAATGAGAAAATTATATATTAAACACCTTTTAACTGAAACAAACCCTAAACATGCAACAATATGTGATTGAATAAGATAATGAACTAAGCAAGAACATTCAAACACATGCTTGTGAGGAAAAATCCCCCAAAGGGGTAAAACCATTTATTTCCATTATAATATTGTAACTGTACAATTTCGGATTACAATGAAAATACAAGTGACTACGAATTACCCTCAGGAGTCGGATTCTATAGTCGATGGCTGGAGTTATCCCTTTCCAGTAGGGATTCAATGAAGAAGAAGAGCGGTCTTCTCCATAATGGTATGAATAGCAAAAGTGCGTTCCTGGGTTGCAAAGAGATTCACAAATGTTTGGAAATTTGTGTGAATAAAAAACCTAGAGTCTTGGGCTCAATAGGTGAAGACTTATAGTTTTTTGTGCTCTGAAAATCGTGTGTGGAAGTCTTAGAAAACCACTTCCCGTAGTGGGTTTATAAAGGAAACGTTTAGCCTAGAAAATCTGACAACGATCTGCTGAAGCTTATCCCAGGCGGACCGATCCGGGTCTGAGGCGGACCGGTCCGGGTAGGCGGACCGGTCCGGGTCTGAGGCGGATCGGTCCGGAGGCGGATCGGTTCTTTTATTCTGGGCGGACCGGTCCGGCCTGTCAGACTTTGATTCCTCTTCTTTTTTTGATATTCGGGTCCGTTGATGACTGTATGAATCTTGAATTTCTTCAACGGTGTAACGACGTGCGACATAACAAATTGCTAATGGACAAAAAATGTCCTTACAAATCTCCCCCTATGTCTATGCCTGTACATACATAAAAATAAACATCCGAATTATCAAACAACTAAAAATGCCTATACAAATCTACCCTTCCATGAACCCAAAACTGGAAAGATACAATTGAATAAGACTACATCATTTGCTCTTCAACTCTTCAGGATTCTCAACACTTTTCTCATTAGGGTGTGCAATTCAATGATAATCCATGTAGAACCTACACACTTGAGAAAAATCAAAATACCAAGTGACATATCGAGTTTGAAATGAGATAAACATATATACCAATTTATGCGCAAAGTAGCAAACTCAAACTTTCAAATCTCCCCCATAATAAGATAATTCATTCTCCCCCTTTTTATGATGTCACCAAATAGACAAATGAGAGAAATAAATCAAATAAGAAAGTGCGGGGTGTCACTAGTGATCAAATCACACCATGAATGAACACAAAGCAGCCAAGACGATGATAGCGTAAATGAAGTGGTGTGATCAAATTTGATAGGAAAATCAATGCATACAAACATGACATATGTGCACGATGAATATTGGATACTCCTAGCGAATGAACTCAAATGCCTCCTTTGGTGTAAAATAATGACAATATAAGATATTGACTCAATCAAATCAACAAATCAAAGGTCAAAGTGATTTTCACACCAATAACGTCCAAAACGATTTTATGCATTTTCAGGACTTTCAAGGAAGTGCAAACCCGTTTAAAGATTCTCCAACCAAACTCCCTCAGATATAATTTTGAATAGAGGCATTCTAAATTCTCAAACTTTGGAGAATTGATGGTGAAACCTAAGTGGCCCATATTTGGCATGAAGGGCTTTTTAGTGCCTTTAAATTTTTTTTGGGCTCTTTTAACCTCTTTGGACCTCGGATATTAAAATTCCTCCATTTTTTAGGTCCTTTTTAACGGTGACTTTTGCGCAAAGGATATATGATTACCTTTCGCAGCCCCTCCCCGTTATACAAAAACACACAGTCTCACCAAAACGGTTTTTACATGCATTCCAATCTTGTCAAGTTTTATCGCATATTATACATTGTATAGACAGGATTGAGATGAAAACACTCAAGCCTATATGAGATAGACAAGTGCAATAATCAAATATAGCCGTGCATGTGTGCAATAAAGGATATATGAGTCAAACATGTAGGAAGATATCACTAATTACATCTCAAAGACTCCATACTAAGTAAAGCACATGGATGAAATGATGTAGCGTCTCAAATCTCTATCAAATAGTCACATGGATATATGGAATGAAGTTGTGACTTGGCTATCTTAAATGTCCATCCACAAAAGGCGCATAAAAATACAAAAATCTTTTTGGGCTTTTTCAAAAAATTTGTTAAAATAAAATCTTTTTGTGCTTTTCTTAAAAATTATAAAAGAAAATCTTTTTATATTTTTTCAAAAGAAATATAAAAAGCAAAAAGAATAAATAAAAAGCTGTACAACTAAGTAATGGTACATATAAAGCAGATTAGCAATAGGAAGCATATGATATGAACATGAAGAAGCATCCTATTCTAGACATAGACCAACCGCTCAGTCAACTGTGCAAATCCTCAAGGACTTCCTAAGACTCTCAAATCTAAGGGCATCTAAAGGTTTCGTGAAAATGTCGGCTAACTGACGGTCGGTGGGAACGAAACTCAGGGATACGACTTTCTCCTCAACTAGCTGACGAATAAAGTCCTCATGTATCCTGATGTGCTTGGTCTGCGAATGCTGAACTGGATTGAGGAATATGTATATCGCGCTTGTGTTATCATAGGAAATGGTCATGGTGTCCTGTGATATCCCATAATCCTCCAGTATTTGCTTAATCCACAAGAGTTGTGTGCAACAACTCCCGGCGGCTATGTACTCAGCCTCCGCAGTGGACAAAGAGATGGAATTTTGCTTCTTGTTCAGCCAGGGGACAAGAGCAGAACCAAGATAAAAACACCCACCAGAAGTGATCCTACAACCGTCTACATCCCCGGCCCAATCGGCATCCGAATAGGCGGACAAATGGTCATCGGTATCAAAGGAATAGCAAATACCGTATGAGAGAGTCCCACTCACGTATTTGATAATACGTTTTAGAGCAAGTAAGTGTGACTCTTTAGGGGACCCCTGATATCGCGCACAGACTCCAACACTAAAGCCGATGTCGGGACGACTGGCAGTCAAGTAGAGAAGACTACCTATTATACTCCGATATAAGGTTTGCTCTACATCCTTGCCTGAAGTGTCCTTACTAAGCTCGGTAGTGGTACTCATAGGTGTACGTGCATGCTTAGCGGAGTCTAAACCAAATTTCTTCACTAGGTCTCTAGCGTACTTGGATTGGGAGATGAACATCCCATCCTCTAGCTGACGAACCTGGAGACCAAGGAAGAATGTAAGCTCACCAACCATGCTCATCTGAAACTCACTTTTCATCTCCTATGAAAAGTGATGAGCATGTGGATCCAAAGACTATGTCGTCCACATAGACCCGGGCAACCAAAATTGCACCGTCATCTCTCCTGACGAACAACGTCATATGAACTCCCCCTCTCTTGAAGCCACGGGCTAAGACAGAGGAAGTAAGCCTCTCGTACCAAGCACGGGGTGCTTGCTTCAAACCATACAAGGCTTTCCTCAGATAGTAGACGTGCTCCGGATGCTGAGGGTCTTCAAACCATTTTGGTTGTTCCACATAAACCTCCTCCTGTAGAATGCCATTCAGAAAGGCACTCTTAACATCCATCATATATAACTTGAAGTGCAGATGACATGCGATGGTGAGCAGAAGATGGACGGACTCAAGCCTCGCAACAGGAGGAAATGTCTCCCCAAAGTCTACACCCTCTATCTGTGTGTAGCCTTGAGCGACCAACCTAGCCTTATTTCTGATTATGGTACCATTTTCATCCATTTTATTATTAAAAATCCACCGGGTACCTATCACATTAGTCTCACTAGGTCGGGGGACTAGTTCCCAGACATTATTCTTTTCAACTGAATCAACTCATCCTGCATAGCAGATATCCAGTGTTCATCCTTGAGTGCTTCTTTATGGTTCTTGGGCTCGACTTTGGACGTGTAGCAAAGATGGATAACAACGTTCTCTAGCTGAGCACGAGTCTTGACCCCTAGAGTGGGATCACCAACAATGGCAGAAGGATCATGACTCTTGCAAACCCAAGTAGGTGTGTCCCCTAGCGCAGGAGTAGGGTCCACAGAGTGTGAGAGATGAACATGTAAATTGCTGTCAGAACAATTCTCATCCTCACACTGAAGGTTAGGATCAATAATCGTCGGAGGTTCGTCATCTTGCACGGTGACGTTTATTGATTCCATAACCTTAGATCTCTTCAGGTTAAAAACCCGATAGGCTCTGCTATTCGATGAATATCCTAGAAATATTCCCTCGTCGCTCCGGGAGTCAAACTTTCCTAATTGCTCTCTATCCCGTAGGATGTAACATTTACTCCCGAAAATACAGAAATATGCCAGGTTGGGCTTCTTGCCAGTCCATAACTCATAAGGAGTCTGAAGTGTGTGTGGATGCAAATAAACCCTATTCATCGTGTGGCATGCAGTAGACACCGCCTCTGCCCAAAATGTCCTAGAAATTTTACGACCTAGAAGCATAGATCTATCCATCTCTTGGATCGTTCTATTCTTTCTCTCAGCAATCCCATTTTGTTGAGGAGTTCTCACAACAGAAAACTCATGTTTGATCCCGAGGCTATCACAGTAAAGGTCTAGCTTTGCTTCTGTGAATTCAGTCCCATTGTCACTACGCATCCTGTTAATAGTGACACCGTGTTGATTTTGCAGGACACGGCACTTGGTCGTTAAGAAATCTACAACATCGGACTTCTCTCTAAAAAAACCTACAATGGAGTACCTGAAGAAATCATCTACCATCACGAGGATGTACCTCTTACCACCTAGACTCTCAGTACGAGTGGGACCCATAAGATCCACGTGAATCAACTCAAGAACACGAGAGGTGGTAATGGAATGCAACTTCCGATGGGGGCTACGAATTTGTTTTCCCATCTGACAGGGTCCACAAACGGTCAAAGTTGACTTTCCAGGAGATGGTAAGCCACGCACTAGGTCCTTTTTAGCTAAGCGGTTGAGATCTCTAACGTTCATGTGACCTAGACGTTGGTGCCACAGATCCATAGGAGTGATCGTGGCATTGTTGCAGACAAGTGAGGACGTGGGCTCAGTCCCATAGCAATTATCCTCGGTCCCCACCCCTTGCATTAAAAGTTTACCGGCTTGATTGTAAACTTTACACGCATCTCGGTCAAACTTTATTGCAAAGTCAGTGTCGCACAGCTGGCTAATGCTGAGAAGGTTTGCTTTCAAACCTTTGACGTACAAAACATTTTCTAGCTTAGGGAATCCAGGTAACTCGACAGTACCACATCCTATAATGCTAGCCTTGCTCCCATCTCCAAAGGTGACTCTGCCATCCTGATAATCCTAAAGGGTCGTAAAAAATGAGGCATCACCTGTCATATGTCTGGAGAACCCAGTATCAAAATACCACTGTGAGGTATTATGTGCTTTGAGAGCAACATGAACAACAAAAGCCTTTTTATCTTTCTTAGGTACCCAAGTCGGGATGACCTTTTGTTTGCCTTTGTTGTTGTTGGTTTTAGCTGGAATGTGAGAAGCATTCATTAACGGCAAAGACATCCGTCGGAATTCTTCCATTAGACTCTGGGACGTGGCAGCTAAGAACTCAACTTGCTCTCTCAGACTCGAAAACTCATCAGTATGACGTGGTGGAGCATTAGTACATCATGTTCGACCCATGTTATAGCAAAACTCCCTAAGGTGGCCTTTTCTTTTGCAATAAGTACAAAAGGACACAGTCAAAGGACGACCTTGGTTTTGCCTTTCTTAGTCGAACTCTCCTTCGAGGTTTTTGACGGTGGCCATAAGGATTCGTTGTAAAGTCAGGAACTGGTCCAGGTGGAATTTGGGAAGTTGAGGCACCATCATAACCAATTCCTTGCCGATCACTAAGACCTAAAGCGGGGCCGAGGAGCATCTTTCCCATCTTCCCAGATCTGTCCTCGATTTGTACCTTGACTTCCCGTGCTTTCTCAAGATCATGAGTCAGCTGGGCAACCAGGGCTTCAAGTTTCTTCCGAGTCTCCACGGAGGAATGGAGCAGACTCGTAAGACTAGCCACTTGTATAGTAAAGTCCCCTCTCTCTTTCTCTAAAACACTCTCTCTCTCTTTAAACAAACTCTCTTTCTCGACATAGACAGATTCTCTCTCTCTCAGGGCGGTGAAGGTGGAGGACTCTCTATCTTTTGCCTTTCTTAAATCTTCCTCTAAGCCGGTGATCTTAAGAACTAGCTCTTTGTTACGTTTTTTAGTTTTAAAAGACTCATAATATAACTCAGCGTAGGCGCGTTGAATATTACTTTCGCTCTCACTTGATTCATCCTCCCCCTCACTCACATCGATCTCACTATCGAGGTGTCCCTGTGAAGCATCATCTTCATCTTCGTGAAGAGAACTAGGAGTGCTCACTTGACTGGCCATGAATGCGGTGAAGCTACACTCATGCGGTGACTCATCTCCTGAATCCACCGTCTCGACCTCACTGTCGTCGCTAAGAGTATCATTAAGGATAGCTTTCCCTTTCTCTCTATTTAGACGAGTGGCACACTCAAAGGCTCTACGACCCCTACCGTCACACTCAAAGCATCTCTCACTTTCTTTCTTAGGAGGATTTTTGGAATCTTTTTCATTTTTCTTTTCAAACTTATTTTTCTCAAATTTCTTTTTATCTTTAAAATTGCCATTTTTCTTAAATTTGAGAATCCTCTTGAAATTTTTTGCAAAAAGAGCCAAATCATCTAAGTCAAAATCACACTCAGAATCTGACGTGTCAGTCTCTCTCTTTCTAGATGACTCTACCCTCTTTCTAGTCGACCCCTCACTCCTTCTTTCTTGGGCATTAAGTGAAATTCCCTTATCTTTAGATTTAGCAGTTTTAGGGAACATATCAATTTCATATGTTTGCAAATCACCTACAAGTTCTTCCAATTTTAGCGTATTTAAATTGCCCATAGAATTTAGCACAGTGACTTTAGGGATAAAACGCTTAGGCAAAGAACGAAGAATCTTTTTAACAACTCTAGCATTAGGAATATGTTCGCCAAGATTAAAGCTAGTATTCACAATGTCAGAAAGTCTAGCATAAAATTCATCAAAGCATTCAGATTCATGCATGGTGATGGTTTCAAATTGAGTTGTTAAATTTTGCAACTTAGATTCTTTCACAGCATTACTTCCTTCATGGGTGAGTTGTAAAACATCCCATGCCTCTTTTGACGTGGTGCACGTCATTATGTGTTTGAACTCATCAGGTGTGACAGACCCAGAAATAACACTTACACCCTTAGAATTAAAAGATGACCATTTAAATTCTTCATTAGTCCAAGAAGTGACAGATTTCAAGTTGATCACATTATCAACAGTCACGGAGGGAGGTGTCCACCCTCTTTCAACCAAAATCCAGACACGTTCATCAATGGCTTTTAATGCAGATCTCATACGGGCTTTCCAATAGGCATAGTTTGTCCCGTCAAAAACTGGCATTTTATTATATAACTTCTCCATTTGAACACGCACTTTTTCAAAAATCAATTTTTTCAGAAAATTGATATCTTAGAAATTTTTTGCAGAAAATAGGACTACGCGATAGATTAGCGTAACCTGCTCTGATACCAATTTGAGAACGTATGTTCTTGCGTTCAAATGAGCAAATTATATATTAAACACCTTTTAACTCAAACAAACCCTAAACATGCAACAATATGTGATTGAATAAGATAATGAACTAAGCAAGAACATTCAAACACATGCTTGTGAGGAAAAATCCCCCAAAGGGGCTAAACCATTTATTTCCATTATAATATTGTAACTGTATAATTTCGAATTACAATAAAAATACAAGTGACTAAGAATTACCCTCAGGAGTCGGATTCTGTAGTCGGCAGCTAGAGTTATCCCTTTCCAGTAGGGCTGCAATGAAGAAGAAGAGCGGTCTTCTCCACAATGGTATGAACAACAAAAGTGCGTTCCTGGGTTGCAAAGAGATTCACAAATGTTTAGAAATTTGTGTGAATAAAAAACCTAGAGTCTTGGGCTCAATAGGTGAAGACTTAAAGTTTTTTGTGCTCTGAAAATCGTGTGCGGAAGTCTTAGAAAACCACTTCCCGTAGTGGGTTTATAAAGGAAACGTTTAGCCTAGAAAATCTGACCGCGATCTGCTGAAGCTTATCCCAGGCGGATCGGTCCAGGTCTGAGGTGGATCGGTCCGGGTAGGCGGACCGGTTCTTTTTATTTTTGGCTTCTTCGGTTCGCTTGCGGTCCGGGGTGTACTGGCTTTTCAGCAGGCGGACCGGTCCGTAGGCGGATCGGTTCTTTTATTCTGGGCGGACCGGTCCGGCCTGTCAGACTTTGATTCCTCTTCTTCTTTTGATATTCGGGTCCGTTGATGACTATATGAATCTTGAATTTCTTCAACAGTGTAACGTCGTGCGACATAACAAATTTCTAATGGACAAAAAATGTCCTTACAATTTGATTTATAATTTCATAGTATTTTCATTCTATTTGTATTATTTGCTAACCTTTTTGCAGGACTTCCACATTTGAGCACTTAAAAATGCTTGAATTTCCCGCGCGCACTTATCTTTATGGAATTCTCGATTTCGAGCCATTTTTGGGGTAAGCATGTCTTATTCAAATTCTTTCGGTACTCATTGTTATAATTCTAAAAATTCTCGCAAACCTATGACTTTCGGTGAATACTTAGAATCCCAAAGTATAACAAATTCAAATATGACTTTGGGCGAGTATAACAAAAGTTAAAACTTGGGTTATTGGAATTTTAATGACGATGACAATGATTTTGGGCCTTTACCTCCTTATTAAAGGAATTTTGAAATGAATTGCAGTAGTTTTCAAAATTCCTATAATAATGAGTTTTCGTTTAAGTCCGATAGTAATTTTCAAAGTTCCCATTTTCATGCATCCGCACCTTGGCCTATGACATTCGGTGAGGGCTTGCGTATGTATGAGTATGAGAAAATTGAAAATCGTTATTAAGAAGAAAATCGTTTGTGGGAACATGAATTGGATTTATTATTTGAATCCGACGACGATTTTGCTTCCGAGACTTTTGAAGTCGAGGAATGTTTTGAACCAAATGAGGTACTTTTACCTACTTTGGAACAAACCATTCTAGACTTTGCCCATTGCGTAATAGATATTGAAAGTGAGGATGAAAATGACGTAATATCTATTTGCAATGAAATGATTTCTTCTTTGGCCACCAAAGAAGAACATTTTATTGAAAATGATATTATTTCATTCGAAACTCAATCTTCATGCGACGATGATTCGTCTCATGAGATTCAATTTCTTTTATCCCCATTTTCATTCTCTATTATCACACCGTCTCAAGTACCCAATGATTCGGTTTCGAACTTTAATGTTTTAAACCTTTTCGCCGATGAGGAGTACTTGCTCGAGTCGCCTTCCATGATTGCATCTTTGCCTTCGTGTGCACCGCCTCCCATTCCAATTTCAAAATCCTTTGGAGGATATTTGACTTTTCTCAATCCCCACTTGTTTTTGTCACCCGTGTAATCCAAACCCCACATCGTCCCTCCAAAATTTTTAATTGGCGATGGTTCCTTTCTTCCGCCTTACACATGCCTTCCGTTGTTCAAACGGAATTCATATTTTTCGTAAGGCATGCTTGTGTGTGAGGGAACACCGGTTATCCTCCAAAGTCAAATCGTTTTTACGGTGGACCTTCAACTATTTAGACTTCTAGTGTACAGTTAGTGTGAAGCCTAAATAGTAGGTTGTATATAGTTAGCTTTTTATTCTTTCTTTCTTTTTATTTTTTCTCCCCTTTTTATTTTAGTCTAGTGTAATTAGTTAACTTTTTGTTATTTGTTTTTGCTATTATTGTTACTAACTTGTTTTGTAGATTCATTGGACTTGTTCTTATGGGGATCGCTCCAATTTTTGATAATATCGCTCTTTTCCTCTCTTTAACTTGGTTCTTAATTCACATTGAGGACAATGTCAAGTTTTAAGTTAGGGGGTGTGGGATATTCTATCCATTTCTTTATTTAGTCCATGTTTTTGCTCACATGTTAGTTTCTTAGTATGCTTTTCTTAGAAAATTGAAAATTTCAAAAATAATTTCTTTCCCTTTTCTCCTTTTTTTTGGGCATTTTTCCTTTGTTTTCGATGATAAATTTCAATAATTTCCCGATCCAATAGACAACCCAAAGATGCATGTTGTCGATTTTAGAAGTTATTAAACTTTAGTCTCCATTATTTATATTGTGAATAACTTCATGAATTAAACTTTAATCCCATGAGCACATGCACTTTTATCATTCTATTGATTTGGTTTAAGATTTTTATAACTCGGTAATCTTTTGTTGCATTGTATATACTTACACCGAGTAAGCTTTGTACCTTTCATCATTTTTGAGTGTATACACTATTCTTTTCTCAGTGAAAATGTTGAATTCGTTGGTAATCTCTCTATTCTTTCATTTGATCGTTCATTAATTGAGTTCATACTTGAAATATGTTACTTGATCATGATTTTCATATATTGTTTTGACTCGATAATTGCGTAAGCTTTTGGAAATGATCATAGGCATTCTTTGTTATATCACCCATATTAGCCTTGACCCCACCCTTATATGTTTACCCTTGTCAACTCCTTTGAGCCTAAATATTAGCCTTTCGTTTCATAAACCAAATCCCATAACCAATTCTAAATTGGAGTTTTATACCATACATACACTTTCCATACCTTTGTTTGGAATGTTTCTTGGGATTGAATGTTGTTGTTGTGTTACGGTTGCAATTTGGGACTGAGACTTTGAAAAGTAAAGAAAAAGTGAAAAAGTGAAGAAAAAGAGAACGCAAAAAGCAAAAGAAAACAAAAGAAAAACTGAGAAAAAGAAGAAAGAAAAAGGAAGATAAAGTTGTAAATATTGTTGTATATAGTTCAATAAGCTTTGATTACTCTCCCTGATGATATATCTAATGCTTGTTTGGAACTTGTTTTCCAATTTTGATATTTCCCGCATTTTCCCATTATCCCGAGTTTTCATCCCGAACACTTTGAATCCGTACATACATTCCTTCGTTTCATACCCTAGACTAACCTACATTACAACCCTATTAAAGTCCTATTTGATATTAGGTTGATGTAATTTAAAAAATTCATAATAGTTTTGATAATCTGTGAAAATGCATTTCGCCTCCTTTAATGGGCAGTATCCTTTCATTGAGATTACAATTTTTTATTTTATATATAGCGTTCTTCATTTTTTATATATGTGCATTCTAGTTTACATTTACATTTACTCTTTATGCCCGCATGTTCCGTGTGTTACCTCCCTGTTTCGAGTGAATTCACTTGATGAGTGTAATGCCCATGCGGATTGAATGTATGCTTGCTTTAATGATTATCCAGTTTATATAATTTTTTTGCCAAATAACACTTTGCATGTGCTCGCTCCCCTGCCACATTTTAAGGTTTCAATTCTATGAGGTGCATTCTATAATGTTAATCATTTGGACTTTTGTTTGAATCCGTTCAATGTGCAAATAATGCGTATGAAATCCTTTTCACTATTTTTGGGCTTGTCGCATGTTGGGTTGGGCATATTTTGAGTAAACCATGTGATGTTTGTGGGTATCATCCCTAAAAACCCTCACGAGATGACACTCATCCACTAGGGTGACCAAGGGATTTAACGGCTTATTACATATGCTAAATGCAATCGAATTGCCCGCGAAAGTGGCCTTATGCTTTTATACCATATTTTTGTACTTATCCTGCTTTTGGTTTGCTTGTAGTTCTTGTTGCATCCTATTTCATTGCTAGGGACTAGCAATGTGTAAGTTAGGGGGTGTGATGATACGCAAATATAGCATATTTCATCCTCCGAACCAACGCATTTTAGCCCCCTCGGGTATCTTATTCCCTATATTTATGCTCGTTAACCAGACAACCTCACTTTTCTATGTTAACATGTTTTGCAAGGGTTAATTGAGCTTTTATAAGTATTTGGATGCTAAGTGTGAAGTCGGACGCGTTCCGCTTGATTTTCATACAAGATCGCACGTTCAAGGGCATTTTAGTATTTTTATATCTTGGCCACCTGGTCCAAAATCTCACGGAAGTTGTCACCCTCCTCGTAAGCTTTACGTGGCCAGGAACGATGCGTGATTCCAATTCAGAATGAAGAAGTGGTGGGATTTTTAGCAGAAAGAAAAATAACGAAACCAAAAGAGGAGGATAAGAGGAGGAAAAGGAATGCAATAGGATGCCTTGGCTGAGACCTGCTTGATCGATCGATCGATCAAAAGGATCGATCCTTTAAATTTTTGCCATGATTTCAACCATCAATCGATCGACCAAAGGGGTCGATCGATCGATCCCCTATTTTCTACAAATATTTTGCTTTTCTTTTCTTTCTTCTTTTCTTTTATTCCAACTTACTATAAATACAACTTTTGTGTAAATATCAGATATAGAACGTTTTAGAATAGATTTTAGGTTAGGGTTTGGGAGTTGAGAGTTCTTTTCTTCTTCCTCATATGGTGTGAAAACATTTGGGTTTCTAAGATTGGACTTTCATCTTCCTCTCCATTAATATAGTTGTATTTCATTATTTCTTGCTTTGTAGTGTAATTTACATGCTTTCATAATTAGGTTTACATGCTTTGATTTACTTGCTTTCTAGGTAGCTTTATCACGTTTATTTACCGCTTTCTTTACCGCATTTTTAATATGCTTTCTAGGTAGTTTAAATTAGGTTGTGTTTGAATTGAACTCAATCGGGTTGACACATTGTTTGGCTTTGGTGATGGTGTTTACGGGTTTATTTTGGGTGCGTTGTCCTAGTTATTGCGCCTAGGAGATTTTACGGGGCATATGTTCGTGTTACGACCTTTCGTGCGCAATTTTCGAGGTTTTTTGACGCCAAAATCTTATTAGGCTTTTATCCGGATTTAGGGGCATGACAACCCTTGATTTAATTGACTGTCGAAACGAGACGCATTCTAAATAACTCATCGACCCTTGTATCCATTTTATACAAATTAACTCGGGTGAGGGATATTCGACGCAAGCTATAGTTTTTACCGCTTTGTTAATCTAGTTTCATTTCCCTCGCCTAGATAAATATTTCCCATTTATGCATCTTTCCCTTTTTAATTTGTAATCACCTTTTTCCCTTTTATTTCCGAGTATTAAATCAATTAAATTCTAGCATCTCGTCCCTGTGGATTTTGGATATCCGACTTACCTCTGTGCTTGGCTCGCAAGTGTAGTCGTAATTTAGGTTTGTTTGTATTGAGTAGGCGAAACGAAAACAACTATCGTGGCCTTACACGCGCACGCATTTTGCACTCGATCAGTATGCATCACATAAATATACATATATCGTTCACACTACATATACATATACTATCACATCATATAAATACAAACCTTTACACAAGGCCTTTATATCATGCCATATAGGTATACATACTCTTTTACTCTTGTATGTATAAAAGAAGTACTCTCATATTTAAGTATATTACTCTCGATATACTAACCGTATCTAACTCACATACTACCTATTTTATTTCATACTACAACCCCTCACTTGAAGTTCATTCATCACTTCTAATTGTATGAATAATCTCCCAATTCAACAAACATTAAGGATACTCTGAATATCCGTATTCACATCGATCAACAGTCAGTATTCCCGAAATATTAACCTTGACACAAAGAGGATTTCCCACTAAATCGATACGATAACTTAAATTCGTACTCTCTCGAAATTAATTAATAAGACCTCAACTTTTCCATCCAATCACCCACTAATTTTTCCCTCATTCCTTTAATGCTAGAGACACCCCACAATTAATTCCATTTATTAAATAACCCCAAATATCTCCTCACCTTTCTAAAGTCATTAGTCCCCTTATATAATCACTTAATCCTCTATGATACAATAATTAGGAAGGTCCATAAATATAAACCCAAAAGAAAGGGGACAAACTTGAATTCCCAAACTTGAGGAAAAAATAGAGGCCCGGTCCACCGACCCCCTGGTCGCGGTCGACCGACCATAGCAGGTGTCTCGGCCAACTTCCATTTTCAAAGAACTCCAACATCTCATAAACCTCAAAATACCTACTTCTACTCACAAATCTTCAACCCAAATATATTCATAACATTTAAAGTCATCAAATGTATAAACCCAGCTAATTTACAACCTCCAATTCATCTTATACACATCAAATCTAAGATTTAACCCAAAAATCTAGGTTTTAACAATTTTAACCCAAAATCCATAAATTTATTTACAAATCATCAAATAAATGATACACAACAATTATTTAGCAAGTTTAATCACTTGCCTCATGGTTGTAGAGTCTAAATCTTGCTCGAAATCGCGAACTAGCAAGAATTCCCAAGCTTTCTTTCTCTTTATCTTCTTCCTTTCTTCTTCTTTGTTTCTCTCTTTCTTTCTTGGGCTTTCTCTTAATCTCAAATGAGATTTCTACCTCCCGTAGGCTTTTAAGCCTTATCTCCCAAAATACACGAATTTAAATGATAATACACACTTTAAATGACTAAGTTACTTTAATTCGAGCCAAACGAACATAAAATATTTCGGAACCCAAAAGGGAGTACAGTCATTTTGACTATCTCGACCCTTCCGGAATCAACTGCACACTCAGAATTGTCATTTGAAATACTTTCTAGGATCTTCAAATTTCGACCTCAAATGCCAATTTAACTATTCTCCAATTAAAATAATATTAGTTCTCTCAAAAAATAATTAAATTACTGTCCCAAAAATCTCGGGGTATTACACATAATTGTGTGAATAGTAAAATTTAACGTGCAAGGAAGGATTCTAACTAAGACGAATGAATTTCCTACAAAAAAATATGAAATAAATAAATAAGAAATTAATTGGAATGAATAGAAGCCTTGAAATAATGCAAAAACATAAACAAATTCTTAAACAATAGGAAGCCTACACTTATTGGCTTCAAAACCCTCTGAAAACTAGTTAAAGGAAGATCCCTAATGTCTTATATGAGAAACAAATAAATACATCACGTTATATCAAGAGTTTGTGCAATGCAAAACTCTTTTTAAGAGAAAAGAAAAGTCTGGTTTTCGTCCGTCGAACCCGTCCAGTGTCTCCTTCTTTAGTGGGCGACCCGGTCCGGTGTATTCTAGAGTAGGGGACCGATCCGGTTGCATTTTTATCGATTTGGTTCGGTACTTTATATTTTTTCTTCCTTTTCCTCCTTGATTTCTTCTCAACTTTGACTCTTCATAAATTTTTTCCCGAGACTCGAATTTGGATTCCGTTTCTTCATACATACTCATGGACTCGAGGTATTCAAATTTCCTTTAGGTTCCGTGTCCGAATTCCTAGTGTAAAACATTGTTTTGCCCTTGACGTTCCTTCCCTTGTAACTTTTTTGAGGTTGAGTTTTCACTTTTCTCCAATTGTGTAAAATATCTGCAAAATGTAAGAGTAATACACGAAACTCGATGCACTACGACGAAAAGGTCAGTAGCAAAGATATGAGATAAATCAATTCGATTTACATCGCACAAGATGATAAAAACCTCTAAATTAAGGGGATAAATATGAAGAATTTATGCCTAATCAAGTTCCCCTAACTTAGAACTTTGTTCGTCCCGCGAAATTTAAAAGAATCTAAGCATGGCTCAACACTTAATGAACCTATTATTGGAATAGAATACCTCTTTCGCGGGCAAACGATTGCATTTAGCATATGCAAAAAGCCTTTAAACCCTTAGGTTACCCTAGTAGGACATGTGGTGTCTCGTGAGGGTATGCAGTGAATGTTCCCACAAAATTCATTTTCGACTCAAAGAAAATCAAATTTCTTAAAAATTGTACAATTCAAACTTTTGTAAAAATAATCACCATAAATTCATGCTCACAAGTATCAATTTGTCATCTGTCTGCGAAGCTGAGAATTTAACTGCTAATTTCCACCAAAGATCATTATGTTACATTTCGAAAATTCATTTTGATTCAAATTCTCACAGGGTCCTCTCACAAACAAAACTCTCGGAATGTGATATTTTTTTCTCAGTATGCATGATATAAAGAGTAAATGTTATGTACACAATTTCATGCACACGAATAGAAAGACGAAATTCTTGTGGTGAAAGGATCTCATCATCGGATTATGGTTATTGGAAAACTGGAAACATCATCTCTTTTTCACACCATGTTATCTCCCTTATTATCTTTTTGTGTCTTAGCTCTCCACATGGTAATTAATTTCGCAATTCGGACTTGGTTAGGACTTCGTCTTGGCTTATAGGGTGTATTGGGTAAAATTGAAATGGTTGGAAAATTCGGAATTGGAAAATGTCCTTATGGTGTCCTTTAGTATTTTTCGGGCTTTTGCTCATTTTTCTCTTTTTTTTTTTTCATTTTTCACACTTTTCTTTTCTTGCTGTTTTTGTTGAGCATTTTTTTTTCTTTTTTTCTTGCACCTTTTATGCACTTTTTGGACTTAATTTCTGAACTTTCCATTGTACATAATTTTGGGATATTTGGGTTGCCAAACGGAAAAAAAAATATTAGGCTCAAATTGGGTTGCAAAAGGAAAAATTTTCACAACTTTTTATGACTAATATTTTTGGGTAACAAACGATGCCCTACTTCGTTGTCCGAATCACTCATTAATTTACCATATGCGTCTCGAGATAAATTTTGTTTATAGATATTTTAGTGCATTTTTTAAGAAAACATCTCACAAATTTTTCGTAACCAACCAAAAGAAAGGTATTGCGATCCTCAATGACTTATTAGAATGTTGAATTGAAATTTGAGTTAACCATGAACTCAAATTAATTTAAAAACTCGCAAAAAGTGATAGGCTCGAAATATGACCGGGTAGATTAATCCCCACACTTATTCATAAAGTCGTCAATTTTCTTTCAATTTCCATCTTTGGTCAATTTCGGCTTTGTGCATTTGAATTTTTTTTACAATTTGAGACTTCAAACAAAATTTTAGTGATATTTTTGAAAAAATTTAGTTCCAACTTTTATTTATTTTGAAAAAAAATATTTTAGGCTTTTTCAAAATTTCAATTTTGTTTGGAAATTTTTGGAAATTTCTATTTTTTTTGTCACTTTGAACTTTATGAAATTTTGTAGCGCATGCGTACCTCCTCCCCCCCCCCCCCCCCCCTCCCCCCCCCCCCAAAAAAAAAAAAACTTGGACTTTTGCAAAATCCCAGTGCAAAAGGATTAAAATCTAAAATAAAAGGAGAGTGCATAAAAATAAACAAAGGCAATGCAACTTTTTTGTATTACCAAACAAGAATTACAAGAAGTTAAAAAAAGAAATTACATAAGGAAAGCAAAAGGTAGCAATACATCTTAATACTGCTCATTGTGGAGGAGGGTGAGACGGGCCAGGTGCATTGGGATCATACGGGTCATAGAAGTAAGTGGGGAGTGGCACCCCCTCACATACATGGAGTTTATACATTTCCTCTTGGAGGAGGACCATCATGCTCATGTCGCGTTGCTATGCCTCTTGGTCTGCCCAATAATCCCTTAAAAAGTAATGGAAGCTCGTCTCCAAATTCTCTATACAACGATTTAGGTCCACGCCCATCGGCTCCTAATCCGAATCGTCCTCCTCATTATATTTGGGTTCTTCTTCTTCGGCCATTCCCACGTCCTCGTCCAAATTTTTGCCAACTTGTAGCACCTCTCTTTTGCGTTTGCTTCGAGTGCGGGATTCTTGCCCAATTGCCTTCAGAAGGAGAGGAAAGGTTTTAGGGGGATGAATTTCGGCATCGGCAAGGAGGGAGGTGATGAAGCGGGGGTATGGGAGGGGAGCTCGACCTTTACGATCCATAGCCGCATTCATGATATCGACGTAGAAAATGTGTGCGAGATGGATCGGGGTGCGGGGATCAAAAAGGTGATAGAGGAGATTGGCTTGCCTAGGATGGATTGTCGAATTGTTGGAGGTCTGAAGAATGTTGGAGAATACGATGTGGAAGGCAATGTGGGATTTTTATGGAAGAGACCACCAGGGTAAAGTCTCTTGATTCCACTCCTTTTCGGGTTCTAGGCGGATGATGCATGCCCCTTTTATAATGGGTTCGGCATTTTTTAGGTAGCCGTATTGGGTTGGGCTCAGGACGTCCACGGTGCGTAATTTTTAGATGATGATAGAAAGGGTAAATATAATGCGCTTCTTGTCAACATAGGTTTCCGTTTCAAATTCCCCCGTTTAGACGAGAGTGCCATTAAAGACTCGCATCTCGTCATCCCTAACTTCGGCATGAGTCTCCCCCAAAAATCGACACCATCCTCTCGGGCGAAATAAATTGTTGACTGATTGGTGAAATGGCGCCCATTTAACTTCGTACTCAATATGCATTGAGCGGGATGGGGAGAAAAATGCGTCGCACCACTTTTTTTCTTAGCGGGAGCGGTATTCGTATGCAAGAGCAAACTACTATGACTGAATAAATATGAATGAGAAAATTAGGTTGGACTACAATCCCCCGAACCCTAATATGTTTATCGGATATAAAAGCAATTATAAATTAAATAATTAATCAAACCCATACTTTATTAATTTAAAGCGTTACATATATGAGGGTACAAACCCGCATCATACATAATCAAGAATTGAAATAAAGCAGTGTCGAAATAGCTGCCACGTGCGTCAAACTCTTAAACACCTCAGTTACCTAGGGAAAATGAGGTTAAAAGACATACGATGGTTGTAACAACTAATCAATACGATTCAATCATTTATTCAGTTTAGAGAATTATTTTTATACTCATGCAAACCACATCGGGTTAGGTCCATGCATCCCAACCGTTAAAAAATATTTCCGGACATGGCAAAACTAAAATTAACCAAGGATTCTATGTTGCATGGAATCATAATTGCGTGAAAAGTAAAGTTTAACGTGCAAGGAAGGATTCTAACTAAGAAGAATGAATTTCCTACAAAAAATATGAAATCAATTAAAAGCAATAAAGAAGAAATTACTTGGAATGAATAGAAGCCCTGAATTAATTCAAAAACATGAACAATATGAATCCTACACTTATTGGCTTCAAAACCCTCTCAAAACTAACTAAAAGGAAGCTCCTTAATGTTTGGTATGAGAAAGAAATAAATACATCACATTATATCAAGAGTTTGAGCCATGTAAAACTCTTTTTAAGAGAAAATAAAAGTCAAATTTCCGTCCACCGAAATGTTCTGGTGTCTCCTTCTTTAATGGACGAATCGGTCCGGTGTATTTGAGAGTAGGGGACTGGTTCGGTTGCATCTTTATTGGTTCGGTTCGGTGCTTTTTATTTTTTCTTCATTTTTCTCCTTGATTTCTTCTCAAGTTTGACTCTTCATAACTTTTTACTCGGGACTCGGATTTGGATGTCGTTTCTTCCTAAATACTTGTAGACTCGAGGTCTTCAATTTTCCTTCTGAATTCGTGGAATAAATTACTATTTTACCCATGACTTTCCTTCCCCTTTAACTTTTTTGAGTTTGAGTTTTCTCTTTTCTCCAATTGTGTAAAATATCTGCAAAATGTAAGAGAAATACACGAAACTCGATGCACTATATAGAAAAGGTCAGTAGCAAAGATATGAGATAAATCAATTCGATTTACATCGCACAAGATGATAAAAACCTCTAAAATTAAGGGGATAAATACGAAGAATTTATTCTTAATCAATCCCCCATCATATTTATGTACCTTTCTTTACCTTTGATCTTAGTAAAAATTGAGTTGCTGATTTGGTATTTCACATGGATATCCACACTAAGGAAATCTTAATATTTATATGAAATACTGACATAGGCAACGTACTTTGCTAAAATGTGAACAAAAAGTAAATCATGTGCATTGGTTAGAACATAAAGGGAAAATAAAAATTAATTCATCATATTATTCACACGTGTGTGAATAATTTTCCCTAATTATTTTAGTGTGTCAAGTCATCTAATTTGATAAATAAGTCAAAATAAATGTATATCATCTAGTATGGCCATATATTAATCTTGGTATAACATGTTCCAATAACAATCATATTATAAAAGGTATTGCACTATTGCAACAACAATAAAATTAATGCATAAGCCTAAACCATAAGAACCAATCGACACCACATAAAACTAATGCAACACATATCATCCAAATGTAAAACCTATGAAACTAAACATGCCTTCTAATAAACATATCTTTGACACTAGTCGATTATAAAAAAACAAAAAATCATTGTTTGCACACGAAAAATCATGACATTAATAAAAGGGAAAAAATAAAAATACTCCCATCGTCCCAAATTTTCACCACAACCATAAAGATCATCTTTCTATTCATTTGGAATAAATTTTCATGTCATATAAGAAATAAACATATTGGTATTCAAAACATGTAGGGAATAAACATAACAATAGACAAGTCCGACGTTTAAATCTCAAATTTTAACGTTGAAATCTAAACCAATAGAATAGTGATACCATGTCTCGACTCTTTGATCTCTTCTCAGTACTCCATCTATGAATTATTCTGGTCAATAATAAATTAAATGTGAATCCATATATATATAGTTAGGTGGACTCAAGACACTTCAAAAGCTAATGCTCAAAAAATCAGAGGAGGGAAAAATGAACCACAAAATTTCAAACCCGTGTTTCGTTTTTGAAACTCGAAATCTAAGACGAAATAAAAAATTCCAAGTAACACCAAAAATCAGTAAATAAAGGTGAGAGAAAGGATAAATGGAATGGAAGACAATTTTATTGGTGTTTTAGAATTGCAAGCATTGTAAACCTAATTTTTTGTCAAGTTTCAATTCTCATGTAATAAAGTAAGAAATGGAAGTTAAAATAATTTTTTTGTCACATTTTTTATGAGCAACATTGTCTTGTATACCATTGAAAGCATGAGACAAAATGTTATCGTATCCTAAAATATTTTACTTCAAGGGGATAAATGTGCATTAACATCTTGAATTTCAATCTCAACCCTTCATTTCACCCCCCAACTCTTTATGTCTCCCAAAGGTGAAATTCAACTTCTACTTGTCTTCTCACACACTAAAACACCTTCCTTAATACACACAATCTTGCTTTATTATATAGATTATAGGGAAAACAAAATACATTTTGATTAATTGCAAAAGCACAAGAGGGATCAGATAGAAGAAGTTATCGGGTTCCAATAAAAACTCCCTTATTTTTTTAGCAAATCTCTTGGCAGAAAGCATCCCCTTATGAATTGATTTTTTTGTATTTTATTTTAATAAAATAACTATCTAGAACAAAGATTTCTCTGCCTAGAGATTTGTTGTAAAAATAATAAATAATTACTTTCTCCCTGTGGGAAACTAAGGGTGGACTCAACATCTTAACTAACAAAAAAATAATAATTTTTGTTAATAAAACAAAGGGTTATAGCTATGAATTTCAAATTAATTTTCAGATTCAATAAGGGGGGGGGGGGGGGTGTTAAAGACGTCCTAAAAAACATGGTAAAAATTTATTGACCCTCTTTAAGGAAGGTTAACATAACCCTCTAATGTGATTTATTAAACAATAGTACTAGGGAGATCCATTTTTGACCCTTTTTCTGGACCGAGTGATGTGTCAAGCATACATTGTATGGTTTTTGTAATGAGGCCCATATGAACTAGAAACACCACCAATTGGGGGCTTGGCACATCACTGGGTGCAAAATCGAATCTCCTTAGTATCACGCTTGGTTAAAACATGGACAACTCATTAAAAACGGTGGGATCCCTTTCTTAATCATTCATGTTCCAACCAATCACATTGGATGGTCATGGCAACCTTCATTTGGGTAGGGTCAACAAATTTGTACCCCCAAAAAATCTCCTAACACCGCATTAAAATATCATGTAGTTACTATAGGGACCCACATTTTATCCATCATTCAAAAAAACCACAAACCCACAATAAGTAATGGAAATTATATTTTTAAAACCTGAATTTTTTTATCTAAATTTTATTTTAATCTCACAATTTTCTCTAACCCTAACCCTAACACTACCGACACCTTCGCCATAACCCTAATAACAGTAAGAAATAATCACAGTCATCATGGATACCTCCACCACCACAACAACCTCCACACCCTCCCCCCTCTAACTCGAAATTTCCGCTTCCAACCTTTCTCTCAAAACACCAAACTGTGACACCCCGCCCAATTAAATATCGGGTGATCAGTCCTTTATAAAATTTAAAACAGAATGTTCGGTTGGTTCATTCTTAGCATCACTATTGAAAACGCAATAACTAATTTAATCACCAAATATAATTAAGCTAAGCGTCAAAACATTTCTTATTAATTAAAAACCATTTAATTATCAACCCAAGTAATTTAATAAAGAACATCCATGCACAATAATTAATACAAATACTGAATCAAAATCGCATACTGAAATAGATAAGACTGGATAAAACATCCCAGTTCAAAACTCTAAACCAAAACAATAGTAGCCATCAAACTAAATGGAGATGAACGAGAAATAGAGTAACATAATCTCTGAAACTGTCTAAGTAAGGGGCGACACATGCCCTAAAGAAAATGTCATAACGAATAGGAATGGAACAATTGAGGCGTCAAAACAAAGTCCTGCAGCTCCCACAACCGCTACAGCTCGCCATCCAATCCGAAACTCTAAGCCTGATGTCCCTGTGGTTGAGCACCTGATATCATACATATATATAGCAAGAGAGAGAGAGAGAGAGAGAGAAGATGCAAGAACTGGGTCAGAGCCCGATGTGTAAAAATATTTGTTTAAGCATGTATTTAAAATTTGCAGTAAAGCAAGTATCATGTGCATGTTAGCTCGAACTCTCACGTGAGATTCTCACCTCTCTTCTACTGTGCACGCCTAACGCGTATCTAAATTTTCTCCTTAGCTATACTTCCCCATATAACTAGACTGAATCCATTCTAATAGTATTTTACCCTCATTATTAGTCAACCCGTATCGCCCATACAATACGTTATCCAATTAGCCTATGACGAAAAGCTAATTAATACATTTTCCATTTTCATAATAATTCCAGTATACGATTAAAATTTTCTTAACAAATTTCCATGCCCACATTCATTACTATACACATTAGATTAATTCACAACTCTCATACATATATACATATAGTCACATCTGCCCTATATATATATATATATATATATATATATATAACATGATATTGCACCCCCGGGCTATATCCCATTAGCGCACCTAATCAACATACTGTACCCTCGGGTTATCACCCTTTAGTACACTTATTTAAATAATCTTGTACCCCCGGGTTATCACCCATTAGTACACTTACAATACCTTTTTATACCCCCGGGTTATCACCCATTAGTACACTTATAATAATAAGATTCTCACACCCCTAGGTTATCACCCATTGGTGCCTTTAATAATAATAATAATACATAATAGGGATACACACGTCCTATTATAATAAATAGGTATTTACTCACCTACATATATGCTTCTCGTACGCATTTTGATTTCATCGCTCAGTAATAGTTATTTGGATTATTATCCCTCCCGTAACCTGTACGGTATGTTCTCTCCGTACCGAACTAATTAAAGGATTTAGTCCCTCCTACTCCTTCTAAAACCCTATCTTACTTAAGTTTATTATTTGGAAATACTTCTTTCATTTCTGAACTAATAAACTCAAAACTGGGCCCTAAAAGAAATTACCAAAATTTCACTTTGTCGCTTGAACAAGATGGCAAGTACTTTGAACGACTGCCACATGTCGCTCGAACGACTTCGCGCGAGATGTAATCTCGCTCGAACGACTTCGAGCGACTTCGCGTGAGATTTCGCTGTTCGTCTCCTACCCAGATTTTCCAACGTTTTTCACCATTTTTAACCTCAAATCTTCTCATTCAACACCCCAAACTCCAAATAAACAGTTCTACATCGAACCCCATCAATAACATATGAATTCTAACATCCTAGAATCATCAATTCATTACGAATCATTCATAAAATGTGAAATCCCCAATTTAAATTTATCAAAACCCTAATTCTTCCAATACATGTTCAAGAAGCCAAAGTTTCCATATTTGTTCTACACATAAATTCTTCTAAATGTAATTTCTAATCTACATACATGAAGGGTTTCAATTTAATAAATCTCAGAATTAATTTTCACATCCAAATTCCTCAATTTCAACATATTTATAACCTATAACATATTCCTAACAATCCTACACTAACATGAGTATGAAGAATACCGAAATACAGCAAGTTATAAACACTTGCCTTGAGTGAGTAGTTTGATTTCTTGATGTTGTTGGTATGGGTGTGTTCCCCTTCTCCCGATCTACACGGTGGTGGTGGTTGTGCAATGTGATGTCAATTTAGCCCTCTTCTCTTGGCAAAAGCTCTCCCTCACACTTCCTATGGCCGTTCTTACTTTCTCCAGCTTTCTAACCCTAATGCAATTATTTTGGCTGATAAATTAACTCCTAATTTTCATCCATTAATTAGGCTTAAAATCCAATTTACCAAAATGCCCTTTTGGGGTGCCGGTTAGGCCTAAAATTATCCCGTGACCCAAACTAAACACCCGAGTAAAGTATTTCGACTATTCTGACCCTTCCGGACTCAACGGTACAATCGAAATCATTATACGAGTTACTGAAAATGATTGATATATTTATTCCATCAATTTAGTCCCGACACGACTCGCACGCGCGTTAGACTTAATTCACTAAACTGTCGTATTATTATCTCTCGACAATTTATCAAAGTATATAGTTCCATATTACATATCGCACAATGATATTAAACTAATGAGTATTAACCCTTAGCACGCTAGTTAATATTTATTTTTATTAGATCCGGATTAATTAACAATTTATTTCTCACATTTAAATTTAATTAATCCCTCTGTAATAAATAATTCCCTTAATTATTTAAATCATAAAATAATGTGGGGTATTACATACTTCCCCCCTAATAAAGGAATTTCGTCCTGAAATTCAAAAAAATAAGGCATACCTGGTATGAATAAATCGGGACATTTCTCACGCATATCCGCCTCACGCTCCAAAGTAGAGTCCTCCACATTATGATACTGCCACTGCACCCGAACAAGTGGAACTACCTTTGACCTTAGCCTCCTGTCACTATAATCAAGGATAGACACCGGTCTCTCCTCATATGAACTATCTGGCTGTAGTTCAATCTCCTCGATTGCAATGTGAGTGTGTGCCAACTCATCTCGAAGGTATTGCCTCAGTGACGAAATATGGAACACATCATGGATACGATGCAAGTGCTCCGATAACCCCAATCTGTATGCCACTGGTCCTACCCTCTCTATAATAGGAAATGGTCCCATATATCTGGGAGCCAACTTCCCTTTCTTCCCAAATCTCATTACTCCCTTCATTGGAGATACTCTCAACAAAACCTGGTCTCTCACTACGAACTCTCGGAAGAACCTTTTTGCATCAGCGTAGCTTTTCTGTCTGTCGTGGGCTACCCGTATGCGATTTCAAATCACTTCGATCCTGCTCGACGTATCCTGAATTACTTATGGCCCGAGTAATTTGTTGTCTCCTACCTCTAGCCAACAAACTGGGGAACGATAAGGTCTGCCATATAATGCTTCGAACGGGGCCATGCCAATCGTAAACTGATAGGAGTTGTCATAAGAAAAATCCACCAGCGAAAGATAATCCTCCCAACCTCCCCCGAAATCAAGGATACACATGCGTAACATGTCCTCGAGCATCTGATTAGTGCGTTCAGTCTGCCCATCGGTTTGCGGGTGATATGCTTTACCCAACTGCAACTCGGTACCCATAGCTTCATGTAAGCTTTCCCAAAAATGAGATACAAATGTCTTGTCTCTATCTGACACGATGTTAAGAGGTATACCATGCAATCTCACTATATCTGCAATAAATAGCTAAGCATACTGTCCCGTTGTGTAGTCTATTCCGACGTGTAAGAAGTGGGCTACCTTCGTCAATCGATCTACAATAACCCATATAGAATCATGCCCCCTCTGCGAAGTGGGCAACCTGGTGATAAAATCCATGGAAGTGCCTTCCCATTTCCAGGTAGGAATCTCCAACGGCTGAAGTAAACCTGGTGGTCTCTGATGGTCCACTTTCATTAGCTGACAAGTGGTACATTTGGATACGAACTCTGTGATATCCTTTTTATCCTGCTCCACCAATAATGCCGCCTCATATCCTGGTACATTTTGTCCCCACCGGGATGTACCGTAAATCGGGACCCATGTGACTCCATCATTACTGCTTATCAAAGGTCCTTCCCCACTGGAACAATGAGACTCCCATTGAAGCGCAAACCACCCTCAGAACTTACTGAATAAGACTCGGCTCCACCGGCTAAAAGCTGCCTAATCCGATCTTGACAGAATGAATCCGCTGCCTGTGCCTGTACTATTTGCATAATGATCTGAGGCGTAACTGCCATCGCTGACATGAATGACCGAGCCACAGCATCCTGATGTCCGAATTACTTCCATTTTGTTCTCCATATCTCGGTCGTCTCATCAACCGGCCTGCGGCTCAATGCATCAGCAACCACATTATCCTTTCCTCGGTGATAGTGTATTTTGAACTGATAATCTTTTCCAAACTCAAGCCACCGGCGTTGACGCATATTCAACTCCTTCTGCGTGAACAAGTACTGTAGCGACTTGTGGACCGTAAATAAGGAAAAATGTTCTCCTAATAAGTAATGCCTCCAAATTCGAAGTGCAAACACAACTGCTACCAGCTCTAAGTCGTGGGTGGGGTAATTATTTTCATGAGGCTTAAGCTTTCGGGAAGCAAAACCTATGGCCTTCTCCTCTTGTTGAAGAACTCCTCCAAGCCCTGGTAATGATGTGTCAGTCTAAACCAGGTATTCCACTCCCGCTCTGGGAAGGGCTAGAACGGGTGCTGAAGTTAACTTGTTCTTCAGCTCATTAAATGCCAACTGGCATGCATCGTCCCAAACAAACGGTACACCCTTACGAGTCAAATTTGTCATAGGACCCGCAATCTTCGAGAATCCCCGAATAAACCGTCTATAGTATCCGACTAATCTCAGAAAACTCCGCACCTCCGTTGGTGTCGTGGGCTGTCCCCACTCCCTCACCACTGACACCTTACTAGGGTCTACAGATATCCCATTTTCTGATACAATGTGTCCCAAAAACTGTACCTCCCGCTTCCAAAACTCACACTTCTCATACTTGGCATACAACTCATGCTCTCATAGGGTTTGTAGAACCATACGTAAATGTTTGACATGCTCTTCTTCAGTGCAGGAATAAATCAGGATGTCATCTATGAAGACAATGACAAACTGATCTAGCAACTCTCTGAATACTCTGTTCATTTAGTCCATAAATACTTTCGAGGCATTGGTTAGCCCAAATGGCATAACCCTGAATTCTTACGATCCATACCTCATCAGAAAAACAGTCTTGGCCACGTCCTTCTCCCTGATGCGTAGCTGATGGTACCCGAATCTTAAATCTATCTTCGAGAAGTGGGCTGCTCCTCTCAGCTGATAAAAAAAGTCATCGATCCGAGGCAACGGATACTTATTCCGTATCTTGACTTTGCTAAGCTCGTGATAATTAATACACAACCGTAGGGACCCATCCCTTTTCTTTACAAACAGAACTGGGGCACCCCAAGGCGAGGTACTCCTACGGATGAAGCCCTGTCCCAACAACTGTTCTATCAGATCTCGTAGATCCCTCATCTCTGCCCGAGCCATACGGTAAGGTGCACGTGCTATTGGATGAGTGTCTGGTGCTAAGTCTATCACAAACTCTATCTCCCTACTCGGAGGCAACCCCGGTGTATCCTGAAATACATCAACAAACTCGTAGATGACCAGAATCGAATCGAGTGTAATCACGACTACAGATGTCTCATCCTCTATATAAATCAAGTGGGTGGACGACCCTCCCCCCGAGCGAGACAGCGCCAATAAGAACATATCCTGGCCCGAAATGGCGAATACAATACTCAAACTGAAGCAATCAATCATGTCCCTATACTCGACAAGCCAATCCATACCAATAATGGCATCGTACTCGAACATATCTAATACTAGCATATCAGCCAGTAAAATTAAACTGCCAATCTCTATGTCTACTCCCCGACATATAAAGAAAATCAATAACCCATTACCAAGTGGTGAGTCTACAAAAGTCACTGTACTCTCTGTCGTGCTTAACAATTCAGTGGCCTTTGCAAAGCTAGTGGCTATAAAAGAGTGTGATGCCCCCGTGTCAAATAAGATGCGACCCAAAGTACCATGGATAGAAAACTTACCCACCACTGTGGATGGTGCCTGCGAAACTACGGCCTGGTGGACGTTATAGACACGCCCATACTACAACTGTCCCTGCTGTATGGGAACTGCGGGTAAAGATGGAGCTGGAGTCGGCGCTGGTAGGGCGGCGGGAAAAATGGGTCTCTGGAGCTCCTGGTGAGCACCCTGCTGTCGAGGAACTCTGTCCCTATCCGGGCACTCCTATTTTTTATTACCAGTCTTTCCATAAGTGTAACATTTCGCAATGAAGTTTCCTCCTCTTTGCCCCTAGTAGCCTCGTCCCGGTTGGCTATTAACACCGCTACCTTAGCCTTGCTGGCCCTGTTGTCCTCCCTGCTGTTGACCCTGCTGCTGATTTTGCAGCTGGCCCTGCTGTTGGCCCCGTGATTGGCCCTGGTGGCCCTGTCTCTAACCCCCATGACCATGCCTGAACCCTCCAGAATGGAACCTCTTAGCAGACTCCCCCTACTGGGAACCCTGCCTCTCACCCTGCTCAACTGGTACTCCACTAGCATTACCTCCCCCTGTCTTTCCCAACTGGTTGGGCTCTCCCCCACGCTTGCTTCCCTTAGCATGAAAGAGATTGTCCTGACAATGCAATAAGGCTGCATTCAGAACGACGGTATAAGAGTGTAGGGAAAGGTTACCCAATAAATGTTATCGTATCTTCCAAGTCCAGCCATCCATGAACATATGAATGTGCTTCTACTCAGTAGGCACCTCCTTCGGTACCATGTTTGTTAATTGTGTGAACTCTTCCTCGTATTCAGCAACGGTCTTCCCTTCCTGGGTGAGGTCTAAAATTTTCTGTCTCATCTCAGTCTTGACGGCGGAAGGAAAATACTTGCGGTCAAACCGCACCCAGAAATCACTGATAGTCATCAAATCTCGCTCCTCGGTAGTAGTAGTAGACTCCCACCACTGTAAGGCTTCCCCTCTCAGCTTGAAGGTAGCCAAGACCTGCCTTTGAACCTCTGTGCACTCATACATGCGAAGGTGTCGCTGTATGTCCTTCTTCTACTGACTCGCGGTAACCACATTTGAACTGCCCAAGAACTCTGGGGAATAAGCTCTCTGAAAGGACTCTCTAACTCTCTCCCATGCAGTAGGAAATGGATGCACTGGAACTGGTGCCACTGCCTGAACCTGGGGTGGGGCCTGCTGCACCACCGCTAAGGCTACATTTACCGCTTGTGCAACTATCGCGGCAACTTCTGTTGCGTTCATTATCCCCTGAGCCTGTATGACCGGTTGTTCTGGCTGGGCCTGTCGGTCTCTTGGTGCACGTCGAGGAGGCATCTGAGATGAGAAAGAATATTATTAGTCCATAGTTATTTCAAAATCTCAAATAGCTGAACACGTAATCGCAAAGTATAAGATCACAACAGTCCTAAAAATCGGGCTCTATATCAAATGGCGCAAAGCTGAAAACATAGTAAGTCGTACAGATCCTAATGGACACTAGAACCTGATGCTCTGATACCACCTGTGACACCCCGCCCAATTAAATATCGGGTGATCAGTCCTTTATAAAATTTAAAACAGAATGTTCGGTTGGTTCATTCTTAGAATCACTGTCGAAAACGCAATAACTAATTTAATCACCTAATATAATTAAGCTAAGCGTCAAAACATTTCTTATTATTTAAAAACCATTTAATTATCAACCCAAGTAATTTAATAAAGAACATCCACGCACAATAATTAATACAAATACTGAATCAGAATCGCATACTAAAATAGATAAGACTCGATAAAACATCCTAGTTCAAAACTCTAACCCAAAACAATAGTAGCCATCAAACTAAATGGAAATGAACGAGAAATAGAGTAACATAATCTCTGAAACTGTCTAAGTAAGGGGCGACACATGCCCTAAAGAGAATGTCATAACGAATAGGAATGGAACAATCGAGGCATCTAAACAAAGTCCTGCAACTCCCACAACCGCTACAGCTCGCCACGCAATCCGAAACTCTAAGCCTGATGTCCCTGTGGTTGAGCACCTGATATCATACATATATATAGCAAGAGATAGAGAGAGAAGATGCAAGAAACGGGTCAGAGCCCGATGTGTAAAAATATTTATTTAAGCAAGTATTTAAAATTTGCAGTAAAGCAAGTATCATGTGCATGTTAGCTCGAACTCCCACATGAGATTCTCACCTCTTCTATTGTGCACGCCTAATGCGTATCTAAATTTTCTCCTTAGCTATACTTCCCCATATAACTAGACTGAATCCATTCTAATAGTATTTTACCCTCACTATTAGTCAACCTGTATCGCCCATACAATACGTTATCCAATTAGCCAATGACGAAAAGCTAATTAATACATTTTCCATTTTCATAATAATTCCAGTATACGATTAAAATTTTCTTAACAAATTTCCATGCCCACATTCATTACTATACACATTAGATTAATTCACAACTCTCATACATATATACATATAGTCACATCTGCCCTATATATATATATATAACATGATACTGCACCCCCGGGCTATATCCCATTAGCGCACCTAATCAACATAATGTACCCCCAGGTTATCACCCTTTAGTACACTTATTTAAATAATCTTGTACCCCCGGGTTATCACCCATTAGTACACTTACAATACCTTTTTGTACCCCCGGGTTATCACCCATTAGTACACTTATAATAATAAGATTCTCACACCCCCGGGTTATCACCCATTGGTGCCTTTAATAATAATAATAGTACATAATAGGCATACACACGTCCTATTATAATAAATAGGTATTTCCTCACCTACATATATGCTTCTCTTACGCATTTCGATTTCATCGCTCAATATCAGTTATTTGGATTATTATCCCTCTCGTAACCTCTACGGTATGTTCTCTCCGTACCGAACTCATTAAAGGATTTAGTCCATTCTACTCCTTCTGAAACCCTATCTTACTAAAGTTTATTATTTGGAAATATTTTTTTCATTTCTGAACTAATAAACTCAAAACTTGGCCCCAAAAGAAATTACCAAAATTTCACTCTGTCGCTTGAACTAGATGGCAAGTCGTTTGAACGACTGCCAAATGTCGCTCGAACGACTTCGTGCGAGATGTAATCTCGCTCGAACGACTTCGAGCGACTTCGCGCGAGATTTCGCTGTTCGTCTCCTATCTAGATTTTCCAACGTTTTCCACCATTTTTAACCTCAAATCTTCTCATTCAACACCCCAAACTCCAAATAAACAGTTCTACATCGAACCCCATCAATAACATATGAATTCTAACATCCTAGAATCATCAATTCATTACGAATCATCATAAAATGTGAAATCCCGAATTTAAATTTATCAAAACCGTAATTCTTCCAATACATGTTCAAGAAGTCAAAGTTTCCAGATTTGTTCTACACATAAATTCTTCTAAATGTAATTTCTAATCTACATACATGAAGGGTTTCAATTTAATAAATCTCAGAATTAATTTTCACATCCAAATTCCTCAATTTCAACATATTTATAACCTATAACATATTCCTAACAATCCTACACTAACATGAGTATGAAGAATACCGAAATACAGCAAGTTATAAACACTTGCCTTGAGTGGGTAGTTTGATTTCTTGATGTTGTTGGTATGGGTGTGTTCCCCTTGTCCCGATCTACACGGTGGTGGTGGTGGTTGTGCAATGTGATGTCGATTTAGCCCTCTTCTCTTGGCAAAAGCTCTCCCTCACACTTCCTATGGCCGTTCTTACTTTCTCCAGCTTTCTAACCCTAATGCAATTATATTGGCTGATAAATTAACTCCTAATTTTCATCCGTTAATTAGGCTTAAAATCCAATTTACCAAAATGCCCTTTTGGGGTGTCGGTTAGGCCTAAAATTATCCCGGGACCCAAACTAAACACCCGAGTATACTATTTCGACTATTTCGACCCTTCCGGACTCAACGGTACACTCGAAATCATCATATGAGTTAATGAAAATGATTGATATATTTATTCCATCAATTTAGTCCCGACACGACTCACACGCGCGTTAGACTTAATTCACTAAACTGTCGTATTATTATTTCTCGGCAATTTATCAAAGTATATAGTTCCATATTACATATCGCACAGTGATATTAAACTAACGAGTATTAACCCTTATCACGCTAGTTAATATTTATTTTTATTAGATCCGGATTAATTAATAATTTATTTCTCACATTTAAATTTAATTAATCCCTCTATAATAAATAATTTCCTTAATTAGTTAAATCACCAAAAAATGTGGGGTATTACAAAAACCACCACCAAAGAAATGACCAAATCATCACCAAACCACCACATCTCAATGTATATACACTTATCAGTGTATATGAGAGAGAGAGAGAGAGAGAGAGAGAGATAGAAAGAGAGAGAGAGAGAGAGTCCAAAGTAAGAGAATGAGATATTTCCTAGAGATGGAAGTGATCACTGACTATGGGGCCAATGAAGATTGTGGAATCCGATGATATAATGCTGCTAGTGCGGTTTCTAATGCTAGTGTTTGAGAGATACTCAGAAGGTTAGCGAGAGGTTAAGAATAAAACGGGTTGAAATAAAAAAAAATAAGGGATCAAATACCCTTTGACCATGTGGGTACCTATTAGTGGTGTTAGGAAATAATATAATCGAGTTAGGGACATATTTATAGGAAGCCCTTAATAACTCATTTCAAGTGGCAAAATACATTTTACCTTAGTTTGAATAAACATCCATCACTCTAGAAGCCTTTGAATTTGTAGTGAGGCCCTAGTCAACTCCTAACCATTTTTGAATAATTTTAAATAATATTTCATCTTATAATAGTCCTCAGTGATTAGCATCAACTCCTATTCTTCTTAGAGCTTCAAATCCATCCACCCGAGGGATGTAAAAATGAACAGTACAATAGATATGAGGGCTAGTTTGATTGCATGGAAAAGAAAAAAAAAATTAATAGCAAACACGATCCTTTTCTATTTCTCATATTTCTGTCATGTTTGATATACTTCATGTTCCATGGAAAATTTTGTCAAATTACACTAAATTATCACATTAATGCATATTTTGACGATTTGCATGGAAATTTTTTATTCGCGGGCTGCTGTGGCAAAATTTTCCCTCAAATTTTTAGCAGGGAATATTTTTTTGTACCAAACTATAAAACAGACAAAATCGAATCCAAGGGTTATATCAAGATATTGGGAGGGAGGGAGACTGATAATTATTTATTTGTAAGTCTTATTTTAGGGTTGGCCCCTTTTCTTACCACATTACGTTTGAAGCCCAAGATTTATAATTCTTGGACTTCGGCACCCAAAAATCTTTATTTATAAAATCTCACGGATGAGCATACTCATTTATCATTTATATTGTTATTTTAATTATTTAGGGTATTTTAGTCTTTTAGGTGCTTGTGCTTATAAAAGTACTTGTTTAGTGTTGGTTATTATTATGTTTTAGAAAGAGATTAGAGAGGTATTTAATGGAAATTTTCTAGTTCATTGTGATTAATTTGTGTGTAATTCTGTTGCGTTTAAATCAAAAGTGGTATCAGAGCTATATTTTTCTTGGAATCCTAATGGCGAAAGATTGTGAATTGGATTAGAGAGCTTTTCCTTTGGAAGGTGTTAGAACAAGGAGATAAGTGGTTATCGGTAGCAGCAATTAAGGAGAGGAGGAAAGCGTGCCCAACGATGTGGGGTTATCTATCGCTAAAGTCCTAACCCCCCAGATGTGATAACCTGCCTATTCTAATATCGGGTGGTCAATCCTCTATTGAATTAAAACAGGAATATCAGTATGGTTCATTCTCAGCATCATTGTCGTAATCATAATATACTATAAATAATACGAATAAAACCATAATATTAAAAATGATTGAATAAGTCACCATGTATAAGTAAGTAATAAGAGTGAACCGAATAATCCATCGGTCACAAAATAAAACATCCACAATATATAATTGAATAATAAAACTAAGTACAAAAATATAAATTTATGGTAGTAATATGAAAGCCTATCCATTTGCGGGAAACATGCCCGAAACTGAAACTGAAATGACTGATGCTATCTAGATGAAATAAGCTAAGGCATCTAAACATAAATGTAGCATCCACAACTACTGCACAACAAGAATGAATTTATCCCTGTGGTCCTTGCTGCTACCATTGCACACCCAGTGTATAAAAATAAAGACAAGGAAAAACAAAATCCTGCAGGTTAAAGCCTAAAAAGTAGAAAATATTTTGCAAGTAGATTATTGTTTAAAATCGATTAAAACAGTAGTGTATTACTTTCATAATTAACCGATTGCACTCACTTGAGATAAAACTATCTAAGTCCTTTCCCGTTAATGCCCACTATTAGCTAAGTATAACTTCTTTTTCTAGGCATACGTTCATAAACAATATTGTTGTGACACACTTTCTATAAATAAATAATCAAGTAATGAGCATAACATAGCTACGCTCGTGCTATACATAGATACATACATTATATCATATAAACAAACATATATATTACTCCTCATATATGTATAACCGCATCCCCGGAGCTGAGACATAGCGGATGCATCCCTCGTGCATTATCCGGCTCTGGCCATCGCAGCTCACACCAAGCCACTGGGTGAAATATCACCACTAATCCCAAACGAAAACACATGCAGCAAAGGCGGTCATAGACATACATCCGGGGTATCAACCACACCACATCATGCCCAACCAGACTCGAAAACAACATCTATCCTCGCACACGGATAGTGGTCATGCAACAACCCTATGACCTGGGAAATCGATCCAATACCTGCTAGTCAATGCCATGATGGACTGCCCACTACACCCATCCTCCTACGATAGCACTACCGAGTAGCTATATTTAAATAAAAAGTATCAAGCACACATACATATATATACACATTACTATATATACATAATAAGTACTGAACTCATACGCATATCCCACATCGTACGGCTCACCAATCCCAAAGTTCAATCCCAACTTCCTGATTAATATCTAAAATTCACTCACTTGGAACCTTCATCCACTGTTGGCCTATCACATGATCTAAAGAAATCCCAATCTAACCCCCCCCCCCCCCCCCCCCAATTTAAAATTTCTATGTTGTGTACATTTTAGTAGAAATATCATAACAAATTAAAAAAAAATCAGAATAATACGAAACCAACGCCCACACCTTCGTAATTCGATTCTTCACAACCTTATCTAACTTCCAAAAGCAACCAATTTGCTCCCATAGCAAATCGATTCTATTTTTTCATCAACTTCTTCCCCGGTTTTTCTCCTTCAAACTCCAATGGAGGTTTCTACCCACTCCAAACACAAAAATTAAATATTACAACATTACCCTAACATTCCAGATGTATTTTAACACAAAACTAACCCCAAATCCCAAATCAAACCCTAAGATTTTAAATCAAACTTCCAAATAATTAAAAATACAATTTTCCCCAAATTATTTATCAAGATGCAATCTTTATATACAAGCTCTACATGCTCATCCATTAAAATCGCATAATATTTTCAAATTTTAAGTATAAGTGATCTCCATTAATGATTCATTCATAAATCATAATCTTTTATCATATAAATCTCTATATGAATTAAGAAAGTTTCAATCTTAAACATCTTAATTTTTAGATTTCTACCTCTAATCAAGAAAATAAATAAGTACTATCAAATTACAACATAAATCATCTATCTACTTGCCTTAATGGATTATAATTCGAATTCTTCTACGAATTTGATGGCGGGTTGATCCCTCTTTCTTCTCCTCTCCAAGTTTCCTCTTCTTTTTTTTTTCTCTTCTCTAGGGATGTCTCTCAATCCCTTGTGTAAAATATGAAAGGTGGTCTTCCATCCACTTTCCCAACCTCTTAAATATCCCTTTAATTTACGTAATCCTTTTTTTCTTCTTAAACCTAAGTGTAAAATGACCCTCTTACCTTTATATGCGCCCTGTTATGTCTAAAAAGCCTCTAGAACTCAGATATAACACTCGGGTACCTATTCTGAACTATTTCGACCCTTTTCGAATTACCAGTGCACTCGAAAAGGTCATTTTAGTTACCCAACTCCAAATACGCTAACATCTCATCAACCGAACCCGATACATATGTACCTTATGCATCGCCCATAAATTATGCTGATCCGCCAATGTAACACCCAATCGGCATATAACAATAAATCGTTGATATCACCCATATACGACATATAATAAATCACATATCTATTTACTTATCACACATAAGTAAATAATAATTAAAATAAATATTAATCCATTATCTTGCTAATTAATATTTACTAGAATCTAATTTAATTTTTCCTAATTAAATCAATAAAATAAAGCACAAAAAAATAATTAATAATGAAATTACGGGGCCTTAGATGTTCAGGATATCGAACCGATTTGCTATGGGAGCGAACTTGTTCACTTTTAAAAGTTGGATAAGGTTGTGCAAAATTGAATTATGAAGGTGTGGGAGTCAATTATTTTTTTATTTTTATTTTTTAATTTGTTATGAATTTTCTACTAGAAGGTGCACGATACTGAAATTTTAAATTGGTGGTTTTGGATTTGGCTCTCTTTTAGTACGTGTGATAGGCCAACATTAGATGGGTTCGACTGAGGAGAACCGATGATCGAAGTGAGTGAGTTTTAGATATTAATTGGGAAGTTGAGATTTTGTGAACTGTACGCTGTGGGATATGCGTATGAGTTCAGTACTTATCATGTATACACAATGATGTGTATATGTATGTATGTGTGCATGCTATATGTTTTATTTAAACATGCCTACTCGGTAGTGCTATCGTAGGAGGTTGCGCATAGTGGGTGGTCCATCTTGTCGTCGACCAAAAGGTATTGGATTGATTTCTTAGGTCATAGGGCTATTGCACGATCACTATCCATCATGAGGATAGGTGTTGGTTTCGAGTCCGGTTGGGCGCGATGTGGTATGGTTGCGACCCTGGATGTATGTGTAAATGCAAATTTCCACATCGAGTCATTTGTAGTATTGACTATTTTCGTTACGACAAAACATGTCAGTTTATAAGGTATCAAATCATGCTTTACAAAGAAGAAATCTGAACATTCGAGAATTCGTGAATCCATACATCATCAAAACTCATATCAATATTTCAATGATCTATTCCTAAAAGGTATATTACCCTATGTTTTAAAAATATGTTGGAGAAACTTTTTATAAATCTTTTTAAAGGCTTTAAATGAGTTTTCAAAATCATTTTCATAACTTTAGGTATTTTGCCTTAAACTGAGATTTTGTTAGAAATCTTGTTCAAACGAGATTGCCCTCATTCGAACGAGACTTCCAACAACATCCTTTGATGTTAGTGTCGAGAAATTGTTACAACCTCATTCAAATGAGACACCCAGTCATTCAAAATACTGGGTCAGTTATTGAAAATGCACCAAAATGAGAACATTTTCCCCATGTTCTCCACTACCGCACTCCTCTTAAAATATAGAATAACACAAGCTCGGGAAATAATTAAGAGACTCCACTCCATATATTTTTACAAAGTCAGAACACTTTGTCATATTTATCTCCAACATTCACATGATCGGCTTGGATCATTTTTGAAGACAAAATACCCACATCCTCTACAACCTTCATACACCACTTTTGTGTGTTCGATGGATTTTTGCATGAGTTGGAGACGGAGCTTTATCTATCAGTGGATACCGAGACACATGACCTATTGTGCAAGAGTGTTTGAGGTACACACGCTACGAATGGAGGTATTGGAGACGCCATCGGCGGAACTTGTTGCGTCGAGTCTGTAAGTCTATTGAGTTGTCCTTGTAAAACCATGTTTCCGGTGAATTTCTTCTAGGACTGATTATCTGAGGTTTTTTCTCGTTTTAGGTTTTTCCTCATACATCGTGGCATTATGGTTATGTTATTTTTATGTCTGCATTTTTCCTCACATAGATGCGTAGGACTAAAATGCTAAAATCGGTCTATCCTTATTTACTGCTTAAATTCGATGCTTTAAGTACCCTCAAAAATTGAGTAAGAAATATTGCGCATGTCCACGTAGGAATAATTAGTTAAGAACTTGAAATTGGAAACACATCGTAATTTAAATTTTCCAGCTCATATTTTGTCCCCATGTCGTGTTTGATCAATTATGTGTGCAAACTGTGTTTGCTTACGGAGTAAATTTCAAGAATATAAGACTTGACCATATAACTGGCCTCCCCCTCACTCAAAATGGTGTTAAGTCGAGTTTTTAAATTTTACTTAGATAAATCCTGAAGGTTATATGGAAAGCTATTTGTCAAATAGACCCCCCGTGTTTGATGGAACAAGTTATGCTTAATGGAAAACACGTATGAGATCCTCATTAAAATATATTGATGAACGTGTTCGGCTTATTATTGAAAAAGGGTGTTGCCCTCCAAATTTTATTGTTGGTGATGCTAATATTTTAAAACGTGTGAAATAATGGAGTGACGATGAGTTGAAACTATGTAATTTTAATTTTAAAGGTTTGAATGCTTTATTTAGTGTCGTGTCCTCGGAAGAATTTTGTTATATCATGACTTGTGAAACTTCTAAATTGGCATGGGATACACTCCAAATAACTCACGAGGGTAGCAGCACTGTTAAGGCTTTAATACTATAAAATTTAACCACTAAATTTGAAACTATCACCATGAAATAAAATGAAATGTTTGATGATTTTTATGCCCATATTTCCGACATAGTTAACTCGTGCTTTAACTTAGGTGATAGAATCCCCAAAAATTGTGTAGTTAAGAAGATCCTTATATCTCTTCCTAATCATTTTAATGCTAAAGTCACTGTTCTTAATATCTTAGGCGTATTAAATTCCTTAAAACCCTAAGAACTTGTAGGTGATCTCCAAACTTATGAGTTAGACATGTTTCCTAAGGATAACAAAAAGAAAGATAAGGGAGTTTCTTTAAAAGCTAAAAAGGAAAATATATTTAAATCCGATGAATCTAACAATGATTTCAATGATATGGCTTTATTTATAAAGAAATTTAAAATGTTTCGGAATTTAAGAACGAAAATTCAAAATTTGATAAATCAAAATTTGATAAAAATAAAACAAGGCAAATGGTAGTTCTAATGATCAGAATGTCAAGAAGTTAAAAATGATAATCCTAAAAGAGATAATTTTAAAAAAGATGATTCAAAAAGATGTTTTGAGCGTGATGGTTGAGGGAATAGAGAGTACGAATGCCCCACTAAACTTAAAAGACAACGCAAAGAAAAGGCCGTTTATAATGCGACTCTTAGTGATTGTGAAAAGGAGTCCGAAGACTCCAATGACTCAAGTCCATACGGTATTGATTTCACTGATTTTATGGCTAGTGTTGCTATCTTATCTAGTGTGTCACATCCTAATGATTACATTCTTGGAAGTGATAAGAATGAAGTTGTTCCCAATCACTCACTAAAAATGATTTTGTTGAAAATGAGGGTGATGTTGAAGAAAGTGATTTTAGAACCGTTTGTTCTGAGTGATACGTCGAATCCTTGCATATTCAAAAGACTAATAAGAAATTAAGTTTTAAGGTGTTGAATTTAGAAAAATATTTGACAAAACTAAAGGAAAAATAAGTGTTAGTTATCAACTAGAAGAGATTAAGGCTATTCTTTTAGAGGAACGTATTTTAATTGGGAAAGAAAAGATTGACTTGACAAATTCTTTCGCTCGTGTTTCTGAAAATATTCATGAATGTTTGGAGGTTCGAAAAAATCTTGAAGAAAAAGTTATCAAACTTGAGAAAGATCTTGAGGCCTCCCGAGAAGTCAAAGTCACTTTTGAAGACAACTCTGGAAGAATGGAAAAATTATTTCTTGGATCCATTTTTGGTTATAAGGAGAAAGGATATCAAGAGAGAAAAGGTATAGGGTATGTAGAAGGTGAATCTTCAAAGAATAAATCCGAAACATTAGCTACATTTGTTACCAGGGTTAGCACTCCTAAACCTATACCACCTAAAAGAAATCATTATAAGTAATTTTTTTAATGGGACTCCTAAACAACTATGCCTCACCATAGCTAATTGGCTAGACTTAAAAAGAAAGTTGAGTACCTAGTCAACATTTCCCAAGGTTTAATGGTAGAATTTCTAAAATTGTCTAAACCTCAAAGAAATTCATCTTACCAAGAGACTAGAAACATTAATAAGCAAAACACAACTCATGCTTGGGTAACCAAAGATAAAACTGAGAAGGAATTAGATGTTCATATTTCTCTAAAGGCTCAAGATACCTCCCAATGGTATAGACATATGATAGGTGGCATGTCATTTTTATCACTCTTGAGGATTATAAGGATGGTAAGGTTAGCTTTGGCGATGGAAGTATGTCTAAAATTATTTGTAGAGGCACCATTGAAGTTTTTGAATTTCCTAAATTAGAAATTATTTTATATGTTGATGAATTTAAGGAAAATTTAATCAGCGTTAGCTTTCTTTGCAATGAAAACCTAGAAGTTAAGTTTAGCTAGACCAAACGTAATGTCTATGATAAATCTGGTAAAACTCTACTACATGGTGTGAGGACTAGTGCTAATTGTTATGGGGTTATTCCAAAGTCTTCATTCGTATGCAACATTGTCAAAGTCTCTCCAGTCAAACTTTTGCATCAAAGATTAGGTCATGTCAATTTTAGACTTCTTGAGCATCTAGCTCGAAAAGACCTAGTTCATGGCTTGCCATCGTTAGAAAAATCAACTTCCATAATTTACAGTCCTTATCAACTTGAAAACAAAATTAAGAATCTTCACAAGAAGTTAAACTCAATTACAACCTCTCGTGTCCTAGAATTGATTCACATGGACCTTATGGGTCCCACTCCTACTGAGAGTATAAGAGGAAATATGTACATTCTAGTGATGGTAAATGGCTTTTTAAGATATTCAATTGTTAGATTTCATAGAAAAAAGTTGGATGGAATTGACTTTTGAATAGTTAAATGTCGAGCCCTTTAAAATCATCATGGTGCCACCATAAATCATTTTTGAACTGATAATGGCACTGAATTTAAGGAATCTAGTGTATATGCCTTTTGTGAAGAAAATGGAATTAAGGATGAATTTTCGGTCGTCCGAACACCTAAAAAATGGCATTGTTGAGGGAAAGAATCGAACAATTCAAGAAATGGCAAGGTCCATGCTTCTTGGTCGGAAAGTGCTTTAGAAATTTTGGGTAGAAGCGGTAAGTATCGCATGGGCGAATAAGGTATACTTACTACCGCATACTAATAAAACCCCTTATGAATTGTGGACATGTAAGGAACCTAATATATCATATTTTCAAGTGTTTGTAAGTCCCTGCTATATCCTAAGGGATATGGAGCTTGTAGGAAAATTCGACTCGAGGAGCGATGATGGTATTTTTTTAGGTCATTCACTAAACAGTAAATCTTATAGAGTTTATAATTTTGATGGATCTAAAGTCATGGAATTAATAAATGTAACCATAAAAGACAATGCTCCATCCACATTTAATGATGCCGATGAAAATTCCTATTTTGAGAAAAATGCACCCCCAGTGATGATCACATTGATACCCATAATGATTTGGTGGACCCCACATTCGACAAAAGGAATTTATCATCTTGGGTTCGCAAAAGTTATGATCCATACAATATCACTAAGAATCCCGACGTAGGCGTCGAGACCCGAGCTCAACTGGAAAATGAGGTTACCTACTTGTGTTACACCTCTAAAATAGAACCCAAATTTTTTAAAGGAGCACTCAATGATGAACACTGGATAAATTCTATGCGAGAAGAATTGCTTCAATTCCAAAAGAATAATGTTTAGGAATTGGTTCCCCGGCCTAGTAATATTAACATCATTGGAACCAAATGGGTTTTTAAAAATAAAATGGATAAAAGTGGTGTCATAGTTCGAAACAAAGCTAGGTTAGTTGCTCAAGGGTACACCCAAATAGAAGATTTCAATTTTGATGTAACGTTTGCTCATGTTATACGGCTAGAATCCATCCATCTTTTACTAGATGTTGCATGTCATCTGAAATTTAAGCTTTACAAAATGGATGTCAAGAGTGCCTTCCTAAATGGCATTCTTTAGGAGGAGGTCCGTGTGGAACAACCAAAAGGTCCATGCCTTCTACTTGAAGAAAGACCTGTACGGATTGAAGTAAGCATCGTGTGTTTGGTATGAAAGGCTTACTTCATATCTCTTAGATCGTGTCTTCATGAGAGGGGAGTAGACATGACATTGTTTATTCACCGGGATAAAAGTGTTATATTGGTTGTGCAAGTATATGCCCATGATATTATTTATGGTCCCACATATGACAAGCATACTGAACTCTTTGCAAAATATATGCAAAGTGAATTTGAGATGAGTATGGTAGGCGAACTTACTTACTTCCTATTTATTCAAGTGCGTTTACTCGAGAATGGGATATTTTTGTCTTAATCTATATATCTGAAAGAATTAGTGAAGAAATTTAACTTAGACCCCGCTAAGCATGCTTATACACCCATGAGTTCATATGTTAAGCTTAGTAAAGACATAGAAGGAAAGGATGTAAAGCATATTATATTTAGAAATATAATTATAACAACCCCTATTTTCTCACGTAAAGGCTGACCTGGCACGATATACTGAAGATAGGGCTTGTCTATTAATTAATCCCATCCTTAGCACAATTGCAAAAATAAATAGTTCAAAATTAAAGGCCCAAGTTTGAAAAGTCATGAACACATTTATAATTAATTAATAAATTCAAACAACCAACAATAAGATAAACATCCAACTAGAGTAGTGTGCTGACAAAAATCTCAACACAAATAATTAATGAAGGAAAACACTCACCAAGATAATAAGAACAAAAATAATCACAATCACAATCACAATCACACAACAGAAAAATATACATGGTTTGGCAAATTTCTTATGTCTACGGAAAGGTCTATTGTTTTATTTAAGTAACTCTCGAGAATGTTTTTCCTCTTCCCCTATACCCCGGGCCAGGGGTACAATATATACTCAGCTAAGAGAGAGAGAGAGAGAGAGTGTGTTGGTAACCAACACGTTAATCGAGTATCCCTTGAATATCTCATTAGAGATTTTTAGGGATGGACTTGGTCATATCCTTATATCCTAACTGTTATTCAAGACACATAAGTTGGCCCAGGTGCCCTTTATTATTTATTTTGGCTTGTCCGGCTACTTTTATGGGCCTGGTCAACAAAAGAGGTACCCACAATTTCCCCTATAATTTTTGGGGCCACATCTTGGGCTCATAAATTTTAAATAACATCTATGGTCTTATTCTCATGGCACTATTGTTATTTTTAGAATTAATAGGGGCGTGAATCGTCATTTTGTTGTGAGTTTAGGTAGAAGATCTTCTTCGATTGTAGTGCACTATCATTGCGGGGTTTAAATCGAGGTGCTGGACGATTCACTTCATTACTTTAACTTCTAACTTTCTCTCACTTCCAAACCATCATTTGCTCTCAAGTTTCCTCTTACTTTCAAGCTTGTTTTTCGTAGTTTCAAAAGCTATTTTCTGATTCTTGTCCTCATTCGCTTGTGGTTTCTCATCGTTTCAAGCTTCATTCTTTTCCTTGTAAGTTCTCAGTCTCTCCTCTTTCTGTATTTCCTTTCGTCATTTTTCTTTCTACTGTAGTTAGGATATTCCTTATGGAAAGGATAGATAACAAATCTCTAGTAAAATTTAGGAAATGTTACAATATCCCCGATTGGGTGGATATTGAGTGCGCCCCTGTTCCTATTAATGTACGTGATATCAAGGATGGTCACTGGATTCACGTCCTTTTGTTGTCTCAAGGGGGTTTAACTTTCCCCACAAATCACCTATTTTTTCATGTTTTTAGTATTTCGATATAGTCCCAGCCCAGTATTCTCCAAACGTTTGGAAAATTTTAAACGACATCCATAGAATAAACCAACTTTATGGCACTAATTTAGGTTAGGTTGAAATCTGCTTCTGTTATACCTTCTCTCGTACTAGCTCTGGTCTTCTTTATTTGAAAGCGAGGAGTCCAGGGTGTTGGTAGTGAACCTACTTGATTCCCATAAGGACTATTGACATGAGGGATTTATTGCTAGGAACTGGTAATTCCCTACCCAAGTAGGGGGAGCAAGGTACAGAGGACATCGAATCCCTACTTATGGGGAGGAATACATAGGATGTTGTTCAATTTTGTTGCTTTTTTATTATTTCTCTAATGTGTTCTTCCTTTAATATTTTCTTTTCTTTTTCAGCAAAGCCCAAGAATTAAGAGCCTGCCATCCACGAGATCTGTGCTACTGAGTTAATCAAAGCCTGGTAGATAAGGGACTCAATTGGAGAAGGTGAACACCCCATGTTGGCTTACTTCTTATTAGAATACAAGAACACTACCACCAGCTTCATCGCCCGTCTAGTTGACTCCATCCCTCATCTTCAGATCCTAGAGGAAGAAGAAGGGGAAGAAGGTGATCTCCAACCCATCGAGCTAGACAACGAAGATGAGAGCGGTTCAGAGTCTGGTGTTACTTTAGGTGACATATGTGGTAGTGGTGAGGCAAGATCCAGTGAGGAAGGATCCAGCGAGGAAGAGTCTGGTGGAGAGAGGTCCAAGGAGGAGGGCTCTAGTTCAGGAGTTTCCACATTGGAGATCTCTAGCGAGGAAGACATGGCTCCCCCAAAACAAATAATCTGATTCATGATGACGACAATGATGATGTCCTATTGTCTAATAGGTTGAAAATACAGAGAAAAGGTATGGGGATACTACCCGTGGTTCCCACACAGTAGCTCCTGAGAAAGAGCTGGAGAGAAAAAAGAAAGAACAAGAGAAGAGAGAGAGATAGAGAGAGAGAGAGAGAGAGAGAGAGAGAGAGAGAGAGAGGGAGGAGTAGAGGAAGAGAGGAAGAGAGAGGATGAGAAGAAGAAGAAATAAGAAGATAGGAGGAGAGGAGAAGAAATAACAAAGTAATCATAGGCTTCCCTTATGCTTGTGGTTGTCCTAGCTGAGGGGGCATCTATGGCTCTAGCCCCTCAGCTTGCTCCCACGATGCTCGAGAGAGTAGTGGTGATGGAGGACCGCTAGTCGTCTACAAATATGGGACCATACTAGTTAGGCAGATCAGGGGCTTGCTTTGTTAAGGCCATTTCCCCTTTTTATCTGTCTTTTTTAATTTTTTTTGTACTCTTTGACTCACATTTGTTTCTTCCTATAATTTTTGTCTGACTACACCATCCTCCATCGCAGTTGAGATGGGTTGTCGAGGAGAACGCTAAGATGGAGGGGATCTTGAAGACTAATCAGGAGGCCCAGAAGCCCTCCTAGAAAGCTCTCACAAAGGCTGAGGCTTCTTTTGCCAAGGAGAGGGATGGGGCGGCCAAGGAGCTGAAGGAACTTCGTGAAGCCTATGAGATGGTCGTAGCGAGCAAACTATCCATCACAGATGAAAATAAAGGGCTTGCTGAGAAGATGAAGAGACTGGAGGCAGAGGTGGCCACTATTAGAGAGAGTGGCTACAAAAGGGCCCCCATCCTATAAAGATATCGAGAAGAAGATTGACTACATCAGTTGGGAAAACTTCAAGAAAGGTTGGGATTGTGCCTTGTTTACTGTTGAAATTACCACTGATTCTCCTATGTTCGATGAGTACAATCTTAGCCCCAAGCCCATTATTAAAAATGATGTCCCAGCCACTCAAACTAGTGAGGACTCTGTTGTTGGTGATGTTCCTGCTACTCTTTTTTCCCCTGCTGCTCCTGCTAGTGACCAGGGATAAACCATGCCCCGGTTGAGGGAGGTGTAATTGGTGCTGAGACAGGCGAGGTTGCTGCTTATAAGGGGAAGTATCCAGCCACTTTCGAGTAAGTCGATGTCACCAACTAGGCTTTTAGGTCTTATTTTGTATTTTTTTCTTTTTCTTCTTTCCACCCAATGTACTTGTATCTGTCTAATGCCAATTTTAATGGAATGAATAAATTCTTTTTCTGTCACTTGCTGATATATGTATTCTGTGTGATCTTATTCTTTATAGTTTGTCGATCTTGATGATTATATCCCTGCTACCTCTCACCTAGGTCAAATTCTCGATTTTAATGTGAGGGACCAAGTTCGTCGAGCTTTTATCAAAATTTGTAAATCTCTTAGTGTAAGGAATCATGACTACAAAAGATCAGTCTGAACTGGTTTCCAAGCTTAAGGATCATCTTGCAGAGATGGAAGAGATTGGTGCCTCTGTTTAAGAAGAGGTGAATGCTCTGAAGGCTAGGCTTTTTTATGTGTATGAGATTAACTAGGTTGGGGAGGTGCTACAGTAAGATAATGATGATTTAAGGAGGGAAGTTGCACACTTTATGGAGAACGCATCGAGCATTGCTCCTGCAGTTATACAAGGTTCTTAATTATTGTCGAAGTGGCAAGCTAGGACTGACGATGTTGGTTCCCAAAGGGAGATTATCGAGCTGAAATGAGTTGTTCGGCGAGCGTATGTGATAATTGCTGGGCTTCAGAGGGACGTCACGTTACTAAGGTACTTATTCAAAAATGGCCCTCGACAGGTGTGGGCAGATGGGTACAACCAAGGCTTGACAGATGATCCCACAGAGCTAAAGGAGGTCGAGGAGATGGCCTTCATTAGAGGGTGGCTAAATGCCCTTAGGGAGTTAATGGTGCCTAAGAATTCTTCCCTCTAGTACAGGCATTAGATCACTCCTTCATCCTTAGAACCAAATCCATTTAAAAGGGATGATCACTGGATCCCAATATGTGGTATCCTCATGCAGCTGTTGGAGCCAAGCTTGGAGGAGTTTGAGGAGGATTTTGCCTCCCATCCCGATGATGGTCGAAGAGCGCGAGTAGATGACTACCTTGCTCAGCGACCTGTACCTCATTAGGATTTGATTTATTTTATCACAATTGCACATGTAACTATGTAACCTTTAGCAATAAAATATTTTTGTTTTGGGGCAAGACTGACTAAATATATGTTGTCTATTTTCTAATTTATTATCAACCTCTATATATCTTGGGCCTTTTGGCCGACTAAATGTTACTTAGAGTTTATTTTCGAATGAGTATTCTCCCAGTCCAGTATGCCTTAGTCATACATTTCTGCCTTACTTTACCTTTTAGGTCTCATCGTCACACTGCCTTACGCCTAAGTAAGGCAATGTCGAGGATACACCTGATTAATGGGCATTCCACCAGAGCAGGATTTTAGAGCCAAACTATGTTGGCGACCAACCTGGTTGGCCATGCTGCCTAAGGATCCACTGCACGTCTTTATTTGTTGCCAAAGGAAACTAGAAGGCCAATTTTGTTATGAACAACGACCTGATAAGGGTTATTATATTTCAACCCTACTAACTATGCTTTGCGGAAGTTGAGCTAGTATAAATCCAACCACTGTGGTGCAATCATAAGAGGCTAACTCAAGAGATTTTTTGACTGGATAAAGTTAACCAACTTACTATAATCCATGATCTTTATCATACATGTTATAAGAGTAAAGCTTGTAACTTGGAAAGGGTGCATATAATAAGATATATTTGAGATAACCAATACGTATAAAATGCTAATGCCAATCGAGTTTTATTGATCAAAGTCAGGAACAGAGGGCGACATTAATTTATAAATGAAAATTTGCCTAAACTAATGGTGCATAGATAGAGAAATCTAGAAGTAGGATTTCTTCAGGTCGGTCACATTCAAAGATCTTGGTATCTCCCTACCTTCTTGCATTTATAAGTGATAGGCTCCTTGTAGGTCATCCCTTACCACCTTGAGTGGTCCTTCCCAATTCGGTCCCAGCTTGCCATTTAATGGTTTCACATCAATGCCAAGGACCTTCCTTAGGACGTAGTCCCTAACTTGAAATTTCCTTGGGTTGACTTTATGGTTGTACTGCTTGGCTAGTTGTTTCTAGTAGGATGTCAGTTTAACTAGAGCCAATTCTCGCTGTTCATTAGTTAAGTCAAGTTCAATGAGAAATGCTTCATCATTGTGACCTTGGTCAACCAATGTAGACCTCAAGGTAGGGAAACTGGATTTTAAAGGAATAATCCATTCCATATGTGAGTGCAAAAGGTGTTTCCCCAACTTCATGCCTTGGGGTGGTGCGATAGGCCCAGGGGATGTGGGGAAATTCGTTCTCCCAACATTTGGTCCATTCCAGTCTCTTTTTTAGTCCATCGATCACTGTCTTATTGGAAGCCTCAGTTTGACCATTGCTCTAGGCATATGCTACAAAGCTGAAATAGTGCCTGATTCCATAATCATTACAAAAGCTTTGGAAGGGGCCACTCTCGAACTGGGTCCCGTTATCAATAATGATTGTTCTTGGTATGCCAAAGTGGGTAATGATGTTTTTCTATACAAACATCATCATGTTTGTGTCCCTGGTGTTCACTAGTGGTTATGTCTCTATCCACTTAGTGACGTAGTCTGTGGCGACCAACATATACTTTTGATTGCCTGACGCCATAGGCAGTGAACCTACGATGTCTAAACTCCATTGTGCGAAGGACGATGGGCTGGTTAATGACTTTAGGTTACTTCTAGGCTGATGGGCCATGGGTGAGTGATTTTGGCATTTCTCACACTTTTGACTGTTGACTCCAGCGTCCTTCTGCATGTATGGCCACCAATACCCTTCCTTCATTTCTCTGAAATGCTAGAGACCTCCCTCCAGCGTGACACATTCAAGTAAAATTTGCTTGACGTCTTGTGGATGAACGCACTAGAGGTAGGGTCCGGTGAAGGATCTCTTATACAACTTCCCATCAGGAGATAAGTGAAAGAGACTAGCTTTGATTCTTATCTAATGAGATGACCTCTTATTGCTTGGTAGTATATCACTTCGTAAGTAGTCTACAATGGGGTCTATCCCGCATGGAACCTTTTTAACGCAGAGAACCCGCTCGGGATTCAGCGTCTCAGTATTCTATTTAATATTGGGCTACGCGAGGACATCTATTTGAATTGTTCTTCTTATGTCCGAGTCTATTACTCAGCTCAGGGCTACTAGGGCATTTGTATGGGTGTTTTGTCCTGTGGGGAACTGTTGAACATCCACTCGATCGAATTTTCCTATTAGTCCCTTTACAACGGAGAGATAAGATGTCATCCTCTCATCTTTTACATTAATATCACCATTTAGCTGGTTGGATACCAGCTGTGACTCATCGAAGACTTGAAGGTGCCTTGACCCTAGTAATTGTGCTTTGCATAGTTCGACGATTAGTGCCTCATATTCTGCCTCATTTTTGGAGGCTTAAAATCTAATTCTGATTCCCTCCTCGAGTATCGTATTTTTGGGAGTTACTAGTACGATGCCTACTCCTTCCCCCTTTGAATTAGAGACTCCATCAATGTATAAGGTTCAAACACTTGGTCCCTGTAAGGTTTTCCTTGATCGGTTTACTTTTGGCTGATCATAGGGCTATACTCTTGTGAACTCAGCAATGAAATCGACTAAAATTTTCCCTTTGATGTATATTCTTGGTTGAAAGTGAATATCAAACCTTTTAAGCTCGATCGAACACTTCAACAGTTAACGAGAGAGGTCTGATTTCCTTAGAACAGCCTTGAGGGGGTGAGAAGTAACCATGAAGATGGAGTGGCCCCCAAAATAATGCTCCAGTTTCCTTGAGGCTATCACCAGTGCATAAGAGAGCTTCTCATATGGCAGGTACCGCTGCTTGACTTCCAAAAGGGTCTTACTTGCGTAATAGACTAGATGCTGGCTCCCCTCTCTCTTGTAAACTAAGGCATAACTCAGAGCATGGTCTAATACTAAAAGGTAAAGATATGTAAGATTATTTTCTCTGGTAATCATGAGCAGAGGGTCCTGTTGAGATAGGGCTTGAGTTCTTCTAAGGCTCTCGAGCAGTCCTCATTCCATGTCACACCCTTGTTTCTTTTTAACAACTGAAAGAATGACTGGTACCGCTCTTAGGACTTAGAAATGAACCAGTTGAGCACGACGAGCATTCTCGTGAGCTTGTGTATATCTCTCATTGCTTGAAGGGTCTAAACTTTGTTGATGACATCAATCTGGTCAATATTTGTCTCTATTCCTCCCTTACTGACCAAGTATCCAAAGAATTTTCCTGACTGGACACTGAAAGAAGAATTACATGCGTTGAGTTTCATTCGGTATTTACTTAGGATTTTGAAAGTCCTTTCCAAGATCAGTAGGTGATTATCCGTGAGCTTGCTCTTAAAGAGCATGTCATCTATGTAAACCTCCATAGTATCCCCTATTTGATCTTTAAACATCTTTGTAACTAGTCGTTGATAGGTCGCTTCTGCATTCTTAAGGTCGAAAGGCATAACTTTATAACAATACAAACCAACAATGGTTATGAAGGAGGACTTATCTTGATTCGACATGTGAAGGGGGATTTGGTGGTATCCAGAGTACGCATCTAAAAAGCTTATCCTCTCATGCGCTGCTGTAGCATCGACAAGTTGATCAATCTTCAGAAGGGGAAACTGTCTTTGGGACATGCCCTGTTGAGGTCGGTGAATTCGATACAAACTCTCCACTTTCTATTGCTCTTTAGAACTACTACTGGGTTGGATAACTGATAATACGCAAATATTTCTTATTTCATCTCTCGAACCTACGCATTTTTAGCCCCCTCGGGTGCCTTAATCTCTATATTTAAGCCCGTTAACCAGACAACCTCGGTTTATATTATTAACATGCTATACGAGGTATAATTGGGCTTTTGTAGGTATTTAGGTACTAAGTATGGAGTTCGGATGCATTTCGGTGAAGTTCTGTACGCAATCTCACGTTCAAGGGCATTTTAGTCTTTTCACAGCTTGGGTACCTAGCTCGACATTTCACGAAAGTTGTAACCCTCCTCACTAGCTTCACGTGGATGTGAACGGTGCGCGATTTCAAGTCTGTATGAAGAAGTTACGGTGATTTCAGTGGAGGAAAAAATAAGGAAATCAAAAGAGGAGAAGAAAAGAGGAAGAAAAGAATGCAGAAGCTGCTGCTTGGCTCATCCCTACTTGATCAATCGATTGACGATTTCGGTCAATCGATTGACCATTCTGAAATGCTAAAATTTGGCCTTGATCGATCGATCGACCAAAATCATCGATCGATCGATCCCCTGTTTTCTGCAGATATTTTGCATTTGTTTTCTTTCTTCTTTTCTTTTATTCCAACTTACTATATAAGCCAATTTTTTTGTAATAAGAACATATTCAGTAGATACAGGATTTTAGGGTAGAATAGCTTAGGGTTTGGGTGATTTGGTTAGTTCTTCTTCATTTTGTCTTGGATTGACACACTTTTGGGATTGTATGTTGACTATTCATTCACCCTCTCCATTAATATAGATGTAATTCCTTATATTCTTTCTTTCTAGTGTAATTTCCATGCTTTCTAAATTAGTTTACATGCTTTGATTTACGTGCTTCGTAGAATAGTTTTATCGCGTTTATTTACACGCTTTCATTTACCACGTTTTTAACATGCTTTCTAGCTAATTTAAATTAGGTTGTGTTTGAATTGAACTCACTCGAGTTGACGCGTTCCTTTGCTTTAGTGATGGTGTTTACGGGTCTATTTCGGGTACATTGTCCTAGTTATTGTGCCTAGGAGATTTGACGGGGCATATCATGTATGTACCGTGCTTACGACATTTCGCGCGCAATTTCGAGGATATTTGTTAACTCCAAAATCATATTACGCTTTTATGCGGATTTAGGGGCGTGACAACCCTTGGTTCAATTAACTGTCGAAACGAGACGCATTCTAAATAACTCGTCGACCCATGTAATCATTTTATACAAATTAACTCGGGTGAGGGATATTCGACACAACATATAGTTTAACGCTTTGTTAATCTAGTTTCAATACCCTTTCCTAGATTAAATCTTTCCTTTTCATGCATCTTTTAGTTTTTAGTTTGTAATCACCTTTTGCACTTTTATTTCAGACTATTAAATCGTATAAATTCTAACAACTCGTCCCTATGGATTTTTGATACCCGACTTACCGCTATACTCACCAGTTGAGTGTAGTAGTAATTTAGGTTAGTTTGTATAGTCGCGGCGAGATAGAAAACAACGACTATGCATTGTACACTCGCACACTTCTCGCGCGCTATCCAAATGGCGTCGTTTCCTGGGACTTGTTTGTTTTAGACTTTATTTGATTTAGTATTTCATAGTATTTTCTTTCTATTTGTATTATTTGCTAATATTTTGCAGGACTTCCACATTTGAGCACTTAGAAACGCTCGAATTTTTCCCGCACGCACTTACTTTGTGGAATCCACCACTTCAAGCCATTTTGGGGTAAGCATGTCTTATTCCAATTCTTTCGGTAATCCTTGTCATAATTCTCAAAATTCTCGCAAGCCTATGACTTTCGGTGAATACTTAGCATCCCAAAGTGTAACAAATTCAAATATTACTTTGGGCGAGTATAACGAAAGTCAAAATTTAGGTTATTGGAATTTTGATGATGATGATAATGATTTTGGGCCTTTACCTCCCTATAATAGGAATTTTGAAACGAATTCGAATAGTTGTAAAAATTCCTATAATAATGAGTTTTCGTTCAAGTCCGATGGTAATTTTCAAAGTTCCCATTTTCATGGATCCGCACCTCGACCTATGACATTCGATGAGGGTTTGCGTATGTATGAAAATCAGAAAATTCAAAATCATTATTCGGAAGAAAATCATCTTTGGGAGCATGAATGGGATTTATTATTTGAGTCCGATGATGATTTTGCTTCCGAGACTTTCGAAGTCGAGGAATGTTTTGAACCAAGTGAGGTTTTTTTTCCTACTTTGGAACAAACCATTCATCACTTGGCCCATCTTGTAATTGAGATGAAAGCGAGGATGAAATGGATGTAGTAACCATTTGCAATAAGATGATTTCTTCTTTGGATCCCAAAGAAGAAAGTTTCATTGAAAATGATCCTATCTCCTTTGAAATTCCAACTTTGAGCAATGATAACTCATCTCTAGAGTTTGAATTTCTTTCCTCCCCATTTTCATTCTCCGTTACCACACCGTCACAAGTACCCAATGATTCAGTTTCAAACTTTAATGTTTTAAACCTTTTCGCCGATGAGGATTACTTGCTTGAGTCGCCCTCCACGATTGCATTCGTGCCTTCGTGTGCTCCACCTCCCATTCCAATTTCAAAATCTTTGGGAGGATATTCGGCTTTTCTCGGTCCCCACATGTTTTTATCACCCATTCAATCCAAACCCCCCATCGTCCCTCCAAAACTTTTAATTGGCGATGGTTCATTTCTTCCGCCTTACACACGCCTTCCGTTGTTCAAACGAAATTCATATTTTTTGGAAGCCATGCTTGTATGTGAGGGTACCCTGGTTCTCCTCCAAAGTTAAATCATTTTCACGGTGGACCCTCAGCTATTTAGACTTCTAGTGTACAGTTAGTGTGAAGCCTAAATAGTAGGTTGTATATAGTTAGCTTTTTATTCTTTCTTTCTTTTTATTTTTCTTTCCTTTTTAATTTAGTCTAGTGTAATTAGTTAACTTTTTGTTATTTGTTTTTGCTATGCTCGGTACTAACTTGTTTTGTAGATTATTTGGACATGTTCTTATGGGGATCGCGCCAATTTTAGGTAATATCGCTCTTTTCCTCTCTTTGACTTGGTTCTTGATTTACATTGAAGACAATGCCAAGTTTTAAGTTAGGGGGTGTGGGATATTCTATCCTTTTCTGTATTTAGTCCATGTTTTTGCTCACATGTTAGTTACTTAGTATGCTTTTCTTAGAAAAATTCAAAAATTTCAAAAAGATTTTCTTTTTTTTCCCTCCTTTTTTGGGCATTTTGCCTTTGTTTCCGATGATAAATTTCAATAATTGCCTGATCCAATATACAACCCAGTGATGCATGTCCTCGATTTTCGAAGTTATTAGACTTTAGTCTTGATTATTGATATTATGACTAACTTCATGAATTAAACTTTAATCCCATGAGCACATGCACTTTTATGGTTCTATTGATTTGGTTTAAGATTTTTATAACTCGATAATCTTTTATTGCATTGTATATACTTACACCGAGTAAGCTTTGTACCTTTCGTCATTTGTGAGTGTATACACTATTCTTTTCTCATTGAAAACGTTGAATTTGTTGGTAATCTCTCTATTCTTTCATTTGATTGTTCATTAATTGAGTTCATACTTGAAATGTGTTACTTGAGCATGACTTTCATTTACTGTTTTGATGCGAGAATTGCGTAAACTTTTGGAAATGATCATAGGCCCTCTTTGTTATATCACCCATATTAGCCTTGACCTCACCCTTATATGTTTACCCTCGTTAACCCCTTTGAGCCTAAATATAGCCTTTCGTTTCATAACCCAAATCCCATAACAAACTCCAAATTGGAGATTTAAACCATACATACACTTTCCATACCTTTGTTTGGTTTGTTACTTAGGATTGAATGATGTTGTTATGATTTCGGTTGCAATTTAGGCATATGAGAGTTTGAAAAGTAAAAAGAAAGAAAGAAGTGAAAAAAGAGAAGAAAAAGAGAAAGCAAAAAGCAAAAGAAAAGAAAAGAGAAAATGAGAAAAAGAAGAAAAGAAGAAAAGAAAAAGAAAGAGAAGTTTGTAAATGTTGTATATAGTTCAATAAGCTTTGATTACTCTCCCCGATGATATATCTGATGCCTTTTTGGATCTTGTTTTCCAATTTTAATATTGCCCGCATTTTCCCAATATCCCGAGTTTTCATCCTGAACACTTTGAATCCGTACATACATTCCTTCATTTAGTACCCTAGCCTGGCCTACATTATAACCCTATTAAAGTCCAATGTGATCTTAGGTTGATGTAATTTAAAAGTTGAAATAGTTTTGATAATCTGTGAAATTACATTTTGCCTCTTTTAGTGTGCGTTATCCTTTCATTGAGATTTTAATTTTTCAGTTTTTATATAGCGTTCTTCATTTATGACATGTGTGCGGCCTAGTTTCCATTTCCATTTACCCTGTAGCCCGCATGTTCCATGTGTTAGCTCCCTGTTTCGAGTGAATTCACTTGATGAGTGTAATGCTCGTGAGGACTGAATATATTATTGCTTTAATGTTTATCCGGTTTGTATAAGTTTTTGCCAAATCACACTTTACATGTGCTCTCTCCCCTCCCACATTTTAAGGTTTCAATTCTATGAGGTGCATTATATAATGTTAATGATTCAGACTTTTGTGTGAATTCATTCACTTTGCTAATAATGCATATGAAATCTTTTTCGCTTTTGTTGGGCTTGTCGCATGTTGGTTTGGGCATATTTTGAGGAAGCCAAGTTATATTTGTGGGTACCATCCCTGAAAACCGTCACGAGACGACACTCGTCCACTAGGGTGACCTAGGGGTTTAACGGCTTATTGCATATGCTAAAGGCAATCGAATCACCCATAAAAGTGGCCTAGTGCTTTTATAACATAATTTTGTACTATCTCGTGCTTTTGGTTGGCTTGTAGTTCTTGTTGCAGCCTATTTCATTGCTAGGGACTAGCAGGGTGTGATAATACGCAAATATTGCGTATTTCATCTCTCGAACCTACCAATTTTTAGCCCCCTCGGGTGCCTTAATCTCTATATTTAAGCCCGTTAACCAGACAACCTCGGTTTATATTGTTAACAAGATATATGAGGTATAATTGGGCTTTTGTAGGTATTTAGATACTAAGTATGGAGTTCGGACGCATTCCGGTGAAGTTTTGTACGCAATCGCACATTAAATGGCAGTTTAGTCTTTCATAGCTTGGGTACCTGGACCGATATTTCACGAAAGATGTATCCCTCCCCTCTAGCTTCGTGTGGCCGCGAACGGTGGGCGAGTACGAGTCCGTATGAAGAAGTTACAGCGATTTCGGCGGAGGGAAAAACTAGGAAATCAAAGGAGGAGAAGAAAAGAGGAAGAAAAGAATGCAGAAGTTGCTGCTTGGCTCACCCCTGCTTGATCGATCGATCGACGATTTTGGTCGATCAATCGACCATTCTGAAATGTCAAAATTTGGCCTCGATCGATCGATCGATCCCCTATTTTCTGCATATATTTTGCATTTGTTTTCTTTCTTCTTTTCTTTTATTCCAACTTACTATATAAGCCAATTTTGTTGTAATAAGAAGATATTCAGTAGATAAAAGATTTTAGGGAAGAATAGCTTAGGGTTTGGGTGATTGGGTTAGTTCTTCTTCATTCCTTCTTGGATTGACACACTTTTGGGATTGTATGTTGACTATTCATTCACCCTCTCCATTAATATAGTTGTAATTCCTTATATTCTTTCTTTCTAGTGTAATTTCCATGCTTTCTAAATTAGTTTACATGCTTTGATTTACGTGCTTTGTAGAAAAGTTTTATCGCGTTTATTTACACGCTTTCATTTATCGCGTTTTTAACATGATTTCTAGCTAATTTAAATTAGGTTGTGTTTGAATTGAACACACTCGAGTTGATGCGTTGCTTTGCTTTGGTGATGGTGTTTATGAGTCTATTTCGGGTGCGTTGTCCTAGTTATTGTGCCTAGGAGATTTGAAGGGGCATATCATGTATGTCCCGTGCTTACGAACTTTCGCACGGAATTTTCGGGATATTTTTTGATGCCAAAATCATTTTAGGCTTTTATGCGGATTTAGGGGTGTGACAACCGTTGATTCAATTAACTGTCGAAACGAGACGCATTCTGAATAATTCGTCGACCCGTGTAACCATTTTATACAAATTAACTCAGGTGAGGTATATTCGATGCAACCTATAGTTTGCCTCTTTGTTAATCTAGTTTCAATACCCTTGCCTAGATTAAATCATTCCCTTTCATGCATCTTTTACTTTTTAGTTTGTAATCACCTTTTGCACTTTTATTTCGGAGTATTAAATCGTATAAATTCTAACAACTCGTCCCTGCTGATTTTTGATACCTGATTTACCGCTATACTCACCAATTGAGTGTAGTAGTAATTTAGGTTTGTTTGTATAGTCGCGGAGAGACAGAAAACAACGACTGTGCACTTTACACGCGCACACTTCTCACGCGCGAGAAGCGTGCGCGTGAGAAGTGTGCAGAAGCGTGCACGTGTAAAGTGCACAGTCGTTGTTTTCTGTCCTGCCGCGACTATACAAACAAACCTAAATTACTACTACACTCAATTGGTGAGTATAGCGGTAAGTCGGGTATCAAAAATCCACAGGAACGAGTTGTTAGAATTTATACGATTTAATACTCCGAAATAAAAGTGCAAAAGGTGATTACAAAATAAAAAGTAAAAGATGCTTGAAAGGGAAAGATTTAATCTAGGCAAGGGTATAGAAACTAGATTAACAAATCGGTAAACTATAGGTACGTCTAATTTCCTTTACCCGAGTTAATTTGTATAAAATGGTTACATGGGTTGACGAGTTATTTAGAATGCGTCTCGTTTCGACAGTTAATTGAACCAAGGGTTTTCACGCCCCTAAATCCGTATAAAAGCCTAATATGATTTTGGCGTCAACAAATATACCGGAAATTGCGCGCGAAAGGTCATAAGAACGGGACATACATGATATGCCCCGTCAAATCTCCTAGGAGCAATAACTAGGACAACGCACCCGAAATAGACCCGTAAACACCATTACCAAAGAAAAGCAACGTGTCAACTCGAGTGAGTTCACTTCAAACACAACCTAATTTAAATTAGCTAGAAAGCATGTTAAAAATGCGGTAAACGAAAGCTTGTAAATAAACGTGATAAAACTGTTCTACAAGGCACGTAAATCAAATCATGTAAACTAATTTAGAAAGCATGGAAATTACACTAGAAAGAATGAATAAAAGGAATTACATCTATATTAATGGAGAGGGTGAATGAAAAGTCAACAAACAAGCCCAAAAGTGTGTCAATCCAAGAAGAAATGAAGAAGAACTAACCAAGTCACCCAAACCCTAAGCTATTCTACCCTAAAATCCTGTATCTACAGAATATGTTCTTATTACAAAAAAATTGGCTTATATAGTAAGTTGGAATAAAAGAAAAGAAGAAAGAAAACAAATGCAAAATATTTGTAGAAAATAGGGGATCGATGATTTTGGTCGATCGATCGATCAAGGACAAATTTTGGCATTTCAGAATGGTCGATTGATCGAACAAAATCGTCGATCGATCGATCAAGCATGGGTGAGCCAAGCAACAACTTCTGCATTCTTTTCTTCCGTTTTTCTTCTCATCTTTTGATTTCCTTGTTTTTCCCTCCGCGAAAATCGCGGTAACTTCTTCGTACGGACTCGGAATCGCGCACCGTTCATGGCCACGCGAAGCTAGCGAGGAGGAATACAACTTCTATGAAATCTCGGGCCAGGTACCCAATCTTTGAAAAGATTAAAATGCCCTTGAATGTGCGATTGGGTACGAAACTTCACCGAAATGCGTCTGAACTCCATACTTAGTACCTAAATACCTACAAAAGCCCAATTATACCTCATATAGCATGTTAACAATATAAACCGAGGTTGTCTGGTTAACGAGCTTAAATATAGATATTAAGGCACCCGAGGGGGCTAAAAATGCATAGGTTCGAGAGTTGAAATACGGAATATTTGCGTGTTATCACACCTCCTAACTTACACATTGCTAGTCCCTAGCAATGAAATAGGATGCAACAAGAACTACAAGCAAACCAAAAGCATGAGATAGTACAAAAGTATGTTATAAAAGCACAAGGCCACTTTCGCAGGAGATTCGATTGCATTTAGTATATGCAATAAGCCGTTAAACACCTAGGTCACCCTAGTGGGCGAGTGTCGTCTCAGGGATGGTACCCACAAACATCACATGGTTTCCTAAAAATATGCCCAAACCAACATGCGATAAGCCCAACTAAAGCGAAAACGATTTCATATGCATTATTAGCAAAGTGAATGAATTCACACAAAAGTCCGAATCATTAACATTATAGAATGCACCTTATATAATTGAAACCTTAAAATGTGGGAGGGGAGAGAGCACATGTAAAGTGTGATTTGGAAAAAGCTTATATAAACCGGATAAACATTAAAGCCAGAATATATTCAATCCTCACGGGCATTACACTCATCAAGTGAATTCACTCGAAACATGGAGCTAACACACGGAACATGCGGGCTAAAGAGTAAATGTAAATGGAAGCTAGGCCGAACACATGTCATAAATGAAGAACGCGATATAAAAACTGAAAAATCATAATCTCAATGAAAGGATAATGCACACTAAAAGAGGCGAAATGTATTTTCACAGATTATCAAAATTATTTCAACTTTTAAATTATATCAACCTAAGATCACATAGGACTTTAATAGGGTTATAATGTAGGCTAGGCTAGTGTACGAAATGAAGGAATGTATGTATGGATTCAAAGTGTTCAGGATGAAAACTTGGGACATTGGGAAAATTCGGGCAATATCAAAATTGGAAAAAAAGTTCCAAAAAGGCATTAGATATATCATCAGGGAGAGTAATCAAATCTTATTGAACTATATTCAACATTTACAAACTTCTCTTTCTTTTTCTTTTCTTCTTTTTCTCATTTTCTCTTTTGTTTTCTTTTTCTTTTTACTTTTTCTTTTTCTTCTCTTTTTTCACTACTTTCTTTCTTTTTACTTTTCAAACTCTCATATGCCTAAATTGCAACCGACAGCATAACAACATCGTTCAATCCTAAGTAACAAACCAAACAAAGGTATGGAAATTGTATGTATGGTTTAAAACTACAATTTGGAGTTGGTTATGGGATTTGGGTTATGAAACGAAAGGCTATATTTAGGCTCAAAGGGGTTAACGAGGGAAAACATATAAGGGTGAGGTCAAGGCTAATATGGGTGATATAAAAAAGAGGGCCTATGATCATTTCCAAAAGTTTACGCAATTCTCGCATAAAAAACAATAAATAAAAATCATGCTCAAGTAACACATTTCAAGTATGAACTCAATTAATGAACGGTCAAATGAAAGAATAGAGAGATTACCAATGAATTCAACGTTTTCAATGAGAAAAGAATAGTGTATACACTCACAAACGACGAAAGGTACAAAGCTTACTCGGTGTAAGTATATACAATGCAATAAAATATTACAGAGTTATAAAAATCTTAAACCAAATCAATAGAACCATAAAAGTCCATGTGTTCATGGGATTAAGTTTAATTCATGAAGTTAGTCATAATATCAATAATCGAGACTAAAGTCTAATAACTTATAAAATCGAGAACATGAATCATTGGGTTGTATATTGGATAGTGAAATTATTGAAATTGATCATCGAAAACAAGGGCAAAATGCCCAAAAAAGGAGAAAAAAGAAAGACAATCTTTTTGAAATTTTTGAATTTATCTAAGACAACCATACTAAGTAACTAACATGTGAGAAAAAACATCGACTAAATACAGAAAATGATAGAATATCCCACACCCCCTAACTAAAAACTTTACATTGTCCTCAATGTAAATCAAGAACCAAGTCAAAGAGAGGAAAAGAGCGATATTACCCAAAATTGGAGCGATCCCCATAAGAACAAGTCCAAAGAATCTACAAAACAAGTTAGTACCGAGCATAGCAAAAACAAATAAAAAAAGTTAAATAATTACACTAGACTAAATTAAAAAGGAAAGAAAAATAAAAAGAAAGAAAGAATGAAAAGCTAACTATATACAACCTACTATTTAGGCTTCACACTAACTGTAAACTAGAAGTCTAAATAGCTGAGGGTCCACCGTGAAAATGATTTGACTTTGGAGGAGAACCGGTGTACCCTCACATGCAAGCATGCCTTCCAAAAAATATGAATTCCATTTGAACAACGGAAGACATGTGTAAGGCGGAAGAAATGAACCATCATCAATTAAATGTTTTGGAGGGACGATGGGGGGTTTGGATTGAACGGGTGATAAAAACATGTGGGTACCGAGAATAACCGAATATCCTTTTAAAGATTTTGAAATTGGAATGGCAGGCGGCGCACACGAAGGCACGAATGCAATCGTGGAGGGCGACTCGAGCAAGTACTCCTCATCGGCGAAAAGGTTTAAAACAATAAAGTTTGAAACCGAATCATCGGGTGCTTGTGATGGAGTGGTAACGGAGAATGAAAATGGGGAGTAAAGAAATTCAAACTCAATAGATGAGTTATCATCGCTCAAAGTTGGAATTTCAAAGGAGATATGATCATTTTCAATGAAACTTTCTTCTTTGGGATCCAAAGAAGAAATCATCTCATTGCAAATGGATACTACATCCATTTCATCCTCTCTTTCATTCTCAATTAAAAGATGGGCCAAGTGACGAATGGTTTGTTCCAAAGTAGGCACAAAAACCTCACTTGGTTTAAAATATTCCTCGACTTCGAAAGTCTCGGAAACGAAATCATCGTCGGACTCAAATAATAAATCCAATTAATGCTCCCAAAGATGATTTTCTTCCCGATAACGATTTTCAATTTTCTCATTTTCATACGTACACAAACCCTCACCGAATGTCATTGGTCGAGGTGCGGATCCATGAAAATCGGAACTTTGAAAATTACCACCGAACTTAAACGAAAACTCATTATTATAGGAATTTTTAAAACTATTCGAATTCATTTCAAAATTCCTATTATAATGAGGTAAAGGCCCAAAATCATTATCATCATCATCAAAATTCCAATAACCTAAATTTTGACTTTCGTTATACCCGCCCAAAGTAATATTTGAATTTGTTACACTTTCGGATGCTAAGTATTCACCGAAAGTCATAGCTTGTGAGAATTTTGAGAATTATGACAAGGATGACCAACAGAATTGGAGTAAGATATGCTTACCCCCAAAACGTCTCGAAGTGGCGGATTCCACAAAGTAAGTGCGCGCGGGAGAAATTCGAGCGTTTCTAAGTGCTCAAATGTGGAAGTCCTACAAAACATTAGCAAATAATACAAATAGAAAGAAAATACTATGAAATACTAAATCAAATAAAGTCTGAAACAAACAAGTCCCCGGCAATGGTGCCATTTTGATAGCGCGCGAGAAGCGTGCGTGTATAAAGTGCACAGTCGTTGTTTTCTGTCCTGCCGCGATTATACCAACAAACCTAAATTACTACTACACTCAACTGGTGAGTATAGCGGTAAGTCGGGTATCAAAAATCCACAGGGACGAGTTGTTAGAGTTTATACGATTTAATAGTTAGAAATAAAAGTGCAAAAGGAGATTACAAACTAAAAAGTAAAAGATGCATGAAAGGGAAAGATTTAATCTAGGCAAGGGTATTGAAACTAGCTTAACAAAGAGGTAAACTATAGGTTGCGTCGAATATCCCTCACCTGAGTTAATTTGTATAAAATGGTTACATGGGTCGGCGAGTTATTTAGAATGCATCTCCTTTCTACAGTTAATTGAACCAAGGGTTGTCACGCCCCTAAATCCGCATAAAATCCTAATATGATTTTGGCATCAACAAATATCCTAGAAATTTCGTGCCAAAGGTCGTAAGCACGGGACATACATGATATGCCCCGTCAAATCTCCTAGGTGAAATAACTAGGACAATGCACCCGAAATAGACCCGTAAACACCATCACCAAAGCAAAGCAACGCGTCAACTCGAGTGAGTTCAATTCAAACACAACCTAATTTAAATTAGCTAGAAAGCATGTTAAAAACGCGGTAAATGAAAGCGTGTAAATAAACGCGATAAAACTATTCTACAAAGCACGTAAATCGAATCATGTAAACTAATTTAAAAAGCATGGAAATTACACTAGAAAGAAAGAATATAAGGAATTATAACTATATTAATGGAGAGGGTGAATGAATAGTCAACATACAAGCCCAAAAGTGCGTCAATCCAAGAAGAAGTGAAGAAGAACTAACCAAATCACCAAAACCCTAAGCTATTCTACCCTAAAATCCTGTATCTACTGAATATGTTCTTATTACAACAAAATTGGCTTATATAGTAAGTTGGAATAAAGGAAAAGAAGAAATAAAACAAATGCAAAATATCTGCCGAAAACAGGGGATTGGTCGATCGATGTTTTTGGTCGATCGATTGATCAAGGCCAAATTTTGGAATTTCAGAATGGTCAATCGATCAACCAAAATCGTCGATCGATCGATCAAGAAGGGGTGAGCCAAGCAGTAGCTTCTGCATTCTTTTCTTCCTATTTACTTCTCCTCTTTTGATTGCCTAGTTTTTCCCTCCGCTGAAATCGCCGTAACTTCTTCATACGGACTCGGAATTGCACACCGTTCGCGGTCACGCGAAGCTAGAGTGGAGGGATACAAATTTAATGAAATATTAGGCCTGGTACCCAAGCTATGAAAAGAATAAAAGGCCCTTGAACGTGCGATTGCGTATGAAACTTCATCGGAATGTGTCTGAACTCCATACTTAGTACCTAATACCTAGAAAGCCCAATTATACCTCATATAGCATGTTAATAATATAAACCGAGGTTGTCTGGTTAACAGGCTTAAATATAGAGATTAAGGCACCCGAGGGTGCTAAAAATGCGTATGTTCGAGAAATGAAATACGCAATATTAGCGTATTATCCATAACCATTTAGGAAATTGAACCTCCCATATGGAACCTGCATCCGGTAGCTTCCTAACCTCTTGCTCTACTGCTTTAGCTTTCTCTGGGGGCATTCGGCGAGCCTTTTGTGTGACTGGGTTGAAAGATGGGTCCACGTGCAATTGATGACAAGCAATGTTAGGAACAATCCTAGACATCTCGTAGGCCTCCCATGCAAAAACATCCAAGTTGCTCTGGAGAAGGGTGATTAGTTCTTTCTTTTCACAATCAGTCAAGGAGGTACCTATCAAAAACTTCTTTTTAGTAGAGCTACTCCCATTTGCGATTTCTTCCAGGTCTTCAATGACTTTCTCATAGGGAAGGAGCCTGGTCTCCACTAATCTTGGTCAATCGTAGCTTAACTTATATTTGGAGGGCACCAACCCCTCCTGGGCTTCCTCCTTATTTTTTGTTTCCACTTTCTTCTCCTGTTTAGGGTGTATGGCCTCTATGAAACACTTCCTTGCCACAGCTTGGTCCCCATGGATATCAACCACTCCTCGATTAGTTACACAATTCAACTTCTGATAATAGGTTCATGGAACGACTTTCATTGCATGGAGCCATCCCATGCTGAAGATGTCTTGGTATGCTGATTTGATATCAACAACAAGAAACTCAATCATTTAAAAGATGATTCCTGCCCTGACTGGTAGGATGATATTTCCCAAAGGTACTATGATTTTTGTTGTGAAGCCAACTAATGGAACAGTGGCCTCCTTGAGGTCGGTTACACTCAGTTTTAACTTTTTGAACAATTCCAGGTACATTACCTCGGACGAACTGCCTTGGTTGATGAGCAACTTGTGATGTCCCAGTTTGTTATCCTAAGTGTAATGACCAATGCGTCATGATGAGACCCCAACCAAATTTTCATCCGTGAACACAATATACTTATTGTAATCGACGTCCTCCGGTCGTCGATGCTTCCCTGCCTGAGTCTTGTCTTCTTAACTTCCATTCGGGATTCATTTCCTTGAATTTGTTTGAGGTTTGTGCCCCATGTATTACTACAAATTCAAGGCCGATATCCTCCTCTAGGACATTATCTACCCTCTGCTAGCCATTTGCTGCTACCTTATCTGTCCTCTTCTCCATAAACTCATTAAGGTGCTTGGCTTGAGCTAACTCCTCGAGGTGAGACTTGAGAGTTTTATAATGCTCCATCTTATGACTTCCTTCCTTATGGAATGCGAACCTTAGTGCGTAATTCCGTTTAGAAGGGTCTCCTCCCATCTTTTTGGCCATTTAATAAATGGCTCCTCTTTAATCTTTGCAAGGATCTCGTATATCGTCTCCTTGAAGACTGTGTTTACAGCCCAAAATTCCTTCAAGGCATCATTCTTGTTCCCATTCATGGAGCCATTTTTGACCTTATTTTTGTTCCCTTTCTACCGTGGTTCATCTTTCTTGGCTCCTTTTCCATCCTTCATGCGACCATGCGCCCTTGCATTAAGATGGGTCACATTCTTAACTTTGGCTTATTTTTTAATACGAGACATCAAGTCATCGATGAATGCAGCCTGCTTCTTAATTAGGGACTGGTGCAGGAGGTAGGAGCTCGGCAAATCGATTTTAAAGGATTCTACAGTGACCTACTCTGTGGCTTTTTCTTCAAAGTAAGAAGTGCATCCATCGTCTTCGGGTAGGAGCTGCTTGTTATAAAGTGAGTTGTAAACTGCTCAGCCAAGGATTTTAAATTTTTGATGGACCTATGATGTAGCTTTTCAAACCACTTACGGGCCACATCGTGCAAGCTCGAAGGGAAGATTCGACACATGAGCACATCATTATGACTCCACAGAATCATATCTTGGCGGTGTTTCTTGACATGGTCAATGGGATCAGTCTTCCCATCGTAAATCTTAAACTTGGGAATCGCAAAATTCTTCGGAACCTCTTCTTATTTTATCTCCATTGAAAAAGGGAACTTCATCTGGGTTTTGAGAGATCAGCTGGCTAGCTCTCTCGTCGATCTGGCACCGCAATAAGCTGGGTGCTGGTCCATTTCCCTCTAAACCAAACTTTGTATGTCATCGTTCTGTCAACCGGGCCTCCTGTAACGGTGAGCTGGTGGTACTCATTCGGAATGGTCATCATATAAATAATGCCTGTCTGTTCTTTCTAACCCATGCCTCGGGCTCCTTCCTCGGTTGTGAAATTTGCTAGCCTAAGGGTTAGGAGTCCGGTTGTGGCGTTGCCTCAAGCTTTGATGGAGTTTTATCTCCATCATTCCCAGGTGCCTCTTGAGGTGAGCATTTTCATCTTGTTATTGGCAAGTAGCCTCCTCCTTCTCATGGAGTCTAGCCTCATAGGCGTCTATTAGCCTGGAGATCTGCATGGACCTAGGTGGCCCCTAGATTTCTTAGGAGACCTTCCTCTCCTAGTGATGTCTTTGGTTTGAATGGTGCATTTCAGACCTTACCCTTGGAGGGTTAGACTGCTGCTGAATATCTCCTGCTTGAGGGATAGTACTGCTGTGATGGGACATCGTTGGTTCTTATTGGTGAAGGTTTTCGTAGGAAAAATAATCGTTTCCCACAAACGGTGCTAATTGTGGTGACAAAAATCTCAACACAAGTAATTAATGAAGGAAAACACTCACCAAGATAATAAGAACAATAATAGTCACAATCACATAACACAAGAATATACATGGTTCAGAAAATTGCCTACGTCCATAGAGAGATCTACTGTTGTATTTAAGTAACTCTCGAGAATGTTTTTCATGTGCCCCTATGCCCTGTTTGACAAAAGAGGTACCCACAAGTAGCATAATCTGCACCAACATAAAAATACATATTCGGGCTTATACCCTTACAAAATTCCCAATAGGTAAAGGACTAAAGCTGAGAAGCACCTATACTAGAGCCAACTGAGCTGAAATCGGAGAGCAAGTAAGGCTACACGACTGCTATGGACAATCATACTGTCCCTGTCTATGAACACCTGGGGTGGACATTTAATTTTAGGCCAGAGCCCGAGGTGTGCAAGAATTAACTTGAATAATTTATGAATACAATAGTACAATCAATGCACAAATAAATACCCCTTTTTCGTCACTCACATACGTGTAAAATATCACCTCTCATCTAAGCGTGATATTATTCGCACCCCAATACGTCCCAAATAATAAATTATGGCATCATCTCAATTATGAAAGGAATTTAGTCCTAATTAATTAAATTAAATGCCATCCCTATGTTTAAATCACCAACTTATATTAATTCCAGTCTCTTCAATATCAAGTATATGGCCTAAACATCTATTATGCGTGAAATAATATTTAGTGTCCATATCCGTAGATAATTTAATTTATTTCCATAATATCTAGGGAGTTTATAATATATGTCCTTACATATATATGATGCACAAGGGCATATACCGTTGGTGTCAAATTCGTGCTCTATCGGCAAGTTCGAAGGAATCCTTACATTCTAAGCGGGCAGTCCGAAGGAATCCCAACATCCTAAGCGGACACCACAAAACACACATAAGTTATGGTCAGTCCCTACGCAGGACACCTGTATACGGCCCATACCCAGTGGTGATACATGAAGGTTTAGTTCCATACCTACCGCTCAAGGTTTGAGCCTCTACGTAGTACCTATATGGCCTACACAACGTCAAGCCCACATGTACCGACGTGTGGTCAATGGCCCGAACGGACGAACCCCTAAGCCGATAAGAAGATCCACTGGTATGTCCACACACAAATATAATATAATACATATTATTATTCCAACATAATATGTAAAGGTAATGACTCTTTAATTACCATAAGTTCCAATCCAAAGTCCATACCATTTTTCCAACTATTAATAATTTATTATCAAATTAATTATTATATTCCATTCCAACAATATAATGACAAAACCATCCAGTTTAATGTAATTAATTGTAATTAAAATATGGGTATAATATCATTTCATTTATTTATTAACCCACCATAATTTCCCAAGCCCCAACTTTACATAACTGTCCTTTATTCCCCATATGCTACCCCGGTTAACCATCGTTTTAACTCAGAAAATTTATTCTAAAACCAAAAGGAATGAATTATCAGCCATCCATCAGGTCGCTCGAATGATTGTCTCCCTCGTTCATGTGACATTGCAAGTCGTTCGAATGAGGCCCAACCTCATTTGAACGATTTTATGCCATTTTACCAAATTCCCCTTCTTCCACACCTACTTCTTTAGAAAACCTCTTGTAAAACCGAATAAATGCGGTGTGTGATACCGATTTAAATTAATTCGCAAGTTTCCAAGTAAATGTTATTTAATTGGATTCTATTTATAAACCAAAAATATTTCATCCCCTAAACATGCAATTATGTGTGTGCGTGTGTCAAACCATAAATAGCTAAATCATGCGACACAAATTTAAGGAAAAATACCCGAAGGGCAAAACTCTTTTTATTTCTAGAACTTTAAAGAATTCACAAGACCATTGACTTACATACAACCTAATAATTGCCCACAAGTGTAACGCACGGTGTCTTCGTCAAACCTTCAAAGCAACGACTAGAAATATCGTTGGTTGGAATCTCTCGCAAGAACTCCAGATGGTCATCAATGAAGAAGAAAACGATTTCTCCACAAGTGTGAACTTTATAAGGACTCCCTCCACAATAGCACGCAGCTCTCCGATTGTAGAGTTCTCCCCACAAAGATTAAACCACAACAAAGTGTGTTCTTTAACACTAAAAACAATTCACTAAAGCATATTGGGATTTTTGTGAATTATAAACAAAAAGGGATTAAACCCTAAAAGGAAGAAGCCAAAAGTATTATGCTTTCGCAGTTTTTTTGTTCTGTAAAATGATAGGACTTCTTAATGAAAAAGAAAACATTTAATGAGTATTTATAAGAAAACACGTTGCCTCGGTATTAGAGCTCGTTCTAACGAGAAACAGGTGTCGCTGGAACGAAGGACCCGTGTCTTTCAACCGACATCGCGCGACATACCAATCTCGCTTGAACGAGATGCTGATCTGGCTTGAATGACCTGGTCGTCAAAAAAATTATTTTAATCTCCGCTCCAACACTTAGAAAAAATACTCATTCTCAAATTTTGACGAAAAAGTCCGCTCCAACACTTAGAAAATATTTTGTATTAATATCCCAAAAGCTGTAAGTGTAAAGTTAAGATATTTAAAAGTAAACTTTGCGGAGTCTTGAATGATGAAGAACTTGATTAATTTAGATCCGTTTTGATGTAGATTGTTCTTGAATGATCTTTGACGGTGTAGGAGTATATGACATAATAAATTGATAACGGACTTATAAAAATATGTCCTTACACCTCTAAAACCCAAAACACATTCATGAATCCCAGGTAACAGTTATACATGCCTACCAATTTCAATACGGATATATTTAGGGCTAATGAGTATAGTTGGGATTTTTATCACAATGAAGCATTCTCCAATTTCAACGTCACTTTATTTCGCTAATAGAGTTATTAAACTAGGGATTTATAGAATGAATATCAGTTCTTTAATTACCATAGCAGTCCTTACATTAGTCATTTATTTTGTCTCCCAATTATCATCAAAACTTAAGGAGATCTAGTACCCAAAAATCAGATTTTAAATACTTAATTTCTGGGACTATTCCTACATATAAATTTCTTCCTCTACATGTTACATTCATCATCATCAATCAAATATAACAAGCCTTAAATCCCAGAAATCAAAATGGGAATAAACGTTATGCATTGAGAAATAAATTGAAACACATAGACTAAGCAAGAAAATTCTTGCCTTTAATTATGTAGAGGAGAAACCCTTTGATTCCTCTTTTGTATTAGCCTTTTTCTCCCTTCTTTGGTGTTTCTCCCATTTTCTCTCGTAACCACACTTTTAGGTTTGTGGAATAATAGTTGGGGGGAGGGGGGGGGAGGGGGGGAGTTGTTTACCCCCACTAAACCTCTAATTAGGAGCCTAATCCTGAGTTGGACCATACGCCCAACTTTTGGACCCCAAAATGGACCCGAACCCATAATCTAATTAGCCCAAAAGCTTCCCAACTTATATATATGACCCATGACCAATTCTAAATATTTAAAACACTAAACCGAGTCTATAACACTCTCCAAAGCGCATCCCAAATATTTTTATTTCACTTGGACATTTTATTATGCTAAAACGACACGCGCCCAAATTTTATTTATGTGTTATTTATTTTTCACTCGCAAGCCCATTATGTCCAGTTGCGTTTTATATTTATTTAATCATAAATAATCGTTTATTTTAACTTAAAAAATTTCCCATCTAGATTTAAATTCGTCTGATTTAAATTTATTCCCAAATTACGATTTAAATATCAAATTTAAATTTGTCAAAATATTTTACTAAAGAATTACAGGGTATTACAATAACAATTAGTCTACTCTACTTAACTGCTAGTCGTACCGACATTTCTTTTTGTGTAGGAGTTTGTTCCCATTATCAGGTTGCCCCAAAAGAGTCACACTTACGTTCCATGAAACGTATAATCAAATATGTAAGTGGTCTTTTGGAATTCGGTATTCTTTTTGACACCAATGATTGTCTTTCAGTATATTCGGATCCTGATTGGGAAAGAGACATTGATGGTTGCAAAAGCACCTCTAGTGGATGTTTTTATTTTGGGATTGCACATGTCTCATGGATGAGTAAAAAGAAAAACTCCATTTCTTTACCCATGGCAAAAGAAAAATATATTATTGTCGGGAGTTTTTGAACACAACTCATTTGGATGAAACAAATGTTGGAGGATTATGGTATATCCCAAGGCACAATAACTACTTATTGTGATAATACGAGCGTAATTCATATATCCCGGAATCCCATCCAACATTCTAGAATAAAGAATTTTTGGATTCGTGAGCACTATATCCATAAGTTAGTTAAGTTAGTCGAAGAAAAAGTCGTCTCCTTAAGCTTTGTAGGAATCGAACGTCAATTGACCGATATCTTTAACAAAACCTTTAGATGCCCTTAGGTTCAAGAACCTTAGGAAATCCTTAGGGGTTTGCTCCCTTGACTAAGTTTAGAATATTTTACCTAGTTTAGGGTTAGATTAATGTCTATCTTTTCCTTATGAACTAGATTATGTTTCTGTATATATTTTATTTAAAAATTCAAAAATATTTTTAGTGTTGTTTATTTTGCAAAAGGTTTTAAAAAATTTAAAAATATTTTGTTTTAGGATAGTTTTGTGAGACATTAGTATCAAAATTGCATTCCACTATCATGTGACTGACAATAAGTTGCTAGTCTCGATATCGTCTCACTTGTGCATTTTATGCTTTATCATGATGTTTTGATGGTTTTTTATGATATATCCTTTATGGTTGGCCTCAACTCATTAGCTTATATGCACGCACCTTTCATGAATTCGTGAGGATGTTAGTTCCTCTTTACACTTATTGGGTGAGGTTTAATGTTCTCTTATCAATCCTGCCACCTAATGATAAAGCAATATAAAATGATTTTGTGCATGTAAGAACCATTGCCCATGCTTGTGGAATATATCAAAATGAGAGTGCAAGGGAAGCATCCCACGAAAAGAAAAATCTTTTGTGTGAAAAGCCACCATTGATAAAGAGCCTAAAATAGTAGAACCAAAAAATTGCCAAGGCATGGTTTAGTTTTCATTGATGCTTCGAAAAGAAAGATTTAATTATTAATCCTTCATTATATAGAGAGAATATAAAAAATTGCACATGAGGGTGATATGTCGAAGATCAATGGGTTTGCACAATAATAAAAATTATTGCATTTTATATGTTGTTAATGGGATGAGAATCATGTCACTTCTAAGCATGTCATTTAAGTGAATTGACTCTGATTGAGTTCTTTTATATTATCACATAGTTGATTTGAGTGTTTGACTTTTAGGAAATGTTGTTTTGCATCTTGCACTAGTACGATATTATTAGGTGATGCTCTTACTCGATCTGTTCACACCCCTACATTCCATATCCATGAACATAATGTTTTTAACATTTTCTAGAACGTGTTTAACAATTTTTTTCATATTTATATGATAGTTATTACTGTATGTAATGTTATCATATTTAAAACATCAGGTTTTTGAATTATGACAACCCGCTTATCAAAATAAGAGGTGGCCAGCCCGATACTCCAATATTAACAGGGGTCATAGATGGTCCATTCTTAGCATCACCAAAAATATAATAAGCTTACGAGATAACTACCCATAATTTTGGAAAACGGATTGTCAAAATATTGTATGTAAATTGAAATAAAAGCATTTAAACAACCCAAATTTTAAGAGAAGGTGGATAAATCTACAAGAAGTAAACTGAAAAGTATATATATAACACAATAACCGAATAAGATGTCGGTTAACAGACTCTTACAACTTATATTCAACAATTACATTAAGTTACATAATACATTAGAGTAGGCAAATACAAAAGCTTGGGCCATACGCACGAATAAATAACCCGATCATAACTAGAATACAAAAATTAAGGCGTCTATAACAAAATATCCTGCAACATCCGCAAGGTGTTGCAACTCCAAGACATTGGAATGGGGAAGTCAATACGAGCATCCTTGCGGCGGAAAACCTGAGCGAATATAAGTTTCATGCACAACAAGAAATATGAACGGGTTAGGGCCCGGTTTTATATAATCACCAGATGAATAAAGAGTATGACAATTATGAGCAATAATTATCATTGATAATGATAAGAATCTACCTACTCAATCTTAGAGCATAAACTAAAGAAGTTAGAATGACTATAAATTTAATTCAATTATACAACAGGGTGTGAATAATCATTGTTAACTAAAAAAACACCATTATTTTTTACACCGTTTCATTGCACCATTCCCAAATATCATTTGGAACTGTATTTAAAACCATTTTATCTTAGAGGACTTTATCATAAATCAAGTCCCACTTGAACAAGAATAGTTATATTCAACCATATACAACGATTCTAAGACCGTCCTTCCGAGTTTCCCCACTGGACGGCCCCCTAAATAGCTATCATCTTCGAGGGCCTATCAAACAAGACAACCTAGGCATCCTACAACGCAACGTCGAGAAGTGGCCATATACCTTCGACAGTGAGTCATAACCACACCCGGAATTACCTCACTTCGAATAATAAATACACAATACATAATAATCGGTCCTATGGCCGAGGACTATATTCACCCTGCATTCACTAGCCAAGGGACTTCACCTCATGCGCGTACTTCCCTTATGATAGCATTTAGATAGGTGTGTTTATGTAAATTACCCTTTACAATTTTATTCCCATTTTGATATATACTTCACATTTTATCCAGAGTCAGATATAATTTATACCATCATTATAACCTCAATGATCAATATACCCCTTTTTCATTCTCCAAGAATTTATGATGTTGCTATAAACCACCAAGTCTAGAATATCCCAATAACGTGTCGAAAGTTCCTCAATTGTTTAATTCTACATCTCGTAATATCAAACTAACTTGTTAAGGGAAAGAAATACCTAATCATCTATTTACTAATCCCTAGAGTAAGCCCCAACTATCCCCTTCTAACCTAGAGTGGTTTCATTACTAATGTAGGACTCTAGGACACTAAGTTTACTTTATAAAAGAAGGTTCCTAAGTCGTAAACCTAAAAGAAAAGGGTTAAAATTGTGTTAGAAAAATAACTCAAAACAACAGGATTTCGAATCAATTCGCCCTAGGGCCGAATCGATTCGCCCAAAAGCGAATCGATTCGGATGGAGAAACCAACATTTTGCCTAAGTCCGAATCGATTCGGCCTTAAATATAATCGATTCGGGTTCCCAGACCTGTAGCCTCCCCCTTAGTGAATCGATTCGCAAGAAGGGGCGAGTCTGCCAAGAATGGGGCTACGGGTTATGAACCCTAGTTTATCCAAATTCCATTTCTCCTCCATTTCTACACACATCAACCACCATTAAGCTAACCAAAACCATCCTACATGAATACTAACTCCTATTCTCCACACATCATCTATTTAAACTATGATTAGGGGGCTCAAACACCACAAAATCCTTAAAATCCCCATTTGTTCAATTGATACCAATACATAACTATCAATACAATTTATTCATCTCAAATCATATATTAGCAAGTAAGAAACTTGATTTAAACTGAAATATCAGATTCTTGGAAGATGACTGCAAGATCAAACCTCAAATCTCCAATTCTTCTCCTTTCTCTTCTTTTCTCCACAATTCTTTTCTTCTCTCTTTCTCTCTAGGTTTAGTAAATACACACTTAAGAAAGTAAAACGAGGTGCAAGACTTAAACGGGCCTCTATCCTTAATTCCCGTTTGTAAATGTGAATATACCATTAAGATGACTCGCAACTACACATTTAAGTCAATACCAGTCAAAAGCCCCCGAAACCCAAAAATACAATATGGCACTTATTTTGACTATCTTTACTATTTCGGGACTAACTACGCCCTCTAAATTAGCATCCAGAAATATTTAAGTCATTTCAAGTCCCGGCTTCATTTATACCATAAATGCAGTTTAAAGCACACGACACTATAAAACGTAACATGATGATATTTACATACACGTAATAGTAAATATGCAACAATCTAGTAAATATTCTTTATTAACCAACTTAATTGATATTTACTCCTTCATCCATTATTTTATATAATTACTTCACACAGTAAAATAATAAAAAATGAATTTCTCAAAAGTGAGGGTTATTACATACTCGCCCCCTTGTGAGGGAATTTTTCCCTCAAAATTCAGGCGTACCTTGCAAATAGAGATGTGGATACTTCTCTCGCATATTGTCCTCACGCTCCCACGTTGATTCCTCTGTGTTTGGATGACCTCATTGAACACGAACCAAGGGCACCACTCGAGATCTCAGTATTTGCTCCCCGTGTTCTAAGATTGCAACTGGTTGTTCCTCGTATGAAATATCGGGTTCAATTCAACATCATCTAAAGGAATGTGCCAGTGAGATCATTCACACCTCTTATACTTTTTCCATGAGGAAACATGAAACACATCATGAATTTGTTGTAAGTGTTCCAGTAAGGCAAGTTGATACGCCACTGGGCCTACCTTGGCAATAATGGGAAAAGGTCCAACGTAGTGCGGCGCACGCTTTCCTTTCTTCCTAAATCGCCTTATACCTTTCATTGGCGATACTCGCACCAAGACTTGATCTCCAACCTCTAACTCTACATGCCTCCTATTAGCATCAACATAACTCTTTTGTCAATCTTGAGATATTTGGATGCGACTTCGAATGAGTTCAATCTTGGAATAAGTATCTTGGATCATTTCAGGTCCAAGAAATTTATTATCCCCCACCTCCAACCAACAAGTGGGTGATCTAAATGGTCGGCCATACAAAGATTCATAGGGTGCCATCCCGATAGTGAATGGGTACGAATTATTATAACCAAATTCTACCAAAGGCAGATATTGTTCCCAACCACCTTTGAAATCAAGCACACACATTCGGAGCATGTCCTCCAACATTTGGTTGACTCTTTCTATCTGCCCATCTATTTATGGGTGATAGGAGGTACTCAACTTCAATTTGGTTCCCATAGCTTCTTGGAAACTTCACCAAAAATGGGAAACAAAAATCTTATCTCTATCGGAGACTATATTTATGGGCACCCCGTGGAGTCTAACAACCTCTGTAATAAATAGCCGAGTATAACAAGAATTATTGAAATCTGTACGTACGGGTAGGAAATGTGTTGACTTAGTAAAACGATCAATAATAGCCCAAATGGAATCGTGACCGCTCTACGATGTTGGTAATCCCATGATAAAGTCCATCGAGATACGTTCCTACTTCCATACCGATATTTCCAATGGCTGTAACAAACCCGCTGGTCCTGATGACCTACTTTCACCAATTGACAAATGGTTCATTGGGAAATAAATTCAGAAATGTCCCGTTTCATGCCTGGCCACCAATACTGACGGCGCATGTCTTGGTACATTTTATCATTACCCGGATGTACTGCAAATTTGGACCCATGAGATTCTATCATTACGGCCCGCCTTAAGTCCTCTTCATCTGGGACAATAAGTCCCCCGTGGAAATTTAACCCACCCTCCGAACTTATAGAGTAGGATTTCGCTCCCTCGGTTAACAATTGGTGTATACGATCCTGAGAGCCTTTGTCCTTTCCTTGATCTTCCACCACCTTTGCCACAATAGTAGGCGTAATGGTTAACAACGACATAAATTCCCTACCAACCGCGTCCTTCTGGCTAAGCTCCTTCCATTTAGCCTTCCATACCAAGGCTAATTCCCCCTCGGGTTTCCGACTCAATGCATCCTCCACTACATTCGCCTTGCCCGGGTGATAATGAATATCAAATTGGTAGTCTTTCACAAACTCTAACCGTCGGCGCTGTCTCATATTTAAATATTTCTGTGAAAATAAATATTGCAACAATTTTTGGTCCGTGAAAAGACTAAATTTCTCCCCCATGAGATAATGCCTCCAAATCTTCAAGGAAAAAAACTATTGCAGCAAGTTCCAAATCATGCACTGGATAATTCTTTTCATGGGGCTTTAGCTTACGAGAAGCATAAGAAATAGCCCGCTGCTCTTATTGTAGTACACCTCCCAACCCTTGCAGAGATGCGTCGGTAAAGACCAAATATTCCAATCCTGGCCTTGGTAACGCAAGGACTAGAGCAGAGGTCAACTTATTCTTCAGCTCATCAAAAGCTAACTGACAAGAATCATCCCAAACAAACCTCACCCCTTTTCGGGTTAAGTTTATCAAAGGGCTAGCAATTTTAGAAAAACCCTTGATAAATCTGCGATATTATCCTGCCAAACCCAGAAAACTACGGATCTCGGTAGGTGTCGTGGGCTGACCCCATTACCTCACCGCAATAACTTTACTTGGGTCTACTGAAATACCCTGGGCTGTCACAATGTGACCCAAAAACTATACTTCCTGCAACCAAAAACCGCACTTTTCAAACTTGGCATATAGTTGATGATCCCTCAACGTGTGCAGGACCAACCGTTAATGAGTAGCTTGATCATATTCTGTTTGAAAATACACTAGGATGTCATCAATGAATACTATAACAAACTTCTCCAGGTGGTCTCAAAACACTCTATTCATAAGTTCCATAAACACGACGGGGGCATTGGTTAGTTCGAAAGGCGTAACCAGAAATTCGTAGGACCCATATCTAGTTAGAAAAGAAGTTTTGGACACATCTTTCTCTTGTATCCTCAACTAATGATACCCAATCCTCAAATCTATTTTAGAGAAGTACGACCCTCCCCTAGGTTGATCAAACAAATCATAAATTTAAGGTAATGAGTATTTGTTCCGGATGGTGACTTTATTTAACTCCCTGTAGTCAACACACAACCGGAGAGAACCGTCTCTTTTCTTCAAAAATAACACCGGAGCGCCCCACGAAGACGTACTTAGCCTAATGAAACCTTGTTCTAACAATTTCTGAATCTGTTCTCTTAACTCCCTCATCTCAACATGAGCTATACGGTACGAGGCTCTAGCAATCGATCACGTTCCTTGTGCTAAATCAATTACGCACTCAATTTCCCTACTTGGAGGCAAACCCGGTATTTCCCAAAAAATATCTTGGAAATCTCTAACAATCGGAATTGAATCTAAGGAAATGACTACATCCCGAGAAGTCTCCTCTACGATACAGTACAAGTAAGTGTTAGAACCTCCCTCCGAATGAGGCATAGACACTAAAAACATTTCTTGCCCCAGAATGGGAAAACTTTACTTTTCCCATAACAATTAACTATCGCATGATACTTCACTAGCCAATCCATTCCCAGGATTACATCATACCCGACCATATCAAGGATGAGCAAATCGGCCTCAAAACACAAGTTACCAAGGTTTATTTCTACTTATTTACAGACAAAGAAAATGAGTGAACCATCACCCATAAAAGATTCAACACAAGTGAAGGTACTTTCCACAGATTTAATCAACTCTGTAGACTGAGCGAAGCTTCTACAAATAAATGAGTGTGTCACACCCGTATCAAATAATACACGACCCGTGTGCCCATGAATGGGAAACTTACCCTCAATAGCTGGTGGCGCTGGCGGGGCCGAAGGAAGCATAGCATCCTGTATGTGGTAAATTTGACCATACTATAGTTGTCCCTGTTGTGGAGGGACAACTGGGTTAGGCACTTGTGGCGGCAACTTGACCTGTGGATGCTGTGGAATCCTAGGAAGATGTCCCCCAATCAACTGTGTACACGCCTTCTTGAAATTACCCGAATCTCCACATTAAAACCATCGACCTGCCATATTATCCTGATTTCAGCCCCGGTTATTTCTAAACTACCCAAAACCTTGTCCTGGATGGCCTCTACCCCCATTACCACCCCCGACGTGCTTGTTGCTGGGTTCCCTAACCGTGCCTACTATTACTGCCACCAACATTAAATCCACCAAAGCGCTGCCTTTTTGACAAGTCCCCTTGCTAGGTGTCCCTTTCTTTGTGTTTATTTCTCGATGATTGGGACGAGGGTAGTGTTCCTCCTCCTGCCCCATTACCTCCTGGTTTAGCCGCTTGCCCCGACAGTGAAGCCTTCTTACTACTTTGAATATACAACCGATGTTCTTGACAATGGAGTAACGCCGCGTTCATCACATCTCCAAAAGTCTATAAAGATGGATTGTCCAACAAATGTTGCCATATCCTCCAGTGTAAACCTCCCATGAACTTTGATATTTTCCTCTCCTCCGGAGTCACCTCATCCGGCACAAAACTGGCTAAACAAGTGAATTCCTCTTCGTATTCCACAACTGAACGTTCACCTTGCACTACATCTTGCAGTCTTTTCCTCATCTCCCTTTGAACTGCGTGAGGAAAATACTTCCGATCAAACAAAACCGAAAAATCATTGATAGTCATATTATCCCTGTGCTCCGGCGTAGTCATCGATTCCCACCAATGTAATGTAGCTCCAACGAGGTTAAAAAGTAGCAAGGATTTGTTTCCTTTCCTCACTACACTCCACCATGCGAAGATGGCACTGCATATTCTTTTTCCATTGATTAGATACTATCACATCGGAGCCTCCTTGAAATTCTGGGGGATGGCACTTTAAAAAGGATTCTCTGACTCTTTCCCACGAAGAAGATACCGCAGGAGCTTGTACTTCCTGAGCTCGTGGTTGTTGGGATTGTGGCAATTGCTGAACTACGACAGTCATACTAGCATTGACCGCTTGGGCCATAATATTGGCCACTTCAGCTGCATTTATTGTTCCTTGCGGCGGCGGTGGAGGACCAACATCATAATCTATAACTATATTTCTTCTAGAGGGATGACCTCTCTTAGGCAGCATCTGAGACAAGGAAACACTAGAATTTGAATACTATTTAGAACAATTTATTTTACAGAAGATTGCAAACATAGGCAATAAAATAGTCCTAACATTAAGCTCTATATCAAATAACGCTATGGTAGAATATGATAAGTACGCATAGATCCTAAAGACTCTAGAACCTGATGCTCTGATACCATATGTGATAATCGGCTTATCAAAATAAGAGGTGGCCACCCCGATACTCCATTATTAATAGGGACATAGATGGCCCATTCTTAGCATCACCAAAAATATAATAAGCTTACGAGATAACCACCTATAATTTTGGAAAATGGATTGTCAAAATATTATATGTAAATTGAAATAAAAGCATTTAAAGAACCCAATTTTGAAGAGAAGCTGGATAAATCTACAAGAAGTAAAATGAATAGTACATATATAATACAATAACCGAATAGGCGGTCGGTTAACAGCCTCTTACAACTTATATTCAACAATTACATTAAGTTACATAATACATTACAGTAGGCAAATACAAAAGATTGGGCCATACGCTCGAATAAATAGCTCCATCATAACTAGAATACAAAAATGAAGGCGTCTATAACAATATATCCCGCAACATCCGCAAGCTGTTGCAGCTCCAAGACACATGAATGGGGAAGTCAATACGGGCGTCCTTGCGGCGGAGCACCTGAGCGAATATATGTTTCATGCACAATAAGAAATATTAACGAGTCAGGGCCCGGTTTTATATAATCACCAGATGAATAAAGAGTATGATAGTTATGAGCAATAATTATCATTGATAATGATAAGAATCTACCTACTCAATCATAGAGCATAAACTAAAGCAGTTAGAATGACTATAAATTTAATTCAATTATACAAGAGGGTATGAATAATCATTGTTAACTAAAAAAATCACCATTCTTTATACACCGTTTCATTGCATCGTTCCCAAATATTATTTGGAACCGTATTTAAAGCCATTTTATCTTAGAGCACTTTATCATAAATCAAGTCCCACTTGAACAAGAATAGTTACATTCAACCATATATAACGATTCTAAGGCTGTCCTTCTGAGTTTCCCCACTAGACGCGCCCCTAAATAACTATCATCTTCCAGGGCCTATCAATTAAGACAACATGGTCATCCTACAACGCAATGTCGGGAAGTGTCCATATACCTTCGATAGTGAGTCATAACCCTCACCCAAAACTACCTCACTTCGAATAATAAATACACTATACATAATAACTGGTCCAATGACCGAGGACTATATTCACCCTGCATTCACTAGCCAGGGGACTTCACCTCATGCGCGTACTTCCCTTATGATAGCATTTAGAGAGGTGTGTTTATGTAAATTATGATTTACAATTTTATTCTCATTTTGATATATACTTCACATTTTATCCGGAGTCATACGTAATTTATACAATCATTATAACCTCAATGATTAATAGCCCCTTCTTTATTCTCCAAGAATTTATGGTGTTATTATAAACCACCGAGTCTAGCATATCCCAATAACGTGTTGAAAGTTCCTCAATTGTTTAATTCTACATTTCATAATTTCAAACTAACTTGTTACGGGAAAGAAATACCTAATCATCTATTTGCTAATCCCTAGAATAAGCCCCAACTATCCCCTTCTAACCTTGAGTAGTTACATTACTAATGTAGGACTCTAGGACAATAAGTTTACTTCATAAAAGAAGGTTCCTAAGTTGTAAACCTAAAAGAAAAGGGTTTAACTCAAAACAACAAGATTTTGACTCGATTCGCCCTAGGGCCAAATCGATTCGCCCCATGCAGCGAATCGATTCTCCCAAAAGTGAATCAATTCGGATGGATAAATCAACATTCTGCCCCAGGCCGAATCGATTCGGCCTTAACCGAAATCGATTCAGGTTCCCAGACCTCTAGCCTCCCCCTTAGCGAATCGATTCGCAAGAAGCGGCGAATTTGCCAAGAATGGGGCTACGAGTTATGAACCCTAGTTTATCCAAATTCCATTTCTAAACACATCAACCACCATTAAACTAACAAAAACCATCCTACATGAATACTAACTCCTATTCTCCACACAACATCTATTTAAACTATGACTAGGGGGCTCAAACACCACAAAAATCCTTAAATTCCCCATTTGTTCAATTGATACCAATACATAACTATCAATACAATTTATTCATCTCAAATCATGTATTAGCAAGTAAGAAACTTGCTTTAAACTAAAATCTCGGATTCTTGGAAGATGAATGCAAGATCAAACCCCAAATCTCCAATTCTTCTCATTTCTCTTCTTTTATCCACAATTCTTTTCTTCTCTCTTTCTCTCTAGGTTTAGTAAATACAAACTTAAGAAAGTAAAATGAGGTGCAAGACTTAAACGGGCCTCTATCCTTAATTCCCATCTCTAAACGTAAATATACCATTAAGATGACTCGTAACTACACATTTAAGTCAATACCAATCAAAAGGGCTCGAAACCCAAAAATACAATATGGCACTTATTTTGACTATCTTGACTATTTCGGGACTAACTATGCCCTCTAAATTAGTATCCGGAAATATTTAAGTCATTTCAAGTCCCGACTTCATTTATACCATAAATGCCATTTAAAGCACACGACACTATAAAACGTAACATGATGATATTTACATACACGTAACAGTAAATATGCAACAATCTAGTAAATATTCTTTATTAACCCACTTAATTGATATTTACTCCTTCATCCATTATTTTATATAATTACTTCGCACAATAAAATAATATAAAATGAATTTCTCAAAAGTAAGGGTTATTACATGAATATCCTGGGAGAAAAGAGGATGTCGTTCAAAATCGTTCGATTGTCGTTCAAACGACCTTTTAACGAATCGCCTATCAGTCACGGATGATTTCCCAGTCGAAGGATCATTAGAAAGTCATTCCAACGACGTCAGTCGAACAAGGCACATGTCGTTCGAATGATCGTTATTTTTGGATGTCGGTTCGTTTTCTTTTCTATTTGGCCATTTGAACTCATTTTTTAAATTCCCAAATTCGTTTTTCTCTCTAAAGATCACTCAACTCTTCACTCTAAACTCTTCTTCTTCCCATTACTTAAACCCTCCATGTTCTTAGAGTGCTATATAACCCCAATCCAACTAAGGTTTCCACCATTACTATTGGAGATATTTTCTTGAGTTTTTGAATATTCTGTTTGAGGTATTTCTCCAGTTCTCCTCGGAACCATAGTTCTTTTAGATTTTTTGGCTGATTACATCGGGTATATTTTATCAACACGCAACCATTGTTGTTGATTATTTTCAAAAAAGGCCCATTGTTATGTAAACCCAACACACTTCAATTTTGGGGTTATTTCTACGTCTTTCTCTCTCTCTCCCCTTTCTCTCAGAGATAGAGAGAGAGAGAGAGAGGAAAGCTCACATACATCATTATGTATACATCACACTTTGTTCTAGTCTCTAAAAAACTATTTTTCTTAATATTTTATTTTTCGCAAAAAAAAAAAAAAAAAAAAAATTAACCTTCCAGTCAACCCATATGCAAAAAATTAAGTCAAAATACATTTTGTAGCTATTTTTAAAAATTAACAAAAAATTATTGGTGCAGACCCTTATAAATAAGGCATTTTGAGCAGTTTTTTGTGAATTTTTTAAAAGTAGCTACAAGATGTATTTTGACTTAATTTTTTTTAACATGGGTTGACTGGAAGGTAAATTTCAAGAGAAAAATAAAAGTAGAAAAGAAAGTATTTTAGGGCTTACAACTATGTGTGATGTATGGGGTATTATGTAGGTGATAATTCTCCTATATATATATATATACTAGTGTATGCCCGTGCCTGAAGGCAGAACGAAAATTTGCAATGTACGTAATCGCAAAACGGCAAAAATTTCCAAAAGTACGTAATTGCGAAACGGAAATAATTTATTTCTCCAACAAAACAAAATATAATTTTTAAAAAATTGGTCATAATTCCCAAAGTTGTGCGCGTCATGACTTCAACTCGCATGCCTTCAACACTTCTTGCATCGTATATAATGCAATTAATAAATATTTTACAAATTATAAGTGTAAACAATTTATAAAATTTAGAATGTTTTGTCCCAATAATAGTACACGATATAAAACTTGAAGTATCAAAATAATAAAATTACAATAATAAATATGGTATCTTTCAAAGTAAACCGCATTAGAGAAAGACGATAGATAGATTATATGCAATTCGTCTAGCAAGTGAAATTCATTAAAATGTGTGAACTTACTTAAAGGAAATATATCGAATCGACATAATTAAAGCAGATGTAAAAGAAATGAAATAAAATAATATATTCCACATATGAAAATTGCATTACAAATAATTTAAGTCGAAAGGTTTTTTGTATTGTAAATAATTTTAAACAATTTAAAAAAATTGGGCAGAACTTCCTCTGTTTATAGGGCTATCCACTATGTTTAAGAAATAAAAAATACACCAATAACAATAATATTGACAATCTGTCCCGAACCTCATATAAACCACGTAAACAATTTAACAATATTCATAAATGGATCCCTAATGTGGACAATACTACATAACAAAAACCTTGGGAGTGAGCTGATGTGCAGTGCATTGCAGCTGCATACAGTAGCAGTGTAAGCAGTGAGCTAAAGCGTTGCACCCTCGCAAGGGCTGAGGTGAGGGGTGCGTAGCCGTGGGCTGAAGCGCTGATGGGTGATGAGATGAAGCGCTGCATGGCAGTGAGCTAAAGCGCTGCGTGGTAGTGAGATGAACCCACTGCGTGGCATGTAACTTCATTTTTTGAAATTGGCAGCCTGAAAGCAAATTTATCTAGTAGTCAATGTTCAAGCGTTACTTTATCACAGGAAAAAGTAAACTCCAACTACAAATGAAACTAAATAATATCATATGATACGTATAATATAAATAGTACAGGACAAATATGAAAACACATAGGGGGCAGTAGCACCCGATTCAGTGGGGGCAGTAGCACATAGGGGCGGGGGCAATAGCACACGATTCAGCAGAGGAAGTAACACATGATTCATAACCTATTTGATCCTTATCGGCAGCAGCCTCCTAAGAGGATAAAGAATGAATTGAACCCATTGGAGATGGCATTTCCTTTTTATTTCTACAGGAACTGTTATTGAACAAATATGGCCACATCAAATCAGAGTAGCAATGTGCAACAATGATATGCATATGTTGAAATAGTTTAGTATACTTTCTTATTTATAGTTACTTATTTCTAATATGTCTATTATATATTTTAGGTAATTTGTATATATACAAAATTATAGAAAATAGGGGGTTACCTTGGCAACTCGTCCAAAAAAATAAGCATACCAATGTGGATAGAGATGTGAGCTCTAAGCTGTAAGCTGTAATCTGCCTTACCAAAGGTAAACCCCATACTTGACCGCATACGCTGTATATGGATCGACCATTCTTGTCAATTTCATGTTTCGGGGGCTTTTCACCAGGAACATTCATGTCAATTTTACCAGAACTGAAAGTCGGTGTTGTTGTCGTTCCACTACATTCACATGATTAGATTGAAAAAAATAAGTTCATATATAATAATCCGGTCGATTCGCTTTAAGTTCAACAAATTCAATTAAATATTAAACTATAAACTTTAAATTGAACAATAGAAAATGTTATAAACACAACAAAATGAAGTGCGATGTATAGTGTATATACAAAATGTGTAAAGAAACCCATCATGTTGACATAGCTTATAATGAAAAGATACTTTGTATGAACACAGATACTTTGTAAAGACAATGGTAAATAAATTTTTAAAAAAAATTTAATGTGTGCTTTCTAAATATTTTGGATCTTAGCAAGCATTCCATGAATTTAATTAATAATATTACAATCCGAAAAAACTTGAAATAATACAATGAGCATTGAAAATAGAAAAGAAACTTACCGCTTGTCTAATAGTTCGAGGAAAACCATTGAGATGAAACCCGATTTACCTTTAGATTCTCCAGCCTCACGTCTTCTTTTTCAAGGCTGCCCAGTATCAAAATTCTTATTCTCTGCATAAGAGAGTGACTTTTTTTCCTATATCGAGTATAAGGTAAAGCTGATCAAAATAGGTCCATGTTGCCATTCTTTCACCAGCAGGAACACATCCTCTGAGAATAGGTCCATGAAATGAAATGGGTAGAATAAGTGCATCTCAGATGGGTTTTGATCTTTATTCCGCAACTGATCAGAAGATGTACACCATGTCAAATTGCTAGCTCTAGAGAGAAAACTACCCAAATGAATGCCATCCAAATTTGTTGCAAACTTTAAATTGAAAAAAAAAACGTTAAGGATTAATATATCATAAAGAAAATCAAAATTTTGGTCTCGAACATCTAAATCAAACATCCATAGAATTTAGAAAGACTAAGTACTTAGTGATCACCTCTTTTTTATACATCAGTTGCTCAATAGCATTTGTGTTGCCCATTTGAGTGACCCTCTATCTTCACTATAACTCGGACCAAATGGGCAACTCAAATAAGCCTCCGGCAGAGTATTATTTCCTCACAAATCCGAGCCCATTTCAGCTCTTCTCCTGCCTACAACTCCTCATCTATATTTATGATATCCCCGCATCTATCACAAATGGCTTGGAACACATTCTCACCCCATAGATGAAGGGGTATACCCATCCCTCAGACCCAACATAGACAACCCATTTATTCAACTTGAACACCCTCTCCGCTTCACTGACTGATGAAAGTACAAAGAAAAATGCAATGGGATTCAAGCAACGAAACGCCACCCCGCCTACCAATCGCCAATGCCCATCGACTCATTCTCATTCCAAAACCTACAAAACATAAGAAGAATATTATATTTACAACCGCATATCAGGTCTTGAATTCCAGCCTTAGTTTCATTCACAAACTTAATACCAACATCCAACTAATGTATCCCCAAATCCTACTTATGCACCTCTACATAACCATATGTGTTGAATAAAAGTATGAACCAACTTGAATATATGCATACGTACAATCATCCCAGATATCATAAATAGATTAAAACATATAAGCGATAAAAGCATATATGTCATATCGGGACGAAAATTAGAAAGGATTTCAAAAGGTGTGTCATATCCCAAATGTATATTTATAAATGTTTGTTGGAATGTCTATTTATAAAATGAATCGAGATTGTACATCTTTATAAAATGTGTAGACATGGAAAACTCACTTCAAACAATAGAATTGGATGCACTGATAATCACAGGACACCACATATCACAACTAAAGGATCTATAGTTATTGTATTCTTCCAACTCAAATGTTGCAAAAACAGAGGATAACAATTAAATGATGTCAACCGAAAATCCCAAAAAATGCCTCTAAATAAATAAAAATGAAAAAAACTGATTTCATTATTCATAAAATTGCATAACAGTAACGATTAATCTACCCCAATGGAGCATGCTTTAATTTAGACTTCATCGTATTTGCATCAAGCATAATAATGCTTACTAAAGTTCATAGTAAATCCACTTACAACCTTACTAAAATCCTCACTCTCGCCATCGTTTCAATGCATAAAAATTTAAAACCAAGGCAAGTCATTTTCAGTCCTCATTTATAACTTCAATAAATTCCTATATCCGAAAATATATATATTGACATGTTTCATGTATATAGTTTACAAAAAAATATTCAGTTTATTTAACATGAACTCAACTTCCAAATTTTCAGTGTAAAAATATTCAGTTTATTTCATGTATTTGAGGAAAAGATCCGATGCATCGCAGAGCCTCGCAAGTTGAAGTGCGTCCACTACGCTATTGATTGTCAACCGTTGAACCAATGCGTTGGTAACACCAAGTACATGTGAGATATCCCTAGCAGATGAATCACATACTCATTTATTTAGACTTGCAAACTTTTCCCATTCATGACTTTAGTAACAAAGATTGCAACACACAAACGTTTCCCATTCATGTATGCCTAAAATCACATATAGCATATAAAGGCATCTCGAATGCTGACTTTTCTTTACAAAAGAAATGTTATTATATAAAGACATTAGATACAAATATATATAGTGAAATAGAACAAAAAATTAAGAAAACAAAAACAAAACTGAAATAGATAAAGAGAGGCAGAGAATCGGGCATGCCTGCTTGTTTTTGCAAGCCAAGACCTGCTCCTCCCCTGATCCTCCCCCCTTTTGTATAGCCATAACAGTGAATAATGCAAGCCATTAGTGAGTTAGTCATTTTCAATCCTCATTTATAACATCAATAAATTCCTCTATCCGAAAATATATATATGGACATGTTTCATGTCTATAGTTTACAAAAAAAAATATTCAGTTTATTTAACATGAACTCAACTTCCAAATTTTTAGTTTCAAAATATTCAGTTTATTTCATGTAGTTGAGGAAAAGATCCGATGCATCGCAGAGCCTCGCAAGTTGAAGTGCGTCCACTACGCTATCGATTGTCAACCGTTGAGCTAATGCGTTGGTACCACCAAGTACATGTGATATAGCCCTAGCAGATGAATCACATACTCATCTACTTAGACTTGCAAAATTTTCCCATTCATGACTTTAGTAACAAAGATTGCAGCACACAATCGTTTCCCATTCATGTACGCCTAAAATCACATATAGCATATAAAGGCATCTCGAGTGTTAACTTTTCTTTACAAAAGAAATGTTATTATATAAAGACATTAGATATAAATATATATAGTGAAATAGAACAAAAAGTTAAGAAAATAAAAACAAAACTGAAATAGATAAAGAGAGGTAGAGAATCGGGCACACCTACTTGTTTTTGCAAGCCAAGACCTGCTCCTCCCCTCTTTTGTATAGCCATAACAGTGAATAATGCAATCCATTAGTGAGTTAAAATTATAGTGTAAAGCATAAACAATTAATTTTTTTTAGTCGAAAATTTTAAGTAAATCAACCCCAAGTGGGTGGAAAACCCTGAAAACCCAAATGGTTTTAAGTAAATCAAACCCAAATGGGTTGAAAACCCTAAAAACCCAAATGGGTTAAAAATCCTAAAAATCGCACCCATCAGATTGTGTGTGCGCGATTGTGTGTGTAAGGTGTTATGCAAAATCCTAAAATGCAAAGCAAACCCTAAAAATCGCACCCATCAGATTGTGTGTGTGCGATTATGTGTGTGTATGTTGAATTTTTTGTGTGTAAGAGAGAGGGAGAGAGATTACCTCGTGGGCGTGGGGGAAGGGCAGCGTGAAGATGAGAGGAGGAGGGGACGACGGATGGTTCGTGAGAGGGAGAGAGGGGTAGGGTTTGGAGGGATGAGTGAGATGAGTGAGAGGGAGAGAATGAGATGTCGGGGTGGGTACGGGTTTGTGTAAAGGGGTCATGCATATTGTGTAAGAGGGTGGGACGCGAAGGCGGTAGAGGAGGCGGAGGTGGTGGGGAGGCGGAGGCAGGGGAGGGCGGCGATGGATAGGGTTAGTGTTGGAGGGGTTGTTTGTGTTGAAGAGAGAGTGAGAGAAGAAATGAGTGAGAGGGATTCGAATGAAGGAGTCGGGGGAAGGATTTGGGGTTCAAGGGGTGTTCCTTCATTTTCCATGTCACAATGCTAAGTGGTGACATGGCACTCTCTCAAACCTTTAGATTCCCCAAAAAATTTGATCTCAACCCGTAATTTATTGACACTATTCAAACACCCCTCTCCCATATTATATATATATATATATACATATCATGGTTTTTGAACAATGTTTTACCCCAAGTTTAATGATTCTTCATGAGAAGTTTTTGAGATTATTTTTTTCAACACTTAAATAATTTTTTTGTCAAAACCTCATGAAAATTCATTATATTTTAATTATGGCTCATTTTACTAATAGTCTTATGGAGTCATATTTTTCTTATTTTTTTGTTGATGTTTCGGTTGGTAATACTCGAATAGGGTGTTGAATTTATAATTTTTATATGCCTCATGGTTGTCATAACCATCGCATTGTCTAATCCGATGAGGAACACTCCTCAAATGATGAACAACCTATTCCAAATCTCCAACTCCGTTGAGGTACTCGGGCTAGTTACACCTAATACCACACTCTTGGCTTCCCGACTCGCTCTATCGTTAGGGAAAAAGTTATTGACTTAGCCTCTCGGTCACACACTATGGTATTCACTTGGCTTGCTACTCTCGGATGGTACCCAATTTTTAACCTTCGTGAGCCCATTTACACCGATCTCATTAGAGAGTTTTTCTTTAGCATGCTTGTGACTAAGCACAATCTCATGTCTAGGGTCCACGGTAAGGAAGTTTTAATCATTGTTGAATCAATTGCTAGGCTTTCCGGTGTACCCCATGTTTGAAATCCTACCTTTCCCTTTCCCTTCATCCTTATCGGTTGATGCAATACTATGAGGAGCTTCGACATGATGAGATGTGACATGGTGTAGGTCCTTCCGGTGTAGGTTCTTCTGGTCTTGGCCCTTCTTCCTTTGATGATACATTTGATGATGCCCCAGATGATCAACCTTAGTGATTGCTATTTTTATGATTATTTTTCTTTTGCACTTGTGAGAGAGAGATTCTTTGTTATATTTCATTATTCTCACTTGTGCCAGATATCTAAATATTTTATCTTTTTCCGCATTCAAATTCAGATATTTTTTTATGTCCCTTTGGACAATTTATTTTTAATTTAATTCATCCTATGGTTATTTACATTCATATTATGTCTTGTGGATGATTTTAATGTTTACATGGGGCTATAATTATTTTTGTGATTATTCTTAATGTTGCTTAAAATGTATTTTTTTTATTCTTCAAGAATTATTCACTAACTTTGTAGGTTTTGTTCTTACCCTTTGTCTTTTACGGGCAAAAAGAGGGGAGACATACTTAGGGTGAGAACATCACATATTTAGGGGGCACCTAAACTTAATGCGATTTATATATTATACTCTCCACATGAGTTTATGTGTTTGTTGTTTCATGTGTGTAGGCACATTTATAATTTTCTAAAGACTCAAGCCTACAATGAACTTAATGCACCAAGGTTGTTAGATAGTCGAGTTGTGTCCATTTTCTTTTTAGGTATTTTTGGGATGGGCATTATAGGATCGACTTGACGGTATTAATTTTTTATGTTTTGTTTCGAAATAGCCAAAGGGGGAGATTTGAAAGGGAAAATTTCCACATCGAGTCATTTGAAGTATTAGCTATTTCTGTTAGAACAAAACATGTCAGTTTGTAAGGTGTCATATTATGCTCTACACGAAAGAAATCAAAACATCCGGGAATGCAAGAATTCAAGCATCATCAAAGATCATATCAAAATTCCAATGATATACTCCCATAAGGTATATGACCCTATGTTTTAAAAATAAGTTGGAGAAATTTTTTATAAATATTTTTAAAGGTTTTAACTGAGTTTTCAAAATAATTTTCATAACTTTAGTCATTTTGCCTCAGACTGAGATTTCGTTAGAAAAATCATTCAAAATAGATTGCCCCCATTCGCACGAGACGTCTAATGTCATTCTTTGATGTTAGTACTGAGAAATGATAAGAACCTCGTTCAAACATCCTCTTTCAAATGACCCAGTATTTCGAACAATCGAGTCAGTTATTGAAAATGGCGGCAAAACGAGCAGTTTTTTCACATGTTCTCCACTACCCCACTCCTCTTAACTTATAAAAGAAATGAGCTCGGGAAAAAGCTGAGAGATGCCACTTCTTTTATTTTTACAAAGGCAAAACACTTTGTCATTTTTATATCTAAAATTTACATGATCATCTTCGTTAATTTTTTAATACAAAACATCCACATCCTCTACAACCTCCATACACCACTTTTGTGTTTGCGGTGGATTTTCGTATGAGTTGGAGATGGATTTTTGACTATAGGTAGATATAAAACACGGGACGTGTTATGAAAGCGTGTTGGAGCTACTAGTGCTACGAACGGAGGTATTGGGGAGGTCATCAACGGAACTAGTTGCATCGAGTCTGTAAGTCTTTTGATTCATACTTATAAAACCGTATTGGTGGTGAATTTATTCTAGACTTGGTCGTTTGAGTTTTTTTCTCGTTTTTGGTTTTTCCTCGTACATTGCAGTATTGTGATTGTGTGGTTTTTATGTTTGCTATTTTCCTCACATAGATGCATGCGTAGCACTAAAATGCTAAAATCGGCCTAACCACATTTATTGCTTAAATTTGATGCTTTAAGTACCCTAGGAAATTGATTAAGAAATATTGTGCATGTCCACATAGAAATAATTAGTCAAGAACTTAAAATTGGAAACGTGCCCTAATTTAAATTGGCCTTCTCGTATTTTGTTCATGTGTCGTGTTTGATCGATTGTGTGAGCAAACTGTGTTTGTTTATGGAGTAAATTTCACAACTATAAGACTTGACAATATAACCGAACTCCCCCTCCCTCAGTATGTCTATGATAGCCTTTGTTGTGTGTGCTTTCATTTGGGATCAGTTCTGATATTTCGACCCGGTGGCTTGGTATGAAGTGTGATGCCTTGAGCTAGATAACACATGAGGGATGCATCCGCGAGGTCTCTGCTCCTAGGATGCAGTTATATGTATATAACAAGTGATATATATATATATATATATATATATATATATATATATATATAGTGTATGTATCTATTTATAGCATGAGCGTAGATATGTTATGCGCATTACATGATTATTTATTTATAGCAAGTGTGTGGCTACAATATTGTTTATGAACGTCTACTTAGAGAAGGTAGTTATATTTAGCTAATAGAGGGTATTTGCAGGATTGGACTTAGATAGAGGTTATATATCCTAGTTAGATAGGGTAGTTTAAATAAAATGAACACTTTAGGTGCGCAATTTAGTTGTGAGGTGAGTTTTATCGCAAGTGAGTGCGACCAGTTAATTATGAAAGTAATACCCTACTATTTTAATCGATTTAAAACAATTATCTACTTATAAATCTAGTTTTCAGGCTTTCACCTGCAGGCTTTTGTCTTTCATTGTCTTTCCTTTTATACCATAGGTGTGCAACAGTAGCAGCCAGGACTGTAGGGATAGATTCATTATTATCGTACAGTTGTTGTGGAGGCTACATATTTGTTTAGACGCCTGAGCTTATTTTATCTAGGTAGGATCAGTCATTTAAATTTTAGTTTTGGTCATGTTGCCCGTAAATCTATAGGCTTTCATATTACTATCAGAAATTTATATTTATGTACTCAATTTTATTATTCTGTTTTATATTGTGGATGTTTTATTTAGCGACCGATGGTTTATTCGATTCACTTTTATTTTTTACTTATGCATGGTGACTTAGTCATTCATTTTTAATTGTATGGTTTTTTCGTATTATTTATATTATATTATGATATCGGCACTGAGAATAAACCATAATGAGTTTCCTGTTTTATTTTAGTAGAGGATTAGTCACCCGATATTGGAATAGGCGGGTTGTCACACCAGACCCGCCTTTCCTCAAAATCCTCTGTCTTGCACCTGAATTTGAGCCTCTCCTATCCCAGACTACAACCGATCAACTTGTCCACTACAAACCCTTGTGGACCCAGCCAAGAATACACCCCCAATGCTAACTCGCCAAATCCCTTATCCATCAACCCCTCCAACCTGCCTCTGCCCAGATACGACATCATCCCTTCCCTATTTGTCCCCAACGGACCCTAGTTTTTCAAGCATTGAGCCAACCCGCTGGAACCCTATCCGAGATAACTATGAAAATCCTATTTACCCTCATGGGTCACTCATTAGGCCTCGAACTAGGGGTGAAACCGGTACGGTATGGCCGGCAAAGACCACTTATTAATACCAAAACCACAATCTAAATGGTAAAACCGTCTGTACCAATTTACAAATCGGTACATCAAAATAAAAACCAAAACCAAATTGGCTGGTTTTTCATTTTTTTTGTATTTTTGGGTTTTTTTGGTTTCGGTTTAATTTCATTTTTTTTCATGGTAAATATCGGAATTACAAATCAGTTTATGCATTTGGTATATCTCGTATATATTTTGATATTATGATTTCCATAAAATTTTCACTTTTAGCATAGAAAAAACTTAGTATTGTTATGGTCTAATTATATTCAACACATTAGGCCTATAGTTTTATTATTTCCTCTGAAGAATATATTTTGAATGGGAATTTATTCTATGTTTCTGTTTTGGTAATTCAATGGGTGTATGATGAAAACATTTGTGGTCAATTGTCCAAAATTAAATATATTCAAGGATATTGTTTTTAATTTTCATATATACTTGGAACAAAGACTGTTTGTGACACATTGGAAGTAAAAGTTGTACTAAAAATCCTAAAAAATTAACAAAACAAAACCAACTACACATCATCAACTTGTTATACACATAATAAACATTAAAATCAGTAGATCTTAAAACCTACAAACATAAATAAGCATTTGGAACAATAGATCTAAAAGTCATAAACAAATATACTTGGTTATCCACTGGAGGAAAGTGAGACGAGATGAGGGAGGGAACTGACAGATTGGTTTCGCAGAGGATAGTGAGACATGCTATGAGGGAAGGGAGCCGTCAGCTGTAGTTTGTAGAGAGGAGAGTGAGACATGAGATGAGGGAAGAAGGGAGAGACGGCGTTGTAGTTAGTTTGTAGATATAGAGAAGAGAAAATAAGAATGTATGTTAGGTTTGGTTGTTTTTAATGGCATATAAATTTATTGGTATTGGATTATGCATGGCATTCCCAGCTTGAGTTATTAAATTATATATATATATATATATATATATATATATATATATATATATATATATATATATATATATATATATATATATATATACAGGCAGGCTCTAATGCGGACGCAAGTTGCGAATTTAACTTGCGGACAAATTTTTTCGTATTTTTTAAAAATAAAAATAAAAACTTTTTTCGACTTGATTTTTTTTCCTGTTGTATTTAAACATTCTAGGGGACCCCTATAAAAAAATCATCTCAAAATGAATTGTTTTGATATTTTTAAAAAATCGGTCAAACATATGTCAGTTTTTAAAGCTCTTTAAAACTAACATTTGTTTGAACGATTTTTTAAAAATAGTAAAGCATTTTTTTGAGTTGATTTGTTTTACAGGGGTCCCTTGAAATGTTTAAATACCACATAAAAGAATCAAGCCAATATTTGATTGTTTGTTATTTTTAAAAAATACACAAAAATCCGTTGGCAAGTTGCGTCCGCATTAGAGCCTGTTATATATATATATATATATATATATATATATATATATATATATTTGTGAGAAAATAGAAAAAAAAAATCGTATGGTATTCGGTACGATAAATTCGATAAATTGGTCTTTTAAATCTAAAAACCAAAACGAACTAAATTTTTGGCGGTATTTTCGGTTTCGATAAAATCGATTTTTGGTATTTCATAATATAAAACCAAAACCATTTTTTCTCGGACCAAAATGGTACGATACTGTAAAAACCCGTACTGGTTGTACCCCTATCTTGAACCCACCAACCCATTTGTTCCTCCTAGCACCCACACCTCTATTTATCATAGTCACATAACCCACCGTAAAACCCAACTCCGTTTACTAAACAAGCCAGCTCAGACTCCGCTCATACCCTCAAAATCACCCCAACAGATAGACACTCCCGGGTTGTCCCAAACCCCATACCCTATACCAAACACCAAACATCATGCACCCATCCTCCCATTTTCTATCATGTCTAATTCAACTGAGACACTAATAGATCAGTCCAAACGGCATAACTTATTCTATGCGTAGTGTGTTACAAAGGAAAGGTTGTGCAAATTCACAATTAATGGTGGCTTTGGTGTCAATTGGGCCTCTAGAGAGATGGTGGAATGTACAATATTGAGCCCATATGAAATTAGTGTAAGATTGGGTGGCTGGGATTCAAGGATGAAGTGTGGACTATAGGGTAATGCTGAGTAACATTTATTATTGTCCCTTATTCCGATGAGGTTGTGTGTACGGTTATTGATATGGATATGTAACACCTTCTGTTAGGCCGACTATGGCAGTTTGATTATGCAAGTATGCACAATGGTAGTGTTAATACATATTCATTAATGCACCAGGGCCACGAAGTGGTCCTCAATACCATGTCACAACCTAGACTCCCTGACCTACTTATCTCCTTGACCTCGATGCCCCTACTCCTTGTTGATGCCCTCGAACATGAGCTATTCTATGACCTTTTTAGACCATATTCTGCCACACTGACCAGTGTTTCAGAGGCTTATTGTGATATCTTAGTGTCGTTCTAGGATATTTGTACACCACACGATTCCCTTTCACTATTGAGGGACATCCAATATGTAAGTGATTTTGTTATGGGAGCCCAGTTACCCGGCCTCCCCCGTTACAGGATGCCACTCGTCGAGCACCCTAAGTTGTAGCAACAGATGTCAGTTATGGGACTGCGTCCTCATACGAGAGAGTTTTTCCCCTTGTGTTGTGCCTACTTTATTGACTCCAAAGAAGGATGGTAGTTGGAGAATGTGTGTAGATAGCCAGTTTATGAATAAGATCATGGTCAAGTACCATTTTTGCATCCTGAGGTTGGATGATATGATTAATCGTCTTGATGGGGCCACAGTGTTTTCCAAGCTTAATTTAAAGAGTTGGTACCATCGAATACGTATGAGGCCTAGAGATAAGTGGAAGACCTCATTCACGATGAAGGAAAAATTGTACGAATGGATTGTCATGCCCTTTGGGTTGTCCAATTCTCCGTCCATATTTATGTGTGTTATAACATAGATCCTTTATCCTTTTTAGGAAGGATAATTGAAAAGGCCCTTTAGTGTGTACTTTAAGTAAAAACAACTTTGTTACAATTTTTAGTTAAAACCAATTTTAACTTCTTAAACCCTAAACATGCATCTAAGTGATTGATTCCATGAATAAAGCATGCGGTAAAAGAAAAAATTGTAGGAAAAATCCCCGAAGGGCAAAACCTTTTTATTTCACTATAATTTGTAAGACAAAACTTACACGGATTATCATGAAATATGGTGACATACGAAATACCCGCAGGTGTCGGTTTCGATGTCTCGTCTGGAATATCCCACAAGAACTCCAGGTTGTCAGCACTAGAGAAGAAGACGACTTCTCCATAAGTTACTTCATAAGGAATCCCTCTACAATAGCACGCAACTCTCTGATTGTAGAGTTCTCCCCCACAAAATGCAACACAGTGTAGTGAATGAATTGTCTTCCAGTAAATGCGTTCAAGATCACTTACTTTGGAATTGAGTAATACGATCTTGAATAAACATCGGATGAATGAAAAATTGTATGGGAATAAGTTTTCAAAACTGTTTTTACTTATGAAACTTTCGCTGATACATTTTTTTATTTATAACTGAGCAGCACATAGTCCAAGAAAACAAAAACACAAAATCGAGGTGGCAGGTCGTTCGAGTGAGATGTGGATCTCGTTCGCGGAACATATGGATGTCGTTTGAACGACCCACAGTCTCGTTTGAGCGACACTGATTAAAATAGTATTTTTCTTTTAAATAAATCCTCAAATTTTCTTTAATTTTTTTGCAACTCAGAAATAGTTTTAAAACATAAAAAGATTTAATTCCCAATTATTTAAATCACCCAGCATTTAATCAATATAAAAAATTACTTAAATGCTTATAAGTATTCATACCTGAGTGATCTTAAACATATGAAACACCTCTTGACTTGAAATCTTCTTCAACGCTTTAAATTGCACATTCTTGGACTTGAACTTTGTCGTAGGCACAATTAAATTCCATAGTAAAAACTAACCTAGACTTAATATATTTTGTACAGAATTAAGCCAATTAAAACAAAAGTACATGATAAGAATTATGTTCTTACAAATCTCCCCCTTTGGCTATTAGGGGACAAAACTAAACAAAATGCTATATGCCGTAAACAAATACATGTTCTATCCCAAAACTCAAAAATATAAAAATACAGGACATAGTGAAACTGAGTAAATGGCAAGCCTCTGATTCTGTCTCTCAATGGCAATCATTTGAATCTATCCCTGAATGTGATGTATCAATAAATATCTGAATCTCTGAAAACAATACCTACACACAAGAGACACAAACAAATACCCAAGTGAAGTATGGAGGAATAAAGAAAATATAATATCATAATAAATACTCCCCCTATATCACATATCTCTCCCCATTTTTACCTGGAATAGACAAAAGGTGGAACAAACACACCAAGTCTAGCATGAATATATGAGAATGAATAGCATGGCTAGATAAACAATATCAGTATGAAAATGGATCATAAAAATAGGAGTACCTGAAGCATAAGGAGAGAATTCCTAAAACTGCAAATGAAACTATACATCCATGTCATAAAATAAACCCATAGTAATACAGTTGTCCATAAAAGTACATCATATTTGAGAATAAATAAATACATCAGGAATCTCAATGTCTCAGATACAATAAAACAAATACATCTAGGCATCAGCAGGAGCATCATCATCATCAGAAGCATGATCAGTGTATGTAGATGAAATAGGACCTAGTCTAAAAGATCACGCGCCTTGGAGCTGCTCTCTCTGTCTCATCTCATTAAAAAATGTTATCATCCTGGATTCGACACGGACACGGGCATTGGCCTTAGCATCAAATCTGGCCATGATAGAGTCATACATCCTGGACTGAGAAGCTACTTGTGCCTGTAAGGTAGAAACATCCTCCTCAATAGGACGAGTGGGAGCAGGAGTGGGGGGTGGTGGCTAAGAAAACTCATAGATGCTGGGGATAGTGTGATCACCAGGCTGATAGGGATCAGCGTTAGAGAAGGCTCCCTCAGGGGGTGGAGCACTAGCTCTCGTTGCCTAGGGTAAATGATTCTTGGAACGAGTGAAAGTATTATGATCAATAACGACAGGTAAAGGGAGACGCTGATCACCCTCTAAAATAGGAACCCCAGCTGTAGTGCAAATGATGGAGATGAGAATCCCATACGGAAGAGCAGGGCAGACTGGAATGGTACCACTGACGATAACAGATGATATAACATGAAGTATGATCATCGGTAGATTGATATCCCACCTCTAAGAGACGTGATACATGAAATAGACAATGTCAGATCCAATCTGAGTATGATTTATCCTAGGATAAATGGATGCTGACACAAATCTATTATGTACACGGAAGGCAGGAAAAAGCTGGCAATGTACATAGTAGTACCTGCCTGGGGAATCTCCCAGAAGAAATGACACAGAATATCGTCATATGTAGGTCCATCGTCGGTATAACGAGGAAACATAGCGTCAGGGACACGGGGAAGGTGCAAAAAAATAGCTATGAGATCTTCTGTGACGAGAACGAGAACATCACGTATAGTAGAAAAGATCCCCTCAGCGTGGGGAAGAGTGTGAAAGAAAAAGTCTTGGACAATGTCCCGATAGACAACCCCACAAGCCTCAAATATATAATCCCATCCCCTATTAGACAAATAGTGTTGAATTCCTAACCCCTGAAACTCAGAATAACGAAACACCCTCTCGTGAACAACAGACCGAATGTGGAGACCCAATAAGCAGTAATGATCATACTCAACATGAGTGTCCCATCTCACTGGGGAGTACGGTGGCCTACTAGCCTGAGTTATCTAAGATCGAGCAGAGGGTGGTGGCGCATCGAGTCGGCTTGTCGGGGCACCACGACGTCTAGAAGGCATGACAAAATAGTGTAATGTGTGATGTATGAGAGTGAACAGTTATCGAGGAACACACACGCACACCTAATAACCTATCTCCGTACAACAATACAACCGAACCACCACGAACACCAACCACAACAACAGTCAAAATCAGAAACAACAACTAAATTTTTTCAAATGATTTAAAAAAAATGAACAGAATTACCTTGAAATCAACGAAAAATGGGAACTGCTCACCAAAAAACAAGAGTTGTAGGATTGTGTTGAACACAAAATCATCGAATCACAACTCTCTGGAAGAGTCACACGCCGGAGAAACAATGAGAGGAACAAACGTCGGAGAACTAACCGAGAACGCTGGAGAATCAACCAAAAAAGAATGGCCGTCGTCGATCTCTTTTTGAACCAGTGATGTTACCAAGGATCTCAGGAGCATCAATGGATGAAATGGAAAGATGTACGCACTCAAGACAGAGATGAAAACAAGAAATGTGAAGCTTCAAAAGCTCATCAATGGCGGATATTAAAGAAAACTGGTGATGTCGCCATTTTTTGATTTATAGGGAGTGAGATATGAGAAAGAGAAAATAGAGAAGAGAGAATGACAAATGTTAAAAGAAACCCTGATCTCGCTTGATGTCGCTCGAATGACTCTGATAAGTCGCTCGAACGACTTTGAATGTCTCTTGAACGACAGATTCATGCGACATAAGATGTCGTTCGAACGACAAACTAAAATTTCCATAAACACCCGAAAAACAGTCAGTATTTTCCCAGTGAAAAAATTATCCCAAAATAGTACCTGGAACACAGAAACAGATAGCAAAACAGAAAATGGTGTGAAAAACCACTAACGGGAAATTCATGTTAACATGGTACCAATGTGCTCCATCATGAATGTGGATTGTTTGGGAGTGAACTACAACAAATAAGTCATCATTTAAATACGTTGAATCTATCAAAAATTTCTAATTGATAGCAAGGAATCATCAAACTTCCTCAAAGCGTGTGACAAAATAAGTGTGAGTTTAATGAACTAAACTTAATCAACATGCACACAAGTCCGGATTGTTGACGATTCTACAAATAATAGCGTCATGATAAGATGTTTTAACGTAGGAATCGTGGTGCAAACCCGTTTAAATTTATCTCCAACCAAACTCCCTCATATATATGTATTTATCAAGGTCTTTAGAAATATCTATCAATCTCAACTTAGAGAAAGTCCTATTGGCCCCAATTATTGGCATATGAATTTTTATTGCCTTGATTTTCTTTTGGTCTCTTTTAAATGGTGGCTTTCACGATGAGTCAATTTTATACTCTAGCAGCCCTTTCCCGTGAACACTCATCATTTTTTCAATATTAATTCTCACGAAAAATAGTTCTTACAAGCACACCTCCTCCTTAAGTTTACTTATGCATATATGACAAAATTGATATAAGAACGTCTCACCAAACTCAAATATGCAAGAGACGTCAAACATTCATATAAACTCATGCATGTGTACAAGGATGGCATATAAGCAAAGTCGAATCAAAATGCATATCAACTTCGAAAAAACCCCATAGTGAAAAGGTTAAGATCATTCTAGGCATCAATAATAATGACCAAAAGTCCTAGCCACATGAATAATGAAAGAAGGGAGGGAATCAAGCACACCAATATCCCACATCAACCATGTAACATCACGACTCAAAAGCCAAAAATCTTTTTGTATTTTCAAAAGTTTTTATTAAAAGCAAAATATTTTTGTATTTTTAAAAGTTTTTTATAAAAAAATAAAATATTTTTGTATTTTTGAAAAAACTCAAATACATACCAAAAACTAGAAACATGCCATAACACTAGAAAAATATAACGCATGATGTAAAAAGTAGTGTATGGCAAACCAACGAACAACCTCAATCGAAAGATGAAATATAAGGAGAACCACGAGCAATGTTGCGAGAATCACCAAGCCTAATGCCTAACGCTTCTAAATTCTACTTCCTAACCCTAGTAGGTGTGAATCGATGAGTAGGGGCACTGGGAAACGGAATGGCTTCAGACTTTCTAGGAGCATTCTTAAGATCGTAGAAAACATGTCTAAGATGACCTATCCTACCACAATGAGTGCAAGGGTAGATACAGTGAGGAGCGTGTCCAATAGGCCGATTATACCTCACGTAAAGTTCTAAGGCGGCTGTCTTGTTTTCACGATTTTAGCTTTGGGAGCAGGTGCGACATGATTATCGAAGCCAATACCACACCGATTATCTTTGATTTTGATGGTGCCTAACATTTTGTCTAAATTTTTAGACCTAGCCTCCAAATCAAACTTAACTTTACTCGAATCTCTCAATTTTTCCTTAAGCTCACCGATCCTTGACTCAAGTAAACGCGTTGAATTTTCAAACTCCATAATTTCCTTTTTCATAGTCTCCATCAACCCCCGAAGACTATCTCTATCACCCTCGACATATTCTAGCTTCTCTCCAATTTTCTTTTCTTGTTCCCTAAGATCCTTAATTAAAGCATTGGAATTATTTATTTCTATGGCACGTTCGTTCAACATAGCTCCTAATTTCACATTTGCTTTCTTTGCTTTTAAAGTTTCTCCATACAATTCTTTGAAAGAAGTTTGAAAATCTCTCTCGTCTTCTCTCTCATCCTCACTCACCTCACCCTCACTCTCAGGTGTATCAACTTCTGTGGCTACGGAAGAATCATGCAAAGGTAAGTCTTTATCACTTACATGACTAGTCACAAAGGTGGGAAGTTCACGCTTACTAGCATAAAAGTTTTCTTCTTCTGGGTCACTATCACTAAGGGTAGAAACACAATTTATAGGTTTATTAAAATTTTCTTTAAGTTTAGTGGGACACTTATCTATCCTGTGACCAATCCCTTCGCAGCAAAGACACTTTTCATAATCACCCTTATTAACCAATTTTTTAAGAGCAGTTTTCATGTGTGATTTCTAATTAGATGATTCAAACAAGTGAATTATAAAATCATCAAAACCACCCAAAGGCATACCTAAAGACACGGGATCTCAAACATAATAAGATAGTGCAATAAGCTCTGATACCAATTTGAAAAGGCAAGAGTGTGTACTTTACGTAAAAACAACTTTGTTATAATTTTTAGTTAAAACCAATTTTAACTTCTTAAACCCTAAACATGAATCTAAGTGATTAAATACATTCCATGAATAAAGCATGCGGTAAAAGAAACAATTTCAGAAAAACTCCCCGAAGGATAAAACCGTTTTATTTCACTATAATTTGTAAGACACAACTTACACAGATTATAATGACTTAGGGTGACATACGAAATACCCGCAGGTGTCAGTTTCGATGTCTCGGCTGGAATCTCCTGTAAGAACTCCAGGTGGTCAGCAGTAGAGAAGAATACGGCTTCTCCACAAGTTACTTCATAAGGACTCCCTGTACAATAGCGCGCAGCTCTCCGATTGTAGAGTTCTCCCCATAAAGTGCAACATAGTGTAGTGAATGAATTGTCTTCCGATAAATGCGTTCAAGATCACTAACTTTGGAATTGAGTAATAGGATCTTGAATAAACGCCGGATGAATGAAAAACTGTATGGGAATAAGTTTTTGAAACTATTATGCCTTATGAAACTTTCATAGTTATGTTTTTTATTTATAAATGCGCAGCATAGAGTCCAAGAAAATGAAAACACAAAAATCGAGGCGGCAGGTCATTCGAGCGAGATGTGGATCTCGTTCGTGCGATATAGGGATGTCGTTTGAATGATCCAGAGTTCTCATTCGAGCGACACTAATTAAAGTAATATTTTTCTTTTAAATAAATCCTCGAATTTTCTTTAAACTTTTTGCAACTCAGAAATATTTTTAAAACATAAAAAGATTTAATTCCCAATTATTTAAATCACCCAGCATTTAATCAATATACAAAATTACTCAAATGCTTATAAGTATTCATACTTGAGTGATCTTAAACATATGCAACACCTCTTGACTTGAAATCTTCTTCAACACTTTAAATTTCACATTCTTGGACTTAAACTTTGTCGTATCCTCAATTAAATTTCATAATTAAAACTAGCCTAGACTTAATTTATTTTGTCCGGAATTAAGACAATTAAAACAAAAGCACATGATAAGAATTATGTTCTTACAATAGTCATGGTGTATTTTAATGTTTATCTGATTTACGACCAATCCAAAGAGGAGAATAGGGAATATGTTGTTGATGTAAAAAACTAGATTGCTCTAATTATTCAATCACAGATAAATAAATAAGACAAAGATTTTTAAAGTGGTTCGGCTAGGAATAAAGCCTACGTCCACTGTTATGTTATTGCTGAGTGTTTGTGGAATTCTTGATTACAAGTTCTCTCAAGAAATTCCCCTCCCCATGAATGGGATTGATACAAGGTATTTATAGCCTCAAGGCTGTACATGAAAGGTCCAATACATTAAATGATATACATATGAATGGGTAATACATTTAATGCAGCGTGTGCGTCAAGAATCTAATGAATAGTTGAACAGTTGTTCGTCTGATAATTGATGACACGGCCGAGGTGCAGTTCGGACCGCCTTAGTTGCTCGTTGATCAAGAGTTCCTCGGAGTGCTTAGAGTATCTCAGGATGATATAGTTCCTCGGATGGGGTTCCTCGGCATGATAGAGCTCCTCGGTGTATTCTCGTTGCTCGGTACCAACCACGGTTGTTCAGTAAATGATCTTCCTCGCTGTTATTGTGCCACGTAGATCGACACGTGTCTTCATACTATTCGTCCACATCAGCATATTAATTTTGGTATCAACAGAAGCCCCCAATGTTTCATATTTCGAACTTTGAGGAGTATGGGACATTCTTTCTCGGTATATGGTAATATTAAATGACCTTCCTGGGTTTTAGGAGCATTGTATTCAAATTTCCTTCTCATTTTGCAGTTTCCGCCTTTTTATAAACGCTTCGATCTTCGTGCAACTTTTGTCTTTTTAGCCGCCGGAAGTTCAGTAGTTTCTTTTTAGTAATCATTTCTTTCGCCGCTTCCCAATGCAAAGTATTTAAACCCCTTTGGTAACCATACCGTCGTCTACACTTTCCATTTTTCTGCCTTCAAGTTTTCTATTCTCTTCCTCTCTCTTGTGTGTTCATCATTGTTTCCGTTCGTTGTCAACATATCTCCTTTCTTTCTGTAAGATTTTCTTCCTTTCTTCTGCATCTCTTTTATTCAATATGGTTTATATTGTTGAATCTGCTGAGAAATTTCGTTCTGACTTTTCCATTCCTTCTTGGGTAATTCTAGAGGTTCTTTCTGAGCCTTTAGATTACTTTCGATTGGCTGAGGGACATTGGTTCCCCAGTCTTTTCATTGCTGAATGTGGTTTTTCTTTTCCCCCAAACCCATTATGTCTTGAGTTTTGTCAATATTTTGATCTTGTTCCTGCAAAAATAGCCCCCAATTCATGGAGAATAATTAACGGGGTGCACAAGTTAAATCTAACTCATGGGACTCGTATAGGGATCCCAGAAATCATGTACTGCTATAAATGGGCCACTTTAGATAATATTTATTATTTAAAAACTAGGTTTTTAAATAGAGCCCTTGTAGTTAACCTCCCTGATTCAAATAGAGATTATTTTGAGCATGGGTTGGTCATAAAAAATTGGCAACACGCGCCTTTATCTGGGAATGAAGTATACAACGGTCCCAGATGCCCCCCATACGGCAATGGGATAGGTTTATTTTTCATTTTTATTTTACTTATGAAATTGCGTTTTCATCATGTTTCACAAAATGTATGACTGAGATTTATGTATTTATTTGCAGTTGATAGTAAAAGAAAAACTCCAAAAGAGTCGGAAGTGAATATCAAGCATTTAAAACTTATCTGGAATTTGCATAAGACGATTGCAGACGAGCATATTAGATCTGCATCATATTTGCTGCAGTATAAGAGCTACACAACCTCTTATACTGCTCGCCCTGTTGAACCAGCCTCAACACCAGAAAGTTCATCTTCAGATTCTCATATTTCCCTATCCCAGAGAATGGGCAAGAAAAGAGCTCCTCCTGCTCTATTTGGTGAAATTTCTTCTGCTGTTGAAGCAAAGAAAAGTAAAATTGATGTCCCAGAGGGGACTAAAAAAGTAGATGCCAGTTCCTCCAAATTTGCCGAGAAGCCCCCAGTGGCCCCGAGCAAGAAAAGTGCTAGTGCTGATGTAATTACAATATCTCCGACCAAGACTTCTTCCTTGGTTGATGCTGCTGACCCTCCTTTGAAGAGATTGAGGAAATCGTCTTCGGTTAATCTTGCTGGAACTGCATCTTCTCTACCCGCTGGTGGTAGTAATGTTTCAAAAATCATTCTTCCGAGCTCCTCAACGAGCTCAGTTATACCCGAGGTTCTCGGGGTTGATGAAAAGATTCCTAGGGATACACTGACATCCCTAGCTGCTCGCCATCTTTCTTCAGTAAATTTCTCATACCTTTGGTCTTTCTTTCTTTTTCTTGATTTCTTGCATTTGTATTGACTTTATTGTTTTTCTTATCTTTCAGCTGGTGAACTGTTTCAATACCATCGTGAAGAAAGATCAAGCTATTAAAGCTTCTAGTTCCTCGTCCGATGTTGACGATGCCCTCTTGGGTTTAGCCCAATCTGTGAAAGAATCTCGCCAGCAGTACGTCGAGGAGAAAGCTGCCTGGGAGAAAAAATTGGCTGCAGCTGAGGCTGATAAGATGAAGATGGCTGAAACCTCCAAGAATTTGGAGGAGAAGGTGAAAAGCTTAGAGGTCAATCAGCAAAAATGCGATGACCAACTGAAGAATGCAGAAAAAGAACTATCTATCTTGCGAGACATCAAAATCCAGAAAGAACAATTGGATGTCAAACTCTCCTCGGAGAAGTTGAAAAGAAAAGCTGTAGTTAAGAAACATTTCAGTGCTGGTTGGGAGAAAGGATGGGATAAAGGGATTGCAGCTATGACATCTCAAGTCAAATATGGGGAGTTGAAATACTTCTATGATGGTTGGGTAGCTGCTCTACAAGAGCTAAAAACCCAAGACGATTCTGAGCTATTCCAAAGGCATCTCCCTGGTCCTCCTCCACCAATTGTGGAAGAAGAAGAAGATGAACCTGCATCAGATGAATCTTCCATAGCTGTGGATGTCCCGATCTCTGCTTCTCAACCCTCTGTCATTGAGGACATTTCTTCTATGCCTTCTCCTGCCGAGAAGATTTCTGCCGACCAAGCTGTTGTTATCACCGAGCAACCGAGCTCCTCGTCCCAGCCTCCCGAGAAAGTCTTGGGAGACAAGGAAAAGGTGTGAAGTTGTTCGGTATCATTTCTATCTTTTTGTCATTTGTAATCGAACAATGTAATCCTTTTATGATCTAATAAAATACTTCTTTACTCATCGCCGTTATTGATGATTCTTTGTTGATTGTTGTCTTTTTCTTGTCTTTAGTTTGTTGCTAGAATGGAACTAATCTCTTCTCATGATACCGAGCTGATGCAGCAATGTCACCAATACTATAGGGCTGGTCATACAGACATTAGTTCTTCTGAAATTGCTGACATTCTTGGTCATGATGCTTCAGAACAGGCGACTGAGGCTTATCGGTACGTGAAAGATTTACTCCACCGAGCTGTAGCTAACAATGTCGCTTATTATGAATTGATTGAAGAGCTGCATTGTTCCTTAAAGGATCTCCAAGGCCAGCACAATGAATCGATGGCTTCATTACACGAGGAATATGAAAATAGATATCAACAACTTTCCTCTGATACAGGTCATAAAAAGATCATTGCTGCATATGACATTAGGGAAAGGACCCTAAAAGGTGAAGTTGAAGCCTGCCGACAAATTGCCGAGATCCTGGAACAAGAAAATAATAGTCTGCAGAAAAGATTGGCTCAATATGAATCCGTTGCCTCCTCTTCCACTGCATTAGTACCAGTTACTGATGAAGGTTTTTCGTTTCTAGAGGTTGAAAACGCCAAACTAAGGCAAGAGTTGGATGACTTGAAAAAGTCTATTATTCCTGTGACTGCTCGGGGACGAGGAAGGAGTTCTCGGGGACGAGGAAGAATAATCGAGGAGCAAAGTTCTCCAGTTGCTTCTCGGAACCGATCAAGAGTTCTTAGCCGTAGTGTTGAAGAATCTCGCACCCAATCTACTCTGGAAACTCAAGCATTCCAACTGAATGTTAAGGATCGTGCTCTGTCTGATTTGTCTAAGAAAAATTTATCTTTAGAAGATCAATTGGCCGCGATGAAGTCTGATCTGAATAATAAAGATGCTCTTATCAAGAACTTTCTCGAGCAAGTAGATAGATTAACTTTCCAATTCCATAAACAGCCTCGGGAGTTCTGGAATGCAGGCTATAATGAAGCTCTTTACCATTTGGATGATCGCCTTGAAAATGCTAACAACGAAGGTTATAAACAGGGATGGTTGAACGCCCTGGGTGTATTAAAATTGGAACAAGGTCATTATTTATGGGATTATCATGCTCCTGGATTGCTAGACTTGCCTGTTCCTCCCTATAAATTGGATATGGCATGGATTCCTGCTCGTTCCATTCCTCGGAGTTTGATCTCTAAATATCTTGGTGATTATAACCTTCATTCTCAAGTTGAAGTATCTCGTCCTGAGCACCTGTTGGACACTCCTACAATAATGAATGTCAGAATGCTGAAGGACATGAACTTTATTAATTCTCCTCTTTGTCTAGAGGATCCTCCTGCTGGCGAGGAACCTGTCTCAAAGGATAAAGGAATGAAACCAATAGAGTAGGAATCTTTAATGTAATTGTTAGCACATACATGTAACATGTAATACATTTTTATCTTAATGAAAGAATTTCATTTTCTGTTTTGCCAATAGCTATCTTTCTGTTTGCAAATTATATGGTTCATCAACCAAATTAGAATTTATAATAAGCATAAATTGTTCAAAATTGTTTCCAACCAACCAAGGTGGATAAATAATGTTTGTCGACCAACCACAGTTGATGGGTTTCTATCCCCGACTAACCATACTTGGTTCAATTTTCAAATATAAACATGTGTCCGACCAACTAAGGTCAATACTTTTATCCTCGTCGACCAACTACAGTTAGTGGGTTTTTATCCCCGACCAACCATACTTGGTACAGTTTGGAATATTTTGTTCTTTAAAGAACTTTTTGTAATAATGTTACCTCCCGACCAACATAAGCTGTAATGCGAGAATATATAAAGTCTTACCAACCGTAGTTGATCATGCTGGTCTACACCTCCTAATCAAAGGAGTAGTAGGGTTCTTTCGAACTTTTTGGCTCCTTGGAGCATGTCCTCCTAACCAAAGGAGGTTGGCTACTTATAGCACTTTTGCTCCGTAGAGCGCTCCGTAGAGCTTATCCTCCTAACCAAAGGAGGTTGGCTACTTATAGCACTTTTGCTCCGTAGAGCGCTCCGGAGAGCTTATCCTCCTAACCAAAGGAGGTTGGCTACTTATAGCACTTTTGCTCCGTAGAGCGCTCCGGAGAGCTTATCCTCCTAACCAAAGGAGGTTGGCTACTTATAGCACTTTTGCTCCGTAGAGCGCTCCGTAGAGCTTGACTCCGTAGAGCATGGCTCCGTAGAGCATGACTCCGTAGAGCAGTCTTCTTCTTGTCAAGCAGTGTAGTGTTCAACACTAATATTCCCCGAAAAACTTTCAACAGAAAGAAAATGGTGAACCATCCTCGTTTTATTCATAATGAAGGAAATACTTTACATTTTTCATTACTGATAATACTTTCGCAGGTGTTCAGCATTCCATGCATTCTGAAATTCTTCTCCTTCTAGAGTTGCTATTCTGTAGGTTCCAGGTCGAACAACCTCTGTAACTCGGTAAGGTCCATGCCAGTTTGCTTCCAGTTTATTCTGTTTCTGAATGACTTTCTTCAGCACATAATCACCCTCTTTCAAATCGCATTTCTTCACCCTTTTGTTGTAGAACAGAGCTGTTCGTTGTTGATAAGCAGCATTCCTAATGGCTGCCTCTTCTCTTACTTCTTCGAGCATGTCCAAATCCATTCTTCTCATCAAGTCACTGATCGGAGAGTTGAAATTCAGCACTCTATGCGTTGGGAGACCCAACTCGGCCGGTATCACAGCCTCACTTCCAAATGCTAGCATATATGGTGATTCTCCAGTTGCTGCTCGGGGAGTTGTTCGGTAGGCCCATAATACTGATTGGAGCTCATTAATCCAATTTGCTTTAGCTTCACTTAGCCTCTTTTTCAACCCATTTAGTAATGTTCTGTTCGTCACTTCAGTCTGTCCATTGCTTTGGGGATGTCCTGGTGCTGAATGAAACTTCAAAACGTTCGACTGATGACAATAGGCAGCAAATTCTTCATTATCAAATTGTGTTCCATGATCTGTGATGAAAGCATGAGGGAGACCATATCGACAAATGATATTCTTCCATACAAACTGGTATACCTTCTCGTACGTCATATTGACAAGAGGCTCAGCTTCCACCCACTTAGTAAAATAGTCCACTGCAACTACGAGATACTTGAATCTTCCTCGGGTGGTCGGCAGTGGTCCAACCAAATCAATTCCCCACATGGCAAATGGCCAAGGGGGAAGTTATTGATGTTAGCAATGCTTGTGGAGTTCGTCGGATGGAGGAAAAACGTTGGCACTTGTCACATTTCTTGGCATAGGCTATACAATCAGCCTTCATTATCGGCCAGTAATATCCCTGTGTCATCACTCTTTGTAAAAGCGTTCGACCTGCTACATGAGCTCCACAAGATCCTTCATGGATTTCTTCAATCAATTCTTTCACCTCGGTGGGATGTACACATCTCTGCAAACCTGCCATAATTCCTCGTCTATACAAAATACCATTAGTTAATACATACCGAGCAGCTTTATATTTCAGTTTCTTGGCAGCGAGTTTGTCCTCCGGCAATTCGCCCTCTTCAACATATTTCCTGATTGGATCCATCCAAGATGGCCCTAAATCAAGGGTAATCACATTCGTTGTCAGATCTTCATCTATGCTCCGACCTTCTAATACTTCAATCGGTATGGTTCTTCGCATCTCGGTACGAGTAGCTGATGCTAGTCGGGCCAGTGCGTCTGCTTGTACATTCTCCATCCTCGGTATTCTCACCAATTGAATGGCCTCAAATTCTGTCAACAATTTCATCACCTTTGCATGATATTTGATCATTAAATCTCCTTTAACCGCATACATTCCCATCATCTGATACACAATTAATTGAGAATCACTGAATACCATCACTTGTTGTGCTTCCATAGTCTTTGCTAGATTAAGACCTGCTATCATGGCCTCATATTCCGCTTCATTGTTAGAGGCTTTGAATTGGAATCGCAAAGCATATTCCATGTCAATCTCGTCTGGAGTGATCAAAACAATTCCTGCTCCACAACCAGCTGTGCAGGATGATCCATCTACATATAATCTCCATGTAGGTATTTCGTCTTCAAATTTCTTATCTGTCAGAGTTCCTCGATAAAATATCTGCTGTTTTCTTCCATCATCCCCCGGTATCTTTCGCTCCTCGTCAGTCATCTGCTCGTACTCTTTTACCAACCGTGGTTGGTCTGAGTTTGAATATAATGATTTCTCTACATCCACAAGTCCTTTTACCAACCTTGGTTGGTTTGGACCTATTTCTGTTGATCCTGTATCGTCCACAGGTAGGTCAGCAAATGTTTCTGTTGATCCTGTATCGTCCACAGGTAAATCAGCAGGCATCTTTTGCTCCTCGGGGGTATCAGGGTATGTGAACTCTGCTATAAAATCTGCTACAGCCTGCCCCTTCAATGATGATCTGGGCTCATACACAATATCATATTCACCAAGTTCTACTGCCCAGTACATCAGTCTCCCTGATTTTTCTGGTTTATGAAGGGCTTGTCTCAATGGCATATCAGTATAAACAATGATGGTATGGGCTTGGAAATATGGCCTCATTCTTCTGCTTGTTTCAATTAGTGCCAATGCCAATTTTTCTAGCCTTGGGTACCTGATTTCTGCACCTCAGAAAGCCTTACTTGTGTAATAAATTGGCTTCTGGACTCCATTCTCCAATCTGATCAACGCTGAACTGACTGCGTTCTCTGATACTGCCAAATACAAATACAACTTTTCTCCTGTTATTGGTCTTGACAACAGTGGGGGTGCTCCCAAATATTTCTTCAAGTCTTGAAAAGCTTTTTCACATTCCTCATTCCATTCAAAGGTTTTTCGAAGTGTTTTGAAGAATGGTATGCATTTATCAGTTGCTCGAGATACAAATCTGTTGAGCGCTGCAACTCGTCCGGTAAGACTCTGCACTTCTTTCTTCGTCGTCGGAGATCGCAGCCCTAGAAGAGCTTTGATCTTATCTGGATTTGCCTCAATACCTCGCTGATTGACGATGTATCCGAGGAACATTCCTTCTCGTACTCCAAAGGTGCACTTCGTCGGGTTAAGCTTCATTTGGTATTTATCCAATTGATCAAAAGTTTGACTCAAGTCAATCAAATGATCAGCAGCTTTCTTGCTTTTAGTGAGCATGTCATCGACATAGACCTCCATGTTGCGGCTGATTTGTTCGGTAAAAACCTTGTTCATCAACCGCTGATATGTTGCACCTGCATTTTTTAAACCAAAAGGCATAACATTATAACAATAAGTTCCCCTAGGGGTAATAAAAGAAGTACTTTCCCTGTCTTCAGGTTTCATTTTGATCTGGTTGTAGCCAGAATAAGCATCCATGAAGCTGAGTAGCTCGTGTCCCGAGGTAGCATCCACTAGTTGATCAATTCTGGGCAATGGAAAATGATCTTTTGGACATGCCTTGTTGAGATCAGTAAAATCAACACACATTCTCCATTTGTTGTTTTTCTTCTTTACCATTACCACATTTGCCAACCAATCTGGATATTTTACATCTTCAATGAATTGAGCTTTCTGGAGTTTCTCGACTTCCTCTTGTATGGCTTGATTCTTCTCGGGACTAAACACCCTTCTTCTCTGCTTTACAGGTTTAATCTCTTTATTCACATTGAGTTCATGACATAAGAAGTTTGGATCTATTCCTGGCATGTCTTCATAACTCCAAGCAAAAGTATTTTTCCTATTCTTCAAGAAAGTTATCAACTCCTCTTTTATTGACATATCCAACGATGAACCTATCTGGGTTATTCGTTCAGGATGCTCGTCGTCTAGAATAATATTTTCTGTAGATTCCATCACCTGTCCTTTTACAAGTTGAGATTCATCCCTGGGATCAAGAGTTTCAATTTCTGTACCTTCCTCTACCTGGTAAGTAGTAGTCTTTTTCATCGATCCTTCTAGTTCTTCTTGTTCGGCCGACGAATAATAGCATTCCCGAGCTACTTTTTGATCACCTTTCACCACTCCAACTCCAAAATTTGTTGGGAATTTCAAACATTGATGTACTGTAGAAGGAACGGCTTCGAACTTCTTCAATCCAACTCTTCCCATGATGATGTTGTAGGCTGACTGCACATTCTTATCCATCACAAAGAAGCGTATTCTTTCTGTTCGACAAGCAGGCCAAGTTCCAATGAGTATATCCAACTTGATCGTCCCAAGTGGAAAAACTTTCTCGCCAGCAAAACCCAGAAGGGGTCTGTGATAAGGTTCTAATTGGGATAATTTCAAATTCAAGCTATCAAAGCATGAATAATACATGATATCTGCCGAACTACCATTGTCTACTAACACCCTTGAAATGATCACGTCCTTCATTCTCATTTTGATCACCAAAGGATCATCATGAGGGTAAAGAACACCTGCCAGGTCGTTTTTTGAAAAACCAATTACTAGCTTCTCTTTGTTTACCTTCCTCGGACGATCATCCTCGGCTAGGTTTATTCGCTGAATATATGAGCAAGCTTGAGCCTCTCCGAGATAAGCTTTTCTTTCTGCAGTAAGGTCTCCTCCTCCTGCATCTCCCCCTGTAATAACGTTACAATGAAATGATCCAAAACGTATGGAAAATACTCTCGTTCAGGTTTCCTTGGCTTCTTGGGAAGATCGGGGTCATCATCTGGATCCTCTTCATGGGCCCTCCTATTTTTCTCTTCTGCACGACGAGGAGATCTAGATCTCTCTCTAGTTCTATCATCATTCCTCCTTTCATTTCTGCGATCTACATACTTTGATAATTTTCCTCTTCGAATGAGTGTTTCAATCTCGTTCTGAAGGGCTATACAATTTTTGGTCATATGGCCATGATCTTTGTGAAACTCGCAATATTTGGTCTTATTCCTCATGTCTGGATCTGTCTTCAGTTTCTCTGGCCATTTGATTTCCTCGTTATTCCTGATTTCTTCTAAAACATGATTAATACCCATTTTCAATGGAGTATAATTATCATACTTCTTTAGGGCTTCCAACTTTATCCTGTTATTCCTGGAATATTTGTCACCACCATTACCTTTCTGATCTTTCTTCTTAGAGTTGTCGACCTCCACTTTAACTTCTTTATCCATATTCTTCTTCGCAGTCATAGCCTCCTCGGCATTCATGATTTTGGCCGCCTTTGCCATCAATTCCGACATATTTTTAGGCGGATCTTTGGCCAGAGTATAGTATAACTTGTTAGGCAGCAAACCACTCATCAAAGCAGTGATTGCTGTCTTTTCTTCATAATCTATGACTTCCAACTTCTCGTTATTGAAACGAGTTATGTAATCTCTAGTACTTTCTCCTGATTTTTGTCTAACACTTAGTAAATGCGCTACTCGCTTTACTGGTTTTGCTCCAAAACAAAAATTACCAATAAACAGCTCGGCTAACTGAACAAAAGTTGAAATCTTACCCCGAGGAAGATTATTGTACCATATCTGTGCAGATCCGGTAAGAGTTCCCGAGAATGCTCTACACCTCATCTCGTTGGGGACAGCATAGATATCTGCAGCAGCTTGGTACTGTTCTATATGAAGTACGGGATCTGTCTTTCCATCGTACTTGGGGGTCACTACAGGTGCTTTGAATTTCGACGGTGTGGGGAAATCCACAATGGCCTGCACAAAAGGTGTCCCTTGAACAAAAGTTCTCTGTAAGGGGTTCCTCGCCTTAGCCATTTCTCCCAGTCTATCCTCCAATCGTTGAATGGAACCTTTCCATGCTTCATTCCCTTCCTCGGGCCGCTTAGTCCGAGCAACTGATTGCTCTGACGTAGCTTCCTGAGATTTATCTCGACGAGTAATTGGTCGTGATTGTGCAGATCCTTCTCTCAAACCTGGTGGTGGTCGAAAACTTCCTGATGGAGCCCTAGGTGGACTCATGTTCCTTCTTGGTTCTAACCGACTGAAAGGAGACACCCTGCTTAATCTTTCTAAAGCGCTAGTTCTCTCCGGAGAAAGAGAGATATGTTGATCTGTATCCGTAGCCTGTATTGATGAAGTTCGTCCAGGTTGATAAGTAGAATCATTGGATTCTCCATTGCGATATGACCCAATACGTCTGGATCGTGATTGCCCATGATCAGTCTTTTGCCCTGAATGAGTAGGTACACCGCCTTGAAGAGTTTGAAGGAGTTGCCTCATAGATTCTTGCATGGCGGTTTGTCCCTGAGCCAGATTCATCATAATTCTGGCCAGATCTGGAGATGCAGATGGATTTGGAAGATTTCCAGTATTTACAGCATTTCGATTACTGGATTCCGGATTATCTGCCATTGGTGATAAATGATTTTTATGAAAAACGATAACAACAGTCGTTTCCCACAGACGGCGCCAATCTGTTGATGTAAAAAACTAGATTGCTCTAATTATTCAATCACAGATAAATAAATAAGACAAAGATTTTTAAAGTGGTTCGGCTAGGAATAAAGCCTACGTCCACTGTTATGTTATTGCTGAGTGTTTGTGGAATTCTTGATTACAAGTTCTCTCAAGAAATTCCCCTCCCCATGAATGGGATTGATACAAGGTATTTATAGCCTCAAGGCTGTACATGAAAGGTCCAATACATTAAATGATATACATATGAATGGGTAATACATTTAATGCAGCGTGTGCGTCAAGAATCTAATGAATAGTTGAACAGTTGTTCGTCTGATAATTGATGACACGGCCGAGGTGCAGTTCGGACCGCCTTAGTTGCTCGTTGATCAAGAGTTCCTCGGAGTGCTTAGAGTATCTCAGGATGATATAGTTCCTCGGATGGGGTTCCTCGGCATGATAGAGCTCCTCGGTGTATTCTCGTTGCTCGGTACCAACCACGGTTGTTCAGTAAATGATCTTCCTCGCTGTTATTGTGCCACGTAGATCGACACGTGTCTTCATACTATTCGTCCACATCAGCATATTAATTTTGGTATCAACATATGTCATGGTGTATTTTAATGGATCCATAGTTCTCCTTCTCGAGGTATATCATTTCAAGAGAAGGTGTCTATGCTAACAACGAGAAGGTTCAGGCTATCAGGGACTAGCTTAAGTCGACCACTACATCCCTGGTCCATAGTTTTCAATGGTTGTCTCGTATTTATCGAAGTTTCATTAAGGGGTTCAGTTTGGTGATAGATCCTATTACTCAATTTATCCACATGTCCATATCTGAGTCCCCATGGAATGATGAGGCAGAGTCAACATTCCTACTCATCAAGTCTAAGATGACATCAACCCTCATTCTAGACTTGCCCGACTTTACCCAGCTATTTGAGTTGACTTGTGATACCATCAAGTCTGTGATTAGTGCAATCCTCAGTAAAAATATAGCGCCTCGTTGCTTACTTTAGTTAAAACGTTGTAGGGATTATCATCAACTATTTTTCTTATGATCTAGAGTTCTATATCGTAGTGTAAGCTGTCAAACATTGACAGCCTTATTTTATTCATCCGGAGTTTGTCATTAAGTCCAACCACGAGGTCATTCATTTCATGAAATCCCAGCAAAATGGTTAGCAATTTACATGCCAAGAGGACTAGTTTCTTGCAGCATTTACCTTCCACCTACAATACAAACCTGGAAGGAAGAACCTGATTGTAGATTCCATGAGTAGGAGATCTCATTCCCTAGTTACGATTCAGGGATCGATATTCATTTTTCAGAGATTTGTCATTTATGTATGATGGGAACCTTTTTTGGCCTATTATGGATGCATGTGCAAGTCAACATGGCATTCAAGGTAATTACTTCCTATAGGATGGGTATTTGTATCGTGGAACTACATTGTGTATCCCCATTTCTTTCTTGCTCGAAAAGATCATCATAGAGCTCCATAGTGGGGGCCTAACTAGCCATTCAGGTGTCGTTCATACCTTAACTACATTGTGTGGGTGTTTCTATTGGCCTACCATAAGGAGACAAGTTAACAGACATGTTCAGCATTGCTACTCTTGTCAGATGACCAAGGGTCAGATACTAACATCGACCTGTATACCCCTATACATTCCTGATTGATCATAGTTTTATGTTTCTTTGGAATTTATTATTAAGATACCCAGGACGTCCAGGGAAAATTATTATGGGCTTGTAGTAGTCAATAGTTTTTCCAGTATGTTCGATTTTATTTCGTACTCATGGACGTCCGACCCATCATATGTTTCCACACTATACTTTTGCGACACTATCCGTTTACACGGGGTATCAAGGAGTATTAAGTCTGATAGGGATGTTCGTTTAACGGGACAATTTTGGAGGATCCTTTAGAAATTGTTACAATGCACACTTCAATTTTCCACATCTTTCCACACTCACATGAATTGTCAAACTGATGTGGTTAATCAGACTTTGGGTGATCTATTACTGTCTTTAGTTGGTGAGTCACCTAAGACTTGGGCAATGGTTCTTGCTCAGGAGGAATTTTCTTTCAAATATTTCATCAATCAATCTACTGGTTTATCCCATTTCCTGATTGTTCTTATTTTTTGTTACCCGTGGACCTTGCCGAGAGCCTCTACTATGACATCGAGTCCGATGGTCGCTGACTTTACTGCCAAGATGTTATCCATTTAGGATGACGTGCAGACATGTTTATAGCGTATGTATGCCTCCTACAAGGAGAACATATCATCTCTAGTCCCTTATTTTTTATCCCACGGATCTTCTTATGGTATATCTTCAGTGCGAATAATGGGTGGGGAAGGCCACCAAATTATAGATGAGCCGTTTTGACACTTTTCTAATTATTCATCGTTGTGGTGATAATGCATGACTTGGCCTTTCCCGAGGGTTTCAGAACATATCCCACATTTAATGTGGAGTCTTTGACATCATTTCTAAGTTCAGATGTTTCTCTAACCCCTTTTCTGTGGATCCCATGCTGCTAGTTTGCTTGCATATTGATCGTGTTTAGGGGATTTTGGATTCTTAGACGATTATGACTCATGTGGACCCTCTCGCCTGTTTTTTGATACGTTGGTTACGACGCACTAAGAGTGATGATTCATGGATTGTTGAGGCTACACTACATCATGTTGACAGGGACTTCTACGACCTTTTTTGGTAAGATATGGCATGCTTTGTATGGGGCAAAGTGACGCAGGAGGATACTCATTTATCATTTATTTTATCAGTTTAATGATTTAGGTTATTTTAGTGTTTTTGTGTCCTTGTGCTTATAAAAGGATGTCTAGTCATTTAGTTCTGATTATTATTATGTTTTAGAGAGAATTAATGGAGTTTTGTTATTTTATTATTTTAATCACGTGTGTGTGATTAATTTGTGTGTTATTTCGCTACGCTTACATCATATATTTACAATGAGGTTTGGATTTAAAAAAAAAATGATCTATAAAATCACTATAGGTTTACGATAAGGTTTGTATTTTCTAAAACACACCCCATCCTCGCCACAAAGACAAAATCGAATTTTTGTCCTAGAAAAGTCAATCTATAACAAAATTACATCAAAATCAAAAAAGTCAAGGAAGTAAAGGTATTTTACCGTAACAAAAAAATTACTAACAGTAATTTTCCATTAGAAAAAAGCGTGGGGAAGAAATAATAACAGATATTTATTGTTTAATGGATTTACCAATGAAATTTTATCGTACCAATTTCTACTTACAAACGAAATTTTCTGTTACTATTTATGACTTATTAAAGATTTTTCATTGTTAGTAGATATTTTGTAACGAATTATTATTCACTATTACACAAGTTTTGTAACAATTTTCTCTAATTTTCTAATGGTAAAGGTTTTCTAAGAATATTAATACATATTTTAAAATACATTTATTTTTCAAGATCTGAGATCTTTTTTGAGTGATAAAAATACATATTCTGAATTTATACAAATTCAACTATGCTTACCGCACTATTCAAAGCCCGAGAACATACACATAAGAATAGTCTACATAAACGAGGGCCCTATATTCAACATTTACTTTTTTATTAATATTGTAGATATCATTATATAATAAGACTAGTTACCAACCCTATGCTATCCGAAGGCATTGTAAAAATATCCAACAATTCCGTCCTACTTTTTTTGGAAAAGCAGAGGTAAATATATTAAATAATGGGAGTTTTCATACTATTATAACTTATACAATAATTAGTAACCCACGACAAGATCCTCTCATAAGTGATCTCTAAGTGATATTTTTTATTCGCAAGCTCATCCTCCCATTTTAAATTGGGAGCCTATAACAAGATCCTCCCATTTTCATTTAGAACCTATAACAAGATATCAAAAAATAAATAAATTGCTTTGGAAATATAAAGAAAAATATACCATTTATAAAGCCAATAGTCAATAACAATTTTTTTCTTTTTAATCATATACTTCAGTGTTACTATGAAACTACTTATGATTTTGTCAAAACTTAATCAAAAAAGTCGATTAGCATTTGTTACTTGCAAAGTGCGATACCAAAAATGTAGATTTTATAGGTAGCGTTGAATGTGCGCTATCAAAAACTATATTCTTAGTAACAATTACAAAAGAAAACAACAAAATAAAAATCTGGAAAAAAAATCATTCATATTGTCTACTAACAACCAAATGATAATTGCGTGGGAATAAAATGTCAACAACTGATAAATAGATAATAAGGCATTGTTAAAAGGATTTTTGTCTTACAGTGGAAATAGTGAAACGTGTACCACCATTTTGATTAGCCCACAATCATATAAAAAAGTATCTAGATTCAAAGAAAGATAGTGAATGTTGATGTAAAAAATTAGATTATCCCTAATTATTTAAACACAAATAAAAAATAAATACGACAAGAGATTTTTAAAGTGGTTCAGCTTTGAAAGAATGGCCTACGTCCACTGTTTGTGTTATTTCTGACTGTTTGTAGAATTCTCGATAATGGGTTTACCAAGAAATTCTGAGTCCCCTGCTAATGAGGAGATTACAATGTATTTATAGCCTTGAGGCTATACAAATGAAAGAATAATACACAGCTGTCCAATAGGCGTCCGCGTCTGTGTGATAATAATGAGCATTTAATGCGCAGTATCTCTTTTGATTGTCTAGATATAAATGCTCTGTACGAGATGCAGCTCGGACCGCCTGAGTTGCTCAGACCGCCTAAGTATCTCGGTATACATGAGCTCCTCGGAGAACACTTGTTTCTCGGAGCGCCTGGGTTGGTCGGGGAGGTTGAGTTCCTCGGAGTCAGGGTGTTGTTCAAAAGATGTTTGCGATTGCCATGTAGATTGACAAGTGTTTCCACATAATTGGTCCGCGTCAGCCGAATAAATTTGGTATCAATAGAAGCCCCAATTGTTTCGTAGTTTGATGTTGAGGAAACGTATGGAACATTCTGCCACTTAGATTTTTGGTTTATATGGTTTCTAGGACAACATTCGTTGTATACAACTCCTTTTTAAATGCACAGTACTAATCCTCATAAATATTTTGAATTTCCATACGCGCTTCATTTTTCGTTTCGTTTTCTTCTTTTTAGCCGTCAGATACGCAATCGTCCATCTTGGTAATCATTGTTCTTATCTATTCTCGAGGTAAAGTATTTAAACGCTTCAGAAAACTCGATCATCTTTTACTTTTTCAAATCTGCATCCGCATCTTAGAACTTCACTTCTTCTCTGTCTTGTGCATTCGTTTCTTCCATAGTTCGTTGTCACCTGATTCATACTTTTCCTGTAAGATCTTCTTCCTTCTCTTTTATTTCTTTTGTTCATCATGGTTTACCTTGTTGAGTCTCTTGATAAATTTCGCTCTGATTTTTCTATTCCTTCCTGGATCATATTGGAAGAGCTTTCTGAGCCTTCTGATTATTTTTCTTTGGCTGAAGGACATTGGTTCCCCAGTCTGTTTGTGGCCAAGTGTGGTTTTTCTTTTCCTCCTAATCCTTTATGTTTGGAGTTCTGCCAGTATTTTGACGTTGTTCCAGCAAAAATAGCGCCAAATACTTGAAGAATAGTTAATGGAGTCCATAGGTTAAATCAACTCCATGGAACCCGCTTAGGAATCCCAGAGATTATGTTTTGTTATAGATGGGCTGTCAGCGATAGTACTTTTTATTTAAAAACTAGGTTTTTAAATATGGCTTTAGTTGTAAATCTTCCAGATGCCAATAGGGATTATTTTGAGCATGGGGTTGTTATGAAAAATTGGCAACATGCTCCATTAAGTGGAGATGCTGTTGATCAAGGTCCCAGGTGTCCACCCTATGGCAATGGAATAGGTTGTTTTTATTTCCTGAAATCTTGCTTTCTTTGTGTTTGATAAAATGTATCACTGATATTTTAATTTTTTGTTATTGGCAGTTGACAACAAGAGAAAGTCTCCAAAGGAGACAGAAGTTAATTTAAAGCATCTGAAACTTATCTGGAGTTTACACCAGTCTGTTGCTGACGAACATATCAGATCATTCTCGTACTTGCTTCAGTATAAGATCTACACTTCATCTTTTACTACTCGTCCAGTGGTGCGTGACATCGACCCATTACCAGCTTCTGAAGGTTCCTCTCCTGAATCAAATCTTTCCCTCAGTATCAGAATGAAGAGACGAAAAGTTCCTTCATACTTTGACAAATTAGACTATGCCAATGTGGAGGCAAAGAGAAATAAATAGGATGTCCCAGAGGAAGGGACAAGGAAAGTTGATGCACCCCCTCCTGTTGTTGTTAAAAAGGTTGCTGAGAAGCCCCCTGTGGCTCCGAGCAAGATTGTAGTTATTTCTCCTCCAAGCGAGGTTATAGTTATTTCACCGACCAAGACAACATCCTTTGTCGAGGATGTTCCTGCTCCCACGAGGAAATTGAAGAAAAGCTCCTCAGATAAACTGGCTGAACCTATCTCTCAGCCTTTAACTACTGGAAGTGGTGTTCCCACTTTTGTTACTTCGAGCTCTGCCATGGGCTCTGTGAAGTCTTGGATTATCCCAGAAATCCAAGGTCTTAAAGACACTCTTTCTCGGGATAGGGTTACCACCTTGGCAGCTCAACATATTGCATCAGTAAGTATTACTAATCTAAACTTTCATTTTTCAATGTTCTATCCCTGCACTGACTTTTAATCATTTTATTTTTCCAGCTGGTAACCTGTTTTAATACTATTTTGAAAAAGGATGAAGCTCTTAAAGCTTCTAGCTCCTCGGGAGGTGTGGAGGAGGCTTTTGCAGGTCTAACTCAATCCTTAAAGGATTCTCACCAGAAATATGAAGAAGATAAGGTTGCTTGGGAGAAGCAACTGAAGTTTGTCGAGCAAGAGAGAGAAAAAGCTGTGGAGGTCTCTCAGGAGTTGGAGAGGAAAATGAAAGAGTTTAAGAAGAAAAATGAAGAGCTTAAAGAAAAGCTCAAGAATGCTGGAGAGCTTGAGACCAAGCTTAAAACTGCTGAAGAGGAACTGAACAAACTCCGTGAAGCTGGTCGTCAGAAGGAAGAGGCAGAAAAGAAATTGAAAGTTGTCGAGGAACTTCTATCTGAGAAGATTTCCTCCAAGAAGGTGAAGAGGAAACTAGCTGTTAAAAAGTCCTTCAGTGCTGGCTGGGACAAAGGTTGGAACAAAGGCCTAGCTGCCATGTCCTCTCAGTTGGATTTTGCGAGCCTCAAATTCTTCAGGGACGGATGGATTGCTGCTCTGCAGGAGTTAAAGGTCTCAGGGAGTTCTGAGATGTTTCAGCGCCATGTTCATGGTCCTCCTCCCTCTGCTGGAGAAGAAGAACAGGACGAAGCTGCATCTGAAGAGTCTTCAATGATGGTTGGGGATCAGGTCCCTACTGTTGAACTTCGCTATGAGTAGCCCCAACCTTCTAGTACTTCAGCCGAGCAGCTTCAATCTTACAGTACCTTGGTCGAGCATTTGTTAATATCGTCCGAGAAACTTTCTACGCCCCCCGATCAACCTACCTCTTCATCCAAGCCTCCCGAGGAAATCTTAGGAAACAAGGAGAAGGTGTAGAGATGTTCGGACCTTTTTCTTTGCTTTTGTTTTTGTTAAATGTAATTCTGGGCTATGTACTTTTCTTTGTGATGTAATAAAATTCGAACTTTTGGCTGTTCATATCGATTCTTTCTTCTACTTGCTCTGTTTGCATCTTTATTGATTCATTCTATCATCTTTTTACTAGTTTATGGCCAGGATGGAACTATTATCAATTCACGATACCGATCTGATGAAAAAATGCAATGACTACTTTAAGGCTGGCCATGCTGACCTGGATGAGTCACAAATCTTTGATATCCTGGGTTCAGATGCCTCTGAGCGAGCAGTGGAGGCTTACTAATATTTGAAGTGCTTGTTCGACCGAGTTGTTGCCAACAATGTAGCCTATTATGAGATGATCGAGGATCTTCAGGGTAATCGAGGAACTTCAGCAACAATACAAGGAATCCTCTGCCCTTTTGCATTAGGGGTATGAGAAAACGTATCAACAACTAAATGCTGACAAAGGATATGATTAGTTAGTCATTGCTTATGATTTTAAGGAGAGGACTTTGAAGACCGAGGTCGAAGAGCATAGGCAGATTGTGAAGTTGCTGGAAGAGGAAAATAATAACCTGCGAGGGGAGATATCTCAGCTGAAATCTGCAGCATCTACATCGAGCACTTTGGTCCTTATCAACGACGAGGGTTTCTCTTTCTTGGAGGTCGAAAATGCCAACTTGAGAGATGAACTGGATACCTTAAAAAGGATTGGACCTTCTACCTCTGCTCGCGGGCGAGCAAGAGCTTCTCGGGGACGAGCAAGGGCTGCTCGTATTTCAATTGAGGAACAAATAACTCAATCAGCTTTGGAGAATCAGGCCTTCCAGTTGATGGCGAAGAATCAAGCATTAACTGAGATTTCTAAGAAGATTCAGACCTTCGACGAGTAACTTGCTGCCCAAAATTCTGCCTTGGATAACAAAACAAATTTGGTGAAGAATCTTCACGAGTAGTTAGAGAGGTTGGCCTACCAATTCCACAAGCAACCCAGAGAATTCTGGATGGCTGGTTATAATGAAGCCCTCTATCACCTTGATGACCCGATCCAGCAGTCGAACAACGAGGGTTACAAGCAAGGATGGCTGAATGCCTTGGGTGTGTTGCAGTTGGAACAGGGTCACTATTTGTGGGATTACTATGACCCTGGGTTGCTCGAGTTGCCTGTGCCACCCTTCAAACTTGATATGAGCTATTTTCCTGCTCGGGCCATTCCTCAATGCCTGATTTTAAAGTATCTCGGCGACTACAGTCTTTATTCAAATTTTGAGATATCTCGACCAGAGCACCTGCTTGCTCGTCGTTCTGTGATGAATATTTGAATGTTGAAAGATATAAACTTTATAAACTCTCCCTACGCCTTAGTTGATCCTCCTGCTGGAGTGGAACCTGTTTCAAAGGTAGAGGGAAAGAAGCCCATAGAATAGGATTTTATGTAATAATTTTTACTTTCCACAGTATATGTAATCCTTCTCGATTTGAATGTAAAGTTTTGGTAATGAGATACATTCTTCACATTATTTGTAATTCTACTTAGTATGAATGAAAATTTGCCTTTTGTCATTTCATTTTCTTCTAATTAATTTGTAAAATGTTTTTGCTTGTTGGTTGGTAAATATATATATATGCTTATTTTATTGCAATGATTCATCAATCTTTGATCTTTATGTGACAAAACATCCTTTATCTCATGATCCTATTTAATTTAATCAACTGGAGATGATTGTAATTGGCTTACCGACCAACAGGAGATGATTGTAATTGGTTTACCGGTGAACTAAAACATCCTTTTATTCCACGACCAACCGTAGTTGCTAGGTTTTATTTTACCGACCAACCATAGTTGGTGGATTTTATTTATCGACCAACCGTAGTTGGTAGACCGACCAACCGTAGTTGATAGGATTTTATTTATCAACCAACCATAGTTCGTAGACTAATCAACCGTAGTTGGTGGGTTTTTATTTATCGACCAACCGTAGTTCGTAGACCGACCAGCCGTAGTTGGTAGGGTTTTTATTTATCGACCAATCGTAGTTGGTAGACCGACCAATGGTAGTTGGTGGGGTTTTATTTATCGACCAACCGTAGTTGGTAGACCGACCAGACGTAGTTGGTAGGGTTTTTATTTATCGATCAACCGTAGTTGGTAGGGTTTTTATTTATCGACTAACCGTAGTTGGTAGACCGACCAACCGTAGTTGGTAGGGTTTTTATTTATTGACCAACCGTAGTTGTTAGACCGACCAATCGTAGTTGGTAGGGTTTTTATTTATCGACCAACCGTAGTTGGTAGACCGACCAACCGTAGTTGGTGGATTTATGTTCAAAACTTGACGCGTAGTGTGTAGCACTAATACTCCGAAAAAATTTCAACAAAAGGAGAGAATTGGGTAAAACATCCAAATCTTTATTCATATTGAAGAAAACTGCGTTACATAGAAACTGCTACTACTGATAATATTTACGTAGATGTTTTGCGTTCCATGCATTCCTAAATTCTTCCCCCTCCAAGGTTTCAATCCTATAGGTTCCTCGACGAACAACTTCTGTCACTCTGTAGGGTCCATGCCAGTTAGCTTCCAATTTGTTGTGCTTTTGAATTACTTTCTTCATCACATAGTCCCCTTCTTTCAAGTTACATTTCTTTACTCTCTTATTGTAGAACAGAGTTGTTCGTTGCTGGTATGCATCATTCCTGATTGCTGCTTCTTCTCTAACTTCCTCGAGCATATCCAAGTCCAACCTTCTCATCAAGTCACAGATAGGAGAATTGAAATTCAGCACTCTGTGTGTGGGGAGACCCAGCTTGGCAGGTATAACATCTTCACTTCCAAATGCCAGCATGTAGGGAGACTCTCCTGTTGCTGCTCGTGGTGTAGTACGATAAGTCCACAACACAGAATGTAGCTCGTTGATCCAATTTACCTTCGCAGCATCCAACCTTTTCTTCAAACCATTTAGTAGCGTTATGTTTGTCACCTCAGTTTGTCCATTTCTCTGGGATGACCTGGTTCAAAATGGGTTTTCAATATGTTTGATTGGTGACAATATGCAACAAACTCCTCGTTATCAAATTGGGTTCCATGATCAGTAATGAATGCATGGGGAAGATCATATCTGCAAATGATATTCTTCCAAATAAATTGATACACCCTCTCATAAGTCATATCAGTAAGAGGTTCAGCTTCCACCCATTTAGTAAAATAATCCATAGCGATGACGAGGTATTTGAACCTTCCTCTTATCGTCGGGAGTGGCCCGACCAAGTCCATTCCCCATATGGAAAATGGCTAAGGGGATGTTATGGGTGTTAGTAATGCCTGAGGGGTTCTTCAAAGGGACGAGAAGCGCTGACATTTGTCACATTTCTTGGCATACGCTATACAATCATCCCTCATCGTCGGCCAATAATATCCCTGCATCATTATTCTTTGCTAAAGCGTCCGACCCACTACATGAGCTCCACAGGACCCTTCATGGACATCTTCAACCAAATCTTTTACCTCGGAGGGATGCACACATCTCTGCAAGCCAGCTATGATTCCTCATCTATATAGAATACCATTATTCAATACATAACGAGTAGCTTTAAACTTCAACTTCTTGGCTGCGAGCTTATCGATTGGTAATGTCCCTTCCTCAATATAGGCCCTGATGGGATCCATCCATGATGGTCCTAAATCAAGGGCAATGAAGTTCATCGTCAGATCTTCGTTAATGCTCCGAGTAGCTATGATTTCTATTGGGATTATTCTTTGTATCTCGGTTCGCATGGATGAGGCTAACCGAGCTAAGGCATCTGCTCTTGCATTCTCCGATCTTAGTATTCTAACCAACTGTACTACGTTAAAGCTCGTTACTATCTCCATTTCTTTCGCTAGATACTTGATCATTAATTCTCCTTTGGCTTCATATACTCCCAGCATTTGATTTACGATTAATTGTGAATCACTAAATACGATGACCTGCTCTGCCTTCATAGTTTTGCCAAACTAAGTCCAATAATCACAGCTTCATATTCAACTTCATTATTAGAAGTCTTGAATTGAAAGCGTAGAGCATACTCCACATCGATCTCATCTGGGCTATTCAAAACAATTCCTTCTCCACTACTTGTAGTACACGAAGAACCATCTACATACAAATTCCACACAGGTAATTCATTATCAAATTCTTGATCATATAGAACTCCTCGGTGGAATATTTTATGCTTCCTTCCATCTTTTTCTAACACTTCCTGTTGCTCGTCGGCCATCTTTTCTAGCTCGTCTACCGACCTAAGTTGGTCGGGACTTAGATTCAATGATCCTGTAACATCCACAGGTGGGTCGATATTCAATTTCTGCTCTTCAGAGGTATCTGGATAGGTGAACTCTGCTATAAAATCTGCCACAGCTTGGCCTTTAAGCGAGGATCTTGGTTCATAAATTATGTCATACTCACCAAGTTCTACTGCCCAGTACATCAACCTCCCTGATTTCTCCGGTTTATGCAGGGCTTGCCTTAACGGCATATCAGTGTACACTACTATAGTATGGGCTTGAAAGTATGGCCTCATCCTTCTACTGGCTTCAATCAGTGCTAATGCCAACTTCTCTAAATTTTGATATCTGATCTCTGCTCCTCGGAAGGCCTTACTAGTGTAATAGATTAGCTTTTTCACTCCATCTTCCACTCTTATCAATGTCGAGCTAACTGCATTTTTCAAAACTGCCAGATACAAGTACAGTCTTTCTCCCATCACTGGCCTGGACAACAATAGAGGTGCTCCTAGGTATTTCTTCAACTCTTGAAAGGCCTTCTCGCATTCATCATTCCACTCAAAAGTCTTTCGGAGTGTTTTGAAGAATGGTAGGCATATATCAGTTGCTCCTGATACAAATCTATTAAGTGATGCAACTCGCCCTATGAGACTTTGCACTTCCTTCTTCGTCGTCGGTGATCGCAGTTCCAATAGAGTTTTGATTTTGTCAGGATTCGCCTCAATTCCGCGTTGATTAACAATGTATCCGAGTAACATGCCTTCTCGTACTCCGAATATGCATTTGGTGGGGTTCAACTTCATTTGATATTTGTCTAATTGATCAAAGGTCTGGCCTAAGTCAATTAGATGATCAGCAACTTTCTTGCTCTTCGTCAGCATATCATCAACATAAACTTCCATGTTGTAACTGATTTTCTCTGCAAACACCTTGTTCATCAGCCGTTGATATGTTTCACCTGCATTTTTCAATCCAAAAGGCATGACATTATAACAATAAGTTCTCCTAGGGGTAATAAAAGAGGTACTCTCCCTGTCTTCAGGTTTCATTTTAATCTGGTTGTAACCAGAATAGGCATCCATGAAGCTCAACAGCTCATGTCCCGAGGTAGCATCCACTAATTGATCAATTCGGGGTAATGGAAAATGGTCCTTTGGGCATGGTTTGTTGAGGTCAGTAAAGTCTACATACATCCTCCACTTGTTGTTCTTCTTCTTCACCATTACCACATTTGCTAACCAGTCTGGATATTTGACATCTTCAATAAAGCAAGCTTTCTAGAGTTTCTCGACCTCTTCTTGTATAGCTTGGTTCTTCTCAGGGCTGAACACTCTTCTTCGTTGCTTCACAGGTTTGATTTCCTTGTTCAGATTAATCTCGTGACACAAGAAATTTGGGTCTATCCCTAGCATATCTTCGTGGCTCCATGCGAAAGTTTGATTTCTTCTTTTTAAGAAGATATCAATTCTTGTTTTAGTGAGGCATCCAACGATGAACCTATTTGAGTTGTTCGTTCCGGGTGCTCGTCGTCCAGAATAATATTTTCAGTAACTTCCACCACTTGGCTTTTCACAAGCTGCGACTCGTCCCTAGGGTCTAATGTGTTAACTTCTGCACCTTCATCCACTTGATAGGTAGTAGTCTTTTTCCTAGATTCTTCGAGTTATTCCTGCTCGGTAGATGAATAGTATCATTCCCGAGCTACTTTTTGGTCCCCTTCACCACTCCTACTCTAAAGTTGGTTGAGAATTTTAAACATTGATGTACCGTAGATGGTACTGCTTTGAACATCTTCAGTCCTACCCTTCCCATGATGATATGGTAAGCTGATTGAACATTCTTATCCATCATAAAGAAGCTTACTCTTTCTTTTCGACAAGCAGGCCATGTACCGATGAACATATCCAACTTGATCGTCCCAAGTGGAAAAACATTCTCGCCAGCAAAACCGAGGAGGGGCCGATGATATGGATCCAACTGGGATAGCTTTAGGTTCAAACTATCAAAATATGGGTAGAACATAATATCTGTCGAGCTACCATTATCCACCAATACTCGCGAAATCATTACTTCCTTTATCCTCATTTTGATCACCAATGGGTCATCATGAGGATATAGCACACCTGGGAGGTCATTTTTAGAGAAACTGATGACCAGTTTATCTTTGTTCACCTTCCTCAGGCAATCATCCTCAGCTAGATTTATCCTTTGAATATATGAACAAGCTTGAGCCTCATTGAGGTAAGCTTTCTTTTCTGGAGTAAGGTCTCCACCTCTTGCATCTCCACCAGTAATAACATTGCAATCAAATGATCCAAAACGTATAGAAAATACCTCATGTTCTGTCTGTTTTGGTCTTTTGTGGTGGTTAGGGTCATCTTGATCATCTTCTCGATCTTCTTCATGATTTCTTTTCTTATCTTCTTTTGCTCGTCGAGGAGATCTAGACCTCTGCCTTGCTCGATCATTGCTCCTTCTACCATTTCGGCGATCTACATACTTGCTCAATTTTCCCCGCCCGATGAGCTCTTCAATTTCGTTCTGGAGAGCTATGCAGTTTTTAGTCATATGACCATGATCCTTATGGAACTCGCACTATTTAGACTTATCCCTCTTGTCAGGATCTGCCTTTATTTTTTAAGGCCAGTTTAGCTCCTCGGTGTTCTTGATCTCCTCCAGAACATGGTTTATGTCTACTTTCAAAGGAGTATAGTTTCCAAATTTCTTCATTTGTTCTAATGCTTGCTTCACTTTTAATTGCCTGTTACCACCATTGTTCTTATGTTCTTTCTTCTCAGCTTTGTCACCCTCAACCTTGGTTTCTTTGGTGTCTATATTCTTTTTTGAAGCCATAGCTTCCTCGGCGTTCATAATTTTGGCTTCTTTTGCCATTAACTCTGCCATGGTTGTAGGTGGATCTTTGGCTAGAGTGTAGTACAACTTATTTGGCAACAGTCCACTCATCAGAGCAGTGATTTCTGTCTTCTCTTCGTAATCAATAACTTCAAGTTTCTCATTATTGAAATGAGTAATATAATCCCTGGTGCTCTCCCCTGCTTTTTTTCTAACACTTAACAAGTGTGCTACTCGTTTAGCTGGTTTTGCTCCAAAATAGAAGTTTCCAATAAAGAGCTCGGCCAGTTAAAAGAAATTTGCAATCTTCCCCCGAGGAAGATTATTGTACCATATTTGGGCAGATCCAGTGAGAGTTCCTGAAAATGCCCTGCATCGTATCTCGTCTGGAACAACATATATATTAGCAGCTGCTTGGTATTGTTCTATATGTAGAACAGGATCAATTTTTCCGTCATATTTTGGTGTTACTACTGGGGCTTTGAATTTTGATGGTGTAGGGAAGTCTACAATTTCTTGTAAGAATGGTGTTTCTCGGATAAAAGTCCTCTGTAAAGGATTCCTGGCCTTAGCCATTTCCCCTAACCTGTCTTCCAATCTTTGAATAGATCCTTTCCATGCATCATTTCCTTCCTCAGGCCTATTGGTCTGAGCAACTGATCGAGTTGAATTTTCCTCTTGGGACTTTTCACGACGAGCAGCTGGTCGTGATTGGGCAGAACCTTCTTTTAACTCATATGATCGTTCAGAGTTCCTCGACACCATCCTTGGAGGACTTCTATTCCTCCTGGGACCCAAACAATCAGAGGGAGAGACTCTGCTCAATCTTTCAATAGCACTGGTCCTTTCTGGAGAGAGAGTGATATTTTGTTACGTATCTGTAGCTCGTACCGAGGAAGTCCTTCCAGGCTGATAAGAAGGATCATTGGATCTTTCAGTACGATATGAATCGGTGCGTCTAGAATGAGATTCTTTCAGGAGTAACGTTCGCCTAGTCTGTGAGGAGAGCAAGCTGGTATTTCTCTGAATGCTCCGTTGTCCTGACTGGGTTGGCGCTCCACCTTGGATGGTTTGCATGAGTTGTAGCATGGTTTCCTGCATGGCGATCTGGCTTTGGGCCAAATTAACCATTATACCAACCATATCTTGAACATTTGGAGGAGCAGATGGATTTGGGGGGTTTCCAGCATTTCGATTACTGGATTCTGGATTATTAGCCATTGATCATGAGTTATTTTGATGAAAAACAAAAAATATAGTCATTTCCCACAGACGGCGCCAATCTGTTGATGAAAAAAATTAGATTATCTCTAATTATTTAATCACAGATAAAAAATAAATAAGACAAGAGATTTTTAAAGTGGTTTAACCTGGAAAGAATGGCCTACGTCCACTGTTTGTGTTATTGTTGACTGTTTGCAGAATTCTCGATAATGGGTTTACCAAGAAATTCCGAGTCCCCTGCTAATGATGAGGTTACAATGTATTTATAGCCTTGAGGCTGTACAAATGAAAGAATAATACACAGCTGTCCAATATGCGTATGCGTCTGTGTGATAATAATGAGCATTTAATGCGCAGTATCTCTTTTGATTGTCTAGATATAAATGTTCTGTACGAGATGCAGCTTGGACCGCCTGAGTTGCTCGGTATACATGAGCTCCTCGGAGAACACTTGTTGCTCAGAGCGCCTGGGTGAGCCGTGGAGGTTGAGTTCCTCGGATTCAGGGTGTTGTTCAAAAGATGTTTGTGATTGCCATATAGATTGACACGTGTTTCCACATAATTGGTCCGCGTCAGCAGAATAAATTTTGTATCAACAGTGAAGATAAATGGACATTATAGGAAAAATATAATAACCAATAGCTGGAGTGGATAACAATTGAAATATAAAATGTATTAAAAAAAACTTGTACATAAAGAAATAGATACTATTGAGATAACACGGAATGATTTCATATATATTGATGTGATTATATCCCTTAATGTTGCAAACAACTCCTTAATTATAAAATATTTTCTAATTCCCCCTTCTGTATCTAAAAAAAATTTAGCGACATAAAGGGGATTCATAAACAATGAGAACAAGTTCAATATTTTTTTCTTTTTTTGCAAAATTAATAGTTCATGGAGTTTATTACGATCTACTTTTATAATAATTCATAATAATCTACTCAACTCAACTCAACAAAGCCTTTCTTCGATAATAAAAAATGTATCCCAAAGCATGAGTATGCAAGCTCTCTTTTTGTCTTAAAAGCCCCCTCTTGCCTCATATGAATATTAGATTTAACATGTTCAAGTGTTCCTCTGCTATCACACCACCCTTCCCAAAATTTGCAATACAAAATTGGAAAATATTCTTATTTTCTTGTACAAAAAAGAAAATTAGTACCAAGTACTCAAATAAACCACCCAAAAGAAATTCTTATTAATAAAGAATAACGAAAAAATTGAATAAAAAAATGTTCATGGACAACGTGAGTGCAACAATGAAAATATAGAAACAAATAAGTATATCTTACCTTGACTGATTTTAAAAGATTATCTTTGCTTTGACGATCATTCATCATATTTTTCATAGCTTGGCACTCTATGGACATGCATATGCGACGGGACCTGACTTGAGCTTGGACCCAAACAAGGTCCTGCATGCACCTCAAGGTCGCAACAACCTGTTTTCTTACCTGTCAGCCCCAGATGAATTCTTGAATCCTCACTATTCCTTTCAAGGCCCTTCTTTCCAATACATTTATCAAATGATAATAACTATAGAATTACAATATTTCCAAAACAAACTTTTAAATTCCAAAACAGAATAATACAAAAAACATACTGTATCGCATACTAAAGCATATTGTAATAAATAAGATATAATGTAAAACATAATAAATAAATAAATTGACAAAACACATAGTGTAATAAATAATATATCATAGAATAGTCCACAACCAATCGTAGGTGATGATTACATCATCAATTGTATGAGATGAATTTCAATGTAAAAGAGATGAAGAAAGAATACAAAATTTAATTTTTTTAAGATATAAAAACAAAACAATAAGATCGATATAAAGTTTCATACAACACAACCATGTGGTACTTATCTTCATTGTATCGCGGGATACAAACTATGGTTAGTATACAACACAAATATAGTCTTTTATTGGACTAGAATATCTTCGGGTCATTGGGTAGAATATAAATTATAGAGAGAATTTTCAAGAAATTTTCACTAAAACTTCCTGATACAAACAATGTCTCAAAATAAGTGAGATGATTAAGATATTAAACTTCTGGTTGTGGCTAGTTGCAAGGATGAAAAGTCTGATAGGCCTGGATAAAGAAATAAAACAATAACTATAGGAGGTTTTCAGTCGTAGGTTGGTAATCAGTGGAACCTATTGGTTGTGGAGATCCTCACAGATATGGGAGACAATGAAATATGAAAAGTTAGAGGATTCAAGTTCTAGGGAGATGATCACATTATGGAAGTCTGAATCAGGTGGAGGGAGATCTAGAGTCAAGATTTCTCTCCCGTGTAAGAGAGAGAGAGGAAGATTCAGTGTTTTTTCAAATTGGAAAATATATTTGAGGTACCATTGTATATTTTGTGATTGGATGAGTCATATGGGAAAATTGTGGATTGTTGGATTACTGAAGTGGGAAAAATTATGAACTATCAGATTATTTAAGGGGTAAATTGGTCAAATGACTACTATGTTGGAAATAATCTTTCAAAGACACCCCCACAACTATCTTGTATTTAGAACTCAAATATTATTACAAAGAAGAAAACACTCTTACAACTTAACTTCTCTCTATTACAACTAATAAGCTTTGCTTATTATCTTCCTTGTTGTTTGATGATTCTAAGAACTCAAGGATGATTTCTATTTATACTAGAAGAAAATCAAATGCACTCAATGTGGTTCAAATTAAATTAATCCACATATTCATAAGCCACACAATTTGCTTCCACTTATTTAGCCACTATTAAGCACTAAGAATAAATAAACACACCTTACCTAACACCTTACCTAACTTAGGATGCTTCTTAGAAATTGGTTGATTAAATATAAAAACAAGTTTATATTTCAACACCCCCTCTTAAACTTGTTTTGTTATGCCAAGAGAATTTCTTTATCTGGCAAAGTCTTCATACTTGAGTGGCTTGGTAAAGATATCGGCAATTTGGTCTCGAGATTTTACGTACCTCAGTTTCACATCTTTTCTTGTAATACATTCTCTTATGTAATGGAAACGAGTATCGATGTGCTTGCTCCGATCATTAAAAACTGGATTCTTTGCCAGGGCTATCGCTGACTTATTATCAACACAAATCGCTACTGGCTCCTCTTGTAATAAACTCAGTTCCTTCAGCATATTTTTGAGCGAAATTGCATGACAAACAAATGATGTATCGGCTAAATATTCAGCTTCACATGTAGAGAGTTGATTAGGCACACATTCTTCATATTTATCCCCTTAATTTCGGTATTTTTATGATCCCGTGCAGTGTAAATAGCTTGGATTTGTCTCGTATTTATGCTACTAACCTTTTTTGGCAAGTATTTCATGTTTTGTGTATTTCTCATGTGCTTTACAGGTATTTCATGCAAGTTAGTGCGAAGGAGAACTCAAAACAGTGAAAGAAACCAAGAAATGGGGAGTTCAAGGAAATTTTCGTAATTTTGCAGCCTTAGTCCGGAGGTGGGTCCAATTGGAAAGTTTAAAATCTCTAAATTACAAGAATATTGGAAAAAACGGCACCCCAATCCGAGCTACGGTGAAGAAGTTATGCCCATTTAAAGTTGGAGACAGAAACTCAAAAGTTGAAATTAATTATGGAAGTTGAAGAGACAACTCTTGAAATTTCTTGTTTAATTCATTTTTATTAGTTGTAAAACGTGGAGAGGCATGGTAAAAGTCATTTTTGAGATCTATAAAAGGCCAAGCCCTACATCCTTCCAAGAGACTCGAATTCTAGAGAGTAGAATAGAATTTTAGAGAAAGAATCAGATTTTAGAGAGTTTGTAGTAGACAAATTTCTTATTTTTAGAAAAGCCATAGTTTGTAAGAACAAGAAGTATTTCTGGATTCAATCATCTCTCTTCCTTAGTGCAGATTTTAAGTTTCAATTTCCCTTTCTCTTATTTGATCTCAATTCTATTTTCAATTCAATTATCACTTGTTTTGTAATTTTTGTTTTTACTATGTTTCTTAGATCCACAATTACATGCATTTTTATGAATTTATTTTCATTTAATAAAATCATTCCTAGCTAAGTTTTTAAAGGTTGGGATGCATGAACCCATCCCAATGTAAATTACTTATGTAGAAAATAGAATTTAAATTAAAAATTTGAAAGAGTCATGCGAGATAATTTTACAATCATTGTAGATCTTTTAATCTCTCTTGCCCTAGGTACTTGGGATGTTTAAGAATACGATGTGCGTATAATTATTTAGCACCGCTTTATATTTACCTTTGATTTCGTATGGTGTGGGCTTGAACCTCATATACGTAATGCTTAGGATCTATAAAGACTGGATTCATTCAAATTTATAATTTACAATTCTAGTATTCTACACGGTAAATTACTAGGGTTAGGGGATTGTATTCCAACCTACTTTATCATTCATCTTAATTAGTTTTCTCATGCATGCATAGTTAACTTTTTTATTTTTTCCCTCTTCAACCATCATCATCTTTTTCACTTTTATTTTAGAAGTAATAAATTAGTTAAATTCTATCAAACATTCCCTGTGGATTCGATACCCAGACCCGCCACTATACTCCTTAAGAGTGTAGTTACAAGTTTAGGTTTTTTTGTATTGAGGTTGGAAGCCGATAACAACGACTAGCGTATTACACGGACGCTCGGTTTTTCCACTCGATCAAAATGGCACCGTTGTCAGGGAGTGTTTGTTATAGATTATAATTGACTTACTACATAGTAAAAAAAAATGAAAAATATGGCTGTCACGTTCTTGAATTGCCAAATTTGAAATGTCTTACTTTAACTCATTTGGTGGCTTTAATTGTTATGCTAATAGTGAGGAGGAGAATGAACTCACGATTTATGAACATTGGATCAATATCACTAAAGATGATTCTCATAAATACAAGCCTAGTGCTAAGGCAATCCAAATTTATCAAAATCAATTGCTTGAAGAAGAAAGACTTGAAAAAGAATATCGAGAAAAAAATCGTTATTGGGAGAAAGAGTTAGATGCATTATTTGAACCCAATGAGGATTTTTGTTCCGATAGTTTTGAAGATGAAGTAAGTTTTCAACCAAATGAGGAATTCAAGGTGTTAGAACCAAGGAAGCCTGCTTTGGAAGAGCTCTTGCTTGTTATAAAAAAGCAATCTGATGACCTTGCTGCTATCGAGTTGAAAATTACAGCAACTTGCAAGGAGTTGAATGATTATTTGGAAAACTTAGAGAAGGTCGAGACTTGCGCTTCACCTAATACTTTTGAGAATGAAATCATTGAGGGTGATCCAAGTTCTTTTGAATATCAACCTCTTATAAATATTTCAAAACCTAATGAGGTTGAAGATAATTTGTCTCCTTGTGTCCCCACTATTATCGAACCATTAAATCCATCACAAGAACTGGATGAATGTCTTGAGGATGTTGATCTGATTCTTGTATGGGAATGTTTTTTTGAGATGCTTCATCTTACGGGCCATACACTCAGACGTGTCAATCCACCAGATCCATTTGAAAATTTGGGGGGAGAAGATTTTGAGGATAAGAACTCAATGCTTAAATTTTTTTCCAAGATGGACTCTTTCTACTTGTGTGATCCGCTTCCCATACTACTTGAAAAATCTTTGGGAAGTGATTCTATTTTTCTTGAATCCCAATGGTACTTGTCCCCCTGTGCACTCAAATCCCTCATTATCCCCCTAAATTTTTTAATTAGTGATGGTTCATTTTTTAAACTTTGCACATGCCTTCCGTTTTTCAAATGAACTTCTTATTTTTCGAGACGCATGCATCCTAATGAGGTACACTGATTACCCCTCAAAGTCAAATTGTATTTTGGGTGGACCCTCAAATTTTTCGACTTCTATATGAGTTATTAGAAGTTAAAATCGTAGGTTGTACATAATTAGTTTTTTTCTTTTTCTTTTTCTTTTTCTTTCCTTTTTTAATAGTGTAGTGTCATTAGTTAAAGTTTTTGTTATTCTTTTTGCTATGCTTGGTTCTAACATGTTTTGTAGATTCAATGGACTCGCACTCATCAGGGATCGCTCCATTTGGGTAATATCTTTCTTTTCCTCTCTTTATGTTGTGTTCTTGATTCGCATTGAGGACAATGCAACATTTAAGTTAGGGGGTGTGGGATATTCTTCCCGTTTATTGTTTAGATTCATTTATTCAATCACATGTTCTTTCCAAGTGTGTTTTTTTTAGAAAATTTCAAAAATTTCAAAAAAAAAAAAAGAAATTGAAAATTTTTGAAAAAAGCCAAAAAAAATTTGTTCAAGGTAAATAAAAATTGGAATTTAAATTTTTCAAAAATATCACCTTTATTCTATTTAAAGTCTCAAATTGTTAACAATCAATTGCACTAAGCCGAAATTGACCGAAGATGGAAATTGTGCGAAAATTGACGACTTAACGAATAAGTGTGGAGATTGATCAAACCCGGTGAGATTTCAAGTCTTTAAATTTTTTGTGAGTTTTTAAATCAATCCGAGTTTATGATTAACTCGAAGTTCTTTTTAGCGTTTTAATAAGTCGTTGATGATCTCAATCCTTTGTTTTGATCGGTTATGGGAAATGTGTGAAATGTTGTCTCGAAATTCGTGCTAAATATATCGCTAAACTTAATTAATCTCGAGATGCATATGGTAATGTGATTAGCAATTTGGACAATGAAGTAGGCCCTCATTTGTTACCCAAAAATATTATCCATAAAAAGTTGGGAAAAACAAAATTATCCCTTTGCAACCCACTTTGAGCCTAATAAAATATTTCCCTTTCGTTTGATAACCTGAAAAACTCAAATAGCCAGGAATTGTGAAAATTGAGAAAATTCATCAAGTAAGTCCAAATTGTGCAATAAAAAGGGGCAAGAGAAAAACAGAAAAAATGCTCAAAAAAAAAATTAGCAAGAAAAAAAAGAAAAAAAATGAAAATAGAAAAAAAAAGAGAAAAATGAGCAAATGCCCGAAAAAGCACTAATGGACGTCATAAGGACATTTTCCAATTCCGAATATTCCGACCATTCCCATTTTTACCCTTTACACTTTTTAACCCGAAAAAGTCCTAACCTAGTCCGAATGGCGAAATTAATTACTGCATGGAGAGTTAAAACACAAAAAGATAATAAAAGAGATTAAAATTGTGTGATTAAGAGATGATGTTTCCCATTACCTTATAACTGTATTCCGATGATGAGATCTTTTCACCATATATTTCCTTATTTTCGATATTGTATGCGTGAATTTGTGTCCATTATATTTACTCTCTATATCATGCATACCGAGAGAAAATAATCGCAATCCGAGTGATTCGTTTGTGAGTGCATCCGTAAGAATTGGAATCAAAATGAATTTTCGGAAAGTAACGTAATGCTGAATCGATGGAAATTTCAGGTTGAATTTCTGGCTTTGCACACACACACACTATGGTTTGAGACATTTGAATATGAATTTATGGTGATTATTTTTCGAAAAGTTTAAATTGTTCAATTTTTAAGTATTTTGATATTTATTTTAGTCAATAAAGAATTTTGTGGGTGTACTCACTGCAAACCCTCACGAGACAAAGCTCGTCCTACTAGGGTAACCTAGGGGTTTCAAGGCTTGTTGCATACGCTAAATGCAATCGCTTGCCCGCAAAAAAGTTATTCTATCCCAATAAAGAATTTTCAAGAGTTGAACTTTAAAATAATTTATTTTACATTGCTCGGGACGAGCAAAGTTCTAAGTTAGGGGGTGTGATTAGGCACACATTCTTGATATTTATCCCCTTAATTTCGGTATTTTTATGATCCCGTGCAGTGTAAATATCTTGGATTTGTCTCGTATTTATGCTACTAACCTTTTTTGGCAAGTATTTCGTGTTTTGTGTATTTCTCATGTGCTTTACAGGTATTTCATGCAAGTTAGTGCGAAGGAGAACTCAAAACAGTGAAAGAAACCAAGAAATGGGGAGTTCAAGGGCATTTTCGTAATTTTCCAGCCTTAGTCCGGAGATGGGTGCAATTGGAAAGTCAAAAAGCTCTAAATTACAAGAATATTGGAAAAAACGGCACCCCAATCCGAGCTACGGTGAAGAAGTTATGCCCATTTAAAGTTGGAGACAGAAACTCAAAAGTTGAAATTAATTATGGAAGCTGAAGAGACAACTCTTGAAATTTCTTATTTAATTCATTTTTATTAGTTGTAAAACGTGGAAATGCATGGGAAAAGTCATTTTTGAGATCTATAAAAGTCCAAGCCCTACATCCTTCCAAGATAGTCGAATTCTAGAGAGTAGAATAGAATTTTAGAGAGAGAATTAGATTTTAGAGAGTTTGTAGTAGACAAATTTCTTATTTTTAGAAAAGCCATAGTTTGTAAGAATAAGAAGTATTTCTGGATTCAATCATCTCTATTCTTTAGTGCAGATTTCAAGTATCAATTTCCCTTTCGCTTATTTTATCTCAATTCTATTTTCAATTCAATTATCACTTGTTTTGTAATTTTTGTTTTTACAATGTTTCTTAGATCCACAATTACATGCATTTTTATGAATTTATTTCATTTAATAAAATCATTCCTAGCTAAGTTTTTAAAGGTTGGGATGCATGAACCCATCCCAATGTAAATTACTTATGTAGAAAAAAGAATTTAAATTAAAAATTTGAAAGAGTCATGCGAGACAATTTTACAATCATTGTAGATCTTTTAATCTCTCTTGCCCTAGGTACTTGGGATGTTTAAGAATACGATGTGCGTATAATTATTTAGCACCGCTTTATATTTACCTTTGATTTCCTATGGTGTGGGCTTGAACCTCATATACGTAATGCTTAGGATCTATAAAGACTGGATTCATTCAAATTTATAATTTACAATTCTAGTATTCTACACGGTAAATTACTAGGGTTAGGGGATTGTATTCCAACCTACTTTATCATTCATCTTAATTAGTTTTCTCATGCATGCATAGTTAACTTTTTTATTTTTTCCCTCTTCAACCATCATCATCTTTTTCACTTTTATTTTAGAAGTAATAAATCAGTTAAATTCTATCAAACATTCCCTGTGGATTCGATACCCAGACCCGCCACTATACTCCTTAAGAGTGTAGTTACAAGTTTAGGTTTTTTTGTATTGAGGTTGGAAGCCGATAACAACGACTAGCGTATTACACGGACGCTCGGTTTTTCCACTCTAACGAGAGTGTGATAATTGGTGCTTCTTTGACATCCATGTGAAAACAGTATCTCCCATGAAGAACACAAACCCTGTGGTGCTCTTTCTATCATCTGTATCTCCACCACAATCACTATCCTTATAACCAACAAGCTTGTAATCATTTGAAAAAGAGTATAACAGACCAAAGTCAATTGTACCTCTGAGATAGTGAAGAATTCTTTTTACAGCCTTAAAATGCGAGGTTGTTGGGGTTTCCATGTATCCACTTACAAGTCCAACTGCATAGAGGATGTCAGGTCTTGTACAAGTTAGATAGCGCAAACATCCAACCAAACTCCTGAAGAAAGTTGGATCTAGGCTTTCTCCTTCGTCATTCTTTGATAGCTTAGCTCCGCACTCCACTGGAGTGTTAATTAGCTTGCAGTCATTCATCTTGAACATCTTGAGGATCTCCTTTGTGTAGCCTTCCTGTGAGATGAAAATTCCATCTTCTTGTTGTTTAACTTCAATGCCAAGATAGTACGCCATTAGCCCAATATCTGTCATCTCAAACTCTTTCGCTATTGCTTTCTTGAAGTCATTGAACATGTTTGGGTGGCTTCCGGAAAAAATCAAATCATCCACATATAAGCACATGATCAAAATATCTCCATCTTTGATCTTGATATATAAAGCGTGCTCGTATGGACATTTGCTGAAACCATTCTCTTGAAAGTAATTGTCAATATGACTATTCCACGCCCTTGGTGCTTGCTTTAACCCGTAGAGAGATTTCTTCAGCTTCAAGTCTTTGTCTTCATGTCCCTTCACTACATATCCCAAAGGTTCCTCTATGTAGACTTCTTCTTCAAGTATTCCATTTCGAAATGCAGACTTTACATCTAGCTGATGAATCTTCCACCTGTTTTGAGATGCTAGGGAGATAATTAATTTCACAGTTTCTAAGCGGGCAACAAGATCAAATACCTCATCATAGTCAATGCCAGCGCTTTGACTATATCCTTTTGCGACTAGCCTCTCCTTGTGTCTTTCTATTTCTCCCATAGCATTCCTCTTCATTTTGTACACCCATTTGACACCGATAGCCTTTTGACCTCTTAGAAGTGAAGCGAGTTCCCAAGTGTCATTCTTCTTAATGGACCTCATTTCTTCATTCATCGTATCTCTCCACTTCTTGTCTTGTGCAGCTTCTTTAAAGTTTACTGGTTCACAATTGGCAAAGAGTCAGAAGAGTGTAATATTTTCATGTCTTTCGGTTACCTCATAAAGATCCCGTAGACTTTTTGTGCGGGGACAACTCTTTCATTGAAACTTTCACTTGAAGATGGTGATGAGTCTCCATGAGTGGTTGATGTTGGTGAGGTGGGTGGAGTAGTGGTCTCTTGTTTAACTTCTCCTTCTTGCTCTATCATGGTTTCTTCATTCTCTTCTTCAAAGTTGGGAAAGAAGTTAAAATCGTCTATATTCGAGCCGAAATCAAATTCTCCTTCTTCATCAAATATCACATCTCGGCTAATTACAATCTTCACATTGTTAGGATTGTATAATTTATAACCTTTGGAGTTGTTATCATAGCCAATGAATATGAACTTCTCGCTTTTGTCATCAAGTTTGGTTCTTCTCTCATTTGGTACATGTACATGGGCTATGCTCCCAAAGACTCTCAGGTGGGAGATACCCGATTTTCTTCCACTCCATGCTTCTTGCGGTGTCTTTCCCCAAACACTTCTTGTTGTAGATCGGTTGGACAAGTAGATGTCACACGCCACTGCTTCCGCCCAAAATTCCTTGGGCAGTTTCTTATTTTTTAGCATACTCCGATCTATATTGAGGACGGTTCGATTCTTTCTTTCCGCTACTCCGTTTTGCTAAGGGGATCGAGGAACTATCATTGATCGACGAATTCCATTTGCTTCACAAAATTCTTGAAATTCACTCGAAGTGAATTCTCCTCCTCGGTCAGATCTCATTGCCTTGATCTTACGACCACTCTCCTTTTCCACGACAGTTTTGAACTTCTTGAATATTTCAAAAACTTCTGGATTCTGCTTCAAGAAATATACCCAAGTTTTTCTTAAAAAATCATCAATGAAGAGAAGGAAATAATTAATTTTACCAAGAGAACTTGGCTTGATCGGACTGCATACATTAGTATGGATTAGCTCGAGTGGATTCTTAGCTCTTGAGTCTGACTCCTTTGGAAATATTTTTCTGAATTGCTTCCCAAGTAAACATCCTTCGCACAGTTGGTCAGGGTGATTAATGCAAGGTAAGCCTCTCACCATTTCCTTCTTGGATAATAGCTCCAATCCTCCAAAGTTGAGATGCCCAAATCAAAGATGATATAGCCACGATGCATCTTTGTAACATACCTTTAGACAATTTGCAACATCGTTTTGAATATTCAAAGGGAACATTCTATTCTTTGACATTTGTACCTTTGTAATTAAATCTCCTTTGTCATCTCTTATAAAAAAACTACAATTTTTCATATGGATATCATAGCCTTTTTCTAAGAGTTGACCCAAACTCAAGATGTTGCTTTTCATATTAGGCACATAGTAGACACTTGAAATTAATTGGTGACTACCATCTTTTGCACGAATAAGGATGTTACCTTTTCCTTTCATCGATATTTTGGAATCATCTCCAAATGAGACATTTCCTCTTACTGACTCGTCTAGCTCCACGAACATATCTTTCCTTCCACACATGTGATTGCTTGCACCACTGTCAAGAAACCATGAATTTTCTTGACTACCACCAGTCTCCTTCCGTGCTAGAAGAAGAAGATTTTCTTTCTTATTTATCTTCTCCTCCGCATAATTGGCCTTTTCCTCAACTCTATTGTTAGGTGCTCTTCATTCTGAAGCATAATGCCCAAACTTGAGACAATTATAACATCGAGCTTGATATTTGTCATACCTCGAGTTCGAATTGCCTCTTCCACGACCTCGTGTTGAGCTTTCCCCTATCTTGTAGTTATTGGAATTGTAGTTGTTAGAATTCCAACCTCGTCCCATCCGTAACCTCGTCCTCAGCCACGGCCTCTTCCACGTTGGCTTCTATCATTGTTGAAACATTCTTCTTTCTTTATCGGATGGAGCTCCATCTGAAGAAGTTGTTCCACAATCTCTTGCTTCTTCTTCTTCTTCTTCTATTCGTATGCTTGCAATGACCCCATTAGTTGTTCTATTGTCAACTCATTCAAGTCTTTGGTTTCTTCAATCGTCGTAACGATGTACTCAAATTTTGGATCTAATGAGCGAAGTATCGTCTCCATGATCGTCACATCTTCTAACTTCTCGCCATTTCTTTTTAATTGATTTGAAACAGCTAAGACTCTTGAAAAATAATCGGAGATAGACTCAGACACTTTCATATGTAGAGATTCGAAATCACCTCTTAAAGTTTGAAGACAAACTTTCTTCACTTGTTCGGCTCCTTTGTAAGAGGTTTGCAGTTTCTCCCATGCTTGCTTAGAGGAGATTGCACTTGAAATCTTCTTGAAACCATCATCATCTAATGCTTGATAGATGAAATAAAGAGCTTTCTTGTCTCTCTAACTTGAGTCTTTCAAACTCTCCTTCTGAGTTTGGTTTAAGACAGCTTCATTTCTTGGCTCACTGTAACCTCTCTCCACGACTTCCAAAACATCGTGTGTACCCAAAAGTGCCTTCATCTTAATACTCCAATTATCATAGTTGTTGTTGTTGAGTATCGAGACTTGAAAGGATGCCATACCACCATTTGCCATAATTCTAGTGAGAATTTGGAAATTTTTATTGCGCGGATGGATCCGGAATGCCCAAAAACCTTAGGAACAACGTGGACCAAAAAAAATGGAAATCTGGTCAAAGTCAATAGTCAATAGTCAAAGTCAACTATCAAAGTCAACAGTCAAAGCCAACTTTTGGTCAACGGTCAGCCTTTGGTCAAGGCTCGACAGCTCGGTCAAGAAGCTCAAATAGGCTTCACGGCTCGGTCAACTCGGCTCCAACTCGGATGATTTGGCTAACTCGGTGAGTTAACTCACTTTTTGGCAGCAACATTCTGGTGACACGTGGCGGCGTGTTAGACCTCCGATTGGGATGAATCTGGCGGCGTTGGATTCGTCTCGTCGAGAGATTCGATTTGATATGCTATAGCGTATACTTTGAAACAAATTTTCAATTGCTCTGATACCACTTTGTTGGAAATAAGCTTTCAAAGACACTCACACAACTATCTTGTATTTAGCACTCAAATATTATTACAAAGAAGAAAACACTCTTAAAACTTAACTTCTCTCAATTACAACTAATAAGATTTGCTTATTATCTTCCTTGTTGTTTGATGATTCTAAGAACTCAAGGATGATGGCTATTTATACTAGAAGAAAATCAAATGCACTCAATGTGGTTCAAATTAAATTAATCCACATATTCATAAGCCACACAATTTGCTTCCACTTATTTAGCCACTATGAAGTACTAAGAATAAATAAACACACATTACCTAACTTAGGATGCTTCTTAGAAATTGGTTGATTAAATATAAAAACAAGTTTATATTTCAACATACTATCTAAGGTATTGGTGTTTTTTAAGTAGTAAATATTGGTCATCAGAACATACTCTTGATTAACTTATAAATGGAAGGATCAAATTGAATAGGAGAGATAACAAACTGCTGATCACGATTGTTTTTCATATACGAAGATTCACCTCTATCACCATTCACTTAACTATATATAAATTCAAAAGGGAGAACTGGGAACAAAATCTGCCCAACAAGCCTTATGCATCTAACATGCCCATTCACTTCAGAAAAAAGGAGAGTTGTCCTCCCACTAAGATAGTCTGCTCTAGTAACTTGAGAGGAGTGTATTATATAATAATTAACTTCCACATACGCTTGAGAAGATAAATAAGAAGAAAGAAAAACATTTTAAACCTATCAAGTTTTCTTTCTATAATTAAACATCACATAATCAGGTAACAAATTTTGTGTGTATGAATGAGAGAATTAAAGGCGATCCCTTTTTATAGGTTAAGAAGTGGATAAATGAACAGGAAAAAATGGTTGTACAAAAATGAACCAACATGAAAAGAGAGAACCAAATGTATATGGAGAGACCGGAACTCTAGACCTCCTTAACAGAAAGCTTTTCTACCATGTTAGATCACTATTTGCTCACAAGTTTAACAACCATTGTATAAAGCCAATAATTCAGATTGAGCTCTCATTGATTTAGCTTAATGTTTTAACTAGACCCTAGACTTGGGTTTAAATATTAGCAAAAATTCCTATTATATGGTTCCTTAGAATATTCAAAGCACTCGGTGCTTATAATCATAAGAGATTCATAAATAATCACTTGTAATATTAGACATATATAACACTCTATGAGCCGTAAGTCGGTCTAAAGGTTGAGAGTATATCATCTTCCTAATAAGATCCTCTACATTATTGGATATCAGTGGCCAGTGGTCTAATTCGAAGTTAATGTGTCCCTTCAATACTGCATAAAATATCTCGTGTTGTGTTTATGAACAAAACGTACACTAAGTTTTTATCATATTGCACATATACCTATAACATGTGTGCAAGTTTAGTATAACACACACCATCCCAAAAGAGTGGTACACTGCTTAATAGTATATAGAGTATCACGCCTGCGGTCCATACATTGGCCTCTAAGCCATACTTATTTAAAATCACTTCAAGAGCTACATAATATGGGCTTGCAACCACATCACTGAAAACCTGACCTGAAGTTGCAGTCCATACAAAAAGTAAAAACACCATTATTTCAAATAAACATGTTTTGGTTGTACTTGTTCATTGCATGATATCATATATTAAAAGTAATAACACCTCATTAATGGTATTTCAACATTTTTTTTGAATCAAACTAAAGAATTAAGGAGGAAGATATATAAAACATGCACACTCTACTATTATGAACGCAGAAGGGATGCATAAAACGAAGGCAACAACACCAGAGCATAACTTCAATAATATACAGAATGTCTCCTAAGGACCAAAACTTAAGGGGAAATATTAGACTCCATAGATTAGATAAAAACATTGAGTGTTTTTTCACATCAATATGCTTCTCAATCATTCAGAGACTGTTTGAGAACAAAGAGAGAGAAAAAGAGAAGGAAAAATTGTGCTCTTTGCTTTTTCTAATTACCTAGCTTGAAGAACACTTCACAACCCCAATTCTATAGCTTTAGGATAGAAATCATCATCCTTGTTAACCAAAAATAAATTGTCACGCTTCAGATCTCTATGCATATCCCCAAGAGAATGATATACCTCAACCACCCCTACAAATCTTTGTCAACTCAGAGCTGCATTCCTTTCGCTGTAATGCCCCCTCTGAATAATTCTGTCAATCATCACGATGTACATATTTAATGCATTAGCTTAAAATTTTCATTAGAACACATATATAAGGCTCAAACTGGCAAACTTGTAACTGCACATTAATTTAAGAATCTTGCTCTGATGTAGTTTCAAATTCAATCGTGTGCTAAAAGTTACCAGGACTAAAGAGAACATTGAACTAAGCTCCTTCTTTCAATTAGGACGAATGTATCAGATAACACGCTAAAATAATTGCTATGTATAAGCTCAATTCTACTATGACCCATAATAAACATGTAGGATGGATGTAATACTAAATACTAAAATCTAAATTATAGTCAAGTATGCCAAAAGATACATAATCCATAAAATGCATTGAATTGAGAGAGTACTATATATACCCATTCATGCTTTTAAGTGTTTTTGTTATTTGTCAAGACAACCACAACCATTGCCGGTTAGGTCTAAGAAAACATAAACATCATTGAAGATAAAAATTATTAGAGAAATTCTCAAATTCATAATTAATTTTCAACCCCTATATCATAAAATTTTCACAATATAAGTTCTCCTCCAAATTGTTATATCAAAATACTGGAGAAGCTCACCTACATGATGCTCTATACATCATCCATACATCACACCTATTTGTAGGCCATAAAATTTTTTTTTTTTTATTTTATTTTTCTCTTGATATTAACCTTCCAATAAACCCATGTTCAAAAAATTAGGTCAAAATACATTTTGTAGCTATTTTAAAAAAATCCATGAAAAATAGCTCAAAATACCTTATTTATAAGCGTGTAGGCCAACAGTTTTTTGTGATTTTTTTAAAAATAGATACAAAATGTATTTGGACCTAAGTTTTTGAATATGTGTTGATTAGAAATTAATTTCAAGAGAAAAATAACAAGTTTGGGAAAAAAGTTTCTTAAGACCTAAAACTAGGTGTGATGTATGATGTGATACATCATGATGTAGGTTAGTCTTCCTCTCAAAATACTAACCCTAGAGTATAATGTATGAATGGGAATGATAATCAAGAAATAAAATTGCATACATTTGGCAACAAGACCAGAGTCTTCTCGAGTAGGTCATCGAATTCAAAATAAAGGTGAAGAGGCTAGCAATAAATAATGAGTGACCGAGGTGGTAGATAGTCTTCCATATCTGATTGGTTTGAACGAAGAAGATGAATAAAGTTTAAAAATGGAATGTTAGAAGAAAATGAAGATGAATGAAAGATAAAATTACAAGAAGAAATACGTTACTTATTATCAGTACTGTAGATTTTATGGAGGATTCAACAGGAAGAATGATATAGAGGGTTTGAAATTAGGTTTATCGTTTAGGAGGGAAAAATGGGGGGGGGGGGGGGAGAAAAAGTATGCACGATTCTCCTTTTTTAGGAAGTGTTAAAACATATAGGGGAACACTCTAAAGATAATTAAAGGGAAATCGATATTAATTCATCATGTTATTCACACGTTGCCCTAATTATTTTAATGTGTCAAGTGATCTAACTTATAACTTTCATATATTTTGCTAAAATATTTTATAAATAGTTCATAATAAATGTCTATCATCTAGTATGACAATATATTAATCTTGGTGTAACATGTTCTAACAAAAGTCATATTTAAAAACGGTATTGCACTATTGCAACAATCATAAAATTGATCCATAATTATAGCCTAAATAGAAACCAATAAATCATAATCACCGCAATGGCTTAAACCATAAGAACCAATTTGTAATAATCCTTACTTTTAAGTGATTATTTTATATTAAATTGCCTGATGGGTTAATTTTGTAAAATAAAAGAAAGTTGAGATAGATATTATTGTAAGTGATTTAAGAGAATATTTACCATGTTTTTCCTATTTACTGTTATGTGAATGTAAATAGCATCACATTACGATTTATTGCGTCGTTGTGCCTTAAAGCGACGGTTATGACTTATATTCAAATTTGAGCATTATTAATGAATTAAAATGACGTTGGAACATAAAATATTATGCGATACTCCGGATGCTAATTTAAAGGGTGCGGTTAGTTTTGAAATAGTCGAGATAGTCAAAATAAGTGCCAAGTTGTATTTTTGAGTTTCAGACACTTTTGACAGGTTTTGACTCAATTATGTAGTTACGAGTCATTTTAATGGTATATCAAAATTTAAATAGGGGAATTAACGTTAAGTGCCAGTTTAATAATTCCAACCCCTTTTATTTCTCATTCTTATGTTTTAGACTTAGAGAGAGAAGGGAGAAGAGAGATCTTGGATGAAAATGGGAGAAAAGATAGAAATAAAGATTGGAGCTGGAAAATCGTTGCTACGGGAAGAGAACCCGAGACTACAAACTTGAGGCAAGTTTTTAACTTGCGGGTGTATGATTTAATGTGAATAAATTGCATATATGGTTGTGTTTTTGGAGTTTTATCCATTATTGGGTTGTTGGGGTTTTTTGGGATTTAAACACTTAATCTTTGATTTAACTATGATTTGAGATGAATTTACTAGTTAGTAGTTGTGTAGAAATGATTTGGTGGGATTATTAGTTATTGGGGTTGAAGGAGATGGAAGATTTGGGTTTTGGGGATTTTAGGGTTCATATAAACCGTAGTCATTTCTCGGCAATTCGACCAGGGCGAATCGATTCGCCCTCATCAGCGAATCGATTCACTATTAAGTGTGGATACAAGTCTGAGGAACCAAATCGATTCGGGTTAAGCCCGAATCGATTCGGGCTAAGACAGTATGTCAGTTTTGGGTGAATCGATTCGCAGTCATGGGTGAATCGGTTCGGCCCTAGGCGAATCGATTCGGAAACCTTGCTATTTTGTAGGATTTTTCTAGCTTTGTTTTTAGTCCTTTTCTTTTAGGTTCAAGGCTTAGGAAACTTCTCTTGAGAAGTAATAAAGAGTATTAGAGGTTTATTTTAGAGAGACAAATATCCTAGGTTAGCATGGGGTTAATTGGGCTTATCCCATGGGTTGGTTTATAGGGGTTAATGTTTCGTTTGATATAGGAAGTTAGCCTAGAACTAACGAAAAGTAGAATGGTAATGTTTGGGACTTTTTGGGAGAATAGTATTGAGGGAAATTACTTTTGATGAATTATGATATTACTTTGGACTCTTGGATACTAGTGTGAGGATAATGGCACTTCGGGTCCTAGGTCATTAACAAAATATGACTTCGAGAATAAGAAATGCTTATTTTAAAATTGGTACTTAATGGTTAAGTATAAATGGTCTTGAGAATGTAAAAAGTGAATATTTTCAAATGGAAAAATAATTTTGGAAATGATAATTTTCATATACACACCACTCTAAATCACTACCATAGGGGAAGTTACGCATATGAGGTGAATTCCCCTGGCTAGTGAATGCAGGGGGAATATAATCCTCGGTCATATGATCATTTATCATATTGTGTGATTATTGTTGGCAGTGGGATAATTCCGGGTGTGGTTATGACTCACTGTCGAAGGTATATGGCCGCTTCCTGACATCACGCGATGTAGGATGCCCAGGTTGTCTTGTGCGATAGGCCCTGGAAGATGATAGACATTTAGGGGCGCGTCCAGTGGCGAAACTCGGAAGGACGGTCTTAGAATCGTTATATATATGTGATTATAACTATTCTTAATAAAGTGGGATTTGTAATGATTGTAAGCATTTTGTGAGATAAACTGCTTTCAATATGTTTCCCAAAGAAAAAAGGGAACTATAAAGTTAAATGGTATAGAACTGTATTGGTGAAGCACTTTGAGACATAAATTGCTTTAAATATATTTCCTAGAGAGAAAAAGGACCTATGCATTTAAATTGTGAAAAACTGAAATGAAATCTCATTGAGTGAGAGTAGATGATTTCTCCCATGCATATATGAACATTGACCATTGTCATTGATATTGCGCTAGGTTGTGCTTTTAGAATGAGAGGTGAGAAATTTTGTGATTAATTGTGAGAGAAAGTTTAGTTCATGATGATGATTAGATATTCATAACTGTCATGCATTTTATTCACATGGTGATCCTATCAAACCGGGACTTGACCCGTCTATATCTCTTTGTTTTGCAGGAATTCATTGTTCGTCCAGGTGCTCATCCGCAAGGACTCCCGTATTGACCTCTCCATTCAAGTTTTCCTGGAGCTATAACATTTTGCGGATGTTGTAGGATATTCGTTATAGACGCTTCTATCATTTGTACTCTAGACAAGACCATTTACTTATTCCGGCGTGTGCCCATGTTTTGTACTCGTTTAAAATAATTTGATATTTAATTGTAATACTCGGTGTAACCTGCTTGTATTATTAGTCTGTTAACCGACAGCTTATTCGGTTATTACTTTATACATTATTGTTACCATTACTCGTTGATTTTTATATCCACCTTCTTTTGAAATTGGATTGTCTAAATGATTTTCTTTTAACTTACAAAATTAAATTTGACAACCGTTTTCTAAAATAATTGGTGGTTATTTCATATTATTATTTTCACGACAGTGATGCTAAGAATGGACCATCTATGATTCCTGTATTTATTGGGATAATGGGCTTGCCACCTCTTATTTTAATTAGCGGGGTGTCACATATGGTATTAGAGCATCAGGTTCTGGTGTCCTTAGGAGTTTGTGCGGATATACTACGCTTTCAGCGTTGCTTTTGATTTGATATAGAGCCTTAGGATTAGGATCATTTATTCCTCTTGTGAGATTCCGTTCTCCTGTGGTAATGTAAGAATTTAATATAAAATAATCACTCAAAAGTAAGGGTTACTACATTTGGATTTCTCTTGCGAGACACTCCACGCACGAACCTTAACGACATTGGGAGTGGAGATATGTTACTTTATGTTAGGATGTTGGTTTTGAGGGTTTTAGCCGAGAATCATGTGATTGATTAGGGGCTAATAAAAAGTTAATGTGAGGTGCAGAAGCACTAAATATAGTTCTCTCATTTGATAGATGTGGGTGAGACAAAGATAAGGAAGTAGGATAGAGATCTATAGTTAGGCCTTGATGAGAAGGCCATTTAAGAGGATGTATATATATATATATATTTGGCTAAAGGATTCGTAACACTTTGCAGAAAGTAGGCGCCTGATTAGTTAGGTTTTCATTTCGCCGAAATGGTAGGACATAGAAGTAGAAATGTATAAGTAGGGTTACGATTTAGAATTTTAGCGGTCCCGATCATGTGCCTTAGGCAGTTATATCTTGATGACTGACGATGCGAGGTAGTAGTGTAACGGGAGGGTTCCTTGTTCAGATTTCGCTTTGCGAGACGTCCCACGCGTGAAACCGAGTGAATGTCAAAAATTAAGAAAGGTCTTGGGAACTAGGGATATAGTTAGTATAAGTACTTATTCGACGTGAATAGGAAACACATCGACCTTAGGATTGTTAGGAAGTAAGGCCAATAGGGCATGCGGCGTCGTTTTAGGAATACCGTAAGGATTTAACCATGAGAAGATTGGTGGGTTAACTCTAAGAAGGATTAGGTCCCCAGAAATAAGGAGTATGGAATTTGGAGTAGTTCAGGACACCAGTCAGAAAAGAAGATGAGGCCCATCTTAGAAAGAGAATTACGTCGGTAACCCAGCTTGTGGAGTGTGAAATGCTAAGATGATTTCCACTCCTGCACTCGCGTTGTCAATATCGAGAGTGGATTTCTCGGTATTAATGGATGAGTTTCTACCCAGATTGGGAAGTGTTAATACTGGAGCATGGAGACGTTGTTCATGCGTCTCACAAGCTTAATCCCCGTGAGAAGTATTATCACACGCTTGATTTTGAGTTCGTAGTGGTAGTATTCGCCTTAAAGATATGGAGGCACTATCTCCTGGGGAAGAAATTTGGTCTTTTCACGGACTATAAGTTGTTGCAATAGGTTGTTGGGGCGATAGAGCTGGTGGTTGGAGTTAGTGAAAGACTATTAATTCGATATTCATTATCACTAAGGGAATGGGAATGGGGTAGTGGATGCGCCGAGAACAAAACCCGTGGAGGAGACTAGAGGAGGCATAAAAAACCAAGTAGAACAAGCTTAACCAGGAGGACGCTATTAAAGACATTTATGTTAATGTTGACTATTACACCTATTAGTGTAATGAGGGTAGTGCAAGCGTGAGGAAGGGGCATTTATGAGTTTTCTGCATAATCCGCCACTTGTTAATTGGTGAATGTAGATTACCAACGATCAATGGGATCATTGTAACCATTAGAGTACCAGTGTAGATATGGAAGGGTGTATCCATGGATATTCTCATTGAAGTACCGGTATCGCAACGGTCATGATCCAATTTGAGTAATTGTTGATCTTTTGACCAAATTGCTGCTTTTCGGCCAATATGGGTGGACTAGTTACAGAGGAGGATGCCTAGCTCTTTATGGTGGAGTTATGGAGCTGTATGAGGTGCCTATCAAAATAGTGTTGGACAGAGACTAGATTTTTGTGTCAAAATTTTTGTAATATTTTCAGGAAGTACTGGGAATCGAATTGAAGTTGGGTACATTCTACCGCCCGTAAATGGATGAACAACTAGAGAGAGTTAACCAAATGTCGGAAGTCATACCTCGAATGTACGTGTTTAGCTTAAAGGAAGAATAGGGGTAGTAGCTTTTATGGGCCGAATTTTCAGATAATAATTCGTATCGTTTCACCATAGGTATGGCACATATGTGTCCTTGTGCAGCTGGATGAGTAGTTCGCCTGCTCGTTGGTTAGAAATAGAAGACAATAAACTCTTTGGACTTGGAATGGTCTGGGAATACATCTTTGATGACTGAGTTCATTGAGCCGCATACTTTGAAGAGCTATGCCGATGAGAATAGAGGTCATGTAGGATTCGAGGTAGGGGATCAAGTTTTGGTGCCTATATTCCCTAGGAAGGGTGTAACGTAGGCTCGATATAGGCATTTTATTCCTTTGTTGAAAAGGTAGGAACGATGGTTCATGAGGAACAACTGGATGCTATTTTAGAGCACGAGGAGTGTAGACTAAGATCGAAAGTGGTGACCTTAGTCCAAGTCCAGTAGGGACACCACACTGTCGAGGAATTTGCTAGGGATGACAGAACGATATTTTAGAAAAGTACACCCTTCATCTTGTTATATGGTACGCCTGAATTTTGAGGGCAAAATTCCCTTGTAAGGGGGAGAGTATGTAATAACCCTTACTTTTGAGTGATTATTTTATATTAAATTGCTTGATGGGTTAATATTGTGAAATAAAATAAAGTTGAGGTAAATATTATTTTAAGTTATTTAAGAGATAATAATTACCATGTTTTGTCTATTTACTGTTATGTGAATGTAAATAGCATTACATTGCGATTTATTGCGTCGTTGTGCCTTAAAGCGACGGTTATGACTTATATTCAAATTTGAGCATTATTAATGAATTAAAATGATGTTGGTACATAAAATATCATGCGATATTCCGGATGCTAATTTAGAGGGTGCAGTTAGTTTTGAAATAGTCGAGATAGTCAAAATAAGTGCCAAGTTGTATTTTTGAGTTTCGGGCACTTTTGACAGGTTATGACTTAATTATGTTGTTACGAGTCATTTTAATGGTGTATCAACATTTAAAGAGGGGAATTAACGTTAAGTCCCCGTTTAAGTCTTCCAACCCCTTTTATTTCTCAATCTTATGTTCTAGACTTAGAGAGAGAAGAGAGAAGAGAGAGTGTAACACCCCGTGTTTTTGACGATTTAAATAATTGTGTGATTAATTATTATTATAGGAATAAATATGCGATTAATTATTATTATTGGAGTAATTAAATTAAAATGCGAGGAATTAATTTGTTTTTTATCCGAATTAAAATAATTATTAACTAGTGTGCCAAGGGTTAATACTTATTGTTATGAACTATCAAATATTACTTTGTGATATGTAATATGGAATTATGATATTTGATAAATTGTCGGAAGTTTGAAATACGGCAGTTTGGTAATTTAAATCTGACACGCGTGTGAGTCGTGTCGGGACTAATTGAATGGAATAAAAAGAGAATTTATTTTAAGTAACTCGTATGTCCATTTCGATTGCGCCGTTGAGTCCGGAAGGGTCGAGATAGTCAGAATAGTATACTCGGGTATTTAGTTTGGGTCCCGGGTCAATTTTAGGCCTAACCGGCACCCCGAGTGGGCATTTTGGTAAATTGTATTTTTGGGCTAAATTAATGGACGAAAATTAAGAGTAATTATATCAGCCAAGGAAAGTCCATTAGGGTTAACAAGTTACAGGAAGTTAAGAACGGCTATAGGAGGTGTGAGGGAGAGCTAATTCCAAGAGAAAAGGGCCAAATCATCCTCACCTTGCACAACTGTGACCACCAATGAATTGATTGAGAAGAGAGGAACGCGTATATACCAACATCACTAACGGATCAGACCGTCATATTCAAGGCAAGGGTTTATTACTTGCTTTCTTTAACAATAATCATACTCATGTTAGTGTAGGTTAATTCAGTCCTTGATTTACATGTTAATTGGGTGAAAATTGGAGGATAAATGGTGATTAGAGATTGGGGTAATTAGCTATAAAATTTTTGTCATGAATGTAGAGGATGAATTAGGTAATTCCTTTATATATTGATGAACAAATCTGGGTTGATTAGGTTCTTTAATTGGAATTTCGGAAACTAGGGTTCATATGAATTGATTTGGGGATTTTATATAATTATGATGATTTATGACGAATTAATGATCCTAAGAGGTTAGGAATGATTTATAACCTGTTAGGTGTTGATGGGTATTGATGATGAGATGTTGGGTGTTAAATCTTAGAGGTTTTTAGGTACAAAAATGGTGAAAAATGCTGAAAATCTGGGCAGGAAGATGAACAGTGCAATCTCGCGCGATCTCACGCGAAATGGGTCAAACGAGATGGTGATCTCGCGCGAAGTGGTTCGAATGACATTGGAAGTCGTTCGAACGACATTTCATTCTGGTTCGAACGACATGTCATTCTGGTTGAAACGACAGGGTGAATTTCTGGGAATTTTCTTAGAGTCCAGTTTGGAGTTTGTCCGTTTATTGGAGTGAGAGAAACTACCAAATAGTAAATTCAAATATGAAAGAATTTTGGGAAAAGTATGTGAGAATTAATACTTTAATTATTTCGGTATAGAGAGAATGTACCTTGGAGATTACGAGAGAGATAGTAATCTAATTATTTATACTATACGTAGTAATGAGGTTAAAATACGTATGAGGAGTATCTATGTAGGTTAGATAAATACCTATAAATTATAATAGGATGTGTGTATGCCTATTATGTGATATTATTGTTAAGAGCACTAATGGGTGATAACCCGGGGGTGTAATAACCTTATAGTTAAGCGCACTAATGTGTGATAACTCGGGGGTGCAGAAACTCTATTGTTAAGTGTACTAATGGGTGATAACCCGGGGGTACAAGGATGATTATTGTTAGGCGCACTAATGGGTGATAACCCGGGGGTGATTAATTAATATTGATAGGTGCATTAATGGGTGCTAACCCGGGGATGCAAGATTCTATTATTAGGCGCACTAATGGGTGATAACCTGGGGGTGCTGAATTATTATTGATAAGAGCATTAATGGGCGCTAACCTGGGGATGCATGATATTCTGGATAGGTGTACTAATGGGTCTTAGCCCGGGGGTGCAGGATTAGTATATATATATGTGTATGTATAGGGATGATGTGACTATATATATATATATATATATATATGAACTTGTGAATATTTCTACTGTGTGAAATTAGTAGACGTGGTAATAATAATAATCATTACAATGCACCAAGTGGTCTTAACCTAAGAGTGCAGGATTACTGTATATATATAGGGATGATGAGACTATATATATGTATGAGTGTACTTGGCTAACTTTCTACTTTGTGAGACTAGTAGATAAAATGAAAATGATAAGTAAAATTATCTTAGTGGATAATAGATTAACCATTCAAACGGTGAATAATCAAATTTAGTATGTGAGGTAAACTATCTGAATAGCGTATTGTATGGGCGATACGGGAATACTACTAGTGAGCATAGTTAGTATTAGTATGGTTTTTGACTAGTTAGACTGGTAGGTATAACTAGGGGGAGATTAGATGTACGTTAGGCGTGCACAATAGACGAGAGGTGAGAAACGCATGTGAGAGTTCGATAACTAACATGCGTATAAGAATTGTTTTAAGAACAAGTTTTAAATACTTGCTAAATCATTTTTACACATCGGGCTCTATCCCATTTCTTGTATCTATTCTCTCTGTTTCTATATGTATGTATTATATCAGGTGCTCAGCCACAGGAGTATCGGATTTAGAGATTTGGATTGCTTGACGTGCTGCAGCTGTTGTGGAAGTTGTAGGTCTTTACAGTAGGCGCATCTATCCTTTCCATTAAATTTCATCTAGACTTCTTGTTTAGGGCATATGTCGCCCACTTCTAGTTCTTTCATCAGAGTTATTGTATTCAGTTTAGTTCATGGTTTGGAGTTTTGAACTGTGAGTTTTTACTCAGTCTTATTTAGTTAAGTATTTGATTCTTGTTCAGTATTTATTACATTCCTATGTGTGGTGAATGGTTTATATTTTGAAATTTAATGAAAATGGATTTACTTGGTTTTACTAAATTGGAAATGTTTTGCACCTAGCTTAATTTTATATTAGGTGATTAATATGTTAAAAAGTTTTTTGACAGTGATGCTAAGAATGAACCAACTGAATATCCTGTTTTGAATTGGTAGAGGACTGATCACCCTATATTTAATTGGGCGGGGTATCACAGGTGGTATCAGAGCATCAGGTTCTAGTGTCCTTAGTATCAGTGCAGCTTATTGCGTTTCAGCATATCGTTCTTTGATGTAGAGACTTATGAGAGGATTGTTGTGTTCCCTTACGTATGCGACTTACGTTCTCCCACTGCGAATTGTAATGGATGTGACTCATTATACAAAATTCGGTGTGATTCAAAAATCAAAAATTTTAGCACGACCAGCGAAGGACGTAAGAAGAACTCCGGGAGAAGAGGCTCAACAGAAGACATAGAGTAATCAAGGAAGAGTGATCGGGACAAAAATCACCATGAGAATTACTTAAGTAAGAGATAGTAAAATCGTCACTCGGGAACTGTGGATTCCCAGGAAATAGTCGTAGATAATGGTGGAGTGATTTCAGGACCACCTAACATAGTCGATAAGGGGGAAATCAGAGGGACTCTTTTGAAAACCCATCGATGAAGATGTGAAGAAGAAAATGAGAAAATATAATAGACCAGCGAAAGTAGGAAAATCCGAAGGCAGTGGTGTAGAGTGGGGTGTGACGACACTCATAATTACATTTGGAGTTAAAAGTTATAGCTCTTAGGAGCATCATGTAGTGATTAGAGGCAATCACCATATATGAAGAAGTGTATTTGAAATTTAGAAAGAAATTTGGGTATGATTTGACGTTGAGGTCTTCCATTCGTTGTGGTAACAAAATGCGAGTGAAATTTTGATTTTTAGCACAATGGGTAAGATAGAAACCGATCGTGAGAGAAAGGTTAAATTGCATAATGAACTTCGAATCTGGAAGAGGGGCATAAATTATCCAAAGGGTCTATAGATGATAAAGGACCCATGAGTAGAATACAAGCATGGATGAGGAATCCATCTAGGATGACTAATGTTTATGTCATCGAAGTTATACGGTTTCTAGTGATTGCAGTCTTTCCAAAAAAAGTGAGCAAAGAAGGTTAGAGAATATGTCTGAAGGGCAGAACTGAACATAACGGTGTTAGTGAAACACCACATGGGAGTATAACCAATAGGGAACTCGATTAGATGATTTTAGGTGATTAACTTCAAGAGGACGATGAAGTCAATCAGGGCCATGGAGGACAACCATAGTTCCGAATAGTTAGGGTATCCAAAGGGATAATGGAAGAATAATAGTGAGTTAAGACTGTCGGTCCGAGAGAAGGACATTCCCAAAATGGTCAGTAGGACCAGTGATGGGGAAATGGTTCGTGAAGTTTTCCCTAGGTGAAGGAAGTAGAACTACAAGTGTTGAATGTGTCGACAATTGAGAAGTGAGACCGAAAAGATTAGAAATTGTAAATCCTGCCAGTTAGGCATAACAACTGGAGGAGTGAGACGTTCAGCGAAGGAATTTAGGGTCAAGAGAATTAGGCCCAGGAAATTTATAACCTGAGAGTGACGTGTTCAGGCTGAACCAGTAGAGTCCTCGTTAATAGTAGCATACAGTATGTCAGGGTCTATGGGACCCATAATGTAAACGGGAGTTTAATAAAGCTATAATTGAGGCCTAGAGAGTTTGGGCTAACTTTTCAATAATGGGCGTGAAATTCACAAGATGGAATAAATTGTCCATAGTGAGAGGGGACAGCTATAGGATGAAATCCTAAGATGTATAACGATTGCAGATGTTAATGGGTCGTGATGGCAACCACGTGCTAAGACCCTGTGATTTGGAGAGACTGGTGAGGTTTTACTTCTTCCTTGTGAATAAAGGATAGATTCTAGTGACATGGGTATGCCACAACTTTTATGTAAATTGGAAACCCTAAACTTCACGTGCGAGTCAAGTTTAGTGGGAACGTTAGTTTTAATAGTCTTGTTACAAACGTATTTCTCGTTATTAGCAGGGCATTTTGATGATTGCTCGTGAGTGAACTGGGCGGGCCCTAAGAATGTGTTTTGCTATTATAATTTACTACTGCATTGAGTCAACTTTAGTAGAGTTTATTATGGTAATGTGTAGTGATTAATGACCATATGGTTAAACGATAGTAAAAATGTTGTGATATGATTTTCGTGTCGAATACTCCGGGAGGAGTGATCTTAGTTTTGAGCGGTGCCACTTGAAATAGGGTTGGGCATAGATATGAGTATATATGAAACTTTCATGGTATTATAGACCTCAACTTTCATGTTAAGACTTAGAATACATTGTGTTCTTATCGAGCGGCGAAATATAGCTCGTTATATATTTATAGCGCCAAGTACTTGGGGATAGTGAGGGCGCCATGCTTCATGTTACATTTTTAGGGACATGAGAGTGGACGAGTAAACTTTTATGTCACAATTCGTAGATTATGGGAAAGTACATAGTATGTACTGAAGGACTTACGGACCTCGACAACCGACTAGGTTAGATAGTAGTGTATCGGGGGGGGTTCCTTGGTTGGATTTCACTTTGCGAGACATCCCACGCATGAAACTGGCAAATGTCGGGAGTTGGAGAGATGTTTGGTCGATAGTACATAAGTTTTGTATGTGGGTACATATAAAGGAATATAATTGGGAGTTAATAATTCTTTTATAACTTAAGGCCAATAGAGTATCCTAGCCTTATTATTTTTCGGAATAGATGAATGATGCCATTGAAGGATTGATTAAGTTATGATTAGTGGGGCGGTTGAGTGCACCCCTACCACATCAGGATAACGAGTGTGGAAGAATTGAGGTAAGAAGATTTTATGTCTTTTGTATAATGATGCACGAGGCATACAGTGTATGGGAGCCCTAAGGGATTGAATCAAATGGTGGATTATTATTATCTTGTGAATTCGATAACATGTAGTCGGGTAAGCCGAAGATTACTCCATAAGATTTGTTAGAGACTTACGTTTCAAAATAAACTGAGATTTTTGAGCGGGAAAAGAGACTTGTGTCACACGTATCACGATTATAAGTACATTCAAGAGAGTATAAAATGTATCAAGATACAAATAACAGTGGTAATGGGTTTAACATAGAGGAATCCTCAAAGTTAGTCTTGTAGTGGGTCAGCTGACTGATAGAAAAAGGGCGGACAATTTGAAATCAGTAGGGGCTCCTTCCACTAGAGAATGGAGGAGTATCCCCAAAGATCTTCTCATGTAGCTGAGATGGTAAGATTATAGGTACTAAAATGCAACTGAGTATGGACTAATACCCAGAAAGGGATGGGCAGGGCAAGCGGTTTAATCGGATGCGGGAGAGAAAATTTTATGTGGACACTGAGATCTCAGAGGAGGCAGGAGCAGTACTTTCCATTAGTGGAATTTGTGTCCAAATAACTCCTATAAGTTCACGTTCGGGCAGAGTGCCAATAGAAGTATGGTACGGTAAACTTTGTTGTTGTCCTCCTTGATAGTTAAAGGTAAGGAACCAGTTATGATTACAAATGTCGGAGAAGAATCGATATTATCGTATATATTATGTGTGAAATATATATTGCATAACCAATTTACTTGTATGAACGACAAGAGAAGAATTTGTATGTATACGAAAAGAGGATAAATCTAGTAAGGTGCAAATAGTAGAAGGCTAGATAGTGAAAATATAAAATAAAGTTGAAGTAATGAAACCTAAGCAGAAAGGCTTGGGCGAGAGCCTATATGACAGGGTAACCTGGAGTTTAAAGCAAACACATGTGAAGTGTTCATTATTAAGGGTAATCGATAGCGTACTATATGGGTGGTACGGAGTAGCTTACTTGTGAGCGCCGGGATGCGATGCACAATATTTTTACATCGTTGTCTGTACCTTGTATACTTTTTCTGAATTTCGGGATGAAATTCCGTTGTAAGGGGGGAAGTATGTAACATCCCGTATTTTTGACGATTTAAATAATTATATGATTAATTATTATTATATGAATAAGTATGCAATTAATTATTGTTATTGGATTAATAAAATTAAAATGCGAAGAATTAATTTATATTGAATTCGGATTAAAATAATTATTAACTAGCATGCCAAGGGTTAATACCTATTATTGTGAACTGTTAAATATTACTGTGTGATATGTAATATGGAATTATGATATTTGATAAATTGTCGAAAGTGAGAAATACGACAGTTTCGTAATTTAAGTCTGGCACGCATGTGAGTCGTGTCGGGACTAATTGAATGGAATAAAAAGAGAATTTATTTTTAGTAACTCGTATGGACATTTTGATTGCTTCGTTCAGTCCGGAAGGGTCGAGATAGTCAGAATAGTATACCCGGGTGTTTAGTTTGGGTCCCGAGGCAATTTTAGGCCTAACCGGCACCCCGAGAGTGCATTTTGGTAAATTGTATTTTTGGGCTAAATTAATGGACGAAAATTAAGAGTAATTATATCAGCCGAGGAAAGTCCATTAGGGTTAACAAGTTATAGAAAGTTAAGAATGGCTATAGTAGGTGTGAGGGAGAGCTAATTCCAAGAGAAAAGGGCCAAATCATCCTCACCTTGCACAACTGTGACCACCAATGCGTAGATCGAAAAGATAGGAACGCGTATATACCAACGTCACCAGCGGATCAGACCATCATATTCAAGGCAAGGGTTTATTACTTGCTTTCTTTAACAATAATCATACTCATGTTAGTGTAGGTTAATTCAGTCCTTGATTTACATGTTAATTGGGTGAAAATTGGAGGATAAATGATGATTAGAGATTGGGGTAATTAGCTGTAAATATTTTGTCATGAATGGAGAGGATGAATTATGGAATTTGATTATATATTGATGAACAAATCTGGGTTGATTAGGTTCTTTAATTGGAATTTTGGAAACTAGGGTTCATATGAATTGATTTGGGGATTTTATATAATTATGATGATTTATGACGAATTAATGATCCTAGGAGGTTAGGAATGATTTATAACCTGTTAGGTGTTGATGGGTATTGATGATGAGATGTTGGGTGTTGAATCTTAGAGGTTTTTAGGTTCAAAAATGGTGAAAAATGCTGAAAATATGGGCAGGAAGACGAACAGTCCAATCTCGCGCGATCTCATGTGAAGTGGTTCAAACGAGATGGGGATCTCGTACGAACTGGTTCGAACGACATGTGGAAGTGGTTCGAATGACATGGGAAGTCATTCGAACGACATGTCATTCTGGTTCAAACGATAGGGTGAATTTCTAGGAATTTTCTTAGAGTCCAGTTTGGAGTTTGTCGGTTTATTGGAGTGAGAGAAACTACCAAATAGTAAATTCAAATATGAAAGAATTTTGGGAAAAGTATGTGAGAATTAATACTTTAGTTGTTTCGGTATAGAGAGAATGTACTTTGGAGATTAAGAAAGAGATAGTAATCTAATTATTTATACTATATGCAGTAATGAGGTTAAAATACGTATGAGGAGTATATATGTAGGTTGGAGAAATACCTATAAATTATAATAGGATGTGTGTATGCCTATTATGTGATATTATTGTTAAGAGCACTAATGGGTGATAACCCAGGGGTGCAAGAACCTTATAGTTAAGCGCACTAATGAGTGATAACTTGGGGGTGCAGAAACTCTATTGTTAAGTGTACTAATGGGTGATAACCTGGCGGTACAAGGATGATTATTGTTAGGCGCACTAATGGGTGATAACCCGGGGGTGCTGGATTAATATTGATAGGTGCATTAATGGGTGCTAACCCGGGGATGCAAGATTTATTGTTAGGCGCACTAATGGTTGATAACCCGGTGGTGTTGAATTATCATTGATAAGGGCATTAATGGGTGCTAACCCGGGGATGCATGATATTATGGATTGGTGCACTAATGGGTCTTAGCCCGGGGATACAGGATTAGTATATGTATATGTATAGGGATGATGTGACTATATGTATATATATATATATATACTTGTGAATATTTCTACTATGTGAAATTAGTAGACATGGTAATAATAATAATCATTACTGTGCACCAAGTGGTCTTAACCTAAAAGTGCAGGATTAGTGTATATATATAGGGATGATGAGACTATATATATGTATGAGTGTACTTGGGTAACTTTATACTTTGTGAGACTAGTAGATAAAATGAAAATGAGAAGTAAAATAATCTTAGGGAATAAAAGATTAACCATTGAAACGGTGAATATTGAAATTTAGTATGTGAGATAAACTATCTGAATAGCGTATTGTATGGGCGATACGGGAATACTACTAGTGAGCATAGTTTGTATTAGTATGGTTTCTGACTAGTTAGACTGGGTGGTATAACTAGGGGGAGATTAGATGTACGTTAGACGTGCACAATAGACGAGAGGTGAGAAACTCATGTGAGAGTTCGATAACTAACATGCGTATAAGACTTGTTTTAAGAACCAGTTTTAAATACTTGCTAAATCATTTTTACACATAGGGCTCTGTCCCGTTTCTTGTATCTATTCTCTCTTTTTCAATATGTATGTATTATATCAGGTGCTCAGCCACAGGAGTATCGGATTTAGAGATTTGGATTGCTTGACGTGCTGCAGCTGTTGTGGAAGCTGTAGGTCTTTACAGTAGGCGCATCTATCCTTTCCATTCAGTTTCATCTAGACTTCTTGTTTAGGGCATATGTCACCCACTTCTAGTTCTTTCATCAGAGTTATTGTATTCAGTTTAGTTCATGGTTTGGAGTTTTGAACTGTGAGTTTTTACTCAATCTTATTTCGTTAAGTATTTGATTCTTGTTCAGTATTTATTACATTCCTATGTGTGGTGAATGGTTTATATTTTTAAATTTAATTGAAATGGATTTACTTGGTTTTACTAAATTGGAAATGTTTTGGCACCTAGCTTAATTTTATATTAGGTGATTAATATGTTAAAAAGTTTTTGGATAGTGATGCGAAGAATGAAGGAACTGAATATCCGGTTTTGAATTGGTAGATGACTGATAACCATATATTTAATTGGGCGGGGTGTCACAGAGAACTTGGGAGAAAATGGGAGAAAAGAGAGAAATAAAGATTGGAGCTGGAAAATCGTTGCTACGGGAAGAGAACCCGAGACTACAAACTTGAGGCAAGTTTCTAACTTGCTAGTGTATAATTTAATGTGAATAAATTTCATATATGGTTGTGTTTTTGGAGTTTTATCCATTATTGGGTTTTTGGGGATTAATTAAATATGATTTGAGATGAATTTACTAGTTAGTAGTTGTGTATAAATAATTTGGTTGGATTATTAGTTGTCGGGGTTGAAGGAGATGGAAGATTTGGGTTTGGGGGATTTTAGGGTTCATATAACCTGAAGTCATTTTTGGGCAATTCTAACAGGGTGAATCGATTCGCCCTCATCAGTGAATCGATTCGCTAGTCGGGGTGGATACAGGTCCGAGGAACCGAATCGATTTGGGTTAAGGCCGAATCGATTCGGGCTGAGACAATAGGTTGATTTTCCTCGCCGAAGAGATTCGTTTTTGGGGGAATTGATTCGCATTCATGGGCGAATCGATTCAGCCCTAGGCGAATCGATTCGGAAACCCTGCTATTTTGTAGGATTTTTCTAGCTTTGTTTTTAGTCCTTTTCTTTTAGGTTCAAGGCTTAGGAACCTTCTCTTGAGAAGTAATAAAGAGTATTAGAGGTTTATTTTCGGGAGACAAATATCCTAGGTTAGCATGGGGTTAATTGGGCTTATCCCAAGGGTTGGTTCATAGGGGTTAATGTTTCGTTTGATATAGGAAGTTAGCCTAGAACTAACGAAAAGTAGAATGGTAATGTTTGGGACTTTTGGGAGACTAGTATTGAGGGAAATTACTTTTGATGAATTATGGTATGACTTTGGACTGTTGGAGACTAGTATGAGGATAATGGCACTTCGGTTCCTAGGTCATTAATAAAATATGAATTCGAGAATAAGAAATGCTTATTTTAAAATTGGTACTTAATAGTTAAGTATAAATGGTTTTGAGAATGTAAAAAGTGAATATTTTCAAATGGGAAAATAATTTTGTAAATAATAATTTGCATATACACACCTCTCTAAATCTCTACCATAGGGGAAGTTATGTGTATGAGGTGAAGTCCCCTGGCTAGTGAATGCAGGGCGAATATAATACTCGGCCATAGGATCAATTATTATATTGTGTGATTATCGTTCGCAGTGGGGTAATTCCGGGTGTGGTTATGACTCATTGTCTAAGGTATATGGCCGCTTCCCTACATCACGCGATGTAGGATGCCCAGGTTGACTTGTGCGATAGGCCCTGGAAGATGATAACCATTTAGGGGTTCGTTCAGTGTGGAAACTAGGAAGGACAGTCTTAGAATCATTATATATATGTGTTTATAACTATTCTAAATAAAGTGGGATTTGTAATGATGGTAAAGCATTTTGTGAGATAAACTGCTTTCAATATGTTTCCCAGAGAGAAAAGGGAACTATAAAGTTAAATGGTATAGAACTGTATTGGTGAAGCACTTTGAGAAATAAATTTCTTTAAATATATTTCCTAAAGAGAAAAAAGACCTATGCATTTAAATTGTGAAAAACTGAAATGAAATCTCATTGAGTGAAAGTAGATGATTTCTCCCATGCATATATGAAGATTGAGCATTGTCATTGATATTGCGCTAGGTTGTGCTTTTAGAATGAGAGGTGAGAAACTTTATGATTAATTCTGAGAGAAAGTTTAGTTCATGATGATGATTAGATATTCATAACTATCATGCATTTTATTCACATGGTGATCCTATCAAACCGGGCCCTGACCCTTCTATATCTCTTTGTTTTTCATGAATTTATTATTCGTCCAGGTGCTCCTTCGTAAGGACACTCGTATTGACCTCTCCATTCCAGTTGTCCTAGAGCTATAGCATTTTGCGAATGTTGTAGGATATTCGTTATAGACGCTTCTATCTTTTGTACTCAAGATAGGATCATTTACTTATTCGGGCGTGTTGTTGGAAGTCAAAACAACTCCAAGAGTTAAAAACATTTAAAAATCATTTTAAAATCCGTTATAACTCCGATTTCGAAAACGTTTGAAATTCTCGCCTTTAAAAATAATAACCAACATATTTGAGAATTAAAAATAATTTTATCCAAAACTTTGTTTTCCTCCATTTTCCAGAAATTAATTAAAATAGCCCAAAATTACGCGGGTTGTTACAAACTGTGGTCCGATAGGACATTACAACATTATTGATAGTATTTATTCAAATGATCTGCATTCCGGGGGTTGGAAAAGGGTTCCCCTTCTAGGTTTTCTAGTTTATAAATTCCACGAACAACTTCATTAATGACCCTATATGGGTCGTGCCAATTTGGGTGGAGCTTGTTAGGCTTTTCCATGTCTTTTTGAGGACTAAGTCCCCCACTACGATTGGCCTTTGCTTCATCCTCTAGTTGTAAAACCTAGCAGTCCTCTATTGGTAGGCATCTTGCCTGATCTCGGCGTCCTCCCTCCTTTCCTAGATTAGGTCTAAGTCAAGTCTCCTTTCTTTCATATTTCCCTGGTGGTCATAAATTTGGACCCTGTGAGTAGGAAACCGAATCTCAGTGGGGATGACGGCTTCTGATCCATATGCCAGCATGAACGGGGTTTCCCCAGTAGAGGGGTTTACCGTCGTCCTATAGGCCCACAATACATCATATAACTCCTCAAACCATCTTCCTTTTGCCTCCTCGAGTTTCTTCTTGATTCCGTCTAGTATTGTCCTATTTGTAACTTTTGTTTTCCTATTAGCCTGAGGCCGACCTGGGGTAGAGAAGAATTATTTGATACTCACCCTTTCATAGTACTTCCCCAGAGATGTATTCTTGAATTGAGTCCCGTTATCTGAGATGAGGGTGTTGGGGAGACCATATATACATATAATACTTTTCCAGATGAACTTGAAGGTCTTCTGCTCGGTAATCATGACCATCGGCTCCGCCTCTACCCATTTTGAGAAATAGTCAATTACGATGATCAGGTATTAGTAGTTATTGACGTCCTTAGGCAAGGGTCCTACTAGGTCGATTCGCCATACTGCGAATGACCATGGGGAAGTGATGGAGGTAAGAAGCTAATGGGGCTGGTGAGGGATGGTGGCAAATCTTTGACATTTATCACACGTTTTTACATATGTCGTGGCATTTTTCCCTAAGGTTGGCCACCAATACCCCTAGGTTACTACCCTCTTTGCTAAAGACCTTCCCCCAATGTGGGTCGAACATGACCCCTCGTGCACGTCTTGCAAGATGTGGGGGACCTCAGACGGGTGCACACATCTAAGTAAGGGGAACAAAAACCCTTTTTTGTACAAGGTGTCTCCGATGGCAGTGAATTTTGCAACTCTGTATCTCAACTTCTTCCTTTCTTGGCTTGCTTCTGGCATCTCCCCCTCTTTAATGTATCTGATTATAGGGTCCATCCATGAAGCTTCCCTGCTCATTTTTAAGCAACTGCCAAGTGTTTCCTCTGCATCTTCAATCATTAGTCGAAGCAAAATTTCCACTGGGACTGTCCTCCTGATATCTGTCCTAGTTACCGAGGCCAGCCTAGCAAGTGCATCAGCTCGGCCATTATTAAGCCTGGGTATCCTCTTCAATTTCACTTCTCTAAAGATCTTCAATAGTAACTTCACCCTTTCAAGGTATTTGTCCATTCTCTTGACCTTAGCCTAGTAGGCTCCTAGTATCTGATTCACTACTAGCCTTAAATCACTATGGACCAAGATCTGGCTGACACTAAGAGACTTAGCCTAGCAGAGGCCTGCTATCAGGACCTCATATTCAGACTCGTTGTTGGAGGCTTTGAAGTTGAACCTCAGGGCATACTCAATGTCTGTGCCATCAGGCACTGATACTATTAATCCGGCCCCACTTTCGCTGTCGCAGGAGGACCCGTCAACGAAGAGGCTCCACATAGCCTATTCTTCAGAGAAATTTCCCTCGGTGAGGGACACCTGTCTAAAGATATATCTTCCCTCTTTATTTTCGGTGACCTTTTCTCTGGTGGTGCTTGTCTCAGCCTTATCTGCGAGTGTGTCAGCGAGTCTGCCTTATTGGGTATCTGTCTACCCGAAGCTCTCATCTTCAGCTTCATCATCTTCCCAAGTAAATTTAGCCACGAAATCTGTTAATGCTTGCCTCTTAATGGCTATCCTAGGCTGATACATAATGTTAAACTCTCCCAGCTCTATAGCCCATGCCATTAGCCTTCCTAATTTTTCTAGCTTGTGCAAGACCTGCCTGAGTGGAGAGTGAGTGAGGATGACCTTTGTATGGGACTGCAAGTATGGCTTCATCTTTCTTGATGCATTGATCAAGGCATAGGATAACTTCTCCATTTCTGGGTATCTTTGTTGTGCCCCCTAGAGTGATTTACTGTTGAAATTCATAGGAACTCTCCCAGCTCTATAGCCCATGCCATTAGCCTTCCTAATTTTTCTAGCTTGTGCAAGACCTGCCTGAGTGGAGAGTGAGTGAGGATGACCTTTGTATGGGACTGCAAGTATGGCTTCATCTTTCTTGATGCATTGATCAAGGCATAGGATAACTTCTCCATTTCTGGGTATCTTTGTTGTGCCCCCTAGAGTGATTTACTGTTGAAATTCATAGGCTTTTGTACCTCGTTCTCTTCTTTGGTAATTGTTGCGTTGATGGCTGACTTTGAGATGGCTAGGTACATATGAAGTCGTTCACCCTGCATTGGCCATGACAACAGCAAGGGAGACCCTAGGTATGACTTTAATTCTTTGAAACCTTGGTCACACTCTTCATTCCATTCAAGGTCCTTTCTAAGATTTTAAAGAACGATAAACACTTATCTGTGGCTCTGGACACGAACCTATTCAAAGTAGACACACACCCTGTAAGCCTCTGAACGTCCTTAATGGTCCTGGGGGTCTTTATTTCTATTAGGGACTTTGATTGATGATAAACCCTAAGAATTTCTGTGCTCCGACCCCAAAGACACATTTGGTCGGGTTGAGCTTCATCCTGTACTTATCCATCATGTCAAAGGTCTTTTTGAGGTCGGACACATGATCCTTGACCTTTAAACTCTTGGTCAACATGTCATCTGCATAGACCTCCATAGACTTCCCTATTTGGTCTTCGGACATTTTATTCACAGGGTGTTGATACGTTGCCCCCGTATTCTTTAGGCCAAAGGGCATGACCCTGTAACAATACGTCCCCTTGTCGGTAATGAAGGCCATTTTTCTGAGACATCGGGGCTCATGAAGATCTGGTTGTAACCTAAATAGGCATCCATGAAGCTCATCAGCTCATGGCCTACGGTAGTGTCTACCATCTGATCAATGTGGGGGAGAGGGAAACTGTCTTAAGGATAATGTTTGTTGAGGTCGGTGAAGTCTACACACATCCTCCATTTCCCATTGGCTTTGAGTACTATAACTGCATTGGATAGCCATTCGGGGTAGATGAACTCCCTGATAAACCCAGCATCTTCTAAATTTTTGACCTTGTCCCTTATGACCTCATACTTTTCTCGAGAATAAATTCTCCTCTTCTGCTTTGTTGGCTTTGCACCCTCTACCACATTGAGCTTGTAGCACATGATTTTGGGGTCGATCCCCAGCATATCTACATGACTCCAGGCAAAGACATTTTGTCTTCTCCTTAACATCTTGATGAGGTATTCTTTGATGTCTGGCTTTAGAGTTTTGCCGACTTGGATGGTTTTTTTCGGTTCATCCTCATTGAGGATGATGGATTCTACCTCTTTCGTGGCTTATCCTTTCTCCAGCTTCGTCTCGTCCCTGGGGTCGAGGGTATCAATATTATAAGTGGTTGTTGCCTTCTTGTGCACCTCTCTTTCTTCGGCGGATTTTAAGTAACATTCCTGTGCTGTCGTCTGGTCTCCCTGAACTTCCCTTACCCCGTAAGGGGTCAGAAATTTGATAATCTGATGAACCGTAGATGGCACAGCCTCAAACCCCTGGGGGCAACTCACCCTAGTATAATGTTGTAGGCTGAGAAGACATGTCCATCCATCATAAAGAAGTTGACCTTCTTGGTAAGCCATCTCGGCCAATCGTCCCCCATACTGACATCGGCCTCATACACTCCTAGAGGATGAACCTTTTCCCTAATAAACCCAATCAATGGGTGATGGTTGGGAGCGAGCCTAGCACGGCTGAGGCCTAAGGCTTTGAAGCACGGCCAAAACATCACATCTGCAGAGCTACCCCCATTTACTAAAATCCTTGGCACCTCACATTCGTGCACCCTGGTAGTGATGACGAGAGGGTCATTATGTGGGGCTATATAGGACTTTGAAGTCCATTCTTGATAACCCCACTATCAGAGTATCCAAATCAACCTTCTTACTCTTTTATGACTTTGCTTCAATAGAGGTTGAGTGTACAGCTTTTGTAACTGCATTGGCTTCAGCTACATGGGCCTTCCTATCTGCGACCTCTGACCCTCCTCCTTCCAGTCCCCCGAATATCATCCCCACACCGAGTGAGATCATATTAAGTCTCTTTACAGGTCCGTGGTCATCTCTCAGTGGGAGGTCGGGGTCTTCCTCATCATTCGAAGGGTCGTCCCTTCTTTTTAGAGGATCTTCTCCACATGCATCACCTCTCTTCTTCTTGTGGTCGTCCCCTCGGTCCCACTTGAAGGCACCTTTGTCTATGTACTTCCTAAGCTTCCCTTCTTTTAGCATTTTATCGATTTCATCTTTCAGAGAAAAATAATTGTCGGTGACATGGCCATGATCTTGGTGAAATTCACACCACAGATTCTTGTTCCTCTTGTGGGGGGCTACCCTTAGCTTCTCAGGCCACTTCAAGGATCGGTCACTTTTTATCTCATTTAGGATATGCTCGCAACTGACCGTCAGAGGGGTGTAATCAAAGAATTTGTCATCTATAGATCTCTTCTTCCCCTGTTTATTCTTTTCCTGGTACTTGCCCCCACTGGTGCCTCCTTTTTCGTCTTCGTATTTTTCTGCCATCGCCTCTTCGGTGTTCATCATATTTCCTGCTGTTGATAGCAATTCATCCATCATTCTTGGAGGGTCTTCAGCAAGCTTTCATAGAAGGTTCCCCTTCTGGAGACCTCCAATGAGGGCTATCATGGCTATAATCCCCTATAGTCTTCGACCTCTAGCTTTTCATTGTTAAATCTTGCTATGTAGTCTCTCAGACTCTCGTTCGTCCCCTACTTAACATAAAGCATGTGTGTGGTCTTCTGTTGTGGCCTCACTCCATAGAAAAAGTTATGGATAAATCGGTCTGCTAACTTCTTAAAGTTTTCAATGGAGTTCTTTAGGAGAGACATATACCAAACAAGTGCCGCCCCAGTTAGAGTGCCAGAGGCACAACACCTCATCTCATCTAAGATAGAGTATTTGCCTGTTATTGATTGGTACATCTCAATATGATGGATAGGGTTGGTACTCCCTTCATAACTTGGGGTGACCATATGTGGCTTAAACTTGGATGGCGTTGGCAAGTTGACTATCTTCGCCATAAATGGTGAGCCTATGGAGTATCCTCTTTGAAGAGGGTCCCGACTCTTTAGGATGTCGCCAATTTCATCTTCCAGCCTTTGGATCGAGTCATTCCATGGCCTCTTAGGGTCGGCCTGGCCGATGTTATCCCCCACCGCCTCTTTGAAGTGAACAGAGGGTTCTGCTGCGGCAGGTCTGTGTCGGATGTTTACTTCTCCCTGACCGTCGTCTCGTCCGTGGTGTCAGCCCCCATCGGGTCGGCCATCTACGGCTTCCCTTCCTGACCTCGCAACACTTCTTGATCGGGACAATTTTTCTCGCAGGTCATTTATTGGGCCCAACCTCTCAAAGGCTAACCCTCTGCTCTGACGGTCGAAAGCAGCTCCTCTTGGGCGATCGTCAGGATTTTTCCTTCCACGCTTCCCTCTACTTTTCGGGATAGGTCTCACAGTATTATTGGAGACCTCATACGGCTCCCATCACTCTATAGGTGCCTCTTCCACTTCCAGATCATCGTATCTGTCTTCCGGGCAAGGGTTTCCTTTCCTCCCCAGGTGTAGATGTTGGGGGTCAGCAGCATCCCTCCGCCGCTATGGAGGTGGCAAGTCTTTACGTTGCACCTGGGGTGGTCCCCTGGACTCATGCGGACCTAGAGCTACTGTCAGAGTAATCATCTCCGGTGAGACTCCTAGAGGTCTTAGTACGTTCTGGCTAAGAGCTATGAATTGCTCTTGCATAATCCGCTGGCTTGATTCCAGAGACTTTAAGGAGGCCTCCACATCAGCCATCTCAGACTGAGGTGGTGGTTGACTCGAACTGGATCCTACCCCACTATTCGGTGGAGGAAGAGGTGGTGGTGTCATCTCCGGTGCCATATGTTTTAGCTATAAAGAGCTTAATTGAAGAAAAGACTGGTGAGATTGAGAACCTTAATAGACCTCTTTTAATGGTGAAACAGCTCCACACGAAGGGGGAGAACTGTTTCACCACCAGAGTCTCCGGTGAGGTCAAGATGTATAAAGGAAGAGATATCTTCTCGTTCCCACAGACGGCGCCAAACTGATGATGCTAAGATTCAGCACCACCAGATAAGTGATGATGAGCTCAAACAGTAATAACAATGGCAGCTATATATATATATATATATATATATATATATATATATAAGTGTATAGAAGGGGATGAGTATAAGAGGAATGAGAAAATGATGTATAGTGGTTCAACCAGTTAGGCCTACATCCACTGTGAGTGTGTGATTCACTAAATATGGGCACTAATGGCCTTGGATACAATGCACATAAGCTCCCACTCTCTCTCTACTATGTGTACAAGCAGAGTTTTAGCTAGGGTTACAATTATCGATCCCTTTACAGGGTTGAAGGTGACAAGTATACATAGGGCTTGGGGGGTTTAGTGCAACCTTCAAGCATGCATGGTGCATGTGGATGATGATATAGCCAATCCCGTGCTGACACCTGGATGTGCCACTTATAATTAATTATGACATAATATTCCCTCACGTGAGGGGATGATATTATTATAACGATCTTGTTCACACGCCATAGGAGTCCCACGCGCACTATTTCACGCGTCTCCCAAATCATGCACCGTGATGATGTCACCCTCAGCCTATGATGTAAGGTCGAGGGCAATGTTCCTGCTGGCAGCGAATCTGGCCTAGTTTGGGCCTCATATTGTCGTACCCTCATAGGGTCATCCCAGACCATGATGAAGGGTCGTCCCCACGAAGGGTCGTTTGGGCCTGATGAGGGGTCGGCCCCTTAAAGGTTCGTCTGATCCATGATGAGGGGTCGACCCTTTGAAGGGTCGACTCGGCCTGATGAGGGGTCAGCCCCTTGAAGGGTCGTCTGATCTTGGCTGAGGGATCATCCTGGCCGATCCTTCCTATAATGGGCCTATGGTCATTGGACTCATCCTGGGCCTCAACCATACAAAATTCAACATATTCCCAAGGATCTTCAAAAAGTACTAAACTAATTCTCTAATTAATGCAAAGGTTATAGGATATATAATCTCTAGGGAATTAATTTTTATACACTTTGTCTATAACAACCAAATTATTTCTTATTTGAAAATTTTACATATGTTCATGTGTATATCGATCAAACATATATACTCACAAATATAAAATAATTGAAAGGCTTGAAGAAATGCATTCTTACATACAATTATTAAATCATTGTACATCCGAGGAACTATGAACACGTCCAGGGAGTTCTAATATATATTTTACTAGTGCACCATGTAAAATTTAAATTTCTCAATTAGTGCAATGAGGATCTTTTGGAAGAAACAACAACTACGAATGATATTTTTTTTATCAAATTCAATAACTCAATTTATTCAAAGTTCCTCAATCCATTACATAAAACTCCAATATATATGATCATACCAAAATAAAAAAAGATAATAAATTCCCATTACCGTATCCCAGTATTAGGTTGATTAATTATGGCATTGCGAGCCCTGGGTTGAGCAAAGGCGTTGTGCTCGGGGGGAAGAACATTAGTAATGGTGGATGCGAGGGTGCTTGTATCCCGTTACTTTGCTTCGTCCCGAGGTCGGGTTATCAATTTGAGGTCTAGGATCGATGACTTGCCCCTAGTTGTAGTTAAACATCATGTCCAAGTTATTTTTTTCGGTTATGTCAGTTTGTTCAGGTTCACCAGTTTGTTTTATATAAAATAAACAAAAAGGTTTGAGTTAGCCCTTTCGGGCTAATCCTAAAGCATGTTTTAAAGTCTGCGGTTGGTCTAGAGATGCTTATTGTGCGGGTTCAGGAACTGGGTTACGAGTGGGGAAGGTGTTAGGAACCCCTATTGTCATGTATGCTTCCTTAATTATATGATTATTATTGCTCGTTACATTAGTTGATTACTTTTAGTTATGTTAAAGCATGCTTAGAGACCTTAGCGTGAAGGTCCCTTAAATATGTAAGTATATTAATATGTTGGAAAATGGTATCAGTGAGAGGTATTAAACGACACCCGAACTGATACAGGTAGACAAGATTAATGTATGGATATGTGCTTATATGTATATAAAAGATATTCGTTTATTGTACGTGAGGGTGAGAGGAAGCTCGGCTAGTATAACACGTGGCAATCAATATATATATAATTGTGTGAGAGAGCTTGGCTTTAGATAGTTTGATATCTCTTTTGAATTGGATAAAGATAAATGATGAGATATCGAAGCATCTAGTTAGAAACAATATATCAAGGGATATATTGTCGAGTCTAGAGATTACGAGAAGGACTCGGTATTGCACCTACGTACCCAAGAAGAATTAGGGCCAAAGACTACGTAGTTCAGTCTTATAATTAATATATGCATTTAAGCATCTGTATATGTATATTTGTGATATCAAGCCTTGATATAGTTTTATATCTCGATTTGTTTTATGAAGATGTAGTGGATGAATGGTATGAGATGGGTGAATCTCATTGGAGACAATATATCAAGAGACATGTGGTCAAGGCTCGATCTCATGTTAAGGACTCGATATTGTGCCTACATATCCAAGGGGACCTAGGATCAAAGCCTAAGTAGTTCAATCTTACATGTGCTCCAATGTGATGTGTGTGAAAGTATAGAACTTATCTTGGAGCAGGGGGATGAGGTGTATGGAAGGTCAGAATGGGAGTGGACCCAAAGGTATCTAATGTTGGCATATAACTTTATCATGTTCGGGTGATCACTAGCCGTAAGGTATTTTCCTTCAGACTAAATTGGGGGTGTAGTGCTAAATATGTCATGTTTTAAACATCCGTTACTATGGATGTAGAGGTAAAAGTCAGAGAGTTTGGACTGGCGATGGATGGATCCCTAAGAAATAATATGTCAAGAGACGTATTATGGGCTTCGACTTCACAAGTTTAGCTCGATATAGAGCAAACGTACCCAAGTGGACTTGTGATCAAATCCAACATAGTTGACTCACCCCCAAACTGTGACATAAATGGTGAGGTACAACTATGATACCGAATGCTATTGTAAGGCCCTAAAACATGATTAGTAATTTTAATTACATGATTAAGTATAAGTTATTTCTTATTATTTATAAATTGGTTATGTGTGTTAAACATGTTAATTATCATGTTTAGGGGATGCATGCTTATGTGATATATATGTGGTTTATATTAGATGTTAATCAAGCTTATGATTGATGATACCATGTGTTGATACCAAATTTAATCTGCTGACATGGATCAATCATATAAAGACACGTGTCCATTTACATGGTGGATACGAAGACTTTGAACGAAGAAGGTCCGAGCAACTCAAGAGAGCCGAGCAACTCAAGCGGTCCAAGCAACTCAAGGCGGTCTGAGCAACTAAAATACTTGAGGCGGTACGCGTCAAGTATACCAGAAAGACAACTACGCATTAAATGTGCATTTATTACTATACAGATGTATCCGGCTGCAAGAAAACAACGCATCATTATTTCATATGTACAGCCTCAAGGCTATAAATACATTGTAACATCCTCATAATAAGGGGACTCGGCATTTCTTGGTAAATCACTTATCGAGAATTCTTGGCAAGCAATCAGCAATACAAAAATAGTGGACGTAGGCCATTTTATTAAGGCTAAACCACTTTAAAAATTTGTTGTCTTATTTACTTATTCATTTTTATCTGTGATTAAAATAATTAGATCGAATCTAGTTTTTTACATCAACTCTGTGATTAAAATAATTAGATTGAATCTAGTTTTTTGCATCAACAGATTGGCACCGTCTGTGGGAAATGACTGTAATTAGCGTTTCTCACCAAAATAACTCATCATCAATGGCTGATAATCCGAAATCCAGTAATCAAAACACTGGGATTCCCCCGAATCCTTCGGCTCCCCCAAATTTTTCAGATCTGGCTGGTATAATGGGTAATTTGGCTCAAGGGCAAACGGCCATGCAAGAAACCATGCATCAACTCATACAAACTGTTCAAGGCGGAGTGCCAGCCCAATCAGGACAACAAAGTGTTCAGAGAAATACTCGTTTACTCTCTTCGTGAACTAGGCGAACGTTATTCCCAAAGGAATCTCAGTCAAGACGCACCGATTCATATCGTATTGAGAGATCTAATGATCCTTCTTATCAGCCTGGGCGGACTTCCTCAGTACGAGCTATAGCCACTCAACAAAACATCACTCTATTTCCAGAGAGGACAAGTGCTCTTGAAAGGTTGAGTACAGTCTCTCCTTTTGATCGTCTGGGTCCTAGGAGGAATAGAAGTCCCCCTAGGATTGTGTCGAGGAGCTCTCAAAGACCATCTGATTTAAGGGAAGGCTCTGCCCAATCACGACCAGCTTCTCATCATGAAAGATCCCAAGAGGCAGATTCAACATGATCAGTTGCTCGAACCAATAGGATCAAGGAAGGAAATGATGCATGGAAGGGCTCAATTCAAAGGTTGGAGGATAGATTAGGGGAGATGGCTAAAACCAGAAATCCTCTACAAAGGACTTTTGTCTGAGGAAAACCATTCATACAAGAGATTGTGGACATTCCCACATCGTCAAAATTCAAAGCCCCAGTAGTAACACCAAAATACGATGGACATACTGATCTTGTTATCCATATAGAACAATACCAAGCAGCTGCTGATATCTATGTTGTTCCAGACGAGATGCGATGCAGGGAATTTTCAGGAACTCTTACCAGATCTTCCCAGATGTGGTACAATAACTTCCTCGGGGGAAAATTGCAACCTTCTTACAGCTAGCCAAACTCTTTATTAGAATTTTTTTTTTGGAGCAAAGCCAGTCAAATGAGTAGCACATTTGCTAAGCGTTAGACAAAAGACAGGTGAAAGCACCAAGGATTATATTACTCGTTTCAATAACGAGAAACTAGAAGTAATTAATTATGAGGAGAAAACTACAATTACTTCTTTGATAAGTGGACTGTTGCCCAATAAATTGTACTACACTTTAGCCAAAGATCCACCCAGGACCATGGAAGAATTGATGGCAAAAGCAGCAAAAATCATGAATGTAGAGGAAGCCATGGCTGCGAAGAAGAACGCAGACACTAAGGAGACTAAGGTAGAAGAGGGTAAAATCGAAAAGAAAGATCAAAAGAATAATGGTGGTAACAGGCAATCAAAGGGTAAATAAGCGTTGGAACAGATAAAGAAATACGGAAAATATACTCCTTTGAAGGTGGATATAAATCACATTCTGGAAGAGATCAAGAACAACAAGGAGCTAGCCTGGCCAACAAAAATGAAGGCAGATCCTGATAAGAGAGACAAGTCCAAATATTATGAATTCCACAAAGATCACGGTCACACGACCAAGCGTTGCATATCTCTTCAGAATGAAATTCAAGCACTCATTAGACGAGGAAAATTGGCCAAGTATGTTGATCGTCAAAACGGTGGTCGAACCAATGAACGAGGAAGGCAAAGGTCTAAATCTCCTCTTTGGGAAAAAGATGACAAGAAAAGGGATCATGAAGATGATCCAGAAGATAACCCCGACCTCCACAAAAGACCGAGACAACCAGAACGTGAGGTATTTTCAATTCATTTCGGATCATTTGATTGTAATGTTATTACATGTGGAGATGCAGGAGGTGGGGACCTTACTACATAGAGGAAAGCTTACCCCAATAAGGCTCAAGCTTGTTCGTACATCCAACGAATAAATCTAGCTAAAGATGATCGCCCGAGGAAGGTGAACAAAGATAAACTGGTCATTGGTTTCTCTAAGAACGACCTCGCAGGTGTGCTATATCCTCATGATGACCCATTGGTGATCAAAATGAGAATGAAGGAAGTAATGATTTCACGAGTATTAGTGGATAATGGTAGCTCGGCTGATATCATATTCTACCCATGTTTTGACAGTTTGAATCTAAAGCTATCCCAGTTGGAGCCATATCATAGGCCCCTCCTCGGTTTTACTGGCGAGAAAGTTCTTCCACTTAGGACGATCAAGTTGGATATATTCATGGGTACATGGCCTGCTTGTCGAAAATAAAGAGTTCGTTTTTTCATGATGGATAAAAATGTCCAATCAGCTTACAATATCATCATGGGTAGGGTAGGTTTGAAAAAGTTCAAAGAAGTACCATCTACTATACATCAATGTTTAAAATTCCCAACCAACTTTGGAGTAGGAGTGGTGAAGGGTGACCAAAAAGTAGCAAGAATAGCGTGAAGAATCCAGGAAAAAGACTACTACTTATCAGGTAGATGAGATAGAAGATGCGGAGATTGAGACTTTAGACCCAAGAGATGAGTCTCAGCTCGATAAGGGCCAGGTCATGGAGGCTACTGAAAATATCATTCTGGACGAAGAGCATCCAGAACGAACAACTCAAATCGGTGCGTCACTGGATGTATTAATAAAGCAAGAGCTGATAGCATTTCTAAGAGGAAAAAAGCAGACTTTTACATGGAGTCACGAAGATATATCATGGATAGGCCCAAATTTCTTGTGTCACGAGCTCAATGTGAATAAGGAAATCAAGCAAGTGAAGCAATGACGAAGGGTATTCAGTCCCGAGAAGAACTAAGCCACACAAGAAGAAGTAGAGAAACTGCAAAAAGCCTCTTTTATTTAAGATGTCAAATATCCTGATTGGCTAGCAAATATGGTAATGGTGAAGAAGAAAAACAACAAGTGGAGGTTGTGTGTGGATTTCACTGATCTTAATAAAGCCTGCCCAAAGGATCATTTTCCTTTACCTCAAATCGATCAGTTGGTGGATGCTACCTTGGGATACGAATTGTTGAGTTTCATGGATGCTTATTCTAGTTACAACCAGATCAAAATGAAACCCGAAGACAGGGAGAGTACCTATTTTATCACCCCAAGGGGAACTTATTGCTATAATGTTATGCCTTTCGGTCTTAAAAATGCAGGTGTGACGTATCAGAGGCTGATGAATAAGGTGTTTGCAGAACAGATAGGTCATAATATAAATGTGTATGTTGATGATATGCTAACAAAGAGCAAGCAAGCTGCTGATCATCTAGTTGACCTAGGTCAGACCTTTGATCAACTAGAGAAATATCAAATGAAGTTGAATCCCAATAAGTGCATATTCGGAGTACGAGAAGGAATGTTCCTCGGATATATTATCAACCAACGTGGAATTGAAGCAAATCCTGAGAAGATCAAGGCTTTATTAGAGCTAAGATCTCCAACCACAAAAAAGGAGGTGCAAAGTCTCACAGGGTGAGTAGCAGTACTCAACAGATTTGTGTCACGAGCAACAAATAGATGTCTCCCATTCTTCAAAACACTCCGAAAAACATTTGAGTGGAATGTTGAATGTGAGAAGGCCTTTTAAGAGCTGAAGAAGTACCTAGGAACACCTCCCTTGCTATCTAGACCAGTAATGGGAGAGAGATTGTACTTGTATCTGGAAGTTTCAGAGAACGCAGTTAGCTCGGCGTTGATAAGAATAGAAGGTGGAGTGCAGAAACCAGTCTACTACACTAGCAAAGCTTTCCGAGGAGCAGAAATCAGATATCCAAGGTTGGAAAAGTTGGCGTTAGCGCTAATTGAAGCCAGCAGAAGAATAAGACCATACTTCCAAGCCCATAATATAGTTGTGTACACTAATATGCCATTAAGGCAAGCTTTGCATAAACCGTAGAAATCGGGAAGATTGATGTACTGGGCAGTGGAGCTCGATGAATATGACATAATCTATGAGCCTAGGTCGTCGCTCCAAGGGCAAGCAGTAGCGGACTTTATCGCAGAGTTTACTCAAGAAAATGCCGCCGAAGAACGGGATTTAAAAACCGATCAACTTGTGAATGTTACAGGATCATCAAATGAAAACCCTGACCAACTTACGTCGGCAGGCCAGCGACAAGAAATGTCAGTCGAGCAGGGAAATGTGAATGATGAGCAATGAGGAGAGCTAGAAGAGGAGGAGAAGAAGTACCAGATATTCCACCGAGGAACCCTCTCTGATGAAAATTTCAATAATAAGTTACCCATATGGAATTTGTATGTGGATGGATCTTCGTAAACTGCAGGCAGTGGAACAGGGATTATTTTGAAAAGTTCAGATGAGATTGATGTAGGTTTAAGTATAGCCCGAACGATGAAGGCAGGGCAGGTTGTTGTATTCAGCGATTCGCAGTTAATTGTAAATCAGGTTCTTGGAGTGTACGCAGCAAAAGGAGAATTAATGATCAAGTACCATGCAAAAGAAATGGAGTTGGTATCGAGTTTTATTGTTGTTCAGCTGGTCTGAGTACCAAGATTGGAGAATGCAAGAGCAGACGCCCTAGCACGACTAGAATCAGCCACCCTCACCGAGCTACGAAGAACAATCCCAATAGAGATTCTAGTTGGTCGAAGCATAGACGAAGATCTTATCATAAACTTCATTGCGCTTGATTTGGGACCATCTTGGATGGATCCCATCAGGGCCTATATTGAAGAGGGAACTCTGCCAATTGATAAACTCGCAGCAAAGAAATTGAAGTTCAAAGCTGCTCGTTATGTATTAACCAATGGTATTTTATATAGACGAGGAGTTATAGCAACGCTATAAAGATGTGTTCATCCCTCCGAAGTTAAAGACTTTATCGAAGAGGTTCACGAAGGGTCTTGTGGAGCCCATATAGCTGGTCGGACGCTCTTACGAAGAATAACCACGTAGGGGTACTATTGGCCCGCGATGAGAGCTGATTGCTTAGCTTATGCTAAGAAGTGCGGCAAATGCCAACGCTTCTCGTCCATCCGAAGAACTCCTCAGGCATTGTTAACACCCATAACATCTCCTTGTCCATTCGCTATATGGGGAATAGATTTGGTCGGACCACTACCAACGACTAAGGGAAGATTCAAATACTTAGTGGTCGCAGTGGATTATTTTACTAAATGGGTGGAAGTTGAGCCTCTCATTGATATGACATATAGCAAAGTCCATCAATTTATTTAGAAAAATATAATTTGCAGATAGGGCCTCCCACATGCATTCATTACTGACCATGGAACCCAGTTTGATAACGAGGAGTTTGCTACATATTATCAACTATCCAATGTACTGAAGGTCCATTCTGCACCAGGCCATCCCCAGAGCAATGGGAAAACTGAAGTGACAAACATAACGCTGCTAAATGGTTTGAAAAAATGACTGGATGACGCAAAGGCAAATTGGATTAACGAGCTACAGTCTGTGCTTTGGGCCTATTGCACCACACCACGAACTACAACTGGAGAGTCCCCATACATGCTGGAATTTGGAAGTGAAGCAGTTATACCTGTTGAATTAGGTCTACCTACACATAGGGTACTTAATTTCAATTCTCCTGTCAGTGATTTAATGCGAAGGTTAGGCCTAGATATGCTAGAAGAGGTAAGAGGAGAAGAAGCTATCAGGAATGCCGCGTATCAACAATGAACAGCTTCGCTCTACAATAAAAGAGTTAAGAAATGTGATTTGAAGGAAGGGGATTATGTGCTGAAGAAAGTCATTCAAAAGCATAATAAACTAGAAGCCAACTGGCACGGACCCTACAAAGTGACAGAAGTTGTTCGTCCAGGGACATACAGGATTGAAACCTTGGAAGGAGAAGAATTCAAGAATGCATGGAATGCAGAGCATCTACGAAAATATTATCAGTAGTTGAAATTTCTATGTAATACAATTTCTTCAATATGAATAAAGTAATGTTTCCCCATTTTTCTTTAGTCGTTAGAAATTTTTTTGGAATATTAGTGCTGCACATTATACACAATTACCACCAACTCAGGTTGGTCGGGAAGCAAATACTACCAACTCCGGTTGATCGGCAATATAATTACCACCAACTCCGATTGGTCAGGAAGCAAATTACCACCAACTCCGGTTGGTCGGGAAGCAAATACGACCAACTCTGATTGGTCGGTAATATAATTACCACTAACTCCGATTGGTCGAGAAGCAAATTACCACCAACTCCGGTTGGTCGGGAAGCAAATACGACCAACTCCGGTTAATCGGCAATATAATTACCACCAACTCCGGTTGATCGGCAATATAATTACCACCAATTTCGGTTGGCCGGGAAGAAAATTACCACCAACTCCGGTTGGTCGGGAAGCAAATACGACCAACTCCGGTTGATCGGCAATATAATTACCACCAATTCCGGTTGGTCGGGAAGCAAATACAACCAACTCCGGTTGATCGGCAATATAATTACCACAAACCCAAGTTGTTCGGGACGCAAATTACCACCAACTCCGGTTGGTCGGCAATTCAATTAACAACTTCGGTTGGTCGAGAAATTTATATCACCAACTCCGGTTGGTCGGCATTTTAAAAACCAAACAAGACATTTTTGTCTTTCTACAGATATACATGCATATTCATCAGTAAACAAAAGATATATTTCATAAAATATTTCCAAACCAATGACAATTAAATTGCAAAGAAAACTAAAGATTTCTTCATTAAAACCAGAACAAATTACATATGATATAAATTACAGATTATATGTAACATGAATGAAGTTCATTACATAAACAAATCATACTCTATAGGTTTTTTTTCCCTCTTCCTTTGACACAGGGTCTACCCCAGTAGGAGGATCATTGAGACTATAAGGGGAATTTATGAAGTTCAGATCTTGCAGCATTCTGATGTTCATTATAGATGGATGATCAAGCAGGTGTTCTGGGTGAGATATTTCAAAATTTGAATAGAGACTATAATCATCAAGATACTTGGAGATGAGAACATGAGGAATGGACCGAGCTAGAATCCAACTAAGGTCAAGCTTGAAAGGAGGCACAGGTAGATCAAGAACTCCAGGAGTATAGTAATCCCACAAGAAATGACCTATATCCAATTTTAGAACACAAAGAGAATTCAACCATCCCTGTTTATACCCTTCGTTGTTCGACTATTCTAAATGAGCATCAAGATGACAAAGTGCTTCATTATATCCAGCCATCCAAAATTCTCTGGGATGCTTATGGAATTGATAGGTTAATCTCTCAATTTGTTCATTGAGCTTCTTCACTAGAATTTCTTTACTCTCCAGAGCAGAAGCTTGATTGGAAAGTTTCTCGGAGAGGTTCAGAATTTCTTTAGACATATCTGTCAGAGCTTGGTTCTTCACCATCAACTGGAATGCCTGGTTCTCCAAGGCTGATTGAGATCTCGCCTCTTCAACTGAAATCCGAACAGCCCTTGCTCGTCCCCGAGAAGAAGAACTTGCTCATCCACGAGTAGACGAGGAGGGCCCAACCTTTTTCAAAGTCTCCAACTCATCTCGTAGTTTGGCATTTTCTATCTCTAAAAGAGAAAAACCTTTGTCGTTAATAGGGACTAAAGCCCCCGAAGAAGATGTAGTGGAGTTGAGTTTCTTTATTTCTTCCTGCAAAAGATTGTTCTCTTGCTCCAATACCTTGGCAATATTCCTATGCTCTTCTATTTTAAGCTTCAGAATACTCTCCTGCTTCTCATGGGCCAAAATGAATTTGTCGTACCCTTTATTAGCACTTAATTGTTGATATTTTTTCTCATATCCTTGATGAATAAGGGTTATAGATTCTTTGTATTGTTGTTGGAGGTCTTCAATCATTTCTTAATAGGCGACATTATTAACCACGATGCGATCAAGTAAGAACTTCAGGTACTGGTAAGCTTCAATTGCTTGGTCAGAAGCACCTGATCCAAGGATGTCAATTATCTGAGCTTCACTAAGAGCTGCATGACCAGCTTTAAAATAATCGTTGCATTTTTTCATTAATTCTGTGTCATGAGCCGATAGGAACTCCATCCTGTCCATAAACTAGCAAAGAGAATGAAATAAAAAGAATCAACGATGATACAAATAGAGTAAGGACAGGGGAAAGTCAAGACGAACAACCAAAATTCAAATTTTATTTCATCAAAAGAAGAAGTACATAGTCCTAAATTAATTTCAATAAAAAAGAAAAAGAAAGATCCTAACAACTCTACACCTTATCCTTGCTTCCTAAGACTTCCTCGGAAGGCTTGGACAAAGAGGTTGGTTGCTCGGAGGGCAAGGAAAGCTTCTCGACATAAGTGTTTGTTGGTTGGGGTTGCTCGGAGAAAGGTTCAATAGTAGGGACCTGGTCCCCAATTATCATGGAAGATTCTTCTTAGGCAGCTTCATCCTCTTCTTCTTCTCCAGGAGAGGGAGGAGGGCCATGAGTGTGTCGCTAGAACAGATCAGAATTCTCAGCGATTTTTAGCTCCTGCAGGGTTGTAACCCATCCATCCCTGAAATATTTAAGGCTGGCAAACTCCATTTGAGGACATGGCAGCCAGGCCTTTGTTCCATCCTTTATCCCAACCAATGTTGAAGGACTTTTTGACATCACTACTTCTTTTTTCCTTCTCCAAGGAAGTCCTCTCAATAAGAAGTTCCTCGGTAGCCTTCAATTTCCCTTCCACCTCCTGTTTCTGGCGATCAACATCGCGAAGTCTACCAACTTCTTCTTCAGCATTTTCGAGCTTATTCTCAAGCTCTTCAGCATTCTTGAGCTTCTTTTTAAGATATTTATTGTTCTTCTCAAACTCTTTCAATTTCTTCTCCAAATCCTTGGAGGCATCCACAGCTCGATCTCTCTCTTGCTCAACGAACTTAATATGCTTCTCACAAGCAACTTTATTCTCCTCATACTTCTGATGAGAATCTTTCAAAGACTGGGTTAATCCAGTAAAAGCCTTTTCTACTCCATCTGAGGAACTTGAGGCCTTGATGGCTTCATCCCTTTTTACAATGCTATTGAAACACGTTACCAACTAAAAAAAGAAATAATTCTAAGTCAATGCATGAACATAGTATTAAAAAGTAAAAGGCTCAGATTAATAATACTTACTGAGGTAATGTGTTGAGCAGCCAGAGTAGTAACTTTCTCACGAGTGAGAGTATTTTCAATATCATGGACTTCTGGGATAGTCCAGGATTTCACCAAGTTCATGGCAGAGCTCGGAGTAATAAAGGTTGAAACGCCACCTTCAAGATTTGAAGGTTGAGAGATAGGCTCAGCAGGTCTCACAAAAGAAATCTTCTTTAACCTCTTTAGAGGAGCAGGAACATCTTCAATTAATGATTTTGTTTTTATGGGAGAAATGACGATGACATCACTAGAAGGAGAAACAACAACAGTCTTGCTCGGGGCTACAGGGGGCTTTTCAATAACTCTATTGGCAGCAGCAGGAGGGGGTACATCAATGGTTTTCATCCCCCCTTGAGGGACATCTTTTTTACTTCTCTTTGCCTCCACAGCAAGAGAGGCAGACTTGTCAAAAAAGGTAGGAGATTTTCTTCTCTTTATTATATCACTGATAGGAATGTTCGACTCTGAGGAAGAACCTTTTACACTAGTATCAACAGCTGGTACTTGATCAAGGTCAACTACCACAAGATGATCAATGAAAGATGAGCTCGAAGTTCTGTATTGCAACAAATAAGATGCAGACCTAATATGCTCCCCAGCAACAGATTGATGCAAACTCCAGATAAGTTTTAAACTTTTTATATTGACGCCAATCTCTTTTGGGGGTTTCCTTTTACTATCAACTGTCACAAACAAAATCAAATGTCAGTGAAGAATTTTATCATACACGAAGAAAACATAATTTCAAAAATAAAATAAAAATAAAAACAACCTATCCCATTGCCATACGGTGGACACTTGGGACCTTGGTACACATCATTTCCATCAAGTGGAGGGTGTTGCCAATTTTTCACCACTACCCCATGATCAAAATAGTTTTTGTTGGTATCAGGGAGATTCACAACTAAAGTTGTATTTAAAAATCTAGTTTTTAAATAAAAAGTACTATCGCTAGTGACCCATCTATAGCAATACATAACCTCTGGGATTCCTAAATGAGTCCCATGGATTTGATTCAATCTATATACACCATTAACTACCCTCCATGTATTTGGAGCTACTTTTGCAGGTACAATAACGAAATATTGGCAAAACTCCAAACACAGAGGATTCGGCGGGAAAGAAAAGCCACATTCGGCTATGAAGATACTTGGGAACCAATGTCCCTCAGCTAAGGAAAATAAATCAGAAGGACCAGATAATTCTTCCAAAATAACCCATGAATGGATTAAAAACTCAGAACGAAACTTGGCCAATGACTCAACAAGATAAATCATGGAGAATAAAGAAATTAAAGAAGAAGGAAGAAAATCTTACAGAGGAAACAGGGATCAGTTGTCAATAAACGATGGAAAGAACGAAGGCACAAAATAGAGAGAGGGTGAAGAGTTCAAAGAGACAAATTTGAAAAAGTAAAGGACGATAGGATTTTCTGTAGCACTTAAATACCTTACCTTGGGAATTGAGAAAAGTAATGATTATAGAGAAAGACGTTTGCGTTACCGGCGGCTAAAAGGAGAAAAAGAGGCACGAAAACCGAAGAAGCATGAAAAATTCAAAATATTTATGAAGTCTGATTCTATGAATTCAAAGAGGTATTAAATACAAGGAAAACACTCCTAAAAGCCAGGATGACTATTAATCTCATCATATTTTGAGAAGAATGTTCCACATTCCTCCGCAACCTCGAACTATGAAACATTGGAGGCTTCTGTTAATACCAAATTTGATCTTCTGACATAGATCAATCATATAAAGACACGTGTACATTTACATGGTGAATACGAAGACTTTGGACAAATAAGGTCCGAGGAACTCCAAAGGTCCGAGTAACTTAAGAGATCCGAGCAACTCAAGAGGTCCGAGAAACTCAAGGCGGCCCGAGCAACTCAAGGCGGTCCGAGTAGCTCAAATACTTGTGGCGTACGCATCAAGTATACCATAAAGACAAATACGCATTAAATGTGCCTTTATTACTATATAGATGTATCCGTCTGCTAGAAAACAGCGCATCATTCTTTCACATGTACAACCTCAAGGCTATAAATACATTGTAACATCCTCATGATAAGGGGACTCAGAATTTCTTGGTAAATCAGTTATCGATAATTCTTGGCAAGCAATCATCAATACAAAAATAGTGGACGTATGCCATTTTATTAAGCCTGAATCACTTTAAAAATTTGTTGTCTTATTTACTCATTCATTTTTATCTGTGATTAAAATAATTAGATCGAATCTAGTTTTTTACATCAACACCATGTTTAGAGCATATGATTAGTTATGTGGTTAAATGCATCATAAATTATGTTTTTAATGTATTATTATGTTTATAAAAGTAAATAAGGGTGTTGATACGAAATTGGCAATGTTTGTTTGCCAAATGTGAAAGTTTTGAGATTTTCGGTAAATTGCTACTTTCCTGTTCGAAGCCCAAATTAGGCATATTAGTTTATGATTTTGGGAAAACATAAATTATGAAAGTTGTATATATATGAATTATTATTATAACACAATAAACGGTGGGTCAAACGGAGGCTAGTACAAGAAGTTATACCGAAAGTTCGAAACAAGGGCAAATTTGTCCATCCCTTAAGTGACAATTATCTTATTAGCACACCATGTGCCCTTTTTTTATTGGTTAAAGGGTGGGTGATGGTTTGTCTGACTTAAACTTGTTAAAACAACTTACTTGTTCAGCCAATTCAGCCATGAACAAGAGTTTTGCCTAAAGAGAGAGAAAGAGAAGAAAGTTAAGGAAGAAATCTTCGGAAAATTTTTATAAATCGAAGAATCCTCGTAAGCTAAATTCTTCTATATTAAAGTTGGTCAAATGAATGAGTTATACACTTGGCATATTCTTATTTTTTATTTGGATAAATATTTTAATGATACCCATATTTCCTAAGTTTATTAAAATAAGTATGGGTTAAGATCATAAGTTAGAACTGGAGCTAGGATCGTAAATGCATACTTTAAAGTCTTAAATTTACATCATTTTTCGTAAAGCATTTTGATTTAGAAAAATCATGATTATGATGTATATTTCTGATAAAACATGTTTATTATATGTTTCCAAGAATTATACCAAAGTTCAAGGTTATGTATGCTTAAAAATGTTAAGTTATGCCTTAATGTTTTATTTTGACCTAGTTATACTAAAAATGGCATAAATCATGGAATACTTATTGGAATTGAGTGATTCAAGTTGTAGAGTAAACTATACTCATACATGTATAACATATTCTAAAATTATGTAAAAATACCAAGGAATGAACCTTTGGTGATAGTTTGAAGTTTTGGTTTAAAAACTTCCCTAAAGGAGCAAGAATGCATACCAGGTGTTTGACATTTTGCTCGACATAGAAAATGAGCCCTAAAAATTATGAAACATTAAATTTGTATTACTAAATGTGTTTACTGATATTGGGTGGAATATCATGGAAAGTTATGTTGTATAAAAATTATGAGAATTCCAAGAAGTTGAAGTTGTGTTGTTGTTTTTCTTGAGAAACGATTTGGAAAAGGTTGTAATAAAATAGGCATAACTTTGTGTTGAAAATTCATAATTTAATTCTGTAAATTGTGTTAGAACGATAATTAATTGGGTGTTATAGAAATGTGAAGTGTCATATTTAATTCCTCCTTAGTTATTTCTGATTGAACAAATGATGTGATGTATTACCGGGTCTAATGTTAATCGGTGTATTCAAATACTAACGAAATTGACTCTTTAGGTGGGGAAGCAACTAATACTACCATACCAAGTAAGTAGTTGGTATTAATCTTAGCACTAAATACAAGGTGAGTGACCTTCCTTATGAAATATAAATGCTTATAATTTCTTATGGAAATGTGTAGTTAAACACATGTGTTAAAAATGTTTATGGGAGTGATGTTGTATTTATGAAACATATGCATATGATTAAAAATGTTAAGCGATGTTATATAATGATATGGACTAGTGAGTCCTTTATCTAATGTTAAGGACTGTGGTGGGTCCTACGGGATGTGGTGATCATGTTAATCCAACTTAAATGTTTGTGTACTCGGGCCTAATAAAGGGATATGGTGGTCTCTAATAATTGTGGTGGGTTAATTGGACTGTGGTGGGTCGAGGCTTGCGAGAGTTTCACAATTCCTGTTGGGTTATAGCATTAGAACAAAATAAAAATGGTTATTCAAATTGGTTATATGTTTGGTATGTGGTCATTCACTAAGCCTTTATAGCTTACACTTCTATAATGTTTGGTTTCAGGTATGCTTATAATTTGGAGTTCACTGCCAAGTTAGGACCTTAAAACGGGGGAATGATGAATATTTAGTATGGTTTGAATATCAATATTTCTTTTGTGTAATTATTAAACTAAGGATCTTGGTTATGTAAATCTATGTAATACTTATAAGTTATAAGTAAAGGCAGTTATGTTTTCATCTACACATACCTTTGAAAAAAAAATCTTATGCTATTTTTCCTTATAGATTTAAATTAAAGCATTGTTTAAGGCAATTTATTTCTAATTAAATGGATGAGTTTAACAAAAGTAAGTCGGGGCGTGATAACTTGGTATCAGAGCATGGTTATTAGGTTCTGGACAGGGTGTGAGGGTCTAAATTGGTAGTGGACCTTAGAAAGTGAGTTTGCTATGCGTCTGGATTTTGACTAACAATGTTAATATTAAACTGTTGTTATTATATTTTGTTTAAGTTAATTATATTGCAGTGAGTGATGGATCCACATGAGTCGTATGATAGAGCAGAGGGTGAGGCGTACTATGTACCTAATAGTCAGCAAGGACATAGACCTATTGAAGTGGATGAACCAGAGGTGCAACAACAACTTGTTGATGATGTGGGAAGAATATTACGTGCTGTGGCACAATTGGTGGAACAAGCAAGAGGTGGAGAACATGGTGGGGATAGGGATAAATTCCATGAGAGGTTCATAAAGTTAAATCTTCCAGCATTTACTGGGACTACTGATCCGTTAGTGGCAGAGGGGTGGATTAGAAAGATGGAAACAATATTCAAGGTGATGGAAGTGCGAGATGAACAAAAGATTTTGTTAGCAACCTTTAGGTTAGAGGATGATGCAAAGTTATGGTGGGACGCAATAGAAAGGTTACTTACTACAATGGGAGGAGTGGTGCCAATAAATCCTCCACAAATTACATGGGAGAGGTTTGTAAAGGTGTTCTTTGAAAAATATTTTCCAAGGCTTTATAGGAAAGGGAAAGAGGAAGAATTTATCAGGTTGAAATAGGGTAATTAAACAGTGGCAGAGTATGAATCTTTATTTATATCCTTATCTAGATTTGCACCTGACTTGGTGAGGACGGAAGAAAGTAAATGTGATTGGTTTCAAATCGGGCTGAGTGTAGATATAAAAAGCATGGTTGCTAATATGAAGATCATAGATTATGTGGACTTGGTTGATAGGGCCATGGTGTCAGAAAAGTCAATGAAAGAAATGCAAGCTGAACACTCAAATAAATCTAGACATGATGTTATAAGATCATATGGACGGGAAACGAGAACCTCAACTTAGAGTGTAGCACGAGGAGTACCTAAGGGCCAAGAATTTAAAAATAATAGAAGTGCACGTGGAAGATTTCAAGCTCGAGATGGAAGGACTGGGATGAATCGGTCAGAAAATGCATCTTTGTTGGTGCCGAGGGACATATTTTGTTATAGATGTGGTGGTCAAGGGAACATGTTTCGAAAGTGTACAATAGCTGAGACGACACCTTTGTGTTTCCATTGTCATCAATCGGGGCACTTACGAAAGAATTGTCCAGCGATGGGAGCTACAACATTAGTTGGGAGTGTGGCAGTAGGAGGTAGGAGTTCTACGTAGAATGTACCCAGGAGAGGTAGAGGAGGTATATCGGAAAGTCAAGGCCAAGGCAGAGTGTTTGCAGTGACGCAACAAGATGCACAAGCTATGCCTAACGTTGTGACAGGTACACTTCCTATTGGTGATAAAGATGCTTATGTGTTGATAGATCCTGGTTCTACACATTCTTTTGTGTCTTTTATTTATCTGTTGCATCTTAATAAACCATTATCATCATTAGATTCTGGTTTAGCTATTGTTACTCCAGTGGGGGGGTTGGTTTTTATTGAGAGGGTATATAGGGAGTGTGTGGTGACAATGGGTGAAAAAGAATTACTAGTTGACTTATTACCTCTCGATATGTGTGACTTTGATGTGATACTAGGTATGAATTGGTTAGCCTCATATCATGTATGTTTAGATTTCTTTAAAAATGAGGTATTGTTTCAGTTATCGGGTGAACCTGAATTTAAATTTATTGGGGAACGAAATGTCACTCCAACTTGTTTGATTTCTGCTACAAAATGTTATGAACTACTAAGGAAAGTATGTGAGGGTTATCTTGCCCATGTGGTGGATATACGACAAGAGGCTGGAAAATTATCAGATATACCACTAGTTAATGAGTTTGTAGATGTCTTCCCTGAAGAACTCCCAGGGTTAGCACCAGACCGTGAGGTAGAATTTGTGATTGAGTTGGTAGCAGGCACCGCACCGATATCTATTGCACCATATCGCATGGCACCTGCTGAATTAAAGGAGCTAAAAATACAGTTGCAAGATTTGTTAGATCGTGGTTTTATAAGGCCTAGTGTATCACCGTGGGGATCCCCAATATTGTTTGTGAAAAAGAAAGATGGAACCATGAGACTATGCATCGATTATCGTCAATTGAATAAGGTGACTATCCATAAGAAATACCCACTACCCCTAATTGGTGACTTGTTTGATCAGTTGAAAGGAGTCAAAGTGTTTTCCAAGATCGATCTCAGATCCAGATATCATCAATTGAAAGTAAGAGATTGTGACATTTCTAAAAATGCCTTTCATTCCAGGTACGAACATTATGAATTTCTTGTCATGCCATTTGGGTTAATAAACGCACCGGTTGTATTCATGGATTTGATGAACCGTATATTTCACCCATAAGTGGATTCTTTTGTTATTGTCTTCATTGATGATATTTTGATATATTCTCGTAGTAGGGATGAGCATGAACACCACCTGCATATTATTTTACAGACCTCGCGAGAGAAGCAGTTGTATGCTAAATTTTCTAAATGTGAATTTTGGCTAGACAGGGTAGTATTTTTGGGGCATGTTATTTCTTCTGATGGTATTTGTGTTGATACCAATAAGGTAGAAGCAGTAATGAATTGGGAAAGACCAACTAGTGTGACTGAGGTACTTAGTTTTTTTGGGATTGGCGGGGTATTATAGGTGGTTTATACCGGGGTTTTCTTCTATTGCATTGCCATTGACTAAGCTTACCAGAAAGGAGAACAAGTTTGTCTGGAGTGGTGATTGTGATAAAAGCTGTAAAAATTTAAAGGGTAAGTTGACTTCAGCTCTAGTATTGACTATTCGAACAGGTACAGAAGGTTTAGTTATTTATAGTGAGGCTTCGTATCAAGGACTTGGATGTGTATTAATGCAGCATGGAAAGGTAATTTCTTTTGTGGACAGTTAAAGATACATGAACACAACTACCCTACTCATGATCTCGAGTTAATTGTAGTAGTTTTTGCATCAAAGATCTGGAGACATTACTTATATGGTGTTAGTTGTGAAATTTTTACTGACCACCAAAGCTTAAAATACTTGTTTACTCAAAAAGACTTGAACTTGCGGCAAAGAAGGTGGATGGAACTTATAAAATATTATGATTGCACGATACATCACCATCCAAGTAACGCTAATGTTGTTGTTGATGCTTTGAGTAGAAAATCTCTAGGCATAGTATCTTGTATTTATTGTATTCGAGTTGACCTGTTGAGAGAATTAGCTTTAATGGGGGTGGAATTAACTTTGAATGAGTCTTATGGAATAGTAGCAAATTTAAATGTTAGACCCACATTGATAGACTGGATAAAATAAGCACAGGCAGGAGATATTGAATTGAAGAAAGTTAGAGATGATATGAAAAAGGGTAAAGCAAAGGAATTTTCTATTCGTGATGATGACATTGTTATGTACGGTAACAGTTTATGTGTACCCAATGTGCCTGATTTAAGAAGAACCATTTTAGAGGAAGTGCATTGTTCTTTATTTGCTATGCATCCAGGGAGCACGAAACTGTATAGAGATTTGAAACAATGTTATTGGTGGTCGGAAATGAAACACGACATTACAGATTTTGTTGCTAGATGTCTAGCTTGCCAACAAGTGAAGACAAAGCATCAGAAGCCAAGTGGTTTACTACAACCCTTACCTATTCCTGAGTGGAAATGGGAACATGTTACTACAGATTTTGTTATAGGTTTAACAAAATCATCCCGAGGGTTTGATTCTATTTGGGTTGTCATTGATAGGTTGACCAAGTCTGCACATTTTCTTCCTGTTAAAACTACATACTCCATGGATAGATATGCCAAATTATATGTGGATGAGATTATTAGATTGCATGGTGCACCTGTTTTTATTATTTCTGATCGAGATCCTAAGTTTACTTCTCACTTTTGGCCTAGTTTACAACAAGCTCTAGGGACTAAATTGAAATTTAGTACAACTTTTCATCCTCAGACTGATGGGCAGTTGGGATGAACACTTGCCACTAATAGAGTTTGCTTATAATAATAGCTATCATTCGAGTATTAAGATGGCTCCTTACGAAGCCTTGTATGGGAGAAAATGCAGAACTCCAGTGTGTTGGACTTAAGTAGGAGAACGAAAACTACTTGGGCCAAAAATTGTACAACAGACTACTGAGATAAATCTTATCCATAATCACTTGAAGGTGGAACAAAGTAGACAGAAAAGTTATGCAGACAATCAAAGGAAAGAATTGAAATTTAAGGAAGGTGATCGAGTATTCCTACGTGTTTCTCCTTGGAGAGGGGTTATGAGATTCGGGAAGAAGGGAAAGTTAAGTCCTAGGTACATTGGCCCACATGAGATAGTGAAACGGGTTGGAGTTGTAGCTTATAAATTGGCGTTACCACCAGAATTGTCCCGGATACACGATTTTTTTCATATATCCATGTTACATAAGTATGTGCCCGATCCTTCACATGTGTTTATCTCACAACCGATAGAGCTTCAAGATGACTTAACCTACGTGGAGGAACCAATTTCTATTGTAGATCGAAAGGAGAAAGTGTTACGTAGTAAAACCATTTCACTAGTCAAGGTGATGTGGAGAAGTCAGAATGTGGAGTATGCCACCTGGGAAGGGGAGGATAACATGAAGAAGAAATATCCTCAATTGTTTGGTAAGTTTCTTATGCGTTAAATTTCGAGGACAAAATTTTTATAAGAGGTGTAGAATTGTAAGGCCCTAAAACATGATTAGTAATGTTAATTACATGATTAAGTATAAGTTATTTGTTATTATTTATAAATTGGTTATGTGTGTTAAACATGTTAATTATCATGTTTCGGGGATGCATGCTCATGTGATATATATGTGGTTTATATTAGATGCTAATCAAGCTTATGATCGGTGATACCATGTTTAGAGCATACGATTAGTTATGTGGTTAAATGCACCATAAATTACGTTTTTTAATGTATGATTATGTTTATAAAAGTAAATAAGGGTGTTGATACGAAATTGGCAATGTTTGGTCGCCAAATGTGAAAGTTTTGAGATTTTCGATAAATTGCTACTTTCCTGTTCGAAGCCCAAATTAGGCATATTAGTTTATGATTTTGGGAAAACATAAGTTAAGAAAGTTGTAGATATATGAATTAATATTATAAAAAAAACAAATGTTGGGTCAAATGGAGGCTAGTACAAGAAGTTATACCGAAAGTACGAAACAAGGGCAAATCTGTCCATCCCTTAAGTAACAATTGTCTTATTAGCACACCATGTGCTTTTTTTTGATTGGTTAAAGGGTGGGTGACGGTTCATCCTACTTAAACTTGTTAAAAAAACTTACTTGTTCAGCCAATTCAGCCATGAACAAGAGTTTTGCCTAAAGAGAGAGACAGAGAAGAAAGTTAAGGAAGAAATCTTCAGAAAATTTCTTATAATCGAGGAATCCTCGTAAGCTAAATTCTTCTTCATTAAAGTTGGTCAAATGAATGAGTTATACACTTGGCATATTTTTATTTTTTATTTGGATAAATATTTTAATGATACCCATATTGCCTAAGTTTATTAAAATAAGTATGGGTTAAGAACATAAGTTAGAACTGGAGCTAGGATCGTAAATGCATACATTAAAGTCTTAAATTTACATCATTTTTCGTAAAGCATTTTGATTTAAAAAATTCATGATCATGATGTATATTTCTGATACAACATGTTTATTATATGTTTCCATGAATTATACCCAAGTTCAAGGTTATGTGTGCTAAAAAATGTTAAGTTATGCTTTAATGTTCTATTTTGACCTAGTTATACTAAAAATTACGTAAATCAGGGAATACTTATTGGAATTGAGTCATTAAAGTTGGAGAGTAAAATATACTCATACATGTATAACATATCCGAAAATTATGTAAAAATACCAAGGAGTGAACCTTTGGTGATAGTTTGAAGTTTTGGTTTAAAAACTGCCCTAAAGGAGCAAGAATGCATACCAGGTGTTTGACGTTTTGCTCGACGTAGAAAATGAGCACTAAAAATTATGAAACATTAAACTTGTATTATTAAATGTGTTTACTGATATTGGGTTCAATATCATGGAAAGTAATTTTGTATAAAAATTATGAGAATTCCAGGAAGTTGAAGTTGTGTTGTTGTTTTTCTTGAGAAACGATTTGGAAAAGGTTGTAATAAAATGGGCATAACTTTGTCTAGCAAATTCGTAATTTCATTATGTAAATTGTGTTAGAACACTAATTAATTGGGTGTTATAGAAATGTTAAGTGTCATATTTAATTCCTCCTTAGTTATTTCTGATTGACCAAATGATGTGATGTATTACCTAGTTTGATGTTAATTGGTGTATTCAAATACTAACGACATTGACTTGTTAGGTGGGGAAGCAGATAATAGTACCATACCAAGGAAGTAGTTGGTGTTAATTTTATCACTAAATACAAGGTGAGTGGCCTTCCTTATGAAATAGAAATGCTTATAATTTCTTATGGAAATGTGTAGTTAAATACATGTGTTAAAAATGTTTATGGGAGTGATGTTGTATTTATGAAACATATGCATATGATTAAAAATGTTAAGAAATATTATATAATAATATGGACTAGTGAGTCCTTTATCTAATGTTAAGGACTGTGGTGGGTCCTACGGGATGTGGTTATCCTGTTAATCCAACTTAAAGGTTTGTGTACTCGGGCCTAATAAAGGGATGTGGTGGTCTCTAATAACTGTGGTGGGTTAATTGGACTGTGGGGGGTCCAGGCTTGCGAGAGTTTCACAATTCCTATTGGGTTATAGCATTAGAACAAAATAAAAATGGTTATTCAAATTGGTTATATGTGTGGTATGTGGTCATTCACTAAGCCTTTATAGCTTACACTCCTATAATGTTTGGTTTCAGGTATGCTTATAATTTGGAGTTCACTGCCAAGTTAGGACCTTAAAATGGGGGAATGACGGATATTTAGTATGGTTTGAATATCAAGATTTCTTTTGTGTAATTATTAAACTAAGGATCTTGGATATGTAAAGCTATGTAATACTTATAAGTTATAAGTAAAGGAAGTTATGTTTTCATCTACACATACCTTTGAAAAAAAAAAATCTTATGCTATTTTTCCTTTGAGATTTAAATTAAAGAATTGTTTAAGGCAATTTATCTCTAATTAAAAGGATGAGTTAACAAAATTAAGTCGGGGCGTGACAGCTATATTCCGATAGAAGAAAAATTATCCCGACTGGAGTCGCCTGTGGCATTGTGGTCCCCTAGCCCCGAGCTGAGCGATGGCACTTCCCTGGGGAGAAAAACTTGTGTAACGAAAGATGCAGAAGTTCTTGTCACCCATTCCTTCACTTCCCCCCGAGATTGGGTTATCGACACGAGGTATGGGCTCAGTGACTTTCTCATGGATGTAATTCGACGCCATGTCGAGGTTTTTTTTGGGCTTATGTTAGTTTGTTCCGAGTTGGCAATTGTTTTATATATACACAAAAAAAAAGGTTTGGGTTGGCCCTTTTGGGCTAATCCTATGGCAAGTTTTAAATTCTGCAGTTGGTCTAGTGTTTTTTGTTATACGGGATTGGGAACCAAGTTACGAGTGGGGACTATGTTAGGCACCCCACTTGTCCTGTATGATTCATTAATTATATGCTTATTGGTGCTCTTTCAATTAGTTGATTACTCTTAGTTATTTTAAAGCGTGATTAGAGACCTTAAAGTGCAGTTCTCTCAAAGAAGTAAGTAGATGTTAGGTTGGAAAATGGTATCGGTAAAAGGTATAAAACATCACCTCAACCGATGTAGGTGTAATACCCCGTACTTTTAAAGGTATTTAAATTGCACGGTTGATGTAATTTGGCAATTTGAGGAATTATTGTGAATAGTAATTTTGGGATTAATGAGTGAAATTAAATAATTTTAATGTTATTAAGTGAATAGTAAATATTAGTTTTCGAGTGTCAGATTAATATTTACATGGATTATATTTTCTTACGAGACTAAGTGTATGAGTGGATTATTTTTAATTACCTGTCGCAAGTTGGGTAAAGCGACAAAGGAAATATTTTAAATTGAAAAATATCGTATTGAACGTGTAGGGTCAAAATAGTGAATTTTAGTTAAGTGACTCGAATGGATATTTCGACTGCGCCATTGGGTTCGGAATGGCCGACATAGTCAAAATATAGTACCCGGGGGTAGTATTTGGGTTCCTGGACATTTTTGGACTAATAGGGACTCGTAAATGAGTACACGAGTCATTCAATAATTGGGTATATACCCAATTTCGGATTTCAAGAGGTGGCAACCCTCATTTTCCACAAATATCAGCCCTAAGAGATATAGAGAGAAGAGATAAAGAAGATAAGAAAGAAGAAGAAAGAAAAGAGAAGAAAAGAAGAGATTTCCGGCCAAAATTCGCGGGATTCGAATCGTGGTCGTCGGATTTAATCCACGAGGCAAGTGTTTAACTTTCTTTATGATTTAGTGTGTTTAATTTTTCATATTGTAGTTGGTATAAAACTAAATATTTTTGGGTTGAAATTTCGTGGATCAAACGGGTTTTCGAAAGATTAAAACGGATATAACTCGATTAATACCCAATTTGAGAAACTTAAAATTTATTGAAATTAATTGTTGAATATGAGTTCTAGGATGATTAGAACCCTTTCTATATGTGTATTTATGGTTGTTTGAGGTTGTTCGATGATGAGAGAGGAGATAAAAAGCTTGGAGGTGTTTTAATGGAGGTTTGGATTTTTGGAGAAGAAGGTGAATAGTGACTAGCGTCACTTCCGGTGTGTTTCGGATAGGAAAATAGCCGATTCAGCTCTCGGTAAAACACGAAAGTTGTAGATATTTTCGATACGGTCACGTGGGGGCTGACCGCATATTTTTCTGATTTTTCTTCGAATTGTTATGATTTTTATAAGATGGAAGTTCCGGGGTGAAATCACCAACTCGAAAATGCACTCGGGTTTTGGAAAAATAAAAACTAGAATTCTTTGGAGATAAATATTTGGGGTTCCTAAAAATAGTATGGGGACTTCTAAATATTTTTTTTAAGTAAGGTACGTATCTTGGGCTAGATGAAAGTAAACTCCAAGATTTACCCCAATAGGGGTGTTTGGGAGGAGTAACACTCGAGGTGATGTTTCGGTGAGCAAAATTTTATATAAGTAATTATGCGCGTAGAAAACATACTTATATGCCAATTTTGGTTGAGTAAAATCATATGAGGTGACTAGGATGAAATTTAGGATACGGGCTAAAGAGAATTGAGCAATCATCTAATACGTCTATTTATGACAATTATTTTAGGTGAGAGGAATGCCTATCGTTATTTATGGGACGAATAAATATATCGGTGTTGTTGGTATTGTCATCGTGCGGTGAGAAAAGGTCGGAAATAATATATTGAGGATTAGTCAAAATTGATAAATGCGTAGGATATTCGAGAGATAAATATACTACATAGGAAATTTATTATACGGATTGTGCGTATGCCCGAATGTCATTATATAATAATTACCTATGGGGAATTATGTATAGGTGAGATAAATACCTATAATTATAATATGGTTGTGTGAATACCAAATTGATGATATATTTATATAGGTGGAATATGTACCTATATGATTGTTTATTACGTGTATGACATACCTACCATACTTGCTATCACGGGAGGTTTGCGTTCGTGTGAGGACAATCTTATCTTGTGTTGCCTTCGGGGGGATTTTAGATTTGGTACCTCAAGAACATAGGACTGTGAAGGGATTATTTGTGAGTCGATAAGTCTGCTGACTATGGGAGCGTAGGTATGTGCGTGACCCATGGGTATGTGAACTATGTTCGCCTCCAATATGTGTAATTTGTATTGATACTGTTCCTGAGTGATGCGGAACACGTGATCCTTATGTGCGTGATGTACAGGGAGTTGATAGTAGAGTATGAGTGCACCGAAGCTGAGCCTAGGGGTTCCATATATGTATATATGTATTGTGATTAACATAAATGTGTACTTAAGATAATCCACGGATGCTTAGTAAATGAGAATGACTAAGCCAGTTATATTATAGTGTGGTGGATGATTAATATACTTGTTGCATATAGTATATTGTTTATATATAGGAGATGAGATATCATTTAACCTAACCTTGTATAAAGTGAAAAGAATGAATAAGGGGTGATATTACTTCCGGTAAATGAATATCCAGATTTATATGAATATGAATCTTAGGTTCTAATGAGAACTATTAATAAATACGGGATGGTATAAATATGGTATGTGCTGAAGGGCTACCGGATCCCGATGATCAACATTATCACGTAGTAGTGTATCGGGGGGTTCCTTGTTTGGATTTCGCTTCGCGAGACACCCCACGCATGAACGTAACGTAATGTTGGGAATGGGGAGAAGTTTAGTCCTTAGTACACGAATTGATGAGGATTATTAGAAGATGGGTAATTACATTAGTTAGGTAGGGTAGCTTAACTAGGATGTTTAAAAAGGTATGCGATAGTTGTGCACTGTTAGAAGAGGGGTGAGGTGTATCTCATGTGAGAGCGATACCAGTTTAAATATGAGAAATAACATATTTTAAAATATGGATTTTAAGCACTAGCTAAAATGTTTTCAAAACTCGGGCTTTGACCCGTTTCTCTATTTTCCCCTCTTGCTATATATATATATATATATATATATATATATATATATATATATATATATATATATATATATATATAGGTGTCCAGACACAGGGACGCCTGGACGATGATTCTTTCGAGTCAGACGTTTGCTGCAGCAGCTGTGGATGCAACCAGGTTTATATTAGACGCTTATATCATTGAGATCTAGATAGGAGGTATTATAGAAAAATTCGGGCTTATGGCCCAATTGTACTCATTTATTCTTTTATCGCCTTTTAGCACGGCATTCGATTTGGTTGTATTATTGTACCGAGTGTTCGGTTATTTTATTTTATTTTATTTCAGTTGCTGCTTGTAAATTGTTGTAATTGTTTTATTTGAATGGTTTGGTTAAAAAGATTAGTTAATTAAAAAAAATTGACGCCGACCTAATAGGATATTAGTAATTAAATTGGTTTTCGACAGTGATGCTAAGAATGAGCCATATGAGACTCCTGTTTTAATTTGATATTGGAGTGATCGCCCGGTATTTACTAGGCGGGGTGTCATAGTAGGTATACAAGATTACTTATCTATGACTCTGTGCTTGTATGTATATGATGGATAACCATTTATTGTATGTGAGGCTGAAAATAAGCTCAGCTAGTATAACGGGTGGCCGTTAATGTATGTATAACTGTGTGAGAGAGCTCGACTTTGAGATATTTTGATATCTCTTTTGAATTGGACAAGGATAAAATATGAGAGATGGAATCATCTAGTTATAGAAAATATATCAAGTGACATATTATCGAGGCTTGAGCTCTCAATAATGACTTGGGATCAAAGCGTATGTAGTACGATCGTATAATTGATATATGCATTTGAGCATTTGTATATGTATATTTGTGAGATCATGCCTTGAGATAATTTAATATCTCGGTTTGTGTTATGTAGATGTATTGGATGAATGGTAAGAGATGGGTTCATCTCGGTGGAGATAATATATCAAGAGAAATATTGCCAAGGCTCGATCTCATGAGAAGGACTCGATAGTGCATATATATAACCAAGGGGACTTTGGATAAAAGCCTACATAGTTTGGTCATACACGTGTTCCAATGTGATGTGTGTGCAAGTGTAGAATTTGGCTTGGAGCAGGGTAAAGAGGTGCATGGAGGGTCAAAATGGGAGTGGACCCAAATGTATCTGACATTGGCATGTAACCTTATAATAGACGGGTGATCACTAGGCATAAGGTGTTTCCCATCAAACTAGTTTGGGGGTGCAGTGCTAAGGATGTTATATTTTAAACATTCATTGCTATGGAGGTAGAGGTAGAAGTTGGTGGAGTTTCGACTTGTGATGGATGAATCCCTAAGAAATTATAAGTCAAAAGATATAGTATAAAGCTTGGAATTCACAAGTTTAGATCTGTATAGCACCTACGTACACAAGGGGACTTGGGATCAAAGCCAACGCAGTTCATTTAAACAGGCATATTTAGAGGGGTAGGCTGAGGGATACTGGGTAAACAAGGTACAACAATGCAGTATTTATCTAGCATAGTCCTTAATATAACATTTTTTTGTCTTGGATTGATATATTTATATGTTAAATACATTGATTAAATGCAGATGTTTGAAAAGTATTCAAATAAAAACACATATTTGGGGTGTCGTGTAGTGACGGGATTTGTTCACTCGGAGAAGTGGCGAGTGTGGACTGATTTTCTACTTTGGTTTTAGCAAAGTTTTGGGCTAAATTGTCTCACGAACACTTTTCAAATAACATATTTTGAAAGTTATGCTTTCATGTTTCTATTTTGGAGTCATGGGATTCGATTTATATCAAATTAGCATATGAGCATGTCAATTCGTGACACAAGTAAAGGTGTTGGGTTAAAAACCAAGTTTATACAAATATAAACGGGGCCGAGTTTGAGAGGGTACACAAGTATATATATATATATATATATATATATATATATATATATATATATATAGATAGATAGATAGATAGATAGATAGATAGATAGAGCGAGAGGGAGAGGAAGGCTCACCTACATCATGCACTATACATCACACCGTATTCTAGGCCCTAGAAAACTTTTTTTTCCAAATTTTATACTTTTTCCTTGAAATTAACCTTCAAATTAACACATATGCAAAAAAATTAGGTCAAAATACATTTTGTAGCTATTTTTAAAAAATCCACAAAAAACGGTTGGCGCAGACCCTTATAAATAATGTATTTTTAGCAGTTTTTTGTGGATTTTTTAAAAATAGTTACAAAATGTATTTTGACCTAGTGTTTTGCATATGGGTTGATTAGAAGGTTAATTTCAAGGGAAAAATATAAAATTTGAAAAAAAATAGTTTTTTAAGGCCTATAATTAAGCGTGATGCATGGATGATGTATAGAGCATGATGTAGGTGAGCATATATATATAGGAGAATATATAGGAGAAGGCTCACCTACATCATGCTCTATACATCATCCATGCATCACGCTTAATTATAGGCCTTAAAAAACTGTTTTTTTTTTAAATTTTATATTTTTCCCTTGAAGTTAACCTTCTAATCAACCCATATGCAAAAAATTAGGTCAAAATACATTTTGTAACTATTTTTAAAAAATCCACAAAAAACTGCTAAAAATACCTTATTTATAAGGGTTTGCGCTAGCAGTTATTTGTGGATTTTTTAAAAATAGCTACAAAATGTATTTTGACCTAATTTTTTGGATATGGGTTGATTGGAAGGTTAAATTCAAGGGAAAAATATAAAATTTGAAAAAAAAGTTTTCTAGGGCCTAGAATTAGGTGTGATGTACGGTGTGATGTATAGTGCATGATGTAGGTGAGCCTTCCCCTCTCTCTCTCTCTCTCTCTCTCTCTCTATATATATATATATATATATATATATATATATATATATATGCGCGCGTGTGTGGGGTGTGTGACACCCCGCCTAATTAAATACCGGGCGATCACTCCTTTATTATATTAAAATCAAGGTGAACAGTTGGTTCATTCTTAGCATCACTGTCATAAAAATACTTTTCCAATTTAAACACCCTAAATAATTAAGCTAAGTGTCAAAACCATTTAAAACCTTATTCTCATTTTATTAAATCCGGTTATAAAACCTTAAACCATTAACATCTAAAGAGTCACACATTAAGAATAGAAATAGAATTGAACATACACGAATTTAATCATCAATAATAAATCCCAACATTTACAACACTAAAGGAAAACATCCTGACAGTAATAAATCCCGAAATAAAGGTACTGAAAGTAAAAATTTCAATCTCTGACAATACCAACTAAATAATAGAAAGAGGGCGACTCATGCCCCTGCTGGATAAAACTGAACTAGGAGTAGAATCAAATGGATGAAGTCGTTTAAGCAACAGGCCTGCAACTCCCACCTAAGCTGTAGCACGTTCCTTCCAAAGGATCCTAAGTAAGACGCCCCTGTGGCTGGGCACCTGTAATACATACATATATATACAAGAGAGAAAAGGAAATAGAAACGGGTCAGAGCCCGATAGTGTATATGATTTAAAAATTCATTTAGCAAGTATTTAAATTGATTACAGGCTAATGCAACAACGTATTAGCGCGACACTCTCTTGAGAAATTCTCACCTCTCTTCTAATGTGCACACCTATCGTACTAACCTTCCCAATGGTCTATCTCGTTATATACCACACTATCTTTCCCCAATGATTTAACTTATCTTAGGTTATTCGCAGGATTTACAACTGAACAACACAAGTATTTAAAACGTTAGATTTCAATTTGTAACCAAGGTTCTCCTTTTAACTTTATTAATCAATAAAGTTTTCCAGTGTCATATTATACTTTCTCAAAACAATTATTTATAATTTGAGTCATCAACCATGTCCTACATATCAAATCACAGTAGGTAGTTCCAGATTTCAGAATTTCATATATATATTAACTACTCGTATACTATATATATATCATACCATCACCCCACATAAAAACTATGGTGCGGGCATACTCTGCTATACAATACCCGTATCAATCGTACTAAAGGGAATACAAGTTCAGAATCACTCTCGAACTGTATAAATACATACACAAACAATATCGAAGCGAAGCATAGTTTCCAAGTCCAAGAGGTCAGTACATACCCTCACGTCTATTAGGACCGTGACTACCGATTCGATAGCCTGTACCTAGGATTCCTATCTTCTAGGGTACGAGTCAATATCCCCCATAAGGCACACGAGATAAGATCGTCCCAGCGCGGTAACCTCAGGGATAGCAAGTAGCGCGGGCATGATTTTCACAAGTATATAATATATGCATACACAATCATATAAATATACCACTTTTATTATATCAATTTAGGTTTATCCAATAACCCACATTCACAACATTTATCCTTATTTTCGCATTATTATTTATCAAGTATAATGGTTCGTTTCTAACTTTAATTCGAAGGGTTTTTCCAACTTACTACGTAACCCTCATGGACTCTATTCTTCCAAATGTACAATTCAGTAGATATCTATTTATTTTCCAACGTAACTCTCTCTTACGTGTCTCTCCCCTTTAATATATACTTACATTATCCCTTATGCAAAATATCCCAAAAATATAGATTTCGCCTTACATTAAAGGATTTTGAATTTTATTTTCAAATATGAGAATTTCAAACGGTTTCGAAATCGGAATTAAAATGGAGTTTTAATTGAATTTTTATTATCTCTAAGAGTCCTCAAAACATAAAACTGTCTAGCAAAAAAAAATATAAAAAAATATTAAACGGTCCGATCGAGCTGAGTTTTTTTCTGTAGCTTCCCCTCGTCTTCAGCTAATTCTCTGTAAAATTTCATCCAATTCCAACGGTCCGATCGTCCGGAATAAATTTTTTTTATGTTTTTATCTGATTAGAACTCTTTTCTTAATCAAACTCTTAATCCTTTACATGACAAAGGGTTTCCAGAATATCATATAAATCATCACTACATGAAAATTTCCCATCTCAAATTGGGTTTTTCTTCCATAAATCTCATCCTAATAACTCCTAAACTAATATGGATGATGCATCAACGAAATAAGCAAGATAAACACTTGCCTGGGATTTTCAGAAATCTGGTTTGGTGTTGAATTTGGTGTGGTTGCGTTCCCCGTCTCGCGATCTACGCGTTGGCGGTGGCGGCGGTGTAAACGGATGAGTTTTGAGCCTTGGAATGCCTTGAGAGCTCTCTCCTCTCCTCTCCAATGGCCGTTCTAGTGTTTTGAGTTATCTAACCCTAGGAGATAACCTAAACATCTGATATAACCCCATTAATTTCGTGGGTTTAATTACCCAAAAATACAAAATGACTAAAATGCCCTCCCGGGGTACTAATTAGGCTTAAAAACGCCCCGAGACCCAAATCAAACCCCCAGGTATACTTTTCTGACTATCTCGACCATTCCAGACGCGTTGGCGCACTCAAAACGACCATACAAACAACCTATAAATTATTCACTTTTATTAATCCACATTTAGTCCCGACACGACACAGGCGCGTCCCGACTTAAATTTCCACAATTGTCATTTTATTCACACGTGACAATATTATAAAAATAAATCTCAAATATTACTATACTCATCCAGTAATATGCAACAAATAATATATTCCCAATAATTACTAACTCTTGTCATGCTAGTAAATATTTAAAACAACATTTCGGATTAAAATTAAATTAATTTATCTCAATTAAATTTAATAAATCCTTAAATTTAAAAGCCATGAAAATACGGGGTATTACGGGGTGTTTCTTTGAAATTTGGCTAGATTTTATTTACTCTCCCGATGAAAGTTGACTTTTTGCCTTTGGGAAAGCCCCTCTTCTTCGGTGCTTTTCAGTCGGGTAGAGATTCATCTAAAAGTGTTGACTTTTGAAAAATTTATGCAGATTTTTTACTCTGTTTTCTATTTTGAGGCAACTTTTCTAAAGTACGAATCTCGTTTTGGGGTGACACCGCGAAAGTACGAGCTTTTCTGAGGTACGATCCCTTCGGGACTTCTTCAGAACGTGCTTAAGTATCTCAGGCTCTCGGGATTGAAGAAAGTTAGAAAACCAAAGCAACGTTGGGTTTTGATGTCATCTGAACATAAGTGGGAACCTCTATTTTATAGGGCTTTTGACGGATCGGATTATCAATCGACTAAAGGTCCTGATCCGTTGAATTTTGATCAACGACTGAGAAAGGATTTGCCAAATCATTTGTGTCAGAGGGCTTTGCCCGATCAATTATAGCTTGAGGGGTTGTTTGTTGTCTTCTTTAATGGATTAAGGGGATTTTTGGATTTTTTCTTATTCTCACTGTGGCGCTATATACTTAGGTCTTTGATGTTTTTGACACCATAAAAATTAGTGTGGGTTCCAAAAGTTGGTTTTTCTCAGTGTTTCTTCTGGGGTTGGTGCCCGGGGGGTATTGTGGGACCGACCGAAGCATCATAGAACCTTGATTAATATATAAAACCTTATTAAATTACATACATGTAATAAGAAATTTACATAAATCAAGACAAAAATTAATTTCCAAAGGCACTCAATGCCACATTCCAATCTCCTTCATTTTTCTCACATCATTCTCCCTGTTATTCAACAAAACTCGACCTCGAGTTTGAAATTTTTAAGAATGGGCGGTCGGTGTCATGTTGCATCAACTGCTGAATGAGATATTAAAACTTCAATTTTGCAATATACACTGGCAATAAAAAGCTATAACATCAATCTAACGTTGTTCCCTAGTCCATCAAATTTAGTTGGATTGATGAAGTCAATGGTAGTTATGTCTTGCAACTCAAGAGTTTCTTCAAAATTCTCATGATCGAGACTTTTAGCCTGTAAGAGGGTATGTTCATCGTGTATGTTAAGAATATTAGAACTTATGAACAGAGATGTAACCCATTTTGTAGAACGTACACTAGAATACCGTGATTGGCATAAGAGTAAATGGAATGGAGGTCGGGAGCACATGCACTCCTTTCATGAGATATATGTATTAGGAAGATCCTAAATGAAATAACCTCAAGTCTTAGTTCAACCAAGTTAAAATTGTTCAAGTATAATTTGATTTTCTTTATTGAAAACCTCTTAAGATGAAAAATGGACTATGACAGATTTAAAACATAAGTTATGTTTTAATAACCTATGCCAATTTTATTTCAGAAATATTGTATAAGTTTTCAGGATTCAAAAATATTTATTCTGATTGTTTGAGGGAAAGAAGAAATTAGTTAATCAACGAATCAACAAACAACCACAACACAAAATTTTTACGTGGTAAAACCCCAAAGTAGGGGAGAAATCCACGGTCTCTGTCTAAAGAAATGACAAACTAAAAATCACTATATCAAATGAATATTACAAGTTACAATAAATAAAGAGATCTAAAAGATCAAAAACTGAAATACACCTAAATGGGCTCAATCCCTAGGAATTCCTCTGATGTAGACTCTTCTATTGCAAAAGCTTCACTAAATCAACTGGACAACAATGCTCCCAATGATAACTAAGGTTATAGTGTTGTGCAAGGTGTGTGTTGTGTTTAAGTGTACAATGAGTTATCTAATACAAATTCTACTCAATACACACACACACACACTTAATATTTCAAACCAACACCTAACCAAATTACAAATGTGAACAAATATTTACATGCGGAATAAACCAAAGTTAATCCAAATCTGATTTTTATGAATGTCCATTATTTGTACGAAAAATTTAGATCCGAATTCGAAAATAACAAATCTAACAACTTTTAAAATATTTAAAAGTTTATTAGAAAAAAATATATATCAAACCTCATAAATGCCATAAACTCCTATTTATTCAAGAGAGTTATAAATCTCAACAAATTGAAATAATAAGTTTTAGATCTACCAAGACTAACTACAAACCCAAGCTTAGTTAGAGAAATTTTTTATTTCAAAAACGAAAACTAGTTTAGATTTAGTTTGAGTCTTAAAAACTGAAAAACCTTAAACTAAATGTGAGTGAGTGTTTTGAATGTGGGTTTTTATCTCAAAATCAAAAGAATAGAATACTTTTAATTTTTATGGACTAAACACTAAGTTTTCTTCTTGTTAATCTTCAAAACCGAGAAAACTTTTAAGTGTTTGATGGAGGTTTTTGTATGAGGTCTTACTGAATATACTCGTTCTTGCTCCATACTCCGTCTTTCTCACTCAAGGGTTTTCTATTTTTTTACTCTCTCTACTCCCCCCACTCTCTATTTTTACCTATCTAAAAATTTATTTTGGTCAAAAATATCAAATAAGAGAATAGGTATTTATATAGGAATTGTTGGAAGGTCCTGGAAACCGTAAAGGAATTGAGGGTGGAGATTGTTTTTAAAAGATAAAAGGGCAATGCAATTGGCTTAATACTTAAGCTACAATATTTAAATACCTTAAACCATCAAGAATAGAAATGACTGGTGTTTTTAAACAAAACCACTCAAGTAAAATAAGGTTATAAGTGGTTACTAATATGTATAACAAATACGCAAGGCCTAATGGTCATAAAATAAATGGCCTAAATTCTTTTAATCTACCGTATAAAAAGGTTGATTGTCTTACATTTTAAAATTATCGAATAAAAGAAACTTCTAAGGGCTTTAGTTATTTGACTTAAAATTGGTTAAAATGGAAGACCACTTGGTCTAACAGTAAAGTTTATCATTTGGTCATATTGAGAATCTAACAACCAAGTGTAAAAGATAATGGGCGGTAATCCAAAAGAGAAATGTGTAAAACAAATTTGGCCCTAAATATGCCTAAATGAAACGTGTGGCCAAATTATTATACACCTATGCGTATCTAACTGACCGGTCGAGCAAGACACGAATTAAGGCATACCAGATTTGTACAATACAACTTGTGTTTGTTAAAATAAATATGAACTCAATTTTAGGGGTAATTTTATAAAGGATTAACAAGGTGTTGAGTTGGAGAATACGACTTTTGATGGGGGTTCGGAGAATGTTCTTCAAGGGATAGATGAGATGTGCAATAAATGAGGTTGGTGGTAGAGGTATTTGTAGGTCTATGGGTTTTGATCTTGTCTGTTAATATCGGTGATTTGATAAGGGTGAATAGTTCCATGCGATTGATATAAGTCAATGCATTAAATGAGAGGTGATAACCTATCATATAAGTACTTAACAATGGGATGGAGTGTGGGTTGGTGTCACCAAAAATGGCAGAGTAGATTACAAATTGATTGTAGTAAGGGTGTTCGCAATCCGGTCCGGTCCAGTTTTTAGGATTTTTACGGGCCGGCCTGATTAAATCGATCCTAAAAAATGGACCAAGAACGGCCCGGTTGTATCAGTCACCTGGCCCTAGTCGTTTTGCTTTTTTATAGGGTTTGTCTGGTCTAACTTGTCGGTCTTAATCTTATTAAAAATAAAAATTACCTTTGCAAGATGCCCAAACTTTTCCAAATTTTAGCATAAGAGGTGTCCAAATTTTAGAATAAAAGCTGTCCAATTTTTAGCATAAAAGTTGTCCAAATTTTAACATAAAAGTTATCCAAAATAAGCCATACAAGGTGGTCTAAAATCAACCATACAAGGTTGTCCAAAACCATTCAATCTTATCCAAATTCTAGCATAAAATTGTTCAAATTCTATCATAAAAGTTGTCCAAATTCTTGCATAAAAGATGTCCAAATTTTGACATAAAAGTTGCCCAAAATAAGCCATTCAAGAATGTCCAAAATCAACCATACAAGGTTGTCCAAAACCATACAATGTTGTCCATAATAATACAAATCCTTCATAAATGTTGCCAAAACAAGCAAATAAATGGGCCAATAAACTGTCTAACGTTAATAAAAAAAGAACAAGTGTAATGTCAATAATAAGCTCCATAATATCACCAAAAATTACCCATAACGCTGTCCAAAACAGATCTCTATAAACCTTAAATTCAACAGAATTTGTTTTTAAAATAGATAGAAAAACAGTCCAAAGAAAATGCAAAAATAAATTTGAAAAAAATATAAGTTATTCAATTTACCTCAATAATTCATGATATTAAATGTCAATCCACAATTGGTGATATTGTTCCCAACAAATATGAAATAATAATATTTTACATGAAAAAAGAAAAAAACATTTAATATGATATGGTAGATGTCATTACCTCCATTTAATTGTTCAAGTTGTTCCACCTCATCCATGGCATCACCAAACTAATTGGTTTTGATGAAGACTTGACCCAATTTTGGGTGCAAACATGGGATTCCAACGTGTTGGGGGGAGAGTGAACTACGAAATGGGTCAAGTATATGTCCCCGTGTTAAATGCCGACTCGGAGGCCCCGGTAGACACCGGAATTGCCAATACATCCTTTGCCACGCGAGAAAGAACTTGGTACCTAAATGAACTACTCTTCCACCACACTAATATAATAAAGTTTTTGTCGGTTGCATCTTCATTCGTATCAATCAAGTACTTTTCCATCTCCGACTTACTACGCCCTATACTATCTTCCGACTCTAAATGTTTTTTAAATTGGGCAGCTAAAAAATCATGCCCATCAACGTCATCATCTCCACCATCCATTACTAGTTTAACAATGTCATATTGAGATTTATTTTTTGTTATGAAGCATTTTTTATATTATTGTCACCATACCACTCATACAAACACATAAGTGCATTTTTTGTTGTCCTTGTCATCTCTTTTGCCACGCTACTTTCATACATACTATCAAACTAATATGACACATAACCTAATTTATATATAGGGTCAAGAATGACCAAAACCAATAACAACAAGTTTATCTTTTCAATACTCCAATACTTTTCCATTTGTTAACCATGTTATCTTCCATCGAAGCTATGTGATAATCCCCAATTCTTTTTAATTGGTTCAAACTTTTTTATTATTATTATAACAATCTCATTGAAGATCAAATTTTAAGTGACGAATAAAGAACCCAAAAATATCAAAGTTGCATTGTAAAATATCTTTAAAATTTTCACAAGTGCCCTCACTTTCTCCCAATTAAAAGTCAAGGAGGCCTTAAGATAGTCCTCTGACCCTTTGCCCGCCCCCTTCCTTCAAGAGCCCTTACTTCATCATCCTCTTTGATTTCAAATTCTCCATTAAAGTAAGAAGCGTAATATTTGTCCTCCTCCCCTAACCTTTCAAAACTTTCTCAAACTTTTTAGCTACATCCAACATTAAATATGTGCAGTTGTACCTCGTTTGAACATCTAAGCACAGAAAACCTTACTCTCAATTTTCTCTTTATCTACACACATTTTGAACATTAATGTAACACCCCGCTTAAAATAATAACGGGTGGCCAGCCCTATATTATATTAAATCAGGAATTTCAGATGGTCCAGTCTCAACATCAACTGCCGGTACTATATAATATAGGACTAACTACCCGATATCATATAAGCGAGATGTTAAATAAATTAAAACCAGCAACATAACACAACCCACACTACAAAACTTCTAATAAATAAGAGAAAGATGCAAGAAAGAACTATGATAAACGAAATGCTATAATAAAACAAAATAAAGAACTACAACTGAATGTACGAAAGTAGACCCGAATAAGCTGTCGGGTCACAGCGAATACAATAACTGGAATGGAATAAATAAAAACATCTAAAAATATCCCTTGGGAACAAACCCGATGTACAACATGAATCCTACCTAGAATTTTGAAAGTAGGAAGCGGCTACCAGATACATCCCGCAACAGTCCGCACCTGTCACGGCACCCAAGATTCCGGATAGAAAGTCATTCGGCATCCCTGCGGTAGGACACCTGTGGAAATACATATATATATAGAAGCAGGAGAGAAAAGAAACCGGGTCAGAGCCCCGATTGTGAGAATATTTAGCAAGTGTGTTAATCGTGCATAATAAATACCGGTGCATTTATCTCATAATTAAAGTGAGACCGCACTCTCGTGAAACCCCAACTCACCTCTCATCTAAAAGGCGCGCACCTATTCGCGTCCTAAATTTGATTAGTTAAATTACCCCAATTTATTAGGACAACCTAACTTAGCCCAAGAATCCACCCTTTTCTTATCTTACTAGATTATGATTACAAGCAATATTGCCATAATAAGCTTTATGGATTCCGATATATAATTTAACCAATTATAATCCTAATAAAGTACCCATATATATTTGGGTAGAGCCCTATAATTTAATTTAAAATAAATATGCATACAAGATTGTTATTGACAAAACTTCCCTCCAATTTCAACGCTGCGATGCGTTTCGTGCGTGGGGTGTCTCGCAAAGCGGAATCCAAACAAGGAACCGCCCCGTTACACTACTCCATGTCAACGTCGATCCTAGAGATCCATTATGCCACACATAAATATCGACAGGACTTCTCTCTACTCTCAACAATGTACTACATTTCGTGCGTGGGGAGTCTCGCAAGCGAAATCCAAACAAGGAACCGCCCCATTACACTACTATTTGACAATATCGATCATAGAGATCCATAATGCCGTGCATACCATATACTACTACTACTACTACTACTACTACTACTACTACTACTACTACTACTAAATTAGACAACAATATGAAAACATCTACAATCTCCAATAATATCCTTGGGATGATGTAACGAAATATTCTTCAAACGCGATACATCAATCGCCCAATCATCTAGTACATCATAATCATCCAAGATGTACTCCATAAAAGTCCATATCCTTTCATCTATAGGATATATATATAAATATATATAGGTATTTATTTCTAACCGTATATATATACCATCATCAATCCAATAGCCAAGTGTACATACTACATATGATGTACAAGGCCATGCACATAATATACCCGGCTATATATATCACCGTTAAACTGCATCAATGCTATCATCTTCCCAGTGCCCGGCTCACGTAGCAAAACTGGGGCCACCATGGTGGGACTAAACGACACCCATCTCGTGGTAAACTCACGCACACGACGTCCCGGGAAGCGGTCATAGCTCCAAACCGGCAATGAGACGAAACATACCCACCACGTCTCATCCCCAAAATAAATATATATATCATATAATAACACACGGGACGACTATGACCCGGGGGAATATCCACACCCTGCTTTTCTAGCCAGGATGCTCACCCTCTACGCGCACAACTTCCCAATGATAGCATGAGCGGGGTATGCTTAACCAAATAAGTATATATATCATTCACATGCATAATATATATAATCCATATGATCCAATCATATGATCAAATAATAAACCATCATATGCGGTTTAAATATCCATACCATGTACATCCACAACATAAATATATCCATATATTCATATCTATATAGATATATACGCATATTCACATAATCCATATCTATATATATATATATATATATATATATATATATATATATATATATATATTAATTATCGTTCATAAGAATAAGATATATATATATATACCCGGCTATAAGTATACTTAATCCTCATTATACAAGCCGTCACCACAATTCCTTTAATTTACCTCGATATGTGAATATAATCCCATACCTGAAACATATTCGATCATTTTCCTATGATGAATAGTCTCCCAAAACCATATGTATATATCTATACCTATATATTCAACATTAGGGCTATCACCCAAGAGTTTGCGTAGGAATCCATCACTACACATTTCATCTATATCTGAGAGTACATTAAAGAATCTAGTAATCATTTTGACTATTGGTATACACAAAACTAATAGTCTATAAGCCTCAAGTTCAATCTTATCTTCATCAAGAAATCCCATTGCTTTCGATTTCGACTACGGTTCCATCACTTTTGTGAATCTCCTAGTCTAAGATCTCTCGGATTTATTTCTTAAATCTTATCATCACTAAGGGTGTGCAACTACACTCTTCCATTTTTCCCCAAATCGTATCTTAATGATATCCTATCCTTATAAGGATTTGACATAAAAGTTGGCTTAGAATTTCACAACATACCCTCACAATTCTATCTAGGAGTTCTTATCCTTACATCACATCTATACTTACTTTTAATCCATAATTAGGATCCTCAATCCCAAAAGGTTTCCCCAAAACCTCCATACACAACTCCAAATACATACATGGATACATTTCTCCCAAATTACCCTAAGGAGTCCCCAAAATTCTAATATGTGAGAAACTCCTTATGTGTCTCCAAGAACATATCTCTTACATCATAAGAGAAGGCCCCAAATCAATAAACCCAACCAAAAAGAATTTGGAATCACTATGGAGAAAATACCACAAAATGCCCTGTTTCCGAATCGATTCGGCCCTATTCCAAATCGATTCGGGCTAGCGAATCGATTCGGCCTCCAAGGCGAATCGATTCGGGTCCAAAGACCTGGGCTTCTGCCACAGGCCGAATCGATTCGGCTGGGGTCCGAATCGATTCGGTCAATGCAGACCTGCCAATTCCACTAAACCGAATCGATTCGCATAAGGGGGCAAATCGATTCGGGCCTGCAAATTTTGAAGGGTCTTCTTCTTCATCAAAACCCACGAATTCTAAACCCTAAATTTTTCATTCCAACCCCCAATTATTTACCACAACATGATTCTAAGCCAATAAATCAACCCAAAGTTTATCCCAACCATTTCTAATCCATTAAATCCATTTTTACACATTGATTTCAAGATTAAACCTAAAAAATCTAGGTTTTGATGTTAATACCCAAAAATCCATTTCTTTACCCCACAAATTATGAAATAAAATACACAAATAGCTATTTAGCAAGATTAAACACTTGCCTCAGATTTGTAGAGGTTGGATTGTCCTCGATGTCGCGGTTGGGCCGGGAATCTCCAAGATTTCTTCCTCTCTCTCTACCTTCTCTTCTTCTTTCCTTCTTCCTTTCTCTTTCTCTAATTGAGAAAGGCTTGATCCGTAAGCCTTAAATCCTTTAAAACAATAAACCCAATTTAAGTGTTAATACACAATTTAAATGACTCGTTTACTCCAATTCGAGCCAACTGTCTTAAAAATAAACCGAAACCGAAATAAAACTCAATGACAGTCATTTTGACTATCTCGACCCTTCCGGGATCGATGGCACACTCAAAATCATCATCCGGAATACTTTAAAACGTCCACTATTTTTGGACTTAAATTCCCAAATTTTAAAATTCTCCAATTAAATTAAATTTTATTTTCCCAAAATTTAATTTCTCAGTCTCAAAAGTCTTGGGGTGGTACAATCTTCCCCCCTTACAAAATTTTCGTCCGCAAAATTTAAGATGAGCCTAGGACATCAATATCATGTAGTCCTTACATCAATCCTCAAGATCACTATGCCGATCCTTTCTAGTTCTCACGTCGAACCATATAGCCTTTAAAACAAACTAACTACTCAGGGCGCCCATACACCCCGTACCCGAGTCTCCACTCGTAGAATTTTAATCAGGCTCCATTAGCCTCAAAATTGTAAGATAACCCTCGGTAACATAATCTATAACAATATACTAAATATATAAAAGTTTGAAAATTTCCACTGGTTGAACTCTCCTCAATTCCTGACGCTAGCCACCTTCGTGCGGGGGAGGTCTCGCAAGCGAAATCCAAACAAGGAACCCTCCCAATACACTACTGTGTAGCTAGGTCGGGGATCGAGATTAGTTGAACCAGGGTTAAGGTTTTATAAAAAAAAAGATTTCCATATTTTAGATATTGCCCGAGGGCCTATACAACAACACAATATAAATCAATCCCGCGTCTTTCGACACGCCAAACAAACACCTTATGTTTAGGACACAAGGCCTCAACAAAATACCATACTGCTAACCAATATCTAGTTCTTAATACTAGTACAACTATGAGCTAAACTATCCGCTCCTCACAAATTTACCAAACTCTGGACCTCTCAGTTATGAAATTCCTATACATCATATCAACACTTTTATATAAAAAAAGTAAATTCTTCCCTCATTGGGATTCTAAAACTTCCCTACTATTTCGTTACGAAAAGGTGTATCATCTCCCAAGACGCCATACCAAGGCCACACTTGCTCACTTCCTTCTCTAGGAAAATTCCATACCCCCTAGCGGTATAGCGGCTAGCTACTCATCACACCTCACACGCGACGTTCCCAATATCGCACAAAGCGTAACTTAAACCCAAAGAAAGGTATTCTACCTTACAATTCCATAACCTAATGGTTTCCCCTCACCCTAGAATCTCAACTCAGGGTCCTCAACTCCTTCCAGGAAAATCATTATCCCTAAGCCTATTTCTTCACAAGAGAAACATCTTCCTCAAAATTCTTCCTAACCATTTTGAAGGATAAACACGATGGCGACAACCGAAAACTCCCTCAGTCCTACACAACGAAACTGAGTCTCCAAATTTCTTACTCCCACTTCCCAGAAGGCAATACTCCCAATATTGGGATAACTCCACACACCTCACGTCGGGAAAAGTCACCAACACCAGGTTTTCTAACGAAGGTTGACAGGTTTCTCAATCTAAACCTCCCAAAGACTACACTATATTTCTCTCCTCAGACTTATTTTACTAAGTCCAAGGTTCGCCATTTGAGTAAATTTCCTTTCTTACTCAACTGTAGATGAATCACCTCACACCACTACGAAAAATCTCCTCAAAATCTCCACCGAAATCGGGGAAAACAAATACCCCCGATTAAAGCGTACCCAAAATATGTTATGGGTATTGTACTCCGAATCCTATCCTGTCCTAGACGACAAAACTTAGGCGACGTCTAAAACGAAACAAGAGCAACTGTTATCAGAACGTCAATCAAATGAATATACTTCACAGAAGAAAATAACACAGTGAACACAACAGTCCTATTTTAGGGCTTTATGTCAAGAACGTTAACGGAAGAATACAGAAGACTCGCACAGATCCTAAGGACTCTAGAACCTGATGCTCTGATACCATCTGTAACACCCCGCTTAAAATAATAACGGGTGGCCAGCCCTATACTATATTAAATCAGGAATTTCAGATGGTCCAGTCTCAACATCAACTGCCGGTACTATATAATATAGGACTAACTACCCGATATCATATAAGCGAGATGTTAAATAAATTAAAACCAGCAACATAACACAACCCACACTACAAAACTTCTAATAAATAAGAGAAAGATGCAAGAAAGAACTATGATAAACGAAATGCTATAATAAAACAAAATAAAGAACTACAACTGAATGTACGAAAGTAGACCCGAATAAGCTGTCGGGTCACAGCGAATACAATAACTGGAATGGAATAAATAAAAACATCTAAAAATATCCCTTGGGAACAAACCCGATGTACAACATGAATCCTAACTAGAATTTTGAAAGTAGGAAGCGGCTACCAGATACATCCCGCAACAGTCCGCACCTGTCATGGCACCCAAGATTCTGGATAGAAAGTCATCCGGCATCCCTGCGGTAGGACACCTGTGGAAATACATATATATATAGAAGCAGGAGAGAAAAGAAACCGGGTCAGAGCCCAGATTGTGAAAATATTTAGCAAGTGTGTTAACCGTGAATAATAAATACCGGTGCATTTATCTCATAATTAAAGTGAGACCGCACTCTCGTGAAACCCCAACTCACCTCTCATCTAAAAGGTGCGCACCTATTCGCGTCCTAAATTTGATTAGTTAAATTACCCCAATTTATTAGGACAACCTAACTTAGCCCAAGAATCCACCCTTTTCTTATCTTACTAGATTATGATTACAAGCAATATTGCCATAATAAGCTTTATGGATTCCGATATATAATTTAACCAATTATAATCCTAATAAAGTACCCATATATATTTGGGTAGAGCCCTATAATTTAATTTAGAATAAATATGCATACAAGATTGTTATTGACAAAACTTCCCTCCAATTTCAACGCTGCGATGCGTTTCGTGCGTGGGGTGTCTCGCAAAGCGGAATCCAAACAAGGAACCACCCCGTTACACTACTCCATGTCAACGTCGATACTGGAGATCCATTATGCCACACATAAATATCGACAGGACTTCTCTCTACTCTCAACAATGTACTACATTTCGTGCGTGGGGAGTCTCGCAAGCGAAATCCAAACAAGGAACCGACCCATTACACTACTATTTGACAATATCGATCATAGAGATCCATAATGCCGTGCATACCATATACTACTACTACTACTACTACTACTACTACTACTACTACTACTACTAATACTACTACTACTACTACTACTACTACTACTACTACTAAATTAGACAACAATATGAAAACATCTACAATCTCCAATAATATCCTTGGGATGATGTAACCGAAATATTCTTCAAACGCGATACATCAATCGCCCAATCATCTAGTACATCATAATCATCCAAGATGTACTCCATAAAAGTCCATATCCTTTCATCTATAGGATATATATATAAATATATATAGGTATTTATTTCTAACCGTATATATATACCATCATCAATCCAATAGCCAAGTGTACATACTACATATGATGTACAAGGCCATGCACATAATATACCCGGCTATATATATCGCCGATAAACTGCATCAATGCTATCATCTTCCCAGTGCCCGGCTCACGTAGCAAAACTGGGGCCACCATGGTGGGACTAAACGACACCCATCTCGTGGTAAACTCAAGCACACGACGTCCCGGGAAGCGGTCATAGCTCCAAACCGGCAATGAGACGAAACATACCCACCACGTCTCATCCCAAAAATAAATATATATGTCATATAATAACACACGGGACGACTATGACCCGGGGGAATATCCACACCCTGCTTTTCTAGCCAGGATGCTCACCCTCTACGCGCGCAACTTCCCAATGATAGCATGAGCGGGGTATGCTTAACCAAATAAGTATATATATCATTCACATGCATAATATATATAATCCATATGATCCAATCATATGATCAAATAATAAACCATCATATGCTGTTTAAATATCCATACCATGTACGTCCACAACATAAATATATCCATATATTCATATCTATATAGATATATACGCATATTCACATAATCCATATATCTATATATATATATATTAATTCTCGTTCATAAGAATAAGATATATATATATACCCGGCTATAAGTATACTTAATCCTCATTATACAAGCCGTCAGCACAATTCCTTTAATTTACCTCGATATGTGAATATAATCCCATACCTGAAACATATTCGATCATTTTCCTATGATGAATAGTCTCCCAAAACCATATGTATATATCTATACCTATATATTCAACATTAGGGCTATCACCCAAGAGTTTGCGTAGGAATCCATCACTACACATTTCATCTATAACTGAGAGTACATTAAAGAATCTAGTAATCATTTTGACTATTGGTATACACATAACTAATAGTCTATAAGCCTCAAGTTCAATCTTATCTTCATCAAGAAATCCCATTGCTTTCGATTTCGACTACGGTTCCATCACTTTTGTGAATCTCCTAGTCTAAGATCTCTCGAATTTATTTCTTAAATCTTATCATCACTAAGGGTGTGCAACTACACTCTTCCATTTTTCCCCAAATCGTATCTTAATGATATCCTATCCTTATAAGGATTTGACATAAAAGTTGGCCTAGAATTTCACAACATACCCTCACAATTCTATCTAAGAGTTCTTATCCTTACATCACATCTATACTTACTTTTAATCCATAATTAGGATCCTCAATCCCAAAAGGTTTCCCCAAAACCTTCATACACAACTCCAAATACATACATGGATACATTTCTCCCAAATTACCCTAAGGAGTCCCCAAAATTCTAATATGTGAGAAACTCCTTATGTGTCTCCAAGAACATATCTCTTACATCATAAGAGAAGGCCCCAAATCAATAAACCCAACCAAAAAGGATTTGGAATCACTATGGAGAAAATACCACAAAATGCCCTGTTTTCGAATCGATTCGGCCCTATTCCAAATCGATTCGGACTAGCGAATCGATTCGGCCTCCAAGGCGAATCGATTCGGGCCCAAAGATATGGGCTTCTGCCACAGGCCGAATCGATTCGGCTGGGGTCCGAATCGATTCGGTCAATGCAGACCTGCCAATTCCACTTAACCGAATCGATTTGCATAAGGGGTGAATCGATTCGGGCCTGCAATTTTTGAAGGGTCTTCTTCTTCATCAAAACCCACGAATTCTAAACCCTAAATTTTTCATTCCAACCCCCAATTCTTTATCACAACATGATTCTAAGCCAATAAATCAACCCAAAGTTTATCCCAACCATTTCTAATCCATTAAACCCATTTTTACACATTGATTTAAAGATTAAACCTAAAAAATCTAGGTTTTGATGTTAATACCCAAAAATCCATTTCTTTACCCCACAAATTATGAAATAAAATACACAAATAGCTATTTAGCAAGATTAAACACTTGCCTCAGATTTGTAGAGGTTGGATTGTCCTCGATGTCGCGGTTGGGCCGGGAATCTCCAAGATTTCTTCCTCTCTCTCTCCCTTCTCTTCTTCTTTCCTTCTTCCTTTCTCTTTCTCTATTTCTCTAATTGAGAAAGGCTTGATCCGTAAGCCTTAAATCCTTTAAAACAATAAACCCAATTTAAGTGTTAATACACAATTTAAATGACTCGTTTACTCCAATTCGAGCCAACTGACTTAAAAATAAACCGGAACCGAAATAAAACTCAATGACAGGCATTTTGACTATCTCGACCCTTCCGGGATCGATGGCACACTCAAAATCATCATCCGGAATACTTTAAAACGTCCTCTATTTTTGGACTTAAATTCCCAAATTTTAAAATTCTCCAATTTAATTAAATTTTATTTTCCCAAAAATTAATTTCTCAGTCTTAAAAGTCTTGGGGTGTTACAATTAACAACCTAGAAGGGGAGGACCTCACATACCTCGCCCCATTGCGCACTTTAACAACTGACTCATCCATTTCTTTTAACCCATTACCCACAAATATGTTTAAGATATGAGCACAACAGTGTATATGCAAATACCCATGTTCTAAAGTAGTACCTTTCCAATATTTTATTTTCTTTGCAAATATTTAATGGTACCATTGTTAGAACTAGCAATGTCAACAGTCACGGTGAAAATATTATTAATCCCCCATTCCACAAATAATGATTCAATAACCTTCCCTAGCATCTCCCCCTTACAACTTCAGACTTAACAAAAGTTTAATCTTTTTTTGCAACTTCCATTCATCATCAATATAATGAGTCGAGAGACACATACAATTGATATATTGAATGGAATTCCATGTGTCCACCGAGATACATATTCTTTTACCCTTTAAATCACTTTATAACTTTAAGCAATCTCTTGCAATCGTAATACGACTTGGGATTTTTGTAAATTTTAGTTGAACGACTCTCATAAACTGTCAAAACCCCTCGCCCTCAACAAAGAGAAAAGGAAATTCATCAATGATTAACATCTTAGCAAGAGCATCATGATAATCTTCTAAAATATAACCAATTGCTACAAAACTCGGACACTCCCCATCTTCTTTTTTAAATGATTTTTTTTGTTTATCTTCACACCTTACTGAAAATTTCTTACGCTTTGAAGTGTTGGTCAACATGTTATTAGTTCCTTTGTTGGATCACAAGCATATGTTGTAGGACAATAATTAAATTTAGCCGTACGCTTATTTGGGCGACAACCTTTAATTTTAGTAAAATGATCCCATGCATATGATTTTCATTTCGAAGGTTTTACCACTAATTTTTTAGGAGGTTGAGGATGTGGATTTGTGCCTTGCATTACAGGTTGGGTGGAGGGAAGACCACCTTATTTTTTCTTCATTTCAGCATCCATTGTCTACAATATACAACATAAACAAAAAAAACTCATATTATGTTAACATTTCATACAGAAAGTATATATAAAAATTAATACTACCCAATTTAGTAAACTAACATTTCATGCAAAGTATTCAACATCCAAACCCATTTAGTAAAACTGTCATAAAAAAATATGGAGTCTTCAACAAGAAATATGGAAAACTATAAGAAATATGGTAAACTTAATAGATATGGAAAACTGTAATCAACAAAATTAGACTATTTTTGGGTGGGCATGGACTGCACAAAGTAGAGTAGAGAGATGGAGAGATCGGAGGAGGTTTTAGGAGGGAACTGACTGCGCAGAGTAGAGTAAAGAGATGGAGTGTGCGTGTGTGAATTTAACACTGTGAAATGTTAGTTTGTTTTTGTAGGAAGTGAGGCATCTTTAAAGATTAATTTGTTTTTTCAAGTTTTTTTTACACATGGACGAGCGTGCCCCTCCCTCCCCTCCCTTCAGTGTTATTTTTTTGTTTATATATATATATATATATAATTGGTCTGGGTCGGTCCAGGCTGGTTATTTAATGAGGCGGACAGACGACCAGACCAATTAGACCGGTCTATAAAAAAAATGGATCGGATCGATGAAAAAAAACTCGATAAAAATAGGGCGGTTCGGTCCGTCGGTCTAATCGATTTTCTGAACACCCCTTGTCTGTAGCATTTAAGGAAGTAAGAATCATTTTAGAGAGGGGTATATCGATATATTGGATGATGTACAAAGATAACTCTTGTAAATGGGTGGATCAATCATAGTGTTGCGATAGTGGTTAATTGCTCCTCATATCTCGTGAAATAATGATTGGAGGGATCACGATTCTCTTTCGTCCAAACCACATCCCCTTGAAATTCTCAAGAGGGTACATATTGATTGGCCATTGGTCCTTTGAGTTCTGGTTAACTCAATCCCTTTGATGTTTGGGGAATCAATAGATATTGATTAGGCATAAATTCTTTTGAATGTATCCCCTTAATTTAGTAGGCTTTAGCACCCCGAATAATGTAATTTGTAATTATTTATCTCATTTATACGCTTATCAAAATTTCCACATAGTGTCTCGAGTTTTGTGTATTTTCATGCTTTTTACAGGTATTTAATGCAAGTGAAGAGAAGAGGAATCCAAAGCCGAGAAATCAACAAAGGAAGGAATGTTAGAGGGCAAAATGGTCAATTCACATCTAGAGTTCGGACGAGGGACCAACATGAAAATTAAAGACCTCGAGTCTACAAGCGCATAGGGAGAAACGGTATCCCAATCCAATCATCGGATAAGAAGTTATGGAGATTCAAAGATGAGAGGAAAATTAAGAGAAGAGAAGAAAGTAAGATTTCCAAGACCGTAGCGGACTGGCCATGCTCAAAATCGAACCGATCCGGAGGTGATTTGGACTCTGTATGAAATTAGACACTGGATCGATCCGGATAATGATGAAAATGAGCAGGTCTAATGCCCTTAGGAACCCTTCATAAAAATGAGGCCCAGACCGATCCGTTTGAAGAAGAAACTGAACCGATCTAGATTCTTCCAGACCGAACCGAAGAATTCCCACCGAACCGGTCCGATTGAGATTTTCCCATATTTTTCATTTCTAATTTAGAGTTTTACTTGGTTCAAACTTTTGTAAATTTCATGGTGTATTTATATTAAACTTTTGTCAGACATTAAGAGGTTGGAATAATATTAGTTTCGAAAAGTGTCTTGAATTCAAGAACCCTAGTTTTGAAGATTAGTTGCAATTAATTCAAAATTCAAGTTTATTTCCAGATTTTCATTAGTGCAAGTAACATTTAATTTCTTCTTTCAATTTCCTTCGTAGTTAGTTTAATTATTTCTTAATTCTTAGTTTTCCATTCTCAATTCAAAAAAATTCTTCTCAAATTTCCCAAATTAGTCATGATTTCCTGCACCTTAAAAATGGAATTTTCATTTTTATTTAAACATGTCCAACTAAGTTTTTAAGGGCTGGGGTGCCTGAACTCAACCTAATGTAATTTACCCATGTAGAAAATAGGGTTTGAATTGAATTTTAAATGAGTCATGTCGCGTAGTATGCACAACCATCGTAGACCTTTTAACCTCATTTTCCCTAGGTAACCGAGGTGTTTAAGGATGTAATGCGCATGTAGCTATTCAGCACTGCTTTATTTTTGCCTTTGATTATGTATGATGCGAACTCGTATCTTCATATATGTAATGCTTAGGATTAATAAAGACCGGGTTTAATTAAAATTTTAATTCAAAAGTCTAGCATTCTATATGGTAAATGTACTAGGGTTCGGGGGATTGTAACCCGACCTATATTTCCCATATTCATATTTCATTCAATCAGTAGATTTGTTCTTTGCATTTAGTTTAGTTGGTATTTAATTTGTGTTTATTTATAGTTACTAGTTTTTCCATTCATCGTAATCAACTTTTCCATTTCTTTCGAGAGTCAATTTTAGGGTTATTCATTTGTTCTGTGTCGTTACGATTCCTCGTCCTAGTTTCCTGTGGAGACGACCCCTACTTAGTAGGTTTATTACTAACGCGACAAGCTTGAACTTGAGCCTATATAGCACTCACACTAGATACATTTTTGTGGTCGCATCATGTTTTTGGCGCCGCAGCCGGGGAACTTAGGTAGACTTAGGATAGTTGATTAAATCCAAAAATCAGATTCCTAAATTCAAAAGGCAAAAAAAAAATCAAGAAAAATAAAAAAAAATCCAAGAAAAAAAATTCAAAAATATTTAAAAATCCAAAAAGAAACACTCTCAAAGGCCTTTGCAAGAAAAATCTAGAACGAACTCCTTAAAATACTCAAACTAGAATTCACAAAAATCCTATAGTTGAGTACAACCCCGATAGCCCCTGCACCCCTCACGTTCCTAAATTTTGGGCTCCACCTCCTCCACCCGAAAACTCTATCGACAGTCACACTTTGAGTAAATCCTTGATTAACACTTCCAGGACACTGAGTGAGGATTCTAAGTCAATTGGAGAGAGATCAACGTCATACATCGCTAGTTTCGGTACTAGGGAGGTAAACCCGACCTATCATCCCATGAAGAAACTTCTATTTACAGAGCGAACTATCACTCCTAGATGCATTTTACTCCCATATAATGCAGGACAGTTCCATTTCCCAAATGGGATGATATAGATTCTCCCTACATTCCATAACATGGATTTAGAGAAACCACACCTTCATATACGAGAGTTCAAAGAGGCATACGAGACATTTAGCGATCAAGCCTGCATGCAGGATTACGTTCGCTTTAAGATTTTCCCTTTTTCCCTAAACGATAAAGCTAAGACCCGGTTGTGGTGTTTACCCTCTAACTCTATCATATCTTGGAAGGACATGCAGTCTAAGTTTCTCTCTAAGTTCAATCCACAACACAAGACCAACTCTGTCAAGTCTCAGATTCAAGATTTTCACCAACGAGAACATGAGTCCTTTGATAAGTGTTGGGAGTGATTTCAAGAGTTGCTCAATGCTTTCCCCCACCATGAATTTGAAAAATATCACCTCATCTCATTGTTCCATTAAGGGCTCACCATACCATCGAAACAACTTGTGCAAACAATGTGTGAAAGAACGTTCTGGGAATTAGACGCGAGTGATGTTGAGGCCCATCTTAAGTACATCACCGAGACTAGTCACACATGGGACATATTCGATCTTAATACCCAGAACTGACCTCGACAAGCCTCCACCGCTCTTACTGCATCCGGTGTATACCAATTAGATAAGGATACCTTAATATACCATCGATTTGACAAATTTAAGAAGAATATGAGAGACATGCTTGAGGTCTATTTGAGAGAAACTACTGGATATACCTGTACTACAAAAGAAAAGGTGTGCGCCATTTATGAGGCGGGCCATTCTACTAAGGACTAGATGATGATTCCAGCCTACAAAGCTATGCATACTGAGAAAGTGGAAGCTATAGGAGGGTTTAAGGAAAATTTTAATACCCTTTATAGCAGCCCTTACAACCTATCGTGGAAGAGCCATCCTGGTTTCAACTATGGGAAACAACATGCTGCGATGAATCCTACTTCACATGTTGCCCTACCTCCACCTCCTCCTAAATTCTAGTAAGCACCGCCTATTCGTCCCCACACGCATGTTCCACCTCCAGGTCCATACATTTCCTCAGCACGACGATCTCTCGAGGATATTTAAACCATTTTATCCAGTCCCAAAGTGTAACAAATGCTAAGTATGATTGTATGTTTACTAAGGTACAGAGAAGCATATCTAGGTTGCAATCTTTGTTGAATGTCCAAGAGAAGGGAAAATTTCCGTCTCAAGGGCAAAGACCTCCCTAAGGTCAAGCAAATGTTAGCTCTACATCTTTCGATCAATAAGAGCAATGTCAGGTGGTCACCACTCTATGTAGTGGGCGAGTCATTGATTTATCACCTCCCCCACATGACGAGCCAAAAGACAATGTGGTTTCGCCCGACACAAAAGAGGCCAAAGATGACCCCTTGACGGTGAGTGAAATTGACAACGTCTTGAACCCAAAATTGAAGTGAAGCCTCCCACTGCCACCCCATTCCCTCAATGGTTGCCCCACCATAAAAGGGAGCCTCCCGTGCTGAAGCGCTAAACGTTCTTAAAAAAGTGAAACTTTATTTTCCATTCTTAGATGCCATCCATAAATTTCCACCTATGCCAAGGTTATTAAAGATCTTCTAACTGTTAAGAGATCGCCAAAGGTCAAGAAGAACATCTTTTTATCAAAAAAATATGAGCTCTATCCTACTAAATGACCTTCCAACCAAATTTAAAGATTCGAGCGCGCCCACGATCTTATGTGTTATTGTAGAGCGGCGAATAGAGAAAGCCTTGTTGGATTTAGGTGCGAGTGTGAATATACATCCTTACTCCATTTATACACAACTTGAGTTGGGCGACCTTAAGACCGCACACATTACTCTCCAATTAGCAAAATCGCACGGTGAAGGTGCCTCGAGGGATAATAGAGGACGTGATAGTCCAAGTGGACACTTTTTACTTCCCGATAGACTTTATCGTTTGGGACATGGAGCCCTCCACCCACTCTAAAAATCATGTTCCTATCATTCTAGGCCGCCCATTCTTAGCCACGACCAATGCTTTGATCAATACTAGAAATGGGCAAATGCAACTCACTTTTGGGAACATGACCCTCGAGGCGAGCATCTTCAATGTTGCTAATAAAGTGCGTGATAAAGATGTAATCCATATGATCGACCTCATTGAGGAGTTAATAGATGAGCACATTGAGAGTACTATGGCTGGCGATGCATTATAAGCTTTCTCAGTGAGAGATGTCAAGAGTGAAAGCAACCGCATTTGAGAGAGAGGTTGAAGAGTTGAAAGCCATATTAGATGGGGGAGCGTCGGTAAAGGAGTTGAGAGATATTAATTGGGTTTTGAGATTCGAGGAATTACCCTCGAGGGATTCATGGTTTATTCCCTCCGAAGAAAAATTTCCTACCCTCAAATTGAAGAAACTACCCTCAAATGTGAAATATGCTTTTCTAGGAGAGGATGAGACATTTCCTGTTGTTGTCTACTCTAGCTTAGATAAAGAGAAAGGGTTATGCTGTTGAGAATTTTGAGCAAGCAAATAGGTGCTTTTGGCTGGTCAATAGAGGATTCGAAGGGTATAAGTCCCCTGATTTGTACCCATAAAATCCACCTCGAGGAGGATGTGAAACCCTCGAGGGAAATGCAAAGGCAATTTAACCCAACCATGAAAGAAGTCATGAGAGCAAAACTCATAAAGCTACTAGATGTCGATATTATCTACCCTATTTCGGATAGAAAATGGGTGAGCCCAATTAAAGTCGTCCCGAAGAAGTCGAGAATGACATTGGTTGAAAATGCTAAGGGTGAATTAATTCCTTAATGCACCACCACTGGGTGGTGTGTTTGTATTGATTACCGAAAACTCAATGCTGGGATGAGAAAATATCACTTCCACTTTCCTTTCATCGACCAAATGCTTGAACGCATAGCTGGCCACCCATATTATTGCTTTCTTAATGGTTATTCCGGTTGTAACGAAATTGAGGTAAATATACTTGATCAGGAGAATACGACTTTTACATGTCCATTTGGTATGTTTGCCTACAAACGTATTCCCTTTGGATTGTGTAATGCACCCATGACCTTTCAAAGGTGGAAGATGAGTCTCTTTATAGACATGGTGGAAAGAGGACTTGAGGTTTTCATGGACGATTTCAGCATTTTTGGCCCCTCTTTCGACCAATGTTTAGCGAATCTTGAAAAAGTTTATCCCGATGTGTGGAGAAGAACTTAGTCCTTAATTGGGAGAAATGCCACTTCATGGTTACCAAGGGCATAGTTCTAGGCCACATAGTTTCATCTAAGGGAATAGAAGTTGACTGAGCAAAAATAGATGTCATAGCCATGCTTCCCCCACTAAAATCACTAAAGGATGAGCGCTCCTTCTTGGGCCATGCAGGATTTTTTAGACGGTTTTCCAAGTATTTTTGCGCCATCGCTAGACCCTTGATTAACCTCCTTATGAATTATTCCCCCTTTGAGTGGAATGACACATGCCAAGAGGCTTTTGATAAATTGAAAAGCATGTTGATTTTCGCTCCCATCATGCCAGCTCCGGATTGATCCTTACCATTTGAGCTTATGTGTGATGCGAGTGATTATGCGATTAGGGTTGTTTTGGGACAGAGAAAATATAAGAAGGATCATGTCATCTATTATGATAGCAAGACATTGATCGGACCACACCTTAACTACTCCACCACGGAGAAAGAGTTGCTAGATTTTTTTTTAATTTGGAAAAATTCCGCTCATATCTTGTTGGGTCGTCCATCACATGTTTTACCCACCACGCGGCCCCGAAATTTCTCCTTACTAAGAAGGACGCAAAGCCGTGCATCATAAGGTGGATCCTAATCCTACAAGAGTTTAATCTCTCCATTAAAGATAAGAAAGAATAAAAAACATTGTTCCCGACCATTTATCACAACTCTCGTCCGACGTACCTAGTGATATGATCCCCATAGACGAGTATTTTCTGGATGAGAAGCTTTTTACAACCTTTTCCCTACCTTGGTTTGCGGACGTCGTGAATTATCTTATCACGGGAGCCATTCCCCCCGGGTGAACATCACAAGAGAAGAAGAAATTCATTATTTGGTCCCGCATGTTCTTCTATGATGACCCATTCCTATTCAAATATTGTGCGAACCAGCTCATCCGAAGAAGCGTACCAAATGAAAAAATCCAAGGCGTGATCCAATTTTATCATACGGAAGCTTTTGGAGGACACTTCTATAAGAATAATATGGTCATTAAAATTCTGCAAAGCGGCCTCTATTGGACCATAATATTTTGATATGTGAATGCCTATTACAAATCTTGCGATAGACGCCAAAGGATGGGAGCTATAACACGCCGAGATATGATGCCACTAACCCCCATACTCATCATTGAGTTATTTGATTGCTGGGGTATTGACTTCATGGTACCTTTCCCTCCCTCCTTCGATTTCCTATACATCCCCATTGCGGTGGACTATGTCTCCAAATGGGTGGAGGCAATAACTACCCAGACGAATGACAATAAGGTGGTGATTAAGTTCCTACATGAGCACATATTTTCTCGCTTTGGTTATCCGAAGGCGATCATAAGTGATAATGGCACGCACTTTTGTAATAGGCCATTGAAAAGTTAATGAGAAAGTATGGGGTCGTCCATGAGGTTAGGATGACTTATCACCCTCAAACAAGTGGGTAGATCGAGTTAGAAAATTGTGAGATTAAAATCATCCTTGAGAAGACCATCGATCCTAACCGAAAATATTGGTCACTTCGATTAAACGATGCGCTATGGGCCTACATCACCGCCTACAAGAACCCCCTCGAGATGTCCCCATTTTTTTTTTGTCTATGGTAAGCCTTGCCATCTTCCTGTGGAGCTAGTAAATAAAGCGTATTGGGCCATCAAGAGGTTTAATTACAATCTTGATAAAGCCGGTGAAGCTCGCAAGCTTCAATTAAACGAGTTGGAAGAGTTCCGCATTGATGTGTATGAGAATGCAAAAATCTCTAAGGAACGGATGAAACAAGCACATGACAAGATAATCCTTCACAAATATTTTCACGCGGGATAAGAAGTGCTCTTCTACAACTCTCGCCTACACTGGTTTCCCGGTAAGTTGCGTTCAAGGCGGAAGGGCCCATTTGTTGTTCGAGAAGTGTTCCCTCATGGTGATTTAGAGTTAGAATATTCGAAAGGGGGAACTAATTTCAGAGTGAATGGATAATGCCTCAAGCCTTACTATGAGGTGTGCATCGAAGAATCCAACACTATTTAGTTATCGGGCCCCATCTGTGGGGATTAATTGAGTTGCATGAGAAGGTCATCGCACCCCTGACGCGTATGGGGTGATTCTTGTGTATATCAGATGTGCATAGGTTAGGTTAGTTAGAGTCAGTAAGTATAGGCCACACAAGATATGTACGAGTAAACACCAGTTAAGAGTGAACCTAGGGTTTTAGAGAAAGCGTCAAGCGAAGTTAGGTTGATTATGAGCATCCAGAGATGTTGAGAGATGATTGAATTCAACCATAAGGGACTCTATTGAATTTTGGTATCCGGACCGGTCCGCCCCTGAGCACCCGAACTGGTTCGTTTTGGGGGAGGGATCGGACCAGTCCGATCCTGGACACTCGTATCGATTTGGCTTCTAGTTTTCTTCAATCATTCCCAAGGTGCAAGCCCCATCTCCCAATCCACTTCCTTCCCTCCCAATACGTTTTCCCTCCACCATTTCCCTCCTAAATTCTCTCCCCCTTCCCCTAAAACTAATATTTCCCTCAACTATACCCACCTATAAATGCACCCCTCCTCCTTTCACCCACCACTACTCCTTACTCTCATACTCTCTCTCTATTCCAAATTTCTAGTGCCTAACCTCTGCTGATCCACATGGCCAACCAAGCCCACGCTCAAAAGTACAACTCTGTCATGTTCATCGAAGGAAATGACAACTATTGCTCTGATCAATAACAACGATGGTGTGAACGTTTTTTCAGCCAGACTCGTAACCTGCATATGGAGCACCAAGTGCGCTGGACCCAACTACCAAATTTTGTCACCAACCTGTTCATTATGAGGGGTTAGTGTCGGTACCTTAACGAGCACCACGATGTGGTTTGGTCAACCAAGGTGCGAGCCTTCTATGGGACCCTTGTTCATTCTGCTAATTTGTTTTTGAGGCACATGGGGACGGACAACGCATCCCTTTCTCCCTTGAGATTCTTTCCCGAAAACTAGCAGAAATGGATGTTTGGAATCCAATCAACTTCACGTACCCCCACACTCTCACCCCTGTCGAAAAAGCCGATGTCATTTCCCGTATAGAACCCGATGAGGTTTGGGCCACTGAAACATTTTTAGTAGGGTGGATGAGTGACAAGTATGTATCACGTTTCAAATCATATGCGCAAATATCCTACAAACCTCGAATGATTCCGCAATGCGACCCTGATAAACAACTCTTGTGTATCACCTTGTTTACCTCAACACCATGCTCAACCTGGCCCATATCATTTACACAAACATATTCTATGCAACCTTGGACAAAAAGGGTGTCACCCCTCTCCCGTATGTCCGGCTCACCACGTTTATACTAGCTGACATGCTCATTGTTCCTTCCAAATCCTCTTGGGCACGACACCTATACTAATAGGGAGCTACAATGGGAGATTATCCACGCCCGGAAGGTGGTGTAGGAGGCTAATGATGATGATGATGATATCGAGAAGGAGGACTTGGAGGATGATGATTCTGAGGGAGAAGTTGTTGGGGCCGACGACGTAAGCATGGGTGAGGGTGAAGAGGAAGAATACAATGAGGATGATGATTCTGATTTTAAGCCTTCAGGAGCCGAGGTTGATAGGCAATTTAGTGCTAAAGGAAAGATTAAATGGGTTCACAACCAAATACGACGATGAACGGGAGAGGATCATCGTATGTATCAGCGCGACACAAGCATGATGCACCATGACGCGACTCAGAATGTGTCTCTAATGTGCATTCACTCTAGGATCATGTGCAAGCCTATCGCGTTAGTAAGAAACTCGGTAAGTCGGGATTGTGTCCACAGGGAAAAAGGACAACGAAGTTGTAACGACGGGAAAAGACGAAGGAACCCCAACTGTGACTCTAAAAAGAAAGGAAAAATGATTTGGTTTTGAGAATGGATTACGACTAAATGCAATTGTGAAACTATGAAGAAATGCAATTATACTAAATTACCTAAAAGATGATTGAAATATGATTTGAAACTTTTTAGCTAAGTGATGAGAAAAACAGGACGGGAATACAATCCCCCAACCCTAGTGAATTGTAGTTATAATATTAATCATAAATTTAACTGATTAAATTGACCCGGAATTTAGTACTCCCAAGCATTACGTATATGAGGTTAAAGCCCGCGTCATACTTAATCTGAGGATGAGTAAATCGGTATCGCGATAGTAACCCTCGAATTGCATTCTAAATCGTCACGGTTACCCAGAGGCAAACGAGATATAAAGACCTACAATTGTTATGTTCCTACGCAATACGGTCGTATTCAATCACTAAATTCAGAGGATTAATGTTATACACATGCAATTAACACATCAGCCTGGGTTCATGTATCCCGGCCTTGGAAGATCTAGCCTAACATGCTAAAAGTAATGAAAATAGTGTTTGATGTGCAAGAATTCATGATTAATCTAAGGAAACTTATAAATTGATGTAGAATAGAATTGAAAAGAAGAAATAACTCACTAATCTCACCCAAGCAGTATTTGCATCAATTAATAAAACTGGTAATCAAATAAATTCTGAATAAAGCTTCAATCTTGGAATTAAAACTGGAAATTGTATCTAAACTAGGGTTTCTAGAAAAAGAGAGGAAAATTCACTAAAATTCTCCGTCCAAATAATAATAAGAAAACGGGTTTTTATACCCTCCAAGAATTCAGGAATATTAGCTGCACTAGGACTCTTTTCATAGAAGATCAGATTTTCAAATCTCGATACTCGGGCCGGTCCGAGCCTTAGGCGGACCGGTCTGCCTCCAAAGAAGATCGGTTCTTTTTATTTTGGGGCGTACCGGGCTGAGGGCGGACCGGTTCTTTTAATTTATGCCTTGTTCGGTTTGCTTTCGATCCGAGGTCTACTGGAGTTTGCACAGTGGACCGGTCCGGGGTGAGGGCGGACCGGTCTGCCTATTTGACTTTTTTTGCTCAACTTTGACTTCTCATATCTTTTGTTCCATGACTCCAATTGAGGTTTCTTTTCTTCCTATATGCTCATGAATGTGATATCTTCAACTTCTCTTTAGGTACCTCATCCGAATTTCGGGTGGAAATTACACTTTTGCCCTTTTGACTCTCCTTCTTATCTTTCTGGATTCTTCCGATTTCCTTCTTCCATTTCTTGACATCAACTACCTGTAACATCACTACGAAATACCAGAAACTCGGTGTACTCATTAGGATCAGTCAGTAGCAAGATTATGAGATAAGGTCAAATCGATTACGTTGTTCGGGGTGCTAAAAGTACCTAAATTAAGGGATAAATTATGAAGAATTTATGCCTAATCAACCCCCCTAACATAGAACTTTGCGCGTCCCGAATGTAAAAGAATCCTAGCAAGGCTCAATTCTTGAAAATCATTTATTGGGATAGATTACCTTTTTCACGGGCAAGCGATTGCATTTAGCGTATGCAACAAGCCTTTAAACCCCTAGGTCACCCTAGTAGGACGAGTTGTGTCTCGTGAGGGCTTGCAGAGAATATACCCACAAAATTCGACTCAAAGAAAATTCAAAATACGCAAAAATTGTACAATTCAAACTTTTCCAGAAAATAGTCATCATCAAGTCATATTTACAAGTCTCAAATTGTAGTGTATGTGCGAAGCCGAAAATATAACCGCCAATTTTCACCGATTGATCATTACGTTACTTATCTGAAAGTTCATTTTGATTTCAAATTCTCACGGAATCCTCTCTCAAACGAATCACTCGGAATGTGGCTATTCTCTCAGTATGCGTGATATAAAAAGTAAATATAATGGACGTAAAATCACGCATACAATTAGAAAGATGGAAATTTCATGGTGAAAGGATCTCATCAATGGATTACGGCTTTAAAAATGGGAACATTGCTTCTTATTCGCGCACTTAATCTACTTTATTATCTTTTGCTGTATTAGCTCTCCACGCGGTAATCAATTTTGCAATTTGGACTCGGTTAGGACTTTTTTGGGGTTTAAGGTATATTGGGTAAAATAAAAAATGTAGGGAAAGTTGGAATTGGAAAACTTATTTATGATGTCCATTTGTGCTTTTTTCGGGCTATTGCTCATTTTTTTTCTTCTTTTTCTCTATTTTTTCTGTTTTTTCAATTCTTTTCTTTTCTCACTATTTTTGTTGAGCATATTTATTTTTTTCTTGCCCCTTTATATGCACTTTCCGGACTTCATTCTGAATTTTTTCATTTCTCACAATTCCGGGCTATTTGGGTTTTTCGGGTTATCAAACGAAAGGGACAATTTGTTTGGCTCAAATTGGGTTACAAAAGGGGTAATTTTTTGCTACTTTTTCTGGCCAATATTTTTGGATGACAAACGAGGGCCTACTTCATTGTCCAAAATACCAATTGCGTTACCATATGTGTTTCGAGGTGAATTTTAGTTTAGAGATCAATTTTGGCACGTTTTTCAAAGAAATATCACACACGTTTTTCATAACCGATCAAAATGAAAGGGTTGAGATCCTCGATGAATTTTTAGGCGCTGAAAAGAACTTTGAGTTAACAATTAACTCAGATTGATTTAAAAACTCACATAAAGTGATAGGCTCGAATCTCACCGGGTTTGCTAATCTCCACACTTATTCGTTAAGTCGTCAATTTTCGCTCAATTTCCATCTTTAGTCAATTTCAGCTTTGTGTATGTTGAATTTTACCAATTTGAGATTTTAAACCGACTTTTAATGATATTTTTGAAAATTTTTAATTCCAATTTTTATATATTTTGAACAAAAATATTTTTGGATTTTTCAAAATTTTATGATTTTTTTGGAAATTTCTGGGCATTTTTGAAAATTTGTGAAGTTTTAGAAATATGCACTTGTGACCCCCCTAGCTTAGACTTTTGCATTGTCCTCAAGAAAAAAGGACTAAAATCTAAATAAGGCAAAATAATAAGTGCGATAAATAAAACAAAAAAATGGAGAAAATGCAGTTTTTATTACAAACAAGACTGTGGTAAAATTACAAGGAAAAGCATACAAACTGTGAACAGGAAAAACAAATAAAAAGCTTCCAGAACCACATCAAGTTTCACTAGGACGGGGGATGGGAAGAACCGGGCACGTCGGGGCCATAGGGGTTATGGTAATAGGATGGAAGTGGATCATTAGGATCCTCTTGGCGTCGATAAATGTCCGCTTGGAAGCGGAGAACTAAGCTCATGTCACGACGATAGTCGGTCAAAAAGTTGCCGAAGTTCGTTTCAAGCGCTGACATGCGGTTTGAGAGATCGCTTTCTGCCCACTCAAAATTTGGATTGTCCTCCTCATCCGCCGACTCCTCGTCCGGACCGATATCCCCCATTTCGACATCCTCACCGGCGGCCTCTTCTTCTTCTTCACTCTCGTTCGGGGCAGCCTCTTCTTCACTATCACCTCCTCGCCTAGCCCGTAGGACAGCTAGCTGTTTGGCGCTCTTGGTGCGGGGGCCCTTGTCCAAAAGGACCGGGAATGCGAGTATGATCGAGCGGCGCCGCTATGCCAGCATCCTTGAGGATAAAAGTGATCAAACGGGCATAGGGAAGTGGGGCTTTACCCTTCTCATCCAAGGACGCATTAATGATATCGCCGTATAAAGTGCGGGCCAAATGGATGGAAGTGTGGGGGTCAAAAAAGTGATAGGTCAAAGTGGCTTGTCGGGGCTGCATGGCGGAATCGTTGGACGTTTGTAGTATGTTGGTGCACACAATCTGGAAAGTGAGGCGTGCCTTCTCGTTAAGGCGTCCAACGGCGACGGTTTGCCTTGAGCAATCCATATTTGGTGCAATGCGGGCCATGACAATATGACCGAGGGGACGTTTCGTGGATAGGTGAATTCTTGAACGTCCGGAACGTCGTACTTGGCCAACTAGGCCGTGAGATGAGGCAAAGAAAATGGGATGACATTCCCATCCATGTAAGCTTGGGCCTCGAATTGGCCCGTCCGAACTAGGGTGCCGTAAAAGGAGCGGACTTCGGTTGCCCAAACCGCTTCGTAGGGTTCGTTGAGGAATTGACAACAGCCCCAAGCCATGAATAGGGCGGTAACGGAGTTGGGCATCCTATCCCATTGGACAGCGTGCTCCATATGGAGTTTGCGGTCCAAACTGAAGAATTGATGGCACCATCGCTCCTCCTGGCGGGAGCGGAACTCACCATGACCGGAGGATTGGATGTCGGTGGAGTCATACTTGGTGGGGGCAACGCGTGGGGCCATGGAAATAGGAGGGATTTTTTCTTAGAAGACTAGAGCGTGAGAAGAGAGGATTTGGGTTAAAGGTGTGAAGAGAAAGGGAGGGTATTGGTGTGTATTTATAGGTGAAGGGGGAGTGTAGGGGTTGGAATTGGAGGGAAAGGGTTTGGAGGGAAAATGTGGTGAATTTGCGATGGAAAGGTTGGGGTTGGGAATTGGGAAAACGGATTAGAGGGAATGAATGGGATTGGGGAGAAGGGGGGTGAATCTTGGGAAGGGGATAAAATAGACCTGCAGAAGGCGGACCGATCCAGGGTAGGGGCAGACCGGTCCGGGTACTTAAATATTCAGAAAATCCGACTAACGGACTAGTCCTTTTTAAAATTTAAAGAACCGGTCCGGGAGTGGATCGGTCCGGCCTTAAATTAAAGGAACCGATCTGGCCCAGGGTTTTTGTGCTGGATTTTCCCTTAACTTAATTTCGATCTCTCTTTTTCGAAAATTTTCACTTTCACAACATACTCCCTATCAATCTGGATTAAAACCCTCTCGATTTCTCTGGTCAACACCCTTTGACTCGATACTCCTGAAACACACGAATGCTTTTCCCAAATGAAACCCAGTCCTATCGACGCTCACTACACGCACGACTCTCACAACACACACGACTCTCACCCCATACTCGTCGGGGGTGCGACGACCTCGCTGTAATAGCTCACTCTACCTCGTAAATGGGGTCCGACAACCAGACGGTGTCGACTTCTTCCGCACACGCCTCTAGATATGGCTTTAGGCGTTCTCCATTCACTTTGAATGTATTTCCCCCTTTTAAATTATCTAATTCAACAGCTCCATAGGGGAAGACATTCTTCACAACGAACGGGCCAGACCATCGTGACCGCAACTTTCCCGGAAAGAGATGAAGCCGAGAGTTGTAGAGAAGAACTTTTTGCCCTGGAAGAAACTCTTTCATCGAATGACGCTATCATGAGCGAGTTTCTTCCTTTCTTTGGAAATTTTAGCATTCTCATACGCATCATTGCGTAGTTCTTCTAACTCATTCAATTGAAGCTTGCGGGCTTCACCGGCATTGTCCATGGGATAATTCAATTACTTAATCGCCCAATACGCCTTGTGTTCTAGCTCAATGGGAAGATGTCAAGGTTTTCCATATACAAAGTGGAAAGGGTACATGCCGAGTTGATTCTTATATGCGGTACGATAGGCCCATAGCTAATCGTTCAATCCAAGTTACCAATCTTTTCGGGTAGTATTGACGGTATTTTCAAGAATGTTCTTGATTTCCCGATTTTCTAGTTCGGCCTGCCCATTCGTTTGCAGGTGATAAGTCGTTCCAACCTTGTGAACGATGCCATACTTTCTCATGAGCTTCGTGAATGGCCTATTACAAAAGTGCGTGCCATTATCAGTAATTATCGCTTTCGGTGCACCGAAGCGGGAAAGTATGTGTTCCTGTAGGAACTTTATCACTACTTTGTTGTCAGTTGTCTTGGTAGCTATAGCTTCCACCCATTTAGAAACGTAGTCTACCACAAAAAGGATGTATAGGAAACCAAAGGACGGGGGGAAAGGGCCCATGAAGTCAATACCCCAACAGTCGAAGATCTCAATCATGAGTATGGGGGTAAGAGGCATCATGTCTCGTCGGGTAATGGCCCCCATCCCTTGGCACCTATTGTAAGATTTTCAAGCAGCATTCACATCCCGGAATATTGTGGGCCAATAGAGGCTGCATTGTAGAATTTTTGCGGCCGTCTTTTTGGTCGAAAAGTGGCCTCCACAAGCTTTCAAATGACAAAACTGGATGACTTTCGGGATTTCGTCATCCAGTACACATCGTCGGATGATTTGGTCATCGCAATATTTAAAAAGGAATGGATCGTCATAGAAGAACATGTGCGACCAAGTAATAAACCTCTTCTTATCTTGCGGTGTCCAATCGGGAGGGACGGCTCCCGTGACAAGATAGTTCACTATATCCGCAAACCAGGGCAAAGAAGAGGTAGCAAAAAGTTGCTCATCCGGAATGTATTCGTCTATGGGTACGGGATCACTAGGTACGTCGTACGAAAGTCGTGATAAGTGGTCGGCAACGACATTTTCTACTCCTTTCTTCTCTTTGATGGAGATATTGAACTCTTGTAGGAGTAGGATCCACCTTATGAGGCACGGCTTGGCATCTTTCTTGGCAAGTAGGTATTTCAAAGCCGCATGGTCGGTGAAGCAAGTAATGGGAGAACCGATGAGATATGACTAGAATTTATCAAGGGCAAAGACTACCGCTAGCGACTCTTTCTCCGTGGTAGAGTAGTTGAGTTGTGGTCCGGTAAGAGTCTGGATAGCGTAGTAGATGACATAAGCCCGCTTATCCTTTCTTTGGCCCAAAATAGCCCCGATTGCATAATCTCTAGCATCACACATAAGTTCGAATGGTAAGGACCAATCCGGAACTTGCATGATGGGAGGAGACACAAGCATGGTTCTTAATTTTTCAAAAGAGCATTGACATGCTTCCGTCCACTCGAATGGGGTATCCTTCATGAGTAGGTTGCTTAAGGGTCTAATGATGGTGCTAAAGTCCTTAATGAACCTTTGATAAAACCCCGCGTGACCCAAGAATGAGCCCACGTCCTTAAGCAATTTTGGTGGGGGAAGATCTGCTATGACATCTATCTTTGCCCTATCAACTTCTATTCCCTTGGATGATACTATGTGGCCAAGAACTATTCCCTCGGTGACCATGAACTGGCATTTCTCCCAATTCAGCACTAATTTCTTTTCCACAAACCGGGCAAGTACTTTTTTCATCTTTCCAAAACAATGATCGAAAGAGGTGCCAAAAATGCTAAAATCGTCCATGAACACATCGAGTCCTCTTTCGACCATGTCGCTAAATAGGCTCAACATGCACCGTTGAAAGGTCGCGGGTGCATTGCACAAGCCAAATGGCATACGTTTGTAGGAAAACGTACCAAAAGGGCAAGTGAAGGTCGTCTTCTCCTGATCAAGTACATCCACCTCAATTTGGCTATATTCGGAATAACCATCAAGGAAGCAATAGTAAGGGTGGCCCGCCACTCTATCAAGCATTTGATCGATAAATTGCAAGGGGAAATGGTCTTTCCTAGTTCCCGCATTCATTTTCCGGTAATCAATGCAAACGCGCCACCCGGTGGTGGTACGTTGGGGAACTAGCTCTCCCTTAGCATTCTCGATCACTGTCATGCCTGACTTCTTTGGGATGACTTGAATAGGGCTCACCCACTTGCTATCCGAGATTGGGTAGATAATCCCGGCAGCCAATAATTTGGTAATCTCGATTCTCACAACTTCTTTCATGTTGGGATTTAGTCTTCTTTGCATTTCTCTAGAGGGCTTGACATCCTCTTCCAGATGGATCTTGTGAGTGCAAATCAAAGGACTTATCACCTTCAAATCAGCAATGCACCAACCAAAAGCACTTTGGTGCTTCCTCAATATTTTCAACAATTTACCCTCATACTCTTCGTCTAGGCTAGAGGAGACAACAACAGGAAATGTATCATCCTCTCCTAGGTATGCATATTTAATATGGGAGGGGAGTTTCTTCAACTCGAGGGTTGGAAATTTTTCACTGGAGGGAACCATGCGTGTATCCCTCGGAGGTAACTCCTCGAATCTAGAAAGCCAATTAACATCTCTCATGTCCTCGTCCGACGCACTCTCATCGAGTAACTCACTCAACCCCCTAACCTCCCTCTCGAAGTCAGTGTACGTCCCCTCACTCTTGTGTCTCGCCGCTAAACAGGACCCTAAGGCGTCGCCACAGTAATTCTCCTCAAAGTACTCCTCTACTATCTCATCTATGAAGCTCACCGCATGAAAATCAACTTCCTCCCCTGTATGTTGGGCTATGTGGAAGATGATGGTTTCCAATGTCATGTTCCCAAAGGTGAGTTGCATTCGTCCATTCTATGTATTGATGATTGCATTAGTCGTAGCTAAGAATGGGCGCCCAAGGATGATGGGAACATGGTTGCTCGAGTTGAAGGAGGGCTCCGTGTCCCAAATGACAAAATCTACTGGGAAGTAGAAAGTGTCAACTTGGACGATCACGTCCTCGACTATGCCTCTTGGGATCTTCACGGTTCGATCCGCTCATTGGAGAGTGACCTTTGTGGGCTTGAGGTCACCCAAATCAAGTTGCCTATAAATGGAGTAAGGGAGTATGTTTACACTTGCCCCCAAGTCAAGTAAGGCTTTTTAAAAAAAAAATCTCCAATGATGCAGGAAATGGTGGGTGCACCGAGATCTTTAAATTTAGGCGGGAGATCATTTAGTAGAATGGAACTCACGTTTTGTGCTAGAAAGACATTCTTCTTTACCTTCATCTTTCTTTTTACCGCCAACAAGTCTTTGATGACTTTAGCATAAGCTGGAATTTACTTAATGGCATCGAGGAAATGTTAATTCATCTTTACTTTCTTTAGCACTTATAGCACGTCCTAACGTGGGTTTCCTTTATAAGAGGGAATCAACTTGTGAGGAAACGGTGCCGCGGAGTGTGGTTTCACTACTACCTCTTGCTCACTAGTGTCTTCTTTGTCACTCTCATTCAAGGGGACATCTTCGGCCTCTTTCGTGCTGGGCGAAATCTCCTTGTCTTTCGTTGTGTCGTGTGGAGGAGGTGGTAAATCAACGACTCTCCCACTACGAAGAGTGGTCACAGCTTGACATTGCTCCTGATGTTCAGTGGAGGTGGAGCTAACACTAGTTTGACCTTGGGGAGGTCGTTGGCCTTGGGCAGGAAACTTGCCCTTCTCTTGGACACTCAACGAGGATTGTATCTTTGACAGACTTACATTTATGTCGCCAATCAGACGATCATATTTGGCATTGGTTACGGTCTGGCTTGCGATGAATTGATTCATGGTATCCTCGAGAGTTCTTCGCGGTGGCGGGATATACGCTCCTTGAGGTGGTGGTGCTTGCACATGTCCTTGCATGTGTGGATCTTGTTGAAAGTGTTGTGGTGGAGGAGGGACAACATGTGAAGGAGGGTTCATTGCGGCATGTTGTTGCCCATAGTTAAAACTGGGATGGTTTTTCCATGAAGGGTTATATGAATTCCCGTGCGGTGCACCGAAATTACCCTTAAATTCTCATATACCACTAACTTGCTCCTGAAGCATTACTTTCTAGGCGGGTATAGTCGGGCATTCCTCAGTTGAATGACCCGCCTCACAAATCGCACACACCTTCTCGACGGGGGTTTGTATTGATCCAACTGGTCCTTTGCCATATATCTCGCATAGGTTTCAAAATCCTTTCTCAAGGGTATCCAATCGACTGTCCATCATATAATTCTTATCTACGTGAAATAGGTCAGATGCCGACGGAGTAGTGGTCACTTGACGATTTCGATTTTGAGCGTTAGGATCAGATGTGTCCCAGGATTGGGTAGTCTCGGTGACATACCTCAGGTGAAGCTCAGCATCGTGGGCGTCTAAGTCGACAAAAGGACCACTTCCCATAGTTTCAACAAGTTGCTTGGAGTTAAGACTCAACCCATTATAGATAAAAGAGAGTATTTGCGCTGAATCAAATCCATGATAGGGGCATGAAGTAACTAACTCATTGAAACGCTCATAACATCGATGAAATGGATCATTTTTAGATTGTCTGAACGCTTGAATTTGAGCCTTTATGGAGATTGTTCGATGTGTTGGGAAGAATTTCTTGAGAAATCTCGATTGCAACTGGTTCCATGATGGAATCGAGCTCGGAGGTAAATACCATAGCCCGGTCTTAGCTTTATCTTTGAGCGAGAAAGGGAGGGTTTGAGACGGATCACCTCTTGGGTGCAAGTTTGATCATTGAGAGTATCGCACACATCCTAAAATTCCCTAATATGGAGATATGGCTTTTCAGAATCCATACCATGATAATGTGGTAACATCTGGATCATCCCATTTTTGAAACGGAATTTCCCGGCATTATACGGGAGTATAATGCATCCTGGAGTGACAGTGCGCTCGGGATATAAGAATTCTCTTAGCGGGTGATATGGGGGCTTTACCTCACCGGCAGCTGAACTACCGTGTTGCGACATCTCTCTCTCACTTAACCACTCGGTGCTCTCACTTGGTGTGCTCGACGTGTGCTCGAAGGTGTGTCCTAAGAATAAGAACGAAGTTTTATTTGAGATTGAGTGTGACAGTGTGGGAGGTCGAATCCATAACTGTTTGCCGTTTGGAGTGTGGGGGCTATCGGGATTATCCTCAACAATTGGATTTTCGTGAATGTTGGTTGGAGTATTATGTGGTGTGGGAGTGAGTTCAGAAGTTTGCATTAATGGCCTGTGAGAGATGATTGTGAATCTTTGTGTGATTTTTAAGTTTTTTATGTTTTTGGATTATTGGAAATTTTTGGTCAAAGCTTTGGATTGACTCGATCTAATCCTAAGTCTACATAATTCCCCGGCAACGGTGCTAAAAACTTGACGCAACTCAGAATGTGTCTCTAATGTGCGTTCACTCTAGGCTCAAGTGCAAGCATGTCGCGTTAGTAATAAACCCGGTAAGTCGGGATCGTATCCACAGGGAAAAGGACAACGAAGTTGTAACGATGGGAAAAGACGAAGGAACCCTAACTCTGACTCTAAAAAGAAAGGAAAAATGATTTGGTTTTGAGAATGGATTACGACTAAATGCAATTTTGAAATTATGAAGAAATGCAATTATACTAAATTACCAAAACGATGATTGAAATATGATTTGCAACTTTTTAGCTAAGTGATGAGAAAAACAGGACGGGAATACAATCCCCCAACCCTAGTGAATTGCAGTTATAATATTAATCATAAATTTAACTGATTAAATTGACTCGGAATTTAGTACTCCCAAGCATTACGTATACGAGGTTCAAGCCCGCGTCATACTTAATCTGAGGATGAGTAAATCGGTATTGCGATAGTAACCCTCGAATTGCATTCTAAATCATCACAGGTACCCAGAGGCAAACGAGATATAAAGATGTACAATTGTTATGTTCCTACGCAATACGATCGTATTCAATCACTAAATTCAGAGGATTAATATTATACACATGCAATTAACACATCAGGCTGGGTTCATGTATCCCGGCCTTAGAAGATCTAGCCTAACATGCTAAAAGTAATGAAAACAGTGTTTGATGTGCAAGAATTCATGATTAATCTAAAGAAACTTGTAAAGTGATGTAGAATAGAATTGAAAAGAAGAAATAACTCCCTAATCTCACCCAAGCAGTAATTACAACAATTAATAAAACTGGTAATCAAATAAATTCTTAATAAAGCTTCAATCTTGGAATTAAAACTGGAAATTGTATCTAAACTAGGGTTTCTAGAAAAAGAGAGGAAAATTCACTAAAATTCTCCGTTCAAATAATAATAAGAAAATGGGTTTTTATACCCTCCAAGAATTCAGGAATTTCAGCTGCACTAGGACTCTTTTCGGAGAAGTTCAGATTTGCAAATCTCGATACCCGGACCGGTCCGGGCCTTAAGCGGACCGGTCCGCCTCCAAATCGGATCGGTTCTTTTTATTTTGGGGCAGACCGGTACGAGGGCGGACCGGTTCTTTTAATTTTTTCCTTCTTTGGTTTTCTTTCGATCCGAGGTCTACTGGAGTTTGCACAGCGGACCGGTCTGGGGTGAGGGCAGACCGGTCTCCCTATTTGACTTTTTTTTCTCAACTTTGACTTCTCATATCTTTTGTTCCGGGACTCCGATTGAGGTGTATTTTCTTCCTATGTGCTCATGAATGTGATATCTTCAACTTCTCTTTAGGTACCTCATTCGAATTCCGGGCAGAAATTACACTTTTGCCCTTTTGACTCTCCTTCTTATCTTTCTGGATTCTTCCGGTTTCCTTCTTCCATTTCTTGACATCAAATACCTGTAACATCACTACGAAATACCAGAAACTCGGTGTACTCATTAGGATCAGTCAGTAGCAAGATTATGAGATAAAGTCAAATCGATTACATTGTTCGAGGTGCTAAAAGTACCTAAATTAAGGGATAAATTAGGAAGAATTTATGCCTAATCACACCACCTTCAAGCCCAGATGTATCGCATGTCCTTCGGTGCACCTCCCTCGAATTTTTTCAATGACCCGTACGACCCAAATGCTACCGGAACTTCTCACCCTCCCCCTCAATAGGTTGTTTTATCTAGGTTGCTCTTGTACTGTTTCACATTTCCTTTTTCCACTGTTTTGTTTGCTTTCTATATATATAATGAAAATTGGATTACCGATCTTGTGTGTTCTATGCTTGCTTTTGTATATTGCATTTTGTACTTTGTTCCATTATTGTTGTTTATATCTTTAATTTATCTTTTAGTCCCTTTTGCATCGGGACTTTGCAAAATCTAAGTTAGGGGGGTACGCATGCGCTTTCAAATTTCACAAAGTTCAAAATGTCCAAAAAAAACAAAAAAAATTAGAAAATTTGCAAAAAAACTGAAAAATTCTGAAAATAATTCAAAAAATAGTTTTCATTGAAATAAATAAAAATTGGAAAAAATAGAAGCCCAAAGACCCCTTGCCTACAAAAGGTTCCATATTCGTGAGATCAAGCATCCTCCACGACCCATGCTTGCATACGCACGATGGCGAGGTAAACATGGATCGCGAATAACACATTGAATGGCGTGCTTTGGCATTTGCGCGCTCCTGACACAGGCTTGTGGGCACCTGACCGGGCGGAAAAAGTGTGTTCGTGTGAGGACACAATCGTTGTGTGTTTCGCCGCCGCAATACAAAAAAAAACTAATATACTACTACACTTGCCAGGCAAGTAAAGCGGTAAGTCAGGTATCGTAAGAAATCCACAGGGAGTGATTAAATTTTAGATGTTAATTGTTTTAAAACTTCATGAATAAAAATGGTGTAAAAGAAATAAGAAAAGGTGATGGGTGGTTATGGTGGAAAAACAAAAGAGAAGTTAACGCTAAATTAAAGGAAAGCGAGGATTGGGATCGCATACACACATTCACGGGCTAAACAACTACTAATTAGAATTTCGATTCGAAAACATTTAATCGATCATTTTCAATTAAGCATAAACATCACGCAATAAGGAATTTAAGCCAAAGTTGCGAGATTAAACATTTAATAAAAAATGGTCACACGCGGATTAAATTCGGATTATCGCTATAAACACTAAAGTTGCGTGAAAAATAAAGTTAAACGCATAACAATCCAACTTTAATACACGCGGTTTCAATTAAATGTAATTTTACACGAAACCCTAACTTTCGAGGTCCAAACCCGTAAATGGCGGAACGAAATCCCGACCCTATTTATCTACGGACAAATCATGCAAATAAACTAAATTAAACTAATTAAATTAAGAAAGCAATAAATAAAGCAAGTAAACTAATTAACAAAGCATGTAAATTATCTAGAAAGCAAGAATTAATGGAAAACAAGCTATATTAATGGTAGGGGAGATGAATAGTCAACATACAAACCAATTAGATTGGCAATCCAAAGAGAAATGAAGAAGAACCATCCAAAACCCTCAAAACCCTAACTATTCTAACCTAAAATCGTGTATGGGCTACTCTCCCTTCTTATTACAAAAAAATTGGCTTATATAGTACGTTGGAATAAAAATAAAGAAGAAAGAAAAGAAAGGAAAATATCTGCAGAAAAGAGAGCATCGATCGATCGACCCTTTTGGTCGATCGATCGACCAAGGCAAAAATTCGGCAAATTAGAATGGTCGATCGATCGACCAAAGGGGTCGATGGATCGATCAAGCAGGGTAGATTGCAGCAGCCTACTGCATTCCTCTTTTCTTCTTCTCCTTCTCCTCTTTTGCTTTCCTTATTTTTCCTCCGCAAGAATCGCCGTAACTTCATCGTTATGCATCGGAATCGCGCACCGTTCACTGCCACGCGAAGCTAGCGAGGAGGGATACAACTTCCGTGAGATGTCAGGCCAGGTACCCAATCTGTCAAAAGACTAAAATGCCCTTGCGCGTGCGATAGTGTACGGAACTTCACCGGAATGCGTCTGAACTTCATACTAAGCATCCAAATACCTACAAAAGATCAATTAACCCCTGCAAAACATGTTAACATAGATATCCTATGTTGTCTGGTTAACGAGCATAAATATAGGGATTAAGATACCCGAGGGGTCTAATAACGCATAGGTTAATGGATGAAATACGCAATATTTGCATCGTATCAGCACCCCAATCGGACTGTCTTGAAACACATACCAAAGAGTTTGACATGTGTGCGAGTCAATGGGTGATTAAACCTATAAGGTGCAAGGAAGTTGATTGGTGGGATCCCCCTTATGGGGTGCACCACCGATCGACCTTGAGGGATGCATATGCCCTACGCCCATTTGCTGACCAGTAGTAGGGGTCTTCGAGCTCCCAAAGGCACGTGTCATTGGTTAAGCCTCACGGTGGATGAGCCGCACGGGCTGCCTTGAAGTACCATTCCCACTGAGCAGTGGGTAGAATCCTTTGGTGCACGACAGGGTTAGAAGTCTTTTCAACCACCACTTTTCGTGACGTCCATTATCGGGGACTCGCTTTTGGGCCAACCGTTCTCGAGAGCACGGGAGACCAATATCCGCCTGACTACCAATGTACCCAAGAATGGGAAAGTGGAAGGGGGGAATGGGGGACATCGATGCTCCCCGTTCGGATGTGGAACAGTGATGAGCCGGTCCTCCAATCGACTCGAGGTGTGGACCTGTGCGAATTAGGGCGGCGGCCAAAGCCCGTGCTGTTGATATGGAGACGCCGTCTCCTTGATCGTGGTTTAAATTTTTCAAAAATATCACCAAAATTTTGTTTGAAGTCTCAAATTTGTGAAATTTTGATTGCACTAAGACAAAATTGACCAAAGATGGAAATTGAGCGAAAATTGATGACTTAATGAATAAGTGTGGAGAGTGATCAACCCGGTGAGATTTCGAGCATTTCATTTTCTCTGAGTTTTTTAAAATCAAATCAAGTTAATGATTAAATCAAAGTTCAATTCAGCGTTAAAATAAGTCGTTGGGATCTCAATTTATTGTTTTGATCTGTTAGGGAATAGTGTGTGATGTGGCTCGGTATGCGTGCTTAAATATCTGTAAATTAAATTAATCTCGAGACGCATGTGGTAAAATGATTAGTGATTCGAACAATGAAGTTAGGCCCTCATTTGTCACCCAAAAAGATTTTCCATAAAAAGTTAGGAAAAAATTTCCCTTTGAAACCCAATCTGAGCGTAGTAAAATTTTCCCCTTTTCGTTTGGTAACTCTAAAAGCCATTTAGCCTAGAATTAAGAAAAATGGAAAATTAAGAAATTGAGTCCAAGAAGTGCATAAAAAGGGGCAAGAAAAGAAAAGAAAAATGTTCAATCAAAATACTAAGTAGAAAAAAAGAGAAAATGAGCAAAAGCCCGAAAAAGAACTAACAAACTTCAAAAGGTAATTTTCCAATTTCGAGCGTTCTAATTATTACCATGTTCACCCAATACAGCTTAAAATCTCGAAAATTTCCTAACCATGTCCGGAATGCAAAATTGATTACGGCGTGGAGAGTTTAAACATGAAAAGATAATAAAAGAGATTAACCGGTGTGTATAAGAGGCGATGTTACCGCTTTCCTAATGACCGTAACCCAATGATGAGATCCTTTCACTGCAAAAATTCTATCCTTTCAACTTTGTGTGCGTGATTTTATGTCCAATGCATTTACTCCTTATATCACGCATACCGAGAGAAAATAGCCACATTTCGAGTGATTCGTTTGTGAGAGCATTCCGTGAAAAATTGAATCAAAATGAATTTTTGAAAAGTAACGTAATGATCAATCGGTTGAAATTTGAGGTTAATTTTTGGCTTCACACACACAATAGATTGAGACTTTTGAATACAAATATATGGTGATTATTTTTTAAAAAGTTTGAATTATACAATTTTTAGGTATTTTGAATTTTATTTGAGACAAAAATGAATTTTGTTGGTATATTCACTGTAAATGCTCACGACACATAACTCATCCTACTAGGGTAACCTAAGGGTTTAACGGCTTGTTGCATACGCTAAATGCAATCGCGTGCCCGCGAAAGTGGTATTCTATCTTAATAAAATGATTTTCAAGAGTTGAGCCTTAGCGAAGTTCTTTTACATTGCTTGGGACGCGTAAACTTCTAAGTTAGGGGGTTTGATTAGGCCTAAATTCTTCTGAATTTATCACGTTAACTTAGTAGCTTTTAGCACGCCGAATAATGTAATTCGTATTGATTTATCTCATTCATATGCCACTGATAATTCCCACATAGTGTCTCAATTTTTGTGTATTTTCCATGTTATTTATAGAGATTTAATGCAAGTGAAGAGAAGAGGAATCCAAAGTCGAAAAATCAACAAAGGAAGGAATGTTAGAGGGCAAAATGGTCAATTCACATCGAGAGTTTGGGCGAGGGACCAACATGGAAGTTGAAGACCTCGAGTCTACAAGCGTGTTGGAAGAAAAAGAATCGCAATTCGAGCATCGAATCCGAAGTTACGGAGATTCAAAGATGAGCAAAAAATCAAGAAAATAGAAGAAAGAAAGATTTCCATGACCGGACCGGACCGGCCATGCTCAAAACCGAACCGATCCGGAGGTGATTTGAACTCTGTATGAAATTAAACACCGGACCAATCCAGATAATGATGAAAATGAATCGGCCCGATGCCCTTAGGAGCCCCGCATAAAAATGAGGCCCGGACCGATCCGTTTAAAGAAGAAGCCAAACCAATCCAGATTCTTCCAGACCGAATCGAAGAATTCCCACCGAACTAGTCTGGTTGAGATTTTCCCAGATTTTTCATTTCTAATTTAGAGTTTTACTTGGTTCAAACTCTTGTAAATTTCTTGGTGTATTTATATTGACTTATTGTCAAACATTAAGAGGTTGTAATAATATTAGTTTTAAAAAGGGTCTTGCATTCAAGATCCCTAGTTTTGAAGATTTGTTGCAACTAATTCAAAATTCAATTTTATTTCAAGATTTTCTTTATTTCAAGTAACATTTAGTTTTTTATTTCAATTTCCTTCGTTGTTAGTTTAATTAGTTCTTAATTCCCATTTTTCCATTCTCAATTTAAAAAAAATTCTTCTCAAATTTTTGAAATTAGTCATGAATTCCTGCACTTTAAAAATTGAGTTTTTATTGAATTTAAACATGTCCAACTAAGTTTTTAAGGGTTAGGGGTGCATGAACCTAACCCGATGTAATTTACCCATGTAGAATCTTATTTGCACTAGGTAATTAGGGGTATTTATGTATGTAATATGCGTGTAGCTATTCAACACCGTTTTATTTTTTCCTTTGATTATGTATTTTGCGAACTTGTATCCTCATATATGTAACGCTTAGGATTAATAATGATCAGATTCAATTAAAATTTTAATTCAAAAGTCTAGCATTATATACGGTAAATATATTAGGGTTCGGGGGATTGTAACCCGACCTATCTTTCCCTTATTCATATTTCATTCATTCAGTAGATTTGTTCTTTGCATTTAGTTTAGTTGGTAGTTAATTTGAGTTTATTTATAGTTAGTAGTTTTTCCATTCATCCTAATCACCTTTTCCATTTCTTTCGAGAGTCAATTTTAGGGTTAGTCATTTGTTCCTTGTCGTTACGATTACTTATCCTAGTTCCCTATGGAGACGATCCCTAGTTACTGGGTTTATTAGTAATGCGGTAGGCTTGAACTTGAGCCTATATAGCATTCACACTATATACACATTTATGGTCGCGTCAGATACCGAGCAAGAGAGAAAATTTGGGTTTGTATATATATATATATTGGATATATTGGTCGCTTGTGTCAGTGTGGATCAGTTGAGTTGAGGATCAGTAGGGTGTTTAATGATTCACCCTACCCTTCACAACCTTTTGCTCAACGTATCTGGATCTTACCACAACAAAAAACAAATCTCTTGACTCACTTACTTGTGGAACTACAATTGACCCATTAAAAGACCGCCTCTTCATGATTCTGTATGTCGTGATCCTATTTGCTCTGTAGTGTCCATAATAACTAGCATATGGGGTTGATGTTTCCTGATTACCAGCATGGGTTGACCCATTGATGGTGGTACTTAAGCTCCGAAGGGGGAATACTGAAAACCCCTACCATTACAAGTGACCAACTTCATGACCTGATTGATCGAGGGATGCGTGTAAGAAAAATTTCTTAGCAGATTTATCAATATCTATGGAAGTTGTGTTTGGTTTTCGACATTGACAAAAAATTAAAAGTTTTCCATCTTGTAACAACACATACTTTTAGTAACAAACCAATTTTTTACTTACTAACATTATTTTACCATTATTAATTTATTACCAAATTTGCGTTCCTTATTGATTTTAGTTTACAAATTATAAAAAAATAAGAAAAATATTTGTAGCTGTTTCTTCCCTCCAAATGAAAAGACCTTGATTCACATTTTTACACTTTGGTCCAACGCCTCTCTTCCCTCCTAACGAAAAACCATAATTGTGGAATTCGTGTAATGGAATTTATGTATGTAGAGGCCTCACAAGGCATATCCAGTTGAGCTACCTCACTTTCATTCGTCGGATAAATCCAGACACGCAACACTTGTTCGCCCATGAATTGGCAAAATGTAAGACTTCACTTTTTTATGATATCACCTATGTTGAGCACTTTGATATCAATTTTCTAAAAAAATGTTCAACAATCCAGTTTATTTTGTTTGAAAGTGTACGAAAAGGACAACTAACAACTTGGAATTTGGTGTAGATAGGGACTGACTATTTTAGTATTGCTTATTTGGGATTTTGGTGCATATTTGTCAATATCTATTCAAGCACAATTATTTTGTTTGAATAGTTTTAGAGGCCCACTATTTTAGGTCATATAATTCATTTCTAAGGCCAATGGTTGTCCACTTAGACGCCTATTGACTCATCTACAGGTTGTTTTCCTGTTGACTAGTATTTCTTTGTTTGTATCTAAATGCATGATTGTTTTCTAGCTGTAATATATGTTTATGAAATTCTCGTCTAAAGTCATAAATACGTTAACTGGTGTTTTCTATTCAAAAGTATAAAAAAAATTAGTGTACAACCATGTCATAACATGTTGAGTATGATACTAATGAATTAAGGCCTAGTTTGATTGCGCAAATTATTTGATTATGACTATGTTTGGTTGAGTAAATTGTTTAATTAAGTAAATTGGTTCATTGTGAATCAGTGAATTCAATTTAATGTATTTGAAACGAGTTTAAATGCAATTTTACGCGATGTTTAGTAATCTAAAATTGATGTTAAGGTTCAATCAGAAGATAAATTAAAAATGAATGGTGATTGAGAGAGAGAGAGAGAGAGAGAGAGAGAGAGAGAGAGAGAGAGAGAGAGAGAGCACACACAGACGGAGAGGGATAGGTATGACCATATGTGAAATGCTCATATTTTAAATGGATGCATTTCACGTTTTTAGTGAAATGCTCCAATTTCAGATTTTACACATAAGCTAAAATGGGACAATAAATGAATCATTGCATTAATGAAACCAAACACAATTATTGTAAATGAGTCAATTTATAAATGGATCAATCTATAAATTTGGGACAACCAAACGGGGACTATATAAATTGGTTCATTGTGAATTGCAAATGAGTGGATTGAAATGAGTTTAAATCCAATTTTTCGTGGCCCCGTTTGGTTATCTGTAAATTGCACCATTTATAAATTGAACCATTAATTATGTTTGGTTCTATTAATTAAATGATTTATTAAGGCAATGTTTGGTTGCACAAATTATTTAATTATATAAATTGGTTCATTGTGAATTAATGAATTGCAAATGGATGGATGTGAAATGAGTTTAATCCAGCTTTACGCGATGTTTGGTAATCTGAAATTGATGTTAAGGTTCAAGAAGAAAAAAATAAATGCAAATGAAGATTGAGAGAGATTACCGACAGGGATGAGCATATGTGGAATTCTCGTATTTCAAATTGACGCATTTCACATTTTTAGTAAAATGTTCCAATTTTCATATTTTACACATAAGCTAAAATGAAAAAAAAAATAATGAATTGTTTCATTAATGAAAGCAAACATAATTAATGAGCTAATTTGTAAATGGGCCAATTTATAAATGATTCAATTTACTATTTTGGGACAACCAAATGCGACATAATTGACCCATTTTATCTCATGTGTAAAATATGAAATTAGGGCATTTCACAACAAATGTAAAATGCATCCATTTGAAATAGGAGCATTTCACACATGCTCATCCCTATTCGTAAGCTCTCTCTATGTGTGTCTCTCTCTCTATCTCTCTCAAAATCCATTATTTTTATAACTTTGTTTCTAATTGAACCTTAACATCAATTTTATTTTATAATTTCACATGTGTTGAGCACTTTGATATCAATTTTGTAAACGATGTTCAACCATTTTATTTGTTTGAAAATGTAAGAAAATGACAAATAAAAACTAGTAATTTGGTTCCGATAGGGACTGGGTTTGAATAGTTTTAGAGGCCCACTATTTTAGGTCTTAGAATTCATTTTTATAGAAAGTGGTTGTCCACTTTGATTGTCATTAGCTCGTCTACGGCTTGCTGTCGAATTGATTAGTTTTAGTGTACAATTGTATTGATGGTTGTTGTTGTAGAACTTGAACTCGTCTAGAGGTTGTTGTCCAATTGATTCATTTCCAAGGACAAGTTTGGTATGACTTTTTCATGTTTTTTTTTTTAAATGCAAATTGTACACAGCTATGGGTGTAGGTTGTTTTGGCAAGCTGAACGCAAATTTAAGATACTACATTGCGTCTTTGGCAGTCTACATAGCCCATTCCATTTTGCATTTTCACATTGAATATTTAACTTTACAATTTTATGTTCCCTCACCTCTCAAACATTTATTTAGCTTGTCTATAGCTTAAAGGTTGGTTCCTAATTTGAATAAATACATAAAATATATCACCTTAGGCTTTGTGATAACTTGACTTTTGGGTATGTAAATGTCGTTGTTGTTGAAAGCCAAGTTAGTCAAAACCTCAAATACCTACAAATAATAATAAACTCAAGTGTAGAGGTAAGTAAGGGTATCAATCAACTTTCTAGGGAGTAAGCTAGAGACAAATTCAATTGTAATTCACTTTTTATTTTCTTTTTGTGCTTTTTCACTTTTTCTAATTTTTTTTAGCTTTTTCAATATTAAAACAAAAGGGCGAGGTGAGATTTTAAACTAAAATAAAGTAAATGTAAAATGATAATAACTAACTAGAAAATGACTAAAATGAAAAATAAGGTCTAACACTAAAATAAAAGATAAAGTGAGGTAAATAATTGTGAGAACAATCAAGGAGTGGGATTACACCACAAATTTTAGTTATTCTAATTAATTAATTTAATTATTTGAATTATCCCAAATTAATATTAAAATTACAAACCAACTCTCGTTGCAAGTGTAATTAGAATAGTAATCTTTTAGAAAGTTAAAATTAACACCCCACAACTATAGAAAATTAGATCTACACTCATTTTAATTAATCACCCGCTAGGATCGATCAATTAGAATTTATGTCAATCTTAGAAATTAAATTTAGAGTTGAAATCCAAATGATAATACCCCACTTAAGAAACCCCTATCTCTAGTTCGAATCTAAAATGGGTATTATCACTAGAATTTCGATTTTGTCTCGAAAATCATTTACCCTCTCTCGAGGCGTAAATCTAAGGGTGAGGGATCAAATTTAACATTCAAAGGGAAAATTCAAGTAAGTAAACTAATAAAAATAAAATAACATCAAATAAGGGTTTCACCCAACCCTTGAAAGGGGATTTAGCCTAACATGGTATGAAATATGACAAATTAATAATCAAAGGCATAAACAAATAAAATAGAAGGGTAAGAGGAAAATCTTCAAACAAGTCTCCTTGATTTGCAAAATTAGACTCTAATCCTCCATTGAAATTGAGCAATATCCAATCCAAATGTGTTTTCCACCATATTCAATTACATACAAACACTCATTTGAATCACTCAACAATTAATTTCTCACAAATATCTAAAAAGATAAAAACAAAACTATTTACAAAAATATTCTACCTAATTTATTTTCTAAACTAAACTATCTCTCTCTAGAATTTCCTCTCTAGTTGATGATTCTCTTTTGAAAGAGCATGGTCTTCTTATATATTAGGCACATGGAGCAAAGGGGTAAAAATGAGAATTGGCAAGGGTGTACATGTGGGAATGGTGAGGGGATGTGGGTGGTGAGGTAAGAATAAATTCAGATTTGGTTTGAGGGGTATTTTGGGTGTAGGATAGGTTAATGGGTATAAGAGTGTAGGATAAGGAAGTTGTGTGTGTGTTTAATTAGAACCCCTAAAAAATATAAACTAACTGATAAAATAAAACTATAAAAACTAAAAATCTAAAAATTAAATTTCTATTCTAAAAAAATAACATAAAGACTCAATAAAAATAAAAATAAAAAGAAATGAAATGAAAATAAAAATATAAATATAAATCTATTAAATTTAAAAATTAAAGTCCTAAAAAATATAAAATCTAATAAACTAAAAAATAAACTACTAAAACTAATCTTAATAAAATAAGACTAAACTAAAAACTAATCAAAATCAAAATAAAGTAAAATTATATTAATAGAAATAAAATAGAAAAATAGAAAATAAAATCTAAAAATTCTAAAATAAATCCTAAAAATGAAAAAAGACTCAAACTAAAAATCTAAAAAATAATAAAATGACACAAATAAAACACACACGATTTTGGGGTAAGTTTGGGCTAGGTTTAGGCTCGGGTTAGGGTACGGGAGAGGTATTAGCTCCATAAAACGCACAATTGCCATGAAATATAGCTTTTGACACCGCAACTGACGTTAAGCCTGCATGATAAACATTTAAGCACATAAGACCCATATTACCGAGAAATAGCAACTAATGTACACTATTTGGGGTATAAATTGTACAGTTTTGGGTGCTTATCACTTTGCACCAAATTATAACCAAATAGGTAAATGATATAAATAGAATTTTTTACATAAGATTGAACACTTTTAACACATTCAAAAGGGCTTGGAATGGTCTCATATCATTGAAGTTAGAACCATCTATTACAAACATCTAACTAAAGTAACTATACTAATTTATAACAAATTGTCATAAAACAATACTAGCAAAATTGTTTTCATCCCATAAAGTGCACAATGAATCTACTGGTATTCACGAATATGAATAACATACAAAAAAACTTTTCAAATATGATGTATAAACATTACTTCAGGGCCACAAATGAAAAAAGAAAATGCAATGTTAAACCCAATATCTATATATATTTCATTTTGAATACCCATTATTTGGACCTGCATATGTCTGGTATTGCTTAGGTTAATGAACCTATCCACACTAAAAGTTAGTTCAATATGACTTGCGAGGGTCCCATTAGATAATCAAGAGTTTTATGATGTAATTTATTTACGTTCACACTACAACAGGTAAGAGAAAATTTTCAAACAGAGTCACCTTTCAATTCACAAAATTGGATTATCCAGTTTGTATTAATAAATAATTTCACTTATCCAGGTAATTCAAATGAATTAGCTATGTTAATTCCTCTTGTTAATCTGTTTTCATGTGTTTGTGAACCGAATTTGTATTGACCTTACCTGGTATTTTATTTTGAATCCATTACATGGGCCCGAATTTCAAATTTTTAGATTTTTATGCTAACCCAATAACGGTTCTCATCCTAACAAATGTCAGCATCATAGAAAACATGAACCATGTGAAAATTTTAGGGCTAACTAATCACTTATATGAACAGTAATAGAAAAAATATAGTAGAATTATTGAACATATTATGAAAGATGATGATCAAGGACAAAAGTCTAATAAGGTGGCATATACAATTGTGAAAAAATAGTTAACAGCCATGTGTACCTATCGGATTTATGGTGTAGAACTCAAATGAGCAGAGAGGAGGTACTAACCTATATAAATTTAGATAATATTATCAATTAATAATTAGATTAAGAGAACTGTTATCTAACCAAATCCAAAGGCGTGCCAAAAGTGTAAAGCATCCACTCACGCATTTGACCAAACACTTGTCAAGGCTGCCATAAACTATGAAATTGGCAAATTTTAACTTAAGGATAAACACAAAAGTGTCTCTCCAAGTAACAACACTGATAATTTTGAAAACTATATTGATTAATCAGTAAAAAAAGTATGAAATAAACAAACGAAGAAAATACCTCAATGGCAGAAAGAACGGTGACTAAGAGGCAACTGTATAATGTGTGAGGGTAATCGAAGAGCAAAGAATCAACCTTTTAGTAAAATAATTTGTCATTTGTAATGTTTGGAATTCTCAACAACATATAATCTTAGCTGGGATGAAGATCGATGATGTGATTGCTAAGGTTATGGGGGATATGTTCATGTTATTGGAGAGAGGTGCAGATGTTACTTTATGGTTAAATTGTTATTTGATATGACATGTTCATATGGTGATGTATTGGCGTGGGGAATATAAGCTAAAACTGTGTTGACATTGTGACTCGGACACTAAGTATTTTTAGTAGTAATGCTATGAAGTATACTTGATTGTACTTTATGTTTGATTAGATAATCCTTAGGATTGATCTCACAAATTATATTAATATGATCAAACAATCTAACATACTAATTTTGATACGTGTTTCTAAAATTGTTAATATTTTTCATGTGTTGTTCTAGGGTGGATCAGTGAAAATTTCCAATAGTGTTGACATTATTGGGTGTTGAAGTTTGATTTAGTTACTTCCCTGATGACATATTATTTTTGTATTTCATGATACTAAATTATTTATTTTTTTCTAATTTGTTGGGAAACTTTCAAAATTATTTTCTCGACTAATATGTATGTTAGAGTTCGTACCTTGGTGTGATGGCAACTGACCTCGCCCGAGCTACGGCTGGTCTTGGGTTCGAGACATGGGAGCAGCCTCTCCATAAATTGGGGTAACGCATGCCGACATCCGCTTCTCCCAAACTCTAGTTAATCAGAAACCTTGTGCACTGGGTACAACTAATATGTATGTTAAAGAGATTTTTTTTAATTTAATGCCGGTGGACTAATAATATATATCATTACTGGGATGTTAAACATGAACTTTGCTTCTTACAAACCACATAACTAATTTTTCCCAACTTAAAATTGGCAAGTTGTTGATGGACTTGAGAGTTGAGGTTTACTAACTGTGGATACTCATAAATTAGTATTGCTTTGTTTGCATCCAAATGTATGGTAGTTTTCTAGTTGTAATATATGTTTATGAAATTCTCTTGTAAAGTCATAAATACGTTAACTAGTGTTTTCTATTCTAAAGTAAAAAAAAAATAATTGGTGTTGTGGCTTGTTTTGTAGCAGGTTGAATATGATACTAATGATTTTTTTTTTTATAATTAAATGCCATTAAAAAAAACTCGCAAAGGGTGAGAACCCGTATACAGGGAGTATACCAATCAGCTAAACATGATGGAGTAAAAACAGAATTAAAATGAAGAATCATAAAAAGTACCCCCACTACTGAATAGATTGTAGGTGGTCAACAAACTCGATAACCTCCATAGTCGAGGCTGCCAAGCACCCCTTAAACCAACACATAAGCGTACTCAGAAATAGATAACAAAGTCTGGGTGGCGCATTCTCGATGCCATCAAAGCATCTTGAATTCCTCTCCTTCCAAATCGTCCAAAAGATACATTGAGGAACTAACCTCCACACACGCGTGAGACCTGGCCTTCCTACCGGAGGTCTCCATCCTTCTAAAAGAGTTCTCACAGATCCGGGCATAGCCCAGGAAATCGTAGTGATGGTGATGAAAATATCCCACAAACTAGTAGCCATCTTGCAGTGTAAAAGTATGTGGTTGGTCTGCTCTTCCTCCTCCTTACATAACCAACAACAACTAGCAAGCCGAAAACTCCTCTTCTGCGGCCCCTCGAGCGTCAGGATGGACTGTCTAGCTGTTGTCCATACAAAAAATCTAATCTTTGGAGGAACTTTCACCCTCCAAATATTCTTACAAGGTAAGCGAACCATGAGAATCATTGGACAAAAATATTGAAAAACTAACAAGTGACCACTTCTTTATCATTGATGAATTTAACTTACAAAAACTATTGTACAGTGCGGCAAAAGAGTGATAATTTGCCACTGATGCCTCCTCTAGGAGTCCCTTTCTGAGCTTTCTACTACATGCCTATCTTCTCCTTATCTCTCCAAGATTCCTCCTCTTTGTATTGTCCGGTTTTAGTATAATGAATTTTGATGGCCACCACAGGGTCCAAAATCCCCCCTTTCTTTCCCAACAATATTTATGTTACCTCGTCTTTGCATCTGAGAGAATAATATGTCCTCGAACTCCTTCATATCTACTATAAAAGGCTGCACTTTGGCAACATCTTGATTCCGTTAGAATTCTCAACATTGCAGTTTACAACTGAAGGTAATGGGTGATGTCGTTGTATATTGGATGAAGGCATCGGGTAATTACTAAATGAAGCTGGATATTTAGCCAACATGACAGCAGAGTCATATATAGAAGGAAATCCAATTTGTATTATGTTCCCATCCCAGTAACCATAACTACTTCTTAGTAGAACATCCTCCATAGCCGAATTATTATCGAGGTTGATTTTTGACACATCTGATTTTCCATCTACTTTGAATTTCATGTTAAATGAGGGTTCACCACTTAATTTTGAGTGTTGAGGGACCCTATCCCCGTACTCGTGCTTACTACTACAAGATTTATGCTGAGAAGCAGGCTTACTTAGGATCTGACCAAAGAGCTTTACATTACCATTCCTGCATGGTTTTGCTTCATCAGACGAACTAAGTTGCTGGGGTCTTGGATCAATCATATTTTTGTCATTGTTGAGTAATAGTCAATCCCTAGAATACACCGTGCCATTTGCTATGGATATCTTGATTGGTTAACTATTTTGACCGGGTAGAATGTAATAGATTTATTTAACTGAATCAGCGAATAGGAGGAGACACTACAAGAAAATATGTTAATTATGTCACTTAAAAACCGACATATAACATTATTTATCACGGTTTTCAAAAGTTGAAATTACCTACATATATACCCATGACATAAATGTTCACAAAATCGCGATATTAAGTATTGTCTTTAATGTCGATTCTAAGAAAAAATTGATAAAAATAGTTGTAGAAGAATGAATTTTTTATCTCGATTTTAGGATGAACTACGATATTTAGTGCGGTCCTGAATATCAGTTTTAATCAAATGAGTTTATGCCTCAATTCTAGGAGGAACCGTGATAATAGTCTTGTTAAATCGACAAAAAATGTTAATTATGTTGGTTGTTTGTTAGTGGGGTAATTTCTCGCTTTTGCCTAAACCCGATGGTAAAAGAAAGTATTTGTTTTAAATTACATTAACCTAAACGTTATATTCATTCCAACATAACCACAATCCAAAAAATATATTAGTAGTAAAAGGCTTCTAAACCCCAACAACCCAAATAGTATATTCATTCAGATAAAACCACATCTCAACTACAATTAACAAACAAAGATTCCATTTTTTAAATAGTCGAATCCACAATCAAACTACATAAAACCAAATGAGATAAGTACTAATAGAATCGAAAAAAAAGTACTACAAAATATATAGGGGACAAATGCATCCTTCTTCTTGCTTGATCACCATATCAGGCATGTCCAACTAGAGTCAGCTAGCTGTGCAAAAACAAAGCTAATATTAGATTAATATGAAAAAATAATAGTCAACTAATAACAGGTATTTACATGGGTTGCCAACCACAATTTTTTTTTTCTTAAAAAAACTGAATGTGAGAGAATAAAGAAAAATAAGATGCAGTCCGAGGGAAATGTAATTTCAAATTTAAGGCAAAGAGAAAATACCTACCCCCTTTGATTTTATTAATATAATAATAAAAATCTATCAGCTGGACAAACGGTTCATGTAAAAAGTAAAAAGACATTTGATTGAAAAAATAGTTTTATATTGTTGTAACTGATGCGAATTTAGTATACTTAGTAAGATAGATTTAAAACGCAAGAAAAATATAAGCAAAAATCAGAACCTGATAAAATCTGCAATAAATTCGATGAACTCCATTCGGGCTTCGTTTATCTCATCAGAAGTATACCTATGTTGGACAACTTTTTCATCTGAAAATTTAAATAACTATACATTAATGACCTTTAAAGCTGCTATAAAGTAATATGCTATCAAAATAAATATTATATACAAACCTTTGTTTCAATAGAGGTAGAAGGATCTTCCATGAAATATCGCATGAATCTCATTACAAAATATCCATATTCGAGACTATTTTGTTTTTGCATGGGGCACTGGATTGAACACATTTTAAATATATTGGAAATAGTAAAATAAATTTAAAGGAAAAAACATTATTCACTATTTATTTACCTTAGGGTAGCCCTAAGAGGGTGTAATTTTTTTTTCATCAATGGTCAATGTGCTAAGTCCACTACAAAATGAATAATAAGATTATTTGAACATATTAGCTTATTGTGAATATATATATAGTTAGCATTTACTCACGTAGTGATATATAACTTTTCTTGTTCGGTGGGTCTATTATTTCTTGAATCCAACCAATAAATGATCATTGTGGAGAGATCGATGACAACCAAAACCCAATGAAATCTGTAAAACAAATGAAGATTGAATACATACTATATAGGAAAACATATATGTACACTCTTTACAAATAAGACAGGAAACTAATATACGTACACATCTTGGATGTTGAGAGGAATAAAACATATTTGATATCCTTTTTGAACCCTACAATCTTTTTACAATAAGTCGAATTCTGTTGAATTTTGATGCAGCATTGAAGGATGCCGGATTGAAGAATTGAAATAGTTCTCGTGAGGATTGAAATTTTTCATACAGGTACGTAAATAAACAAATAAACAATACTTTAAATCTAAATATAAACTGATTTAATATAATTTAAAAAAAATATGTATACCTCATGTAAGCGACAATATAAGTGACATCTAAGGCGTTTAATGCACAAAAATTCATAAAATCATTCTTGAAAAGAAAGAATTCCACATTTTCTTCTTGAAACATATCTTTCTCCATAGGAATCTTTAACTCATTTGTCTCCATGGTCTTCAAAGTATTGGTAAAGGCAGCAATTAACAAACACTCGCCGCCATTAATATCGCCATATTGTTTTTCACCAAAACTATCATTCTTTTTATTCTGCTTTATACGATAAGGAAAAAACACATTAAGTAATATAATAACACAAAAAACATAACTACTTACGAATTCTTTTACCTGAAGACCCAAAGCACAAGCTCTTCGGGCCAAGCAATAAATGAGCCGGAGGCGTCTTTAACAAATTTCATTCCATCTGGACCAGGTACAGGGAGGATCGCATTAGCATCAATAATATTTTTAATAGACACCCGAATATTTTTGGCACCCAAGGCAATATTTTGGATTTTCTCATTTGGGTAATTCCCCTCAAAGACTACCCCATCGACAACAATATTGGCTTCAGAATCAATAGCCAAACGACATTCTTTTCCTTGTAAGAAATACAATAGACAACATTTAGCTTCTATTAGTACTAACCAATGGTGGACACGCGCAATGTGTGTGCAATACTGACACAACCTCATGGTCAAAAGTGTACACAATTTTACTAGTGAAATACTGCATACCTTTCCAATATTAGATATGGAGTAAGGTATTGATTTCCCTTCTTTCCCGCCATCTTTTTTCTCCAAAAAAAATAAGAAAAACATAACAAATTAGCAAATATAAATGTGAAGACGATGCAAGATGATAGGACATTCTCTTATCTCTTCTTTTACCTTTCACATAAGTGGCTGATTATTACTACCGCCACAAGCACTCAAATTCTTCATTGTGTCACTTTTAATGGTATTTGACGCAACCATGTTTGGAAACGATGCGGGACCTCGTGAGTTCAGTTGAGATTCCAAATGCTTTAATTTTTAGTTTTTTTCTTATAACTTTGATTCTAAGTTGTTAATGTGTCGTTTTGATCCACGTTTTGGAAGGTTGAAATACCTTGAAGGGACAACTCCAATTCCTTTACCTATTACATGACCAGTGTGTTCGGGAGTACTCAAAGCCATAGTGAGTACATCACAACTGCCTTTAGTGACTATACTCCCATCCTTAACTTCCGTCATTAATTCACGCTGCAATATTGGCAAATAATAAATACAAATCAATACTCATGTGATGTTGATTCAATAAAAATTAAATGTATATAAACTCACCACTTTTTCTACAATCTCCTTTACTACATCGTCTCCATATCCACCACTTCTTTTCTCACGTCCTTTTAACCACAAAAAAACTCATATCATCGTCATATGATAAACCCATCTCTTTTTTCTAGAGTCAATATAAACACACAAAATCATATTAGTTGTAATAATATTGTAGTGATCTAAACATAATACAAGTGAATTTTAAAAATGGAAGTTGAACGTACCAAATATTCCTCATACGATGGTTATATTCATTCTTAGAGCGCTTTTCTCTTTGTTCCTCGCTTAACCTCTTATGATTCGACATAAGTATCATACATGACAAAAATATAAGTTGCCATGAGTAATGTCAAACGTCAATAAGTAAAAGAAAATCAAATTAGAGAGCTCCACATGCTTATTCTAATCTTTTCTTGAATAACTATATTTATTTGTTGCATGTAAACCAAATAAGAAAAATGCTTATAATAGTCACACATACATGATGCATATACACAAAAACCAAATCAACAACTAACTAATAACAAATATCAACAATATAATATATGTGGGGGTGGAAACAAGACACCCCTTGTTTCCATTTCACTTGAAAAGTCCTCACGCAATATGTATATCTACATATATTGATTGATAGCAATGTACTATGCAGCTATGCCAAGGAAATTTAATATGATGCACTTTAGGTTAGATGGATGGAGGTTGAATGGATCTGAAGTTATGTGTTATTGTTCTTTACCTTATAATTCACATATCTACATGCTGATAGTTATGGGTGAATAGAATGAGGCGTCTAAAGGGAGTGCAGGAGCTGGGTGTGAGATTATTAAAGATAATTTGGGTAAATGTGTGGTAGATTATGGAAATTTTTTCGGGCAGCCCCGTTATCTCTTATCCCATGTTCAGATATCTAAGACGGTTGCCGATGTCAAATTTTTTGTTCAAGAACCCATGTTTTTTACCCCCAATCCGTCCAAGATCAAACCAAAAATTTTCACGACCCCTTCTCCCACAAAATCAATTTAATTTCAGCCCATTGTGCCCCAATCCTCTCAAGAACAACTTCAAGCACAACGGTTTGACACCAAAACCATGGTTTTTTATCCGAGCGGTAAATATTTTGGATGATTTGAGGAGTGGAAATAGGAAGAAGATGAAGAATGATGCAATAATTAAAGAATCTTCCTCCAATTTTTAGAAATTACATTTTAGCCCCTCAAGTTTTGCCTCTTTCGCAATTTTGGGACATTTTTTGTATTCGACCTCAATTTTAAAGTTCGAGGACGAACTTTTTCAAAGGCGAAGAGAATGATGTGAATGAAGAATTAGGGGTTATTTTTAGTATTTTTAGGGTTTTATTGTATTTTTATTATTTTTTAGTTTTCGTTTTATTTTTAGTATTTCATTGTATTTTCCTTTTTGTTAGTATTTAGAAGAAGGAATGTTATTTGAACTTAGGGGCATAATTTTAATTAGATTCTTAGCTTAGAGGCAAGGCAACGTCCTTCCTATAAATACCCATATGTAGCCTCATTTGGGGCATTCTTCCATTTTATGAGATTTGATTAGAGAGAGTTTGAGAGAGAATTATCTTTTCTTGCTTCCACTTGACGTCATTTACATCAAAATCAACCCCGACTTGATGATTATAAACCTCTTCCACAAGCTGAGTTTTAAACCGATCCAAGGAACCATCAGAATGAAGTTTGGATTTGTACACCCAGCGAAAATAAATGACATTCACGTGGGGTTGCTATGCAACAAGGACCCAAGTGTCATTGTGAGAGAGAGCCTTCATTTCATCAATCACAGCAGAGTGCCAACCAAGGTGACTAAGGTCACTTTTATGGTTTTTAATACAGCAGGGGTAGCAGAGTTAACAAGAAGTAAGACATATTTGGGATTTGGTTTAACAATGCCAACTTTACTAGGAATTGTCATGGACTGTGATGGGTTTGTGGGGGTATTTTTGGGTCCATTGTCATTTAGAAATAATGAAGTAGTAGGTAGAGTAGGAGGTGGTGTAGAATTGGGTAGAGCATGTGCTAGGGGGGCTGAATTAAATTTCCTGGTAAGTTCTTGGGCAGAGGGTAAGGAAGGAAGAGGAGGATTTGTGTTAAAGAGGTCAACATGGCAAAGCCAATCATGAATGGTAGTTGCATTAGAAGAGGCATCTTGAGATTCTACAGACTTATAAAAAGGAAAACGACATTTATAAAAAACAACGTGACAAGGAGATTTAAACATGCCCACTTGGAGGGTAAAGACAATGATAACCTTTTAGTTTAGAACTATATCCCATAAAGACACAAGGAAGAAGTTGTGGTGCTAATTTTTTGGTTGAATAAGTTCTAAGATATGGATAGCGGAGAGTGCCGAAGATACGAAGAAAATCATATGTGGGCTATTTTTGGTGAAGGAGTTGGTACGGAGTGGCAATATTGAGAGTTGGGGAATGAAAACGGTTAATAAGAAAGGTGGAGGTATTGAAGGCCTCAATCCAATACTTCGGTGTGGAAGTATGGAGCATCATGGATAGCCTAAGTTAAACTACATGGCCATGTTTTCGCTCGGTTATGATGTTTTGTTCTGGATTACCTAGACATGATAATTGATGAAGTATGCCTTTACAAGCAAGACGATCAAGGAAATCTGTTTGGAGAATTCACCCCCATTATCAGATTGAATAACTTTAATTTCCCTTTGAAATTGTTTTTCCACCATAGCTTGATATAGCTGAAACACTTGGTAAAATGAAGATTTTTGCTTAAGAGGATACCACCAAGTATATCGGGAAAAATCGTGCATAAAAATCACATAGTAATGAAAACCTTAATTAGATAAAATCGGTGCTGAGGGTTAGAAGACCTAATACTGGAAGAGAAAAATGGGAGTTTGAAGATTTTACTCATCTCACAACTCATACATATGCCACGAGATTTTTTTATTAACTGAAATAAATTACTTTTCCAAAGAAAAACAATAATTATGGACTGAGAATGTCCTAGCCGATTGTACCAAGTTTCTTCATCAGCTACCCGAAATCTGTTTGAGAAGAAAGCCTTTGCTTTTGCATTTTCTAGGACATACAATCCATCTTGTCTACTCCCCAATGCCATCACCTAGTTCGTTCTTCAATCCTAAATAAGAAAACCATATTTATCAAATTCAAAGTAGCACGGATAATATATTGTGAGCTGAGAAACGGAGAGCAATTTTTTTATATTGGGTGCCACAACATTTTCAATTGGTAACAAAGAAGCATCATTAACATCACTAATAGTGTGATGGGTAGACGGTCTCCTTTACCCACCATAACATAATAAGATCCAGTAAATGGCTGTAAAGTGCATAGTGTACTGGATTATCATTGATTTGTGATTTGGCTCTTGTGTCGGTGACCCATTCTTCATCGTTGGGATCATTTACATGAAAAGCAACCAAGGCTTGGGGAACGTTCTTATCCTAAAAACTGTTATCAAAACGGTGCCAACACTTCAAACCATCATGTCCTCTTTTCTTACAAATTTGACAGTATAAAGTAGGAGCTGAGGTTCGACCTTAAGCAGGTGAAACATTTTGCGGTTCTCTCGAGAGTGGTTAGTTATTATAATGAGTCCTGTTGTTGGCTTGCGTAAAACCATGGTCTCTTGAACTAAAGGATGAAGAACCATGCCTAAATGATGGATTATTGGTATTTCTTTGTCCCACAAATGCAAGATTTGGAGTAACATTCCAGAAAAATGTCATTTATTCCTTAATTCATAGCTTTGTAAAAGTGGAATTAGATCAGCATATGATGGAACCGGAGGTTTTAACATAGCAGTGCCAAAAGACTCATACCTTGGTTCAACACAATTGAAAAACAAAAATACTTGCTTTTCATCCAGGACAGGCTTTCCAATAGCATTTAACTGATCACATTATGACTTGAACTCTTTGATGTAATCAGATAACGAGATAGAATCCTTCTTCTCTTCAAGTTTGAGTAGCAATTCAAATTCCCTGGCTTGAGAACCCTGAGAAAATGCATTTTGTAATGAAGACCATATATCATACAATGTTTTGAGACCAACCGCAGTTCCTAATGCCTCTTTAAAAATTATAGCGGTAATCCTAGCTTTGACCAATTGATCTGTGCGAGTCCAAGATACCAGATTTGGATTTGGTATATAGTGGTGTTGTTGGTAGTATCAGTTATCTCAGTTGACGACGATCTTATTTCTCGATAATGAAACCATGTAGGTCTCTACTTTCAATCAAAGACAAAACTTGTTTTACCCAGAGAAGATATTTGGTTGAAGAGAGTTTGAGGGGAACAAAATTTGCGACATTTAGACTGGCTGGGTAAGGGTACTTTGGTGAAGATACGTTGGCCATTTGTTGATTACTCTTTTAATTTCTCAGGATCAGAATCCTTAGAGAATATGCTCTGATACCATAAAGAAACACAAGAGACTAGAATGAAAAGTTTTATTTTCAGATTACTTCTTCTCATATGATCAGGTACAATATATAGAAGGATAGGATAAGATTTACATTGGTAAGTTACAGATATTGTCGAAACTATTGTTAGATGAATTAAGGAAAGCATGACACCTGTAGTTGGAAAGTAAACTGGCCATTGATCAGTTGTACTTGATACGCTCTAATTCACAAATAAACATCAGCGGCATAAGACGAATTCACCATGCAAATTTAGTTTTATCTTCTTAATATCCTCAGAGGCTTGTCTTTAAATACTATTTTCAAGGTAATCCCTAGACATTGAATGATAAATTGGATTAATTGTATGTAACTGGGTTGAAGTGCAAGAGCTTTCCGTGGAAGCTTCAAGATCTAGAAAGTCTAGAGTTAATGCCTACCTCAATATAACTGCATTCCATCCTACTAGATCATGCATCCAGAATAAAACTTCAGTCTGGTGCATCAAAGATAAATTAAAATATTCAAAGTTAGTGAAAATGGGTGAAATATGATTGACTATATTCTTCATTATAGTTTAATAAAGGGTAATCTTGGATCCATCCATGGATTTTGTAACTACATCCACTCAAAAATGACTAATAAGTTAATCCACTAAAATGGGACAATTACAAAGTGGATGCCTTCAAATTATTGTTCCATTTTGGTGGATCAACTTATTATCACCTTAAATGGATGTACTTACAAAAGTAGTATATGGATATAACAACACCATTTAAAATCATGCTCGTACACATCATAAGAAATATCAGTTTCTTTAGAGGTCAATGGGTATCAGTTTTTCTATCAATCAAGCACCGAAAAACCGAAGGAAAAAAAATAAAAATTCAAACTGATACCTCTAGTTTGCCGCTAAGCTCTGAAGTCAAACATTTTGGAAGTTCATCAGAATACATCATTTTGAATTCTTGTTGGGTGAGAACCCGTTGTGTTTCATCACGGTGGGAAAGAATCTTTTTAACTACTGCAGTATCATAGCCAAAATGATGTATTCTGAGCCAAATCCTGAAGGAAAAATAAAACAGAGATAAACAAATAACTAGGGAAACAGAATACCTAGAAAAAATCACACCCTCTGTATATGCGATAAAAGAAATCACAAACTTATAAATAGAGTTAAGTATTTGGAAGACGCTCCAATCTTAACAAGAAACTCTTCAAATCAGTAATTAAAAACTGATATAAGATTACATCTTACTAAAGTCCTAACTGATTTATTATTGATCATGTCCGTGGTTAGAGGATTATCATTTGCATTATCTAGATTTAACTATTGTCCATTGTACTAAATGCCCGACTGATTTTGAAAATTAAAAAACCAAGCAATGTCCTTACTTTGCAATTTGTCCCCCCAAAATAATAGCCAGTGCATTTTCTGTGTAGAAACCAAGGAGCAGCAAAATTATCTTCATTGGGAAGTTCTTTCTAGATGAATTAATCTTCTCCAACAACTGTTTGCCAACTGCACTCACTAGACTACGCAATCGAGTATGCCCAAGACCCGAGCCGTCTTAACCACCACCACCCGTGTCTACAGCAAAAGCTATTCTCCACCCGTGTTTTCTGGTCACCATATCAAAACTACAAAAATCACAAAGCCACATACACACATCACCCTAACAATTATTAATCACGAGAGACCTATAAATTGTTGATAAATAGTATATAATAACCAATAAAAACATCATCATCATCTTCATCATCCTTTCCTTAATCCCATCATATGGGGTCGGCCACATGGATTCTCTTTTTCCATACTAATATATTATATGCAATATTATCATTACTTGTGAATATTTTCAACAAGGCGGTTCATGGAATTCTGCCCAAAACATGAAATTAAATCAATCAAATATATTGGAGTGGAATAATAATGTAAGAAGTCTTAATTAAATCCATCAACGATATCATATTGTTACTATCAACTCTTAATAAAAACTAGTCCAATCAATTAAAAAAAAATTAAAAAAATCATACAATGATCTAATCGGCAACAATTAATTTGTTGGGGGGGGAGGGGGGGAGGCTAGCAACCATGTTGGTGACTTCTGCCCAAAATTTTAAGTTTTTTAAACTAAAACATTTTCATGAAAACAATTGCAGCGAATGGAAACTACAACATATTCATATAATATAGTCAACCCCATCTGGGGTTTGGATTCCGGGTCATATGCATTGAGGGCATGGATGGGATACACGATAGAGTGAGGATATTTTGCAACCATCCATGTAATATCTATCATTCAGCAGGTCAATTTTTAAGTTGCAAAGAACTCATAAACCCTCTCACTGGTGAGTCGAATCCTTTGGATCCTCAAATAAAAGCCACGGAGTCGAATAAAAATCATAGTATCCATAGATTTTGATAAATCATTTAAGAATCATGAAGCAAAAGGTTGTGCATGAGAGAATGACACTCTTCACGTAGAGTCGTATTTGGAACATTCGTCTCCAAAGGACCTCCACCAATCGATAGTTTTATTTGAGCTCGCGTCATGGCTTCAAAAATTGTATTACATTTGCACTTACACTTTTTGAGAGTGAACCTGATGTGAATGAAGAATGAGCGTTATGTTTAGTAATTTTATGGTTTCATTGTATTTTTGTTATTTTCTTTTGTTTCCTTTATTTCGTGTATTATCTTTTATTAGTTTTTTATTTGGTATTATATGAAGGAAGGTTAATTGGATTTTAGGGAATTAATTTTAATATCTTTATTAGCATAGAGACCAAGCAACTCCCTCTTATAAATACCCCTTTATGTAGAGTCATTTGAGCATTCTTGCATATTTTGAGATTTAATTAGAGAGAGTTTGAGAGAGAATTATCTTTTCTTTCTTGCATTGACGTCATTTACGTCAATTGGTATTGGAGACTCTTCGCTCCACCCAGTTGTTGTTGTTGTTGTTGTTGTTGTTATTGTTGTTGTGTAGACAAAAACTCGTAAACAACATCACGTGGGTCCAAGAAAGATGAACAACTTGGCATCAAACCCTTTCGAGCAAATCATGGAAGCCCTTCATCAAATGAAGGCACAAATGGAAGAGAATAATGCGCAACTTCCTCCACCAACAACCACCTCGCACCCCCCTCCCCAAAAAGACACCCCGAACCACCCACCTGCATTAACTCTAACCCCAATTCAAGAAACCAACACCCTAACCCCCAAAACTCATCTAACCACGCTTCTGCAACCATTTCCACCAATCTACCCCTAAAAAACCCTAACCCTAGCTCCATTTATCTCCAAACCACCATCCAACCCACCACACCACCTCAAACCGCTCCCCAAACAACCCCAAACCCATCCAAAAATAGTAGCACCTACCCAATTCAGCCCCTCACACCATCGTTCATTACTTTTGAATCCCACTAGCCCCAAAAGACCAGGTCCCCAATCCCACCTGACCCATCGCTCAACCCCTCTGACCAAACCCACCCACCGTTCAGCCTTCCCCAAGCTAGCCAACCACCCAAAATCCCCAGTGGACTGAGTTTTGCACCGATCAGTCGAGTCCATGATGAAATCCACTCTATTTGGGTCATTTCGACCTTATCCCATGGTCAGACCACCCAAGTAGTGGTCGACGGAATCCCGAGGATCGAAACCGACCACGAACCACTAGGGTTATACTTGGGTGGAGACCGTCATCTACCAAAAAAAGCCTTCAGCAACTGCAATCCTAACCCCATGTGAATTCAAGCCTTGGGCAGTCCACATCTCCCCAATTTGAACCAACTGGTCCCCATATCTTCTTCCAAAGTAAGGCTGACTCTGATCGAGGGTTCTGACCAATTTACGGTGTTGAAATTCTCAAGTCAACCCATAGTTTTCATCAACAGAGGAGATCTATTCCTGGACCATTTTGGCGACCAAGATCCATCTAAGATCCACCCGAAAATCTCCAAGAACCATTCTTGTAACACCCCAAGACTTTTGAGACTGAGAAATTAAATTATGGGAAAATAAAATTTAATTAAATTGGAGAATTTCAAAATTTGGGAATTTAAGTCCAAAAATAGAGGACATTTTAAAGTATTCCGGATGATGATTTTGAGGGTACCATCAATCCCGGAAGGGTCGAGATAGTCAAAATGACTGTCATTGAGTTTTATTTCGGTTCCGGTTTATTTTTAAGTCAGTTGGCTCGAATTGGAGTAAACGAGTCATTTAAATTGTGTATTAACACTTAAATTGGGTTTATTGTTTTAAAGGATTTAAGGCTTACGGATCAAGCCTTTCTCAATTAGAGAAAGAGTGAGAGAGAAAGGAAGAAGGAAAGAAGAAGAGAAGGGAGAGAGAGGAAGAAATCTTGGAGATTCTCGGCCCAACCGCGACATCGAGGACGATCCAACCTCTACAAATCTGAGGCAAGTGTTTAATCTTGCTAAATAGCTATTTGTGTATTTAATTTCATAATTTGTGGGGTAAAGAAATGGATTTTTGGGTATTAGCATCAAAACCTAGATTTTTAGGTTTAATCTTGAAATCAATGTGTAAAAATGGATTTAATGGATTAGAAATGGTTGGGATCAACTTTGGGTTGATTTATTGGCTTAGAATCATGTTGTGATAAAGAATTGGGGGTTGGAATGAAAAATTTAGGGTTTAGAATTCGTGGGTTTTGATGAAGAAGAAGACCCTTCAAAATTTGCAGGCCCGAATCGATTCGCCCCCTTATGCGAATCGATTCGGTTTAGTGGAATTGGCAGGTCAGCATTGACCGAATCGATTCGGACCCCAGCCGAATCGATTCGGCCTGTGGCAGAAGCCCAGGTCTTTGGACCCGAATCGATTCGCCTTGGAGGCCGAATCGATTCGCTAGTCCGAATCGATTCGGAATAGGGCCGAATCGATTCGGAAACAGGGCATTTTCTGGTATTTTCTCCATAGTGATTCCAAATCCTTTTTGGTTGGGTTTATTGATTTGGGGCCTTCTCTTATGATGTAAGAGATATGTTCTTGGAGACACATAAGGAGTTTCTCACATATTAGAATTTTGGGGACTCGTTAGGGTAATTTGGGAGAAATGTATCCATGTATGTATTTGGAGTTGTGTATGGAGATTTTGGGGAAACCTTTTGGGATTGAGGATCCTAATTATAGATTAAAATTAAGTATAGATGTGATGTAAGGCTAAGAACTCTTAGATAGAATTGTGAGGGTATGTTGTGAAATTCTAGGCCAACTTTTATGTCAAATCCTTATAAGGATAGGATATCATTAAGATACGATTTGGGGAAAAATGGAAGAGTGTAGTTTCACACCCTTAGTGATGATAAAATTTAAGAAATAAATCCGAGAGATCTTAGACTAGGAGATTCACAAAAGTGATTGAACCCTAGTCGAAATCGAAAGAAATGGGATTTCTTGATGAAGATAAGATTGAACTTGAGGCTTATAGACTATTAGTTATGTGTATACCAATAGTCAAAATGATTACTAGATTCTTTATTGTACTCTCAGATATAGATGAAATGTGTAGTGATGGATTCCTACGCAAACTCTTGGGTGATAGCCCTAATGTTGAATATATAGGTATAGATATATACATATGGTTTTGGGAGACTATTCATCATAGGAAAATGATCGAATATGTTTCAAGTATGGGATTATATTAACATATCGAGGCAAATTAAAGGAATTGTGGTGACGACTTGTATAATGAGGATTAAGTATACTTATAGCCGGGTATATATATCTTATTCTTATGAACGAGAATTAATATATATATATATATATATATATATATATATATATATATATATATATATATATATATATATATATATATATATATAGATATATGGATTATGTGAGTATGCGTATATATCTATATAGATATGAATATATGGATATATTTATGTTGTGGACGTACATGGTATGGATATTTAAACCGTATATGATGGTTTATTATTTAATCATATGATTGGATCATATGGATGTATATATATTATGCATGTGAATGGTATATATACTATTTGGTTAAGCATACCCCGCTCATGCTATCATTGGGAAGTTGCGCGCGTAGAGGGTGAGCATCCTGGATAGAAAAGCAGGGTGTGGATATTCCCCAGGTCATAGTCGTCCCGTGTGTTATTATATGATATATATATATTTATTTTTGGGATGAGACGTGGTGGGTATGTTTCGTCTCATTGCCGGTTAGGAGCTATGACCGCTTCCCGGGACGTCGTGTGCGTGAGTTTACCACGAGATGGGTGTCGTTTAGTCCCACCATGGTGGCCCCAGTTTTGCTACGTGAGCCGGGCACTGGGAGGATGATAGCATTGCTGCAGTTTATCGGCGATATATATAGCTGGGTATATTATGTGCATGGCCTTGTACATCATATGTAGTATGTACGCTTGGCTATTGGATTGATGATGGTATATATATACGGTTAGAAATAAATACCTATATATATATATTTATATATATATCCTATAGATGAAAGGATATGAACTTTTATAGAGTACATCTTGGATGATTATGATGTACTAGATGATTGGGCGATTGATGTATCGCGTTTAAGGAATATTTCGGTTACATCATCCCAAGGATATTATTGGAGATTGTAGATGTTTTCATTTGGTAGTCTAAAATTTAGTAGTAATAATAATAGTTGTAGAAGTAGTAGTAGTAGTAGTATATGGCATTATGGATATCTAGGATCGACATTGTCAAGGAGTAGTGTAACGCGGTGGTTCCTTGTTTGGATTTCGCTTTGCGAGACACCCCACGCATGAAACGCAGTGCAGTGTTGAAATTGGAGAAAAGTTCTGCAAGTTATGGTATGCACGGCATTATGGATCTCTATGATCGACATTGTCAAAGAGTAGTGTAACGGGGCGGTTCCTTGTTTGGATTTCGCTTTGCGAGACTCCCCACGCACGAAATGTAGTACATTGTTGAGAGTAGGGAGAAGTTCTGTCGATATTTATGTGTGGGATAATGGATCTCCAGGATCGACGTTGACATGGAGTAGTGTAACGGGGGGGTTCCTTGTTTGGATTTCGCTTTGCAAGACACCCCACGCACGAAACGTAGCGCAGCGTTGAAATTGGAGGGAAGTTTTGTCATTAATAATCTTGTATGCATGTTTATTCTAAATTAAATCATAGGGCTCTACCAAAATACATATGGGTACTTTATTAAGATTAAAATTGGTTAAATTATGTATCGGTATCTATAAAGCCTATTATGGCATAATTGCTTGTAATCATAATCTAGTAAGATTAGAATAAGGGTGGATTCTTGGGCTAAGTTAGGAAGGCATTTCTCGTGGGTATAGGCTAGGCCTACGATAAGTTAGGTTGTCCTAATAAATTGGGGTAATTTAACTAATAAAATTGAGGACGCGAATAGGTGCGCGCCTTTAGATGAGAGGTGAGTTGGGGTTTCACGAGAGTGCGGTCTCACTTTAATTATGAGATAAATTCACCAGTATTTATTATGCACGGTTAACACACTTTCTAAATATTTTTCACATTCGGGGCTCTGACCCATTTTCTTTTCTCTCCTGCTTGTATATATTTATATGTATCTCCACAGGTGTCCTACCGCAGGGATGCCGGATGACTTTCTATCCAGAGTCTTGGGTGCCGTGACAGGTGCGGACTGTTGCGGGATGTATCTGGTAGCCGCTTCCAACTTTCAAAATTCTAGGTAGGATTCATGTTCTACATCGGGTTTGTTCCCAAGGGATATTTTTAGATGTTTTTATTTATTCCATTCCAGTTATTGTATTCGATGTGACCCGACAGCTTATTCGGGTCTACTTTCGTACATTCAGTTGTACTTATTTATTTTGTTTTATTATAGCATTTCGTTTATCATAGTTCTTTCTTGCATCTTTCTCTTATTTATTAGAAGTTTTGTAGTGTGGGTTGTGTTATGTTGCTGGTTTTAATTTATTTAACATCTCGCTTATGTGATATCGGGTAGTTAGTCCTATAATATATAGTACCGGCAGTTGATGTTGAGACTGGACCAACTGAAATTCTTGATTTAATATAGTATAGGGCTGGCCACCCGTTATTATTTTAAGCGGGGTGTTACAATTCTCCAACAACTTCACTCGAGTTTCCGCCCTGTTTGACCCAATCCAATCAAGAATATGTGTAAGAACTTGGGTTTTACATCAAAACCTTAGTTGTTGACCCCGATGGTCAATATTTTTTATGACTGGACATGTGTGGCATGAGGAAGAAGAAGAATAATGCAAAAATTGACGAGTCTTCCTCAATATTTTCATAAATTCAATTTTCCCCCTCAAGTTTTCCCTCTTTCGCAATTTTGAGACATTTTTGCATTCGGCCTCAACTTTAAAGTTCGAGGACAAAATTTTTCGAAGGTGGAGAGAATGATGTGAATGAAGAATGAGGGTTATTTTTAGTAACTTTAGGGTTTTATTGTATTTTTGTTATTTTCTTTTGTTTCCTTTATTTCATGTATTTTCTTTTGTTAGTTATTTGTTTGGTATTATAGGAAGGAAGGGTAATTGGCTGTTAGGGACTTAATTACAATTACTTCTTTAGCTTAGAGACCAACCAATTTCCCTCCTATAAATACCCCTTATGTAGACTCATTTGAGTCATTCTTCCATATTTTCATATTTGATTAGAGAGAGTTTGAGAGAGAATTATATTTCCTTACTTTCATTGACATCATTTACATCATAACCATACCAATTGGCGAAAGTACGTGGAAGACTACAACATACACTAATAATCACAAGAGTTTCACCGCAATTCTCAATATCATTCATCAACAATTTAGTATGGAAGGGAAGATTATATCGTATTTATAGTTTTCATATGCATGGTCAAATCCGTAAAAATTCTAATATCTAAATAAACTTCTCTAACTTTAACTAATTGGTGAATACGCATAAGAAATATTTCTTTTTCTTTGCAAAATATAACTAAGCATTGAAGTCAACTTAACAAAACCTTTTCCTATTTGGGGATGGCTACATAAATTATTTCCCATTATGTCATGTTAAACACAATTTCCTTAGTTAAACCACATGATGTAATGTCCCTTTTTATAATATACCACCAAGTTAGTTCAGGCCTACCATTATTCTAGCGTTATTGTTAAGGAAAAAAATGTGTCTACATCTGCCATATCTCCAACACCTGAAGAAAGGGATGCATGTGCTCTAATGCAACTCCTTGCTTCCACCTGCCAAGTAACCCCCCCATGTTCTCCCAATGTACATTCTTTATTTGGAACATAAGAGTTATTGCCAAACCTCAAGCTAGAAATTCTCTTTTTAACTAATGCAACTCTACTAAACATGATGTCCCTTGCTTAGCTGAGCCCATCTCTTCTTTTTCCTATGTTCCTCAAAGTGTTTGGTCTAGCTTAGGTCTTAAATTTCCGTGTTTCAATAATAAAGGCATTCTTCCTCCCAACATTTGAATTTTGCATGCCAATCACATCACTCCTCCATTCATTATTTTAACTCCACTTATTGAAAAAATGCTCATTTCTTCACATTGATTGCCTCATCTCGTTAGTCTATGCCCGGACCACATAATTAGAAGACATCTATAGGATGAACACTCTGCACTCTAAATATAATTTTCCTTGGGCTGCAATTGAGGACTTCAACTCTATCTTAGGTGCTCATGTAAGGCAAGGCTGCAAATTTCCTTTAAAACCTGCATGTGACTGACAGCGTCTATGATTGGCAGCTGTGATTTTGTTCATCTAGATGCCACTGTTCACTATTTCAATTTTAGAAAATGGCTGCCAAAAATTTTTTTACCAGAAAAATCACTCTCCTCAAAGAAGGCACCATATTTCACTCTTCTCCCACTGATATTCAATAACATGTGATAAGGTATTTCTCGGACATGCATAACTCCCAAAGCTTAACTGTTGATAATGGTCTTATCACTTCAACCATTCCCAGTCTTCTATCTGATGATGTCAATGCATATATATCCCATGTCCCTACTAATCTTGAGATTCAAATTGTTGTATTTAATCTTAGTTCATATGTCTCCCCTTGGCCTGTTGGTTTCACCAGTCATTTTATCCAAATTTTTTGGACTATTAAGCTCTTTTTTTAGCAATCTTGCCTGGATTTGGTATTGTAATCATGTAGTTCACTACTACAAACTATAAAGCACTTTAGAACCCTTGCTATGTTCTTTTAGTATTATAATCATGTATCTTGTCAAGATTCATGTATTTCATCAACACTGAAAGTTCCCTAACAATTTACATAGTGGATAATATTGATATTCCATAATGTAATTATAAGATATATAAAGAATTATGTATATATAGTGGCTGGGTAGTCTTTTTTCTTCCCATTTATTCTATTATTGAAGTTAAAAGTTTCCTTGTAATAAATCATGGTTCAAAGTTGCGGTATCGGTCTATGACTCGGACACTCAATTTTTGACTCAGTATCGGTATCGCTCTCGGTCTTGGGCGATATGCAACTATACACTATTTAGAGAACTCAAAATTTTTTGAAAAAAATACAAAAATTTTTAGAAAAATAAGAATAATAATAGAGATCTTAAGTATTTAGTCCTATTTATAAAGATTTACTTGTCTCCACTCCTATGTTTTTATTTTTTTAGTTGTTGGTCCTATATGGGACATGTGTCATTCTCTGGAAAAACAGGGATGGATGGTTACAGGAAAGTTATAGGCAGTTTTGGGTGGTTATGGAACTTTTTCAAATTCTAAAAACACATGGGAGTGGAGTCTAAATACATCTTTGTAGATGGGACTAAAATAAAAAATACTAATAATAACATGGCTCCATTTGACAAATACAAAAATATCATTTAGTATGCATAACATTGTCTAATTTTTTATACTTAATCATCATTTAGTTTGCATAACATTGTCTAAACCAATATATTTTTAGTAATATATTATTCGTGAATGTTATAATAGTTCCTATTACTAATGAAGGATATATATAAAGTAAGTAATCATACATTTTAAGGATAAACAAATAATGATACATATTAATACAAATTAAGTAAATAAAAAAACAAGGTTAAATGGGAGATAACCACTTTAGTAAACCTACAAGAAAAGAATTAAGAGATTCAACAAAAAACTCGATTTGCGATCACGAAACATCATATACCATGCTCCGAATTGAAAGAGATTGCTCTAAGACGTGGATGCAAAATCGAGGCTCTATTGTGTGATTTAGAAGTTGAGATAGAGAGATTGATTCTTAGTGACTTGTACCATCTCGGTCGATATATCTACGATATGGATTAATACCACCATGATATCCCCGATATGGGCCGATTCTACAACGATATCACCAATATGAGCCGATACTACCAAGAAATCATCGATATATGGTCAATTCACATCAATAATCTAAAACTCAACTCGTAACTCTGAATCGGATCGGTGGGTATCGATACCTCCGCGGTGTCGGCCTATACCTTGAATCGTGAAACTAATAGAAACTTAAGTAGTCAATGTTAAATTTGGGAATGCTCTTTTTGGAGATCCGGATCATGAACCACCATAATTTAGGTCGTACGACCTTGAATCATGGTACGTACGGAGATGTAGTGATTTCGGTACCTATGGTCCAACTCCTCTAGAACAATCAAAACAACCATAGGGATATCCATTAACAAGCACTGATAGCTTAGAAGAGTATAAGAGAGTAAATATCCATTTTATAAAAGTGGAATTAAATCCAAATGCTTTTAGGGTGTTAAGAATAAAAATCCAATTCATGGTATCAAAAGCTTTGGATATATCAAAATTTATGCCCACATTTCCACTAAGACATTTTTAATCAAGGATGTTAAAGAACTGAGAGGCTAGGCCAATTGCATGAAAAATCTTTCCACATTTGATGAAACCATATTGTTAAGGAGAGATAATCTTATACATAATTTTAATAAGCCTATCAGTTGGAATTTTGGTAATTCTTTTGAATATAAAGTTAGACAATGCAATGGGTCTAAAATTATTTAACGTATCAGCACAAGGGGTTTTAGGCCCAGAGCAATAATGATGTAAATAGGCCATATTTTAGGGTTTTATTAGTCATTTTATTTTATTATTTGTATTTTCATTTGTTTTGCTTTAGTACTTAAAGGTAAGGAGTAGTAATGGAATTTTTGTAATTAGTAGCTTAGCTTGGAGCCTAAGCTACTCCTCCCTTTAAATACCCATATAGTCTTCATTGGAAAACATTCCTCCATTTTGAAATTTAAGATATCATTTGGTTCTCTCTTTAAAGTTAGGGTTTGGTATTTCTTTTAAGCCATTGAAGTGTGGTTTACATCAAATTGGTATCAGAGCGGGTGTCGCTCCAACATTGGTGTTTGGTATAACGGTGTTTATCTTATCAAATCATACACTACTCTTCAATGGATCCAAAGAAATTCGAACAACTAAAAGAGGAGATTCAAATATGAACGAGAGATTGGGTACAAGCACAACATATCTATGACCTCTCTCAACTCAAATTTCAAACCCCTAGTTCTAGCCCTAGCCCATTCGAAACCCTAACCCTAGTTTTCCCTACCCCTTACTACCCCTACCCAGCTGCCGAGGGGCTCCACCACCATCATCAAACCCTCGCTTCCCCTCCTCACTCCAACAATCTCCGACCACCCCTCCCCTTACAAACGACCCACCAACAGCCCAATGGGGCAAGCCTCCATTGCCCCCTACTCCTCCACCCCACCCGCAATCATCCTCTCCACTCCACCACTGTCTAAACCCCATATCTAACCCCCAAAACCCTGTCGACGTAGTACGGTCCCCAACTCGCCCCTTTTTGACCCGAGGCTACCCATTTCCCCCTCCTGCCACTCCGACGGGCTATCCTGCCCCCTTCTGAGTTCCTTCTGACTCCTCCCTCTGCATCCCGACCGACTACCACCCATTTTGCAAAGCCCAAACCTAAAAAAAAAATACATTTCCACCCCGATTAACTCCCCAGGCTCGATTCAAGAGTGTCGACGGCTAGTGCAAGATTGGTTGCTCCACCCAATCATTCTTCCTCCCTCCCTCACCCAAATGGGTCAAATCAAGGATAAAAACTCCCCTCCCGAGGAGGTTGATTGCAAGAATGATAGAAATGATGGCATAAGGTTGTGTATTGAGGATTTTTTTGACATTTTTGTGGAGGATATTTGGGTGGCTCGCACGCACTTTCGCGAGCTGGATACATTTGATTTGGGAGATTTCTTCCCAATTTTTGGGAATGGGGATGCTGATTTTGATGAGGTGGTAATTTTGGATGATGTGTTTGGTGGTGGATATGTGGACCCATTCCTGGTAACTTTAGATCGGTGCGCGAAAGAAATTTTTCACAGGGTAGCATTAAGGAGGTTTATCACGGGAATCTCGGATTGAGCTTTTGTAGGCCGATCGTGGTTGTTTTGTATGAATATTCTCCGTGGACCATTCGCCAGCCGATACAAGGGGCATTTCCAAGGATGTCTCTTCTTCCATTTCTGTAACTCTTTGAGAGGTTCCTTGCTCTCTTACCGTCCATCTCCTACGCTCGAGGAAGAGCTTTTCGAATCCGGGGAGAGTGATGGAAATAGGCCATATTTTAGGATTTTATTAGTCATTTGATTTTCTTGTGTATTTTCTTTTATTTCATTATTCGTATTTTCATTTTTTTTCTTTAGTATTTAAAGGTAAGAAGTAAAAATGACATTTTTGTAATTAGTGCCTTTGCTTGGAGCCTAAGCTACTCCTCCCTTTAAATACCCATGTAGTCTTTATTTGAAGACATTTCTCCATTTTGATATTTAATATATCACTTAGTTATCTCTCTTGTGACACCCCGCCCAATTAAATATAGGGTGATCAGTCCTCTACCAATTTAAAACAGGATATTCAGTTGGTTCATTCTCAGCATCACTGTCGCAAAACTTTTTAACATATTAATCACCTAATATAAAATTAACCTAGGTGTCAAAACATTTCCAATTTAATAAAACCAAGTAAATCCATTTCTTTTCATTTTAAAATATAAACCATTCACCACACATAGGAATGTAAATAAATATTGAACATGAATCAAGTACTAAAAAAAATAAGACTGGATAAAACCTCCCAGTTCAAAACTCCAAACCATATAATAAACTGAATACAATATCTCTGATGAAAGAACTAGAAGTGGGCGAAATATGCCCTAAATAAGAAGTCTAGATGAAACTGAATGGAAATGATAGATGCGTCTATTCCAAGGACCTGCAACTTCCACAACAGCTGCAGCACGTCAAGCAATCAAAATCTCTAAATCTAATTCTCCTGTGCTGAGCACCTGATATAATACATCTATATAGAAAAAGAGAGAAGAGATATAAGAAACGGGTCAGAGCACGATGTGTTAAAATATTTTAGCAAGTATTTAAAACTGGTTCTTAAAACAAGTCTTATACGCATGTTAGTTATCGAACTCTCACATGAGTTTCTCACCTCTCGTCTATTGTGCATGCCTAACGTACATCTAATCTCCCCCTAGTTATACCTCCCAGTCTAACTAGTCATAAACCATACTAATTCTAACTATGCTCACAAGTAGTATTCCCGTATTACCCATACAATACGCTATTCAGATAGTTCATCTCACATACTATGTTTCATTATTCACCATTTGAATGGTTAATCTTTTATTCACTAAGATTATTTTACTTCTGATTTTCATTTTATCTACTAGTCTCACAAAGTAGAAAGTTACCCAAGTACACTCATACATATATATATATAGTCTCATCATCCATATATATATACACTAGTCCAGCACCCTTAGGTTAAGACCGCTTGGTACAATGTAATAATTATTATTATTACCAAATCTACTAATTTCACACAGTAGCAATATTCACGAGTCCATATATATATATATATATATATAGTACCATCATCCCTATACATATATATATATACTAATCCTTCATCCCCGGGTTAGCACCCATTAATGCACCTATCAATAATAATTCAGCACCCCCGGGTTATCACCCATTAGTGCGCCTAACAATAAAATATTGCATCCCCGGGTTAGCACCCATTAATGCGCCTACCAAGATTAATCTAGCACCCCCGGGTTATAACCCATTAGTGCGCCAAACAATAATCATCTTTGTACCCTCGGGTTATCACCCATTAGTACACTTAATAATGGAGTTTCTGCACCCCGGAGTTATCACTCATTAGTTCTCTTAACTATAATATCACATAATAGGCATACACACATCCTATTATAATTTATAGGTATTTCTCCAACCTATATATATAATCTTCATACGTATTTTAACCTCATTACTACGTATAGTATAAATAATTAGATTACTATTCTCTCTCATAATCTCCAAGGTATATTCTCTCTCTATACCGCAATAATTAAAGTATTTATTCTCACATACTTTCAGGAAATTCCATCTTATTTAAATTTACTATTTGGCAGTTTCTCTCACTCCAATAAACCGGCAAACTCGAAACTAGACTTTGAGAAAAATCCCCAAAAATTCCCTCTGTCCCTCGAACCAGAAGGGTTGTCGTTGGAACGACTTCCACGTGTCGTTTGAGCGGCTTTGCGCGAGATGCCATCTCGCTCGAACGACTTCGCACGAGATCTCCATCTCGTTTGAACCACTTCGTGTGAGATCCCAATCTCGTTCGAACCACTTCGCGCGAGATCGCGCGATATTGGACTGTTCGTCTTCTTCACCAAGCATCAACGTTTTTCCTCCATTTTTAGACCTAAAAACCTCTAAGGTTCGATTCCCAACAACTCATCATCAATACCCATCAGCACCTAATAGGTTATAGATTATTTCTATCATCTTAGGATCCTTAATTCGTCATTAATCATCACAATTACATACAACCCCCAAATTAATTCACATGAACCCTAGTTTTCAAAATTCCAAATTCAAGAACCCAATAAACCCAGATTCGTTCATCAATATATAATCAAATTCCATGATTAATCCTCTACATACATGAAGGAATTCCAGCCACTAATTAAACCAATCCTTAATCATAATTTAAATCTCCAATTTTCACCCAATTAACATATAAATCATGATTAAATCCTCCAACACTAACATGAGCATGATTATTGCTAAAATAAATCAAGTAATAAACACTTGCCTCGAATATGATGGTCTGATCAATTGGTGATGTTGGTATATACGCGTTCCTCTCTTCGCGATCTACGCGTTGGTGGTCATGGTTGTGCAAGGTGATGCCAAATGAGCCTTCTCTCTTGGAATTTGGTTCTCCCTCACACCCTCCATGGCCGTTTTAAGTTCCTGTCACCTCTAAACCCTAATGGACTTCCTTGGCTGATATAATAAGTCCCAATTTTCGTGCATTAATTTAGCCCAAAAATACAATTTACTATAATGCCCTCTCGGGGAGCCGGTTAGGCCTAAAATCGCCCCGGGACCCAAACTAAACACCCGGGTATACTATTTTGACTATCTCGACCCTTCCGGACTCAATGGCGTTCTTGAAATGACCATACGAGTTAATATAAATAATTTCTCTTTTTATTCCATTCAATTAGTCCCGATACGACTCACACGCGTGACAGACTTAAATTACCAAACTGTCGTATTCCTCACTTCCGACAATTTATCAAATATCCTAATTCCATATTACATATCCCACAGTAATATTTAACAGCTCACAACAATAAGTATTAACCCTTGACACGCTAGTTAATAATTATTTTAATCCGGATTAATAAAAAATTAATTTCTCACATTTTAATTTAATTAATCCAACAACAATAAATAAATCGCATATTTATTCCCACAATAATAATTAATCACATAATTATTTAAATCATCAAAAATACGGGGTGTTACATACTCCCCCCCTTAAAACGGAATTTCGTCCCGAAATTCGAAAAAAGTATACCAGGTACAGACAACGCTGTAAAAATATTGCGCATCGCATCCCGACGCTCATAAATAAGCTACTCCGTACCACCCATATAGTACGCGATCAAATACCCATAATAATGAACACTTCACATGTGTTTGCTTTAAACTCCAGGTTACCCTGTCATATAGGCTCTTAACCAAGCCTTTCTGCTTAAGTTTCACTACTTCAACTTTATTTTACATATTCACTATCTGGTCTTCTACTACTAGCACCATAGTAGATTTATCCTCTTTTCATATACATACGACTTCGTCTTGTGCCGTTCATACAAGTAAATTCGCTGTGCAATATCTATTTCACACACAATATATACGGTAATATCGATCCTTCTCCGACATTTGAAATCATAACTGGTCCCTCATCTTAAACTATTAAGTAGGACAACGACCAAGTTTATCATGCCATACTTCTTCTGGCACTCTACCCGAACGTGAATTTATAGGAGTTATTTGGACACAAACTCCACTAGTGGAAGGTACTACTCTCGTCCTCCCCTAAGATCTCAGGGTTCACATAAAATCTCCTCTCCCGCATCTGATTAGACCGCTTGTCCTGCCCATCCCTCTGTGTGTATTAGGCTGTACCCAATCGCATCTTAGTACCTAAATTCTCACCATCTCAGATACATGAGAAGATCCTTGGGGATACTCTTCCATTCTCTAGTGGAAGGAGGCCCTACTGGTTTCGAATTGTCCACCATTTTTTAATCCGTCAAGTGAGCCACTGCAAGACCATACTTGCAATATTAATCTACATCGTAAGTCATCACCACTGTTATTGGTATTCTGATACATTTTATACTCTCTTGAATAAATTTTAATTAAATCTCGAAACGTAAGCCCCTGACCAAACTTCGTTAATAAGCCTCGGCTTACCCGACTTCATGTTATCTAATTCACATGCTAATCAGAATCCATCATTTAATTCAATCCCTTAGGGCACCCATACACCCTATGCCTCACGCATCATTATACAAAAGACATGAAATATTTTTACCTCAATTCTTGCACACTCGGTATGCTGATATGGTAGGGTTGCACTCAACCACCCCACTAGTCATGAATTAAACCATCCTTCAATGGCATCATTCATCTATTCCAAAAAAATACTAAATCCAGGCTACTCTATCGGCCTGAAGTTATAAAAGAATTATTAACTCTCAATTATATTCCTTTATAGGTACAATAACCAACATACAAAACTTATGTACTATCGACCAAACTTCTCTCCAACTCTCGACGTTCTCTAGTTTCATGTGTGGTATGTCTCACAAAGAGAAATCCAAACAAGGAACCCCCCTGATACACTACTATCTAACCTATTCGGTTATTGAGGTCTGTAAGGCCTTCAGTACCTACTATGTACTTTCCCACAATCTACGTATTGTGACATAAAAGTTTACTCATCCACTCTCATGTCCCTAAAAATGTAACATGAAGCATGGCGCCCACACTATCCCAAGTACTTGGCGCTATAGATATATAACGAGCTGTATTTCGCCGCTCGATAAGAACACACTCTATTCTAAGCCTTAACAAACAAATAAATCCCTATGCTCAGAAATCACATATAATTAGACACTATACTCGCTGAGGTCTATATTACTATGAAAGTTTCATAAATACTCATATCTGGGCCCAACCCTATTTCAGGTGGCGCCGCACAAAACTAAGATCACTCCTCCTGGAGTATCCGCCACGATAGTCGTAACACTACATATTTACTATCGTTTAACCATACGGTAATTAATCACTACACATTACCATAATAAAATCTACTAAAGCTGACTCAATGTAGTACAAAATTATAACAACAAAACATATTCTTAGGGCCCACCTAGTTCACTCACGGGAAATCATCAAAATGCCCTCCTAACAATGAGAAATATGTTTGTAACAAGACTGTTAAAACTAACGTTCCCACTAAACTCGAACCGCGTGCGAAGTTTAGGGTTTCCAATTTACATAAAAGTTGTGACACACACATGTCACTAGAATCTATCCTTTTTCACAAGGAAGAAGCAAAACCTCACCAGTCTCACCAAATCACAGGGTCTCAGCACGTGGCTGTCATCACAGCCCATGAACATCTGCAATCATCATACATCCTAGGATTTCATCCTATAGTTGTGCTCTCTCATCATGGACAATTTATTCAACCATGTGTATTTCACGCCCATTATTAAAACGTTGGCCCATACTCTCCAGGCCTCAATTATAGCTTTATTAAGCTCCCGTTTACATCCCGAGTCCCGTAGTCCTTAACATACTGTATGCTACTATTAATAAGGACTCTACTGGTCCAGACTGAACCCGTCATTCTCGAGTTATAAATTTCCTGGGCCTAATTCCCTTGACCCCAAATTCTTTCGCTAAAATTCTCGCTCCTCCAGTCGTTATGCCAAGGTGGCACGGTTTACCATTTCTAATCTCTTCGGTCTCACTTGTCAATTGTGTACACATTAAATACTCATAGTTCTACTTCCTTCACATAAGGAAAACTTCACGAACTATTTCCCGTCACTGGTCCCACTTACCATTTTGGGAATGTCATTCTCTCGGACCGACAGTCTCAACTGACAATTATTCTTCCACTATCCCTTTGGCTACGCTAGCTATCCAGAACTATGGTTGGCCTCTACAGCTTGATTGACTTCATCGTCCTCTTAAAGTTAATCACTTAACATCATCTAACTGAGTTCCCTATTGGGTATACTCTCATGTGGGGTTTCATTAACATCGTTAAATTCATTTTTCTGCTCTTCATCAGGTTCGTTAACCCTTTTTACTCCCTTCTCTCGGAAGGACTGCAATCACTAGCAACCGTATAACTTTGATGACATCAACATTAGTCATCCTAGCTGGATTCCTTATCCACACTGGTATTCTATTCACGGGTTCTTTATCAACTATAAACCCCTTGGATAATTTATGCCCCTCTGCTAGGCAGGAAGTTCGTCATGCAATTCAACCTCTCTCTCATGATCGGTTTCTATCATACCCATCATTTTAAACATAAAAATTTCACTCACATTTTGTTACCACACCGAATGGAAGACTTCACAGTCAAATCAAACTCAAATTTCTCTCTAAATTTTAGACCCACTTCTTCATATATGGTGATTGCCTCTAATCACTACATGATGCTCCTAAGAGCTATAGCTTTTAACTCGAAATTTAATTATGAGTTCCATCACGCCCCACTCTACACAATTGCCTTCGGATTTTCTACCTCCACTGGTCTGTTACACTTTCTCAATTTCTTTTCTGCATCTTCACCGATGGGTTTTCAAAAGAGTTCCTTGATTTCCCCTTTATCGACTATGTTAGGTGGTCCTGAATTTACTCCACCGTTATCCATGACTGTGTCGTGGGAACCCACAGTTACCGAGTGACAATTTTACTATCTCCTACTTAAGTAATTCTCGGGGTGATTTTTTTTCTGTCCCAATTACTCTTACCCGATTGCTCAATGTCTTCTGTTGAGCCTCTTCTCCCGTGGTTCTTCTTACGACCCCCGGTGGTCATTCTAAAATGTTCGGGGTCCGAATCACATCGAATTTCGTATAATGAGTCACCTCCATTATAATTCGTTGCAGGAGAACGTAAGTCACATTCGTAAGGGGACACAACAATCCTATCATAAGGCTCTACATCAAAGAACGATACGCTGAAATGTAACAAGCCGGACAGATCCTAAGGACAATAGAACCTGATGCTCTGATACCACCTGTGACACCCCGCCCAATTAAATATAGGGTGATGAGTCCTCTAGAAATTTAAAATAGGATATTCAGTTGGTTCATTCTCAGCATCACTGTCGAATTTTTTTTTAACATATTAATCACCTAATATAAAATTAAGCTAGGTGTCAAACCATTTCCACTTTAATAAAACCAAGTAAATCCATTTTTTTCATTTTAAAATATAAACCATTCACCACACATAGGAATGTAAATAAATACTGAACATGAATCAAGTACTGAAATAAATAAGACTGGATAAAACCTCACAGTTCAAAACTCCAAACCATATAATAAACTGAATACAATATATCTGATGAAAGAACTAGAAGTGGGCGAAATATGCCCTAAACAAGAAGTCTAGATGAAACTGAATCGAAAGGATAGATGCGTCTACTTCACCTACATCTTCCACAACAGCTGCAGCACGTCAAGCAATCCAAATATCTAAATCTGATTCGCCTGTGGCTGAGCACCTGATATAATACATATATATAGAAAAAGAGAGAAGAGATACAAGAAACAGGTCAGAGCACGATGTGTAAAAATATTTTAGCAAGTATTTAAAACTGGTTCTTAAAACAAGTCTTATACGCATGTTAGTTATCGAACTCTCACATGAGTTTCTCACCTCTCGTCTATTGTACACGCCTAACGTACATCTAATCTCCCCCTAGTTATACCTCCCAGTCTAACTAGTCAGAAACCATACTAATACTAACTATGCTCACAAGTAGTATTCCCGTATCGCCCATACAATACGCTATTCAGATAGTTTATCTCACATACTAAGTTTCATTATTCACCGTTTGAATGGTTAATGTTTTATTCACTAAGATTATTTTACTTCTCATTTTCATTTTATCTACTAGTCTCAGAAAGTAGAAAGTTACCCAAGTACCCTCATACATATATATAGTCTCATCATCCCTATATATATACACTAGTCCTGCACCCTTAGGTTAAGACTGCTTGGTACAATGTAATAATTATAATTATTACCAAATCTACTAATTTCACATAGTAGCAATATTCACGAGTCCATATATATGTATATATATATATATATATATATATATATATATATATATATATATATATATATATATTAATCCTGCACCCCCGGCTAAGCCCCATTAGTGCATATCTCCAGAAAATCATGCATCCCGGGTTAACACCCATTAATGCACCTATCAATAATAATTCAGCACCCGCCGGGTTATCACCCATTCGTGCGCCTAACAATAAAATATTGCATCCCCGGGTTAGCACCCATTAATGCACCTACCAATATTAATCCATCACCCCCGGGTTATAACCCATTAGTGCGCCAAACAATAATCATCTTTGTACCCCCGAGTTATCACCCATTAGTACACTTAATAATGGGGTTTCTGCACCCTCGAGTTATCACTCATTAGTGCTCTTAACTATAATATCACTTAATAGTCATACACACATCCTATTATAATTTATTGGTATTTCTCTAACCTACATATATACTCTTCATACGTATTTTAACCTCATTACTACGTATAGTAAAAATAATTAGATTACTATTCTCTCTCCTAATCTCCAAGGTATATTCTCTCTCTATACAGAAATATTTAAAGTATTTATTCTCACATACTTTCCCGAAATTCCATCTTATTTAAATTTACTATTTGGTAGTTTCTCTCACTCCAATAAACCGACAAACTCGAAACTAGACTTTGAGAAAAATCCCCAAAAATTCCCTCTGTCGCTCGAACCAGAAGGGTTGTCGTTTGAACGACTTCCACGTGTCATTTGAGCGGCATCGCGCGAGATTCCATCTCGTTCGAACGACTTCGTGCGAGATCTCCATCTCGTTTGAACCACTTCGTGCGAGATCCCAATCTCGTTCGAACCACTTCGCGTGAGATCGCGCGAGATTGCACTGTTCGTCTTCTTCACCAAACTTCAACGTTTTTCCTCCATTTTTAGACCTAAAAACCTCTAACGTTCGATTCCCAACAACTCATCATCAATACCCATCAGCACCTAATAGGTTATAGATTATTTCTATCATCTTAGGATCCTTAATTCGTCATTAATCATCACAATTACATACAACCCCCAAATTAATTCACATGAACCCTAGTTTTCAAAATTCCAAATTCAAGAACCCAATAAACCCAGATTCGTTCATCAATATATAATCAAATTCCATGATTAATCCTCTACATACATGAAGGAATTCCAGCCACAAATTAAACCAATCCTTATTCATAATTTAAATCTCTAATTTTCACCCAATTAACATATAAATCATGATTAAATCCTCCTACACTAACATGAGCATGATTATTGCTAAAAGAAAGCAAGTAATAAACACTTGCCTTGAATATGACGGTATGATCCGTTGGTGATGTTGGTATATACGCGTTCATCTCTTCGCGATCTACGCGTTGGTGGTCACGGTTGTGCAAGGTGATGCCAAATGAGCCTTCTCTCTTGGAATTTGGTTCTCCGTCACACCCTCCATGGCCGTTCTAACTTCCTGTCACCTCTAAACCCTAATGGAATTCCTTGGCTGATATAATAAGTCCCAATTTTCGTCCATTAATTTAGCCCAAAAATACAATTTACTATAATGCCCTCTCGGCGTGCCGGTTCGGCCTAAAATTGCCCCGGGACCCAAACTAAACACCCGGGTATACTATTTTGACTATCTCGACCCTTCTGGACTCAATGGAGGGATCAAAATGACCATACGAGTTAATATAAATAATTTCTCTTTTTATTCCATTCAATTAGTCCCGATACGACTCACACGCGTGACAGACTTAAATTACCAAACTGCCGTATTCCTCACTTCCGACAATTTATCAAATATCATAATTCCATATTACATATCACACAGTAATATTTAATAGTTCACAACAATAATTATTAACCCTTGGCACGCTTGTTAATAGTTATTTTAATCCGGATTAATAAAAAATTAATTTCTCACATTTTAATTTAATTAATCCAACAACAATAAATAAATCGCATATTTATTCCCACAATAATAATTAATCACATAATTATTTAAATCGTCAAAAATACGGGGTGTTACATCTCTTAAGTTAGGGTTTCATATTTTTTTAAGCCATTGACGTGTGGTTTACATCAAATTGGTATCAGAGCGGGTGTCGCTCCAACATTGGTGTTTGGTATATCATTGTTTATTTTATCAAATCGCACACTACTCTTCAATCGATCCCAAGAAATCCAAACAACTAAAAGAGGATATTCAAATACGAATGAGAGATTGGATACAAGCACAACATATATATGCCCTCTCTCAACTCAAATTTCAAAACCCTTGCCCTAGCCCCAGCCCTAGCCCACTCGAAACCCTAACCCTAGTTTTCCCTACCCCTTACTACCCCTACCCAGCTACCGAGTGGCTCCACCCCCATCATCCAACCCTCGTTGTCCCCTCCCCACTCCAACAGCCACTGACCATACCTTCCCTTCCAAAAGACCCACCAATAACCCAAAGGGGCAAGCCGCCATTACCTCCTACTCCTCCACCCCACCTGCGATCATCCAATCCACTCCACCAGTGCCTAAAAACCCACCTCTAACCCCCAAAACCACACCGACCCAGTACGGTCCCCAACCTGCCCCTTTCTGACCCAAGGCTACCCATTTACCCCTCCCACCACTTCGACGGGCTATCCCACCCCTTTCTGAGTTCCTCCTAACTCCTCCCTCTGCATCCCGACCCACTACCACCCATTTTTCAAAGCCCAAACCTAAAAAAAAATTACTTTTCCACCCCGATTAACTCCCCAGGCTCGATTCCAGAGTGCCGACGGCTAGTCCAAGATTAGTTGCTCCACCCAATCATTCTTCCTCCCTCCTTCACCCAATCGGGTCAAATCAACGATAAAAACTACCCTCCCGAGGCGGTTGATTGCAAGAATGATAGAAATGACAACATGGGGTTGTGTATTGAGGATTTTTTTGACATTTTTGTAGAGGATGCTTGGGTGGCTCGCACGCACTTTTGCGAGTCGGATACATTTGATTTGAGAGATTTCTTCCCAATTTTTGGGAATGGAAATGATGATTTTAATGAGATGGTAATTTTGGGTGATGTATTTGGTGATGGATATAGGGACCCATTCCTGGTCACTTTTGATCGGTGTGCGAAAGAAATTTTTCGCCGCATAGCATTAAGGAGTTTCATCACAGGAATCTCGGATCGAGCTTTTGTAGGCTGGTCGTGGTTGTTTTGTATGACTATTCTCCGTGAACTTTTCGCCAGCCGATACAACGAGAATTTCCAAGGATGGCTCTTCTTCCATTTGGGAAACTCTTTGAGATGTTCCTTACTCTCTTATCGTCCATCTCCTACGCTCGAGGAAGAGCTTTTCGAAGTCGGGGAGAGTGATGGAAATAGGCCACATTTTAGGATTTTATTAGTCATTTGATTTTCTTTTATATTTTCTTTTATTTCATTATTTGTATTTTCATTTGTTTTTCTTTAGTATTTAAAGGTAAGGAGTAGTAATGACATTTTTGTAATTAGTGCTTTAGCTTGGAGTCTAAGTTACTCCTCCCTTTAAATACCCATGTAGTCTTCATTTGAAGACATTCCTCCATTTTTAAATATAAGATATCATTTGGTTCTCTCTCTAAAGTTAGGGTTTGGTATTTCTTTTAAGCCATTGACGTGTGGTTTACGTCAAATAAAGCTAGAATTAAATCCAGGGAGTGAACTAACTAATCGTACCCCCTCACCATGAACCCGTACCACATACCAAAGTGACCCACAGTTCAGCTAACATTGATTCAGACAGGGGACCAACTGTCCCCCATCCTATTCTTCATTGCTGAAGAAGTTTTAAGCAGGGGCATTACAAATCTTCATAAATGGGCTTACTTAAGATGATTTCCTCCCCTAGAGGCTCTCTTATATGTTGATAACTTGATCGTTTTTTAAAAAGGAACTCACCAATCCCTCTACGATGACAATAATATTCTCAATATGTATGCTAAAACCTATGGGCAATTCATGAATAATTAAAAGTCCACTATCTTGATTAGTACAGGGGTTGTACACAGTAGAAATGCAATTACACTCTTCGCATCTGTAAAGATAAATCCCCTTTACCTACGTTGATGTCTCCATTTTTAGAGGAAAACATAGAGCTAATCTCCTTCAAACTCTTGCCGACGAGGTTAAAGCCAGTATTGAGGGTTGGCAATGCAAATCCATCTTCATTGCTGGCAGAAAAGAATACATCAAATCTTTCACCCAACCCACTCTACTGCATAGTTTTATAATTTACGTGTGGCCTGTGGGATTAATTAAGCAATTCCACTCTTAAATTATGAATATCCTTTCGACTGAATCTACTAAAAAAATCCTCCATCTAGTGTGGCTCAAAAACTCACATGCTTTCCAAAAGATTGTGGGGGTACTGGTCTCTGAACATAGTAGCTCTTATCAAAGCTGCTAACCTCAAACACAATTAGGATATCCTTGAAATGAACACTCACTAGAGAATTTTTTTAAAGAAGTTAAATTCCAAAAAAGAATGTTTATCATACAAAAAATCCTTAGAGTGGCCTGCTTTCAAGAAGTCTATTTCAATTATAAACCTCCACTGCATATGGGTTCTGGGCAATGGAAGGGACATCAATTTTTGGAACAATAACTCGGGCGGTCAGCTCATTTCCACTATTTTAGGACGGGATCTCTCCCATTGCTATTGCCCTATTCAAACCATCATCCAATATCAATCTTGGAGTATCCCTCCCAACCTCACTGATGCTTTTCCTCATATATCTCACCTCATTCTCTCCACCCCTCTGCCACTTCCCACAATAACTGATACCAGAATTTGGTCCTACTCCATTCATGGCTCCCTTACTTTCAAGGATGCTTACTCATTTTTCTCCCCTAACTATCCTCATGCTCCTTGGACCATTCACTTGTGGAAATCTTTTATTCCCACTAGAATTTAAACTCTAGTACGAGACTGCTAAATGTAGGCTTCCAACCCTTGGCCATCTGTACAGAAGTGTCCTTGCAGTTAGTTGACCCACGCTGCATTATCTGTGATCAATATATAGAAACCCATGACCACCTCTTTATTGAATGCCACTTCCATCATTCTTTATGGCAATGGTATTATAAAAAAATTTATTCTGTAGTACCCAACCCCTGTTAGGCAATATTTCAGTCCAAAAATCTTTAATTTATGAATTGAAGTCCCTTATAATATTTTTGATATTACTTGGAGAACCAGGAACCTTAAAGCTTTCCAAAATACCAATCCAAATCTTCAAAAAGAGAAAAATTTTATGATTGTATTGCTCGATGCATTGTTTAAAATTGCACCTCGTCACATGAACAGCACAACCGCTGACCTTATTTTACTCAAATCTCTCAAAGTAAAATGCTTTCCTCCCAAAGCTCATGTCATCAGCCCTATGTTCTGGCTTCCTCCTCCTCCGATGTTAATTGAACTCAACTGTGACGGCCTTGCTAAAGGTTCTCCTGGTCAAGATCCTATTAGGGTTTTTTTCCAGAGATTTTAGAGGCTCTATGATGTGTTCTTTCGGCATGAAAATTGTAATAGTTATATTAACCAAACTCACCTATAGTTGCAGCCATAATGATAAAAAAAAGTTATAAATCACAAAATAAAAAGAATCGGAATGTTTAATAGTTCAATTGCAGAGCATATACACATAATACACACAAAATAGTAATATATACCGAATTTTTCAAAGACCCAACTATTAAATTCTTAAAAAAATGTTTTTGAAGTTTTTTAGTTAAAACCAATTAGTTTAGAATCTCATTGAACTTGCCAGACAATTCAGTAATGTACACTTACAATAAATATACCCAAAAGATATGCCGAAGGGCTTAAAATACTCATGTGGGAAGATTGTAAATGTCTACTATACAACAAAGAATAAGTGTTCAATGTTCAATCCCATATCATTAAAATCCCTAGATCCAAAAAGTTTTACAACTCATATTTAAAATCCATCAAAACTTTATTGAAGATATAACTTGAATGTGAAAGGTATAGAAATCAACACCCACCGTTTATTTACTTCACTCATGAGAGACGGAGAGAGATGGTTCAAGTGATTTGAAATTGTGTTTGAGTTATAGTTATACTTTTGATATGGTAATTGGTATCTCCAAAAACCCCAATAAATAATTGTAGTATATAACCTTAAGGAATTATCCCAAATTCATTGGTTCTTCTAATTCAAACACACCATTCGAATGGACCATTGGTATATGTTTTTAAAGGGTTACGTATTCGAATGGACCTCAGGAAATGTTCGGGGCATTAGATATTGTACACCAATTCAGATCATATAAACCCCATAAATCGTCACCAATTCAGATCAATTATACCGTTTGACAGAAAATATAGCAACATATTATACTGAATAAAAAACTATCTCTATACGGTTACATTGCAATGTCAAAAAGACTATTAACTAAAGGTATTGAAACAAACTCAAAAGAATTAATCAAATAAACCACATATATCAAAGCACTGCTATTATCTAAATTTCCATGCAAGTATATGTCAATCAATTGGCACTTACCACTCAAGAATTACTATCCAGAGTTGTATTTCCCAAGTAAAGTTTACTGCCAATCAAATAATTGAAAGTACAGTTTACTGTCAATGGTAATTACACTTGACCAAATCATGAATTTTAAACTATATATAACATAAAGAAACTAACCACTTTTATAGAAAGAAGTATATCGACAGACCTTATGACCAAAAGAAAATAAATACAACATATTGCTAATGATTAAAACATTAATCTAGTATATCATCTCAAGCTTTTAACATCTCCGAGATAGTAATATGGAATTTTTTACTGGTTACCATATTTATTAATCTTCAATACTTAAACTACACAAAGCTCAAGAAATGAAATCACTGGCCATTTTCAATCTAGTCTCTTAAATCAAAAGCTTAGCCTTTGCGTCCTCACCTTTTCATTAATTTTCTATTGATTTAGTATTCATAAACAAAAAACATAAGTCACAAACACATATCATTGATGAAAGCCAATTATAATCAATCAATAACTTCAGACTGAACTCAAGTTTAAGAACATCAATAAAGAGATCGCGTTATAGCTCACAATAGTGTATTTCTTAAAAAATAATGATATCACTTTGAGAATTATCCAGTTTCTCCCAAAGAATCAAACACACAAAGATATTTGCTCCATAATCTATAAATCACTTAGTTGCACATATATACAAATAGAAGAATATAAATAGAAAATTTAAACAAATATCAGTACCAACGAGCATACTGATAAAGTCTCTATGAAGAAATAATTAAGAATTTAATTAAACTAACTATACTCCAAATGACCAAAATATAAACCGAAGTTCAAGTAATATCAGAAATATTTATTAAGTTTTTTTACAGAAACAACAGGACTTTATGCTTTTCACAAATAAGTCCCTGGAAAATCATAAATTTCTTAAGAAGTTAAAACATAATTACTAGGATACGGTCCAGATACCTTTAGATTAGGCTCAATGAATATGTAATTTCATAAAGTATGTATAGTGAATTTAAAAGATCTTATTCCCAAGATATTGTCTCCTGAACAAGAAGATGAAACAAAGGAGTAAACAAAGTGTATTTTGGTTGCTGTAACCATGTTCTTTAGTCTTAAGATGGAATGCAACCAAGAGATCTCAACTGCTGCATAAGCCAACTGTTGGTATTTCACTTCAGTGCTGGACCGTGAAACTTTATGTTGCTTCTTAGAGTTCTAAGAAATCGGATTATGGCCAAGATATATACAGTAACCTTCGATACAGTGACGATCATCTGGATTTTTGGACTAATAAACATTTGAGTAGGCTTCCAAACGAAGAGAACCTGACTGGTATGCTTAACTGCTGACCAATAGACCACAGTTGTCTGGTGCATAAATTCACAAACCTAATTGATGGCAAAAGAGATGTCTGACCGAGTAATCATCAAATATTATAGCGTGCCCATAATACTTAGATATTCAATTGAATTGGAAAACGGATCGCCATTGTACAAGGACAGTTTCTTAGCACTCATGGCACAAGAGAATATAGGTTTGACATCCTGAAACTTCATATGATGCAAAAAACCCAGAACATACTTAGTTTGGGTCAAATGCAAGCTGCATGAACGATAAGTTGCCTTGATGCAAGGAAGAAATGAATAGGTCCCAAGTCTTTCACATAAAATATTTTCCCCAAATTAGAAATTAACTCTGAAATATGAGAAGAATTATTTCGCGTAATGAGAATATCATCCACATAATAAGCAATATAATTCTTATATCACCCTTACAAAATGTGAACAAATAATAGTCAACTTTTGAACCATGGAACCCAAGTGCTTCTAAATAATTACAGAAGCATTGAAACCATGACCGTGGGGCTTGTTTCAAACCATAAATAGACTTGTGGAGATTGCAAGCATAATGAGGAAAATTGGCATCGCTGACAACTAGGTTGACACATATAAACATGCTCGGATAAGAAGCCATGGAAAAATGCATTTTGGACATCCAATTGTCGAATAGGCAATTGATGATGGACAGCTCAAGCAATAATGGTGTGAATAATGGAGTGTTTGACCACAGGACTAAAAGTTTCCAAATAATTAATACTTTCTTATTGGTGGAAACCATTTGCCACAAGGCGCGTCTCGAAACACTAAATTGAATCATCAGACATGTGTTTAATCTTAAACACCCACTTATTGGGCAACATTATAAACTCACTCCCATAGCTGTGAGCCACTCCATGTTTTTACCGCTTGACTAAAACTAGTAGGTTCAGTGCAGTCAACATTAAAAACTACATTAAGAGCATATTTAGGATTTGGAAGGAGAATTCCATCTTTGCCAAGAGTGATCACGGAATGTTAAGAGGGCGAAGGAGGATGTTCTATCAAGGACAAGACCTACTGGACCTAAATATCAGAAGGCTAGTCAGGTAAAGAATGAAATATTAATGGGATGAGTTGGTGGGGGAGAAGGCAAGATGGTAGGGGAGGGAGTGTTTAAGAATGGGGGGTTAAAAGGAATACTGTGAGATGGGAGGGACAAATTACAACTAGTAAGTATGTGGGTAGAAGATGTGGATTGTTGCAGTGTGACCATTTCCAGTAGAGGAACAAAAGAGTTGGGGGAAACGTGTTGAGCTCGAGGAGGAGGAGTCTCTTGAAAGGGAAAAGGGGATTCATCAGACACAACGTGACGAGATAAATATGCATGACCATTAGCAAGATCAAGACAGTGATATCCTTGATGATTAAGAGAACACCCCAAGAACAAACATCGCTTCAAACGAAATTAAAGCTTATTATTATTATGTGGACATAAGTAGGGGAAGCACGCACAACCAAAGACATAGAGAGTGCCATATTTGGGAGATTGCTAAATAATTTTTCGTAAGGACTTATGGAATGGAGAACACGTGTCGGAAGGTGATTAATTAAATAAACATCTGTGTTAAATGCTTCAACCCAATAACTAATTGGCATGTAATAATGAGACAGAAGTGTAAGGCCAGTCTCAATAATATGAAGGTATTTGCATTTGGCCACTCCATTTTGTTTGGGATGTTTCGAATAAGAAGAACGAAAACCAATCCCATTATTGGCTAAAACATTTTGAAAGGAACATTTAGTGTATATACCGCCCCATCAGATTGAAAGAAACAAACACCTCATGTTTAAATTCCATAGGAAAAATCCAAGAATAACGAAAATAATCATCCACAAATAACACATAATATTATTTCCTATAACAGATACAGTAGGGGATGTCCATACACCAAAAGGTATTAATTCCAAAGGTGAACTAGAAATTGAATTTGATAAATGGAATGGTAATTTAGTACTCTTTCCCAATGGATGCAAATGACAAAAGGACAACGAACTATTTGGTGAAACTGGAACAAATATAGACCATTTCCACTCCTCTCGTGGAAAAGTGTCATCCGGGTCTTTTGATCCTTCACATAGAAAAACTCAAGAAAATAAAATAAAATAACAGTTATTATCACATATGAATTGGTAAACATAAAGAAGGTTAGCAGCATGGACAGTGTAAGATATTTTTCATATTATAGGAACTGGAATCATAGGAAACAATGCTAGAACCAACATTAACAATATCCAAACCAGCACCAGTACTAATAAAAACTTTCTCTTTTCCACGGAACTCATTGTGAATAGACAAGTCTGCAAGATCAGAAGTGATATACTTTGAAGCATCAGTGTCGGAGTATCATGTGGAAGAAGTGTTGGCCAAAGAAAGACATGCTTCAATAGTAGCAATCTATTGAGTAGGAACACGACCTTCATAGGCATGATTCATGCATTGATAACAGTCAATGGCTAAATGGCCACGACGCCCACGAATTTGACAAGTGGGGTGAGAAAAAATATTACCATAAGGAAAATGTTAGCATGTGTCCTTAGTGCACATGTTTTGAGTAGTAAGACGAAATCTACACGTGAGAATTTATTCCCTAGTGATTGTATGTTGGGACTCTATCCCTACTATTTTTTAGTTCTAAGTGTGTGCCCTTAGGGCACATGTTATCAAGACCCTTACCATATCATAATACCCAAATGAGCCACCTGCGTATGAACAGGAACTTGAATTTTGAAAAGAGTTGGAGTTGGACCATGACCCATGAGGTTGACGAAAGGCATGTGACCCTTTTCCCCGCTGGTTGAATCCACTATTATTTAGAGATCCACAACCACAATTATTATTAGGATGAAATTTGGGTTCATACATTACACTTGGATTTGTTTCAAAGGATGGTATATTTTGGGCCTTAAGTCTCATTTCAGCATTAAGAAATATGGCCACAAGATCATCATACGATATTGGAGTGTCACGAGCTTGGGCAGAACTAACAGTGACTTCATTGAAGGGTCCAAAGTATTCAAAATAATAGTAACCACTTCATCATCTTCAATGGCAGCACTAGCTAGTGCCAAATTATCATTAATATGGTTGAGTTTTCCTACATAGTGGACATAATCTCTTTTCGTACTCAAGAGATCATTCTTTTTGTGTACAGTGCGATTTTTGGACTGAGATGCATACCTCTTCTCAAGTGATTGCCAGGTAGCATGTGAGGATGTGAAACGAGCATAGTGGAATGCACTTATGGGGTAAGGGATATTAAGTTTCAACATCACAATCCATATGATGACATTTCTTACATGTATTGCATTAGTGGTAAATTAGTGTGTGTTATGTCATTGCTTACATATATTTCACTAGTGATAAATTAGTGTGTTAGGTAGAAAAGTGTGGTTGTAATTTTTCCTTACTTGTTTAATAAGTGGCCTAAAATGTATTTGTCATGCTATAAATACCCCATGTCCTATGCTTGTATAATCATCCAAGAAGTAAAACAATAAGGCAATTAGCATTTGTGTCTTAGTTGAGTGTAGTATTTTATGAGTTGGTCTTCTTTAAGTGTTTTGAAAGAGTAGTTTAGTGAGTACTTCCTTATAATCATTTCTTTCCAATATTAGAGTTTTTTACTCGTTATTCTCAACAATTGGTATCAGAGCGGGACGGTCGTGTACCAGTATTTTTGGAGTGAGTTTTTTTGAGTCGTGAGAAATTCGTATTCTACGAGTTTATATCTTGAAATCAGGCTTATTTGGTATTATCAAAAACTTACTAACACGAAGGGTGATCTTCAAGTAGTTGGAGGAATCAAGAAGCTCAACCACCAAAATTACAATACGTGGGCGGCATGTATGACGTCTTATATGCAAGGACAAGTCCTTTGGGAGGTCGTTGGCGGTAGCGAAGTTATACAACCGGAGGTTGATGACGCTAATGGCACTTTGCGAAAATGGAAGATTAAAGCGGGCAAAGCGATGTTTGCCTTAAAGACCACAATTAAAGAAGAAATGTTGGACCACATCCGGGATGCCAAAACACCAAAAGAAGCATGGAACACTTTCACTACACTTTTTTCAAAGAAGAATGACACAAAACTACAACTTCTCGAGAACGAGCTACTATCGATTGCGTAACGCGACATGACTATCACCGAGTACTTTCACAAGGTGAAGAAAATATGCCACACAATTTCAAATTTAGATACAACAGCTGCTATTGGTGAAACCAAGATAAAAAGAATAATTATCCATGGTTTGAGGTTCGAATACTGAAGTTTTGTTGCTTCCGTACAAGGATGGCCGACTCAACCATCACTTGTTGAGTTTGAAAATTTATTTTCCAGTCATGAATCTATGGCTAAGCAAATGGCAGGAGTCTCGCTGAAGGGTGAGGAGGAAGCGCTCTACACTAACAAAAGCAAAGGCTACTTCAAGCAGCACATCGGAGGCAGATATAAAAAGGATGATGACAAGGAAAAAAGTCATCAGGGAGAGGGAGGTTCTCGTCTAGGGGGATCTTTAAAGAATCATGGCTACGGTAAAATATTTGAGGGAAAATGTTATAACTACGGCAAGAAGGGACATATGGCAAAAGGTTGTTGGTCCAACAAAAGGCCCGCTGAGAGCAATGGTGCTACTTCTAATTCAAAGGAGAGAAGCAAAGATGATTGGGATGCTGAAGCATCTTTTGCTATGGAAGAGGAGGAGTTAGCTCTCATAGCCTCGACAGCTGAGCGGATCGACTACGAGAATGATTGGATCATCGACTCAGGCTGCTCAAATCACTTAACGGGTGATAAACAGAAGTTACAGAGCGTGTTAAAATACAAGGGAAATAGAATGATTGGATATCGATAAGACGGTAGTAGCAACTCAATACAGTTCTAATCAGGTGCCGCTTCAAAATGTCTACCATATTCTGAGTATGAGTAAAAATCTACTTTTAGTGTCACAGTTAACATCATCAAGCCACTTTGTCGTGTTTGGTCCACGAGATATGAAGGTATATCAAGACCTCAAGATCTCAGGAATGCCAACAATGGAGGGACGGCGATTGGAGTCAGTCTACGTGATATCAGCAGAGTCTGCATATGTAGACAAGATAAGAAAAATAAGACAGCAGATTTATGGCACATGCAATTGGGCCATGCTAGCTATTCTCAGCTAAGCGTGATGATGAAGAAGTCTATGCTCAAGGAACTTCCATAATTTGATGTGAGGACAGACACTGTCTATGCGGGATACAAGTATGGTAAAGCACATCAATTACCATATGAGGAATCAAAGTTTAAAGCAAAGGAACCATTAGAGTTAGTTCACTCTGATGTGTTCAGATCAGTCAAGCAACCATCAGTTGGTGGGATGCGGTATATGGTAACATTTATTTATGACTTCTCCAGGTATGTATGGGTTTTATTTATGAAATAAAAATCTAACACGTTTTCAAATTTTAAAGAGTTTAGAGAGACGATTGAAAGAGAAGTGGGGAAGAAGATTATTTGTCTACGCACAGATAATGGAGGAGAATATACCTCAAAAATTGTTTTTCCAGTATCTACGAGACTGTAGAATACATCATCAATTTACTTGTGCCAACACCCCCCAACAGACTGGACTAGTAGAGAGAAATAATCGACCTCTTGCAGAAGTTTGTCGGAGTATGCTACATGCTAAGAATTTACTAGGAAGATTTTGGGCTGAAGCTATGAGAACTGCAACCCAAATGATTAATAAAATTCCTCAACAAAGGTTAGAGTTTGTTTCACCCTTTGAGAAATTATGGGACATGAAACCTACGGTTAGTTTCTTTCGAGTATTCGGGTGTGTATACCATGTATTTGTTCCTAACCATCTACGTAGCAAGTTTGATAAGAAAGTCGTCAGCTGTATCTTTGTGGAATACGACAACCAGAGGAAAGGGTGGAAATGTTGCGATCCTATGATTCGAAGGTGTTACACGTCACAAAATGTGGTGTTTGATAAAGCATCTTCTTGGTAGTCCTCAAAAAAAGAAGGTGTTATCAAACTTGAAGGAATTTGATGAGAAGTTGCAACAAAAAATAGGAGAGAAGACTCCTCAAATTGTATCAAGCTCCCACAAAGCTGAAGATTCATATGATGATGATAATATCGAGCAAGAAGTAACTCAGAATCCTTGGAAAACTGGTGTATATTACCAACCAGATGAAGAAGGTGGACCTAGTGAAATGGAAGTATTAACTCCATAATCACAACTCAGGAGGTCAACAAGAATTAGAAAGTCAAATCCCAAATATCCCAACGCAGCCATATAAGAAGAAGTAAGTGTAAAAGAACCTGACACGTTTAAAGAAGCATCCCAGAATTCTGAGTGGATTAAAGCTATGGAATAAGAAATCACATCACTGAAGAAAAATTAGACTTGGGATCTCGTGCCGAAGCCAAGAGATGTGAAACCCATATCATGTAAATGGGTTTACAAGATAAAGTGTCGTCCAGATGGATCAATTGAGAGATACAAAGCTCGATTGGTGGCTCGGGGGTTCTCTCAATAATGTGGACTAGACTATGATGAAACATTTAGTCCAGTAGCAAAGCTTTCAACTGTACGAGTCCTACTTGCACTTGCAACCAACAAATATTGGAATTTGTAGCAAATGGATGTGAAGAACGCATTTTTTCATTGGGAGTTGGATCGAAGATCTACATGATTCAACCAATGGGTTTTCTTAATCAAGATCATCCTAAGCATGTGTGTAAGTTGCGAAAGGCACTCTATGGATTGAAACAGGCAGCAATGGCTTGGTATGGTAAGATTGCTAAATTTCTAACAAAAAGTGGTGATTCAGTAACACCTACAGATTCTATCTTGTTTGTCAAAGCTAATGGAGGAAAGTCTGCTATCATACTGGTATACGTGGATGATTTGATCATAACTGGGGATGATGAGGCAAAAATTCTTCGAACAAAGGAGAATTTATCATTTCGTTTCTAGATGAAGGAACTTGGACAACTCAAATACTTTCTTGGTCTAGAGGTTGATCGTACACAAGAAGGAATATTTCTTTGTCAGAAAAATTATTCCAAAGATTTATTGAAGAAGTTCGGGATGCTCGAATGCAAGCCAATCTCGACACCGATGGAACCAAATGGCAAGCTGTACGCACACGAAGGAAAAGATTTGGAAAATGCCACGATGTATCAACAATTAGCAGTTAGTCTTATCTACCTAACCTTGACTCGACCTGACATTTCTTATACAGTTGTTGTGATGAGTGGGTACAAGCAAAATCCAAAGAAGTCTCATTTGGAAGTAGTTCGGCGAATATTGAGATATGTGCAGAGTACAACTAACTATGGTATTTTATACAAGAAAGGTGAAGATTTCAAGTTAGTTGGCTATTGTGACGCTGACTATACAGGAGATCACGACACTTGTCGATCAACTACTGAGTACGTGTTAAAGCTTGGATCTGGAGAAATTTCTTGGGGTAGTAAGAGACAACCAACGATATCTTTGTCAACTACGGAAGCAGAATATCGGGAAGCAGTAATGGAAGCTCAAGAGAGTACATGGTTGTTACAGTTGATGAACAATCTACATCAACCACTAGACTATGCAGGTCCATCATATTGTGATAACCTGTCGGTAGTTCATTTGGCATAAAATCCAGTCTTTCATGCAAGAGCTAAACATGTGGAAGTACACTATCATTTTATAAGAGAGAAAGTTCTTGAAGAAAAGATTGATATGAGATGAATCAAGATATATGATCAAATTGCGGACTTGTTCACGAAAGGGTTGAGTGTAAGCAAGTTCAAAAACTTTCATCGTCAGTTCGGCGTGGTGAAAAGAATGAGAGTAGATGTTGAGGGGGAGTATTAAGTTTCAACATCACAATCCATATGATGTCATTGCTTACATGTATTGCATTAGTGGTAAATTAGTGTGTGTTATGTCATTGCTTACATATATTTCAATAGTGATAAATTAGTGTGCTAGGTAGAAAAGTGTGGTTGTAATTTTTCCTTATTTGTTTAATGTGTGGCCTAAAATGTATTTTCCATGATATAAATACCCATGTCCTATGCTTGTATAATCATCCAAGAAGAAGTAAAACAGTAAGGCAATTAGCATTTGTGTCTTAGTTTGAGTGTAGTATTTTATGAGTTGGTCTTCTTTAAGTGTTTTGAAAGAGTGGTTTAGTGAGTACTTCCTTATAATCATTTCTTGCGAATATTTGAGTTTTGTACTCGTTATTCTCAACAAGGGAATTATTAATCGAACTTAAAATCATCTGATCTTGTTTGTGCCATTCATTATAGTGTGGATCTTCCCCAGACGTGATTTTACCATCACTATCACATTTGAACGCCAAAGGACAAGGGTTTGTTCCATTTATAAACCCCATTAAATTTTTACTCTTTAAAAATGGAACAAATTGGGCCAACCAAAGAGTGCACTTTGTTATGTCCAATTTTATGGACAAGAATCCAGAGAAACTGGGTACCGCCACACTAGCATCTGCTGAACAACCTTCCATGGTGAAAGATCATACAAACTAAAACAGCTGAACAAGAGAAGTGGTGGAGAAAAAAGGAACCTAGACACAGTCATTTGACTACTGCCCTGATACCATGAAGAAGAAGATGAAACCGAGGAGTAAACAAAGTGTATTTTGGTGGTTGGAACCATGTTATTCAATCTTGTATTTCACTGTGTATATGTATACAATACAAGTCCAATAAAATTCCCTATAAAGCACGGATCAGATGATAACAAACTAAAATGATTAGACTTTATCAATAACATCCTTATATCTAGACTCTGTCGAATCTGATTTCAAACTTTGTTGTCTATCATATCCAAAGGTTTAATTTAACAAAGGAACTCATTTTTGTGAAGTAAAAATTAAATGGACCTGACTCAATTAAGAATATTTACTAGGGCAATTTTCTATTACTTTTATTTACTTTAACATAAAGCCTATTTTCTGGATAATAAACCAAGATACACGATATGAGTTAAAGAATTCATCTCATTCTATTACAGGCAAATGGTTGACGTGGTTATAAATTTTTGTGGTTTGATTCATTGATAGGTACTCTTGGAAGGAGAGTTATTCTTGGGCTGCGTAAAACGGTAACTCGCTTAAAGTATCAAATTCAAGGGATATCAGGAAGATAGAATTGTCTTAGGTTATGGCTGTTGGTGGCTTGGTTGTCATATTGTACCTATTTTAGCAAGACAAACTTAATTAGCAAGAATGCCATGTAGGAACTTATGTAATGTAATAGTTTTAGTTGGTTGAATATTATGTTAGTTTAAAGTTACTTACTAGAGATAAATAGAAGTTGGGGATTTAATTTTGAATTTTCGGTTATAATGAATCTTATATATCAGTTGTGATAGTTTTAGTAAATTGAAACTCATACTTTGTTCAGCTAATCATCAATCTTTTATCAAATTGTTCATTTGTCTTATATTTATTTTGGTTCAATGTGAAACAAAGAAGATAGATAAGGAAATTTGTGAGTTACAATCAAGAATATAAGTATAAACCACAAATTTATTGATGACGTATCAGCTCCCAAAATAAAACCAACTAAAACATATATGTTGCACTTTCATCAACTACTCAAAACAGAGGCAACTACACAAAATTTGTTCTCAACTATACAGAAAGGTTCTCCACTAGCACAAAAAGGTGTTTCAACTTCCCTTCATTCCCAGATGAGGTGGCTTCTTGAGTTGATTTCCTTTTCTACAAGACTCTTGATGTAGACCATCACAGGTTCAGTGGCAACTAGAGTAGTCTTTGACGGCAAAGAACTGATTTCAAGTCCTGAATTTCCTACACAAGATATATTTTAAATAACTACGGTTAAAAGACACCTAACAATAATTAAAAAAAGGAAACTACAATTTTAATTAAGATTCTTAATCGTTTATCCTCCTTTTGAAGTTATCTATCTAAAATGTGTATTATCTTGCTAACGTATCCATGATTAAGGATCAAAAAAATTTCAAGCGCCATAGACAAGATTCGTACAAACTACCTAACCTAGTTATTTCTCATCCAAACTTGGTAAAACAAAATTCGCAGAGCTATTACATGTTCCAGTTTCTCTCTTTAATATGAACATTTTTCGTTTTTCTAAACTCAATTTTTTTAACCGATCCCTCCCATAAATATTAGCAACTAGTGTGGATTTTTAAATTATTACAATTTGAGTTTCAATTACACATGCAGAAGTGTCGCATCTTATAAAATGCAAGGTGAATCCGTTTGAATTCTTTCACATGTTCTCATTTAAAAACAGAAGTTGGCAAAGGTGTAACTTACTATTATAAAATATTGTAAATGCATAAATTCTATAAAAATATAAAAATATTTCGCATGAAGTTCAACACACAACAGTTTGAAAACTCACGTATCATTTACTAGATAGATTGTTGAATTCTTCTTCGTTGATGTCAGGGACCTCTCCTTACATTCTTGTGTTGTCTATTTTCAAAAACTTTTATAAACCATCTTGGTTTTCCTCTCAAGAACATGAGGTAACCCACACCCAATCCAAACACTGTCCCACATCCATACCCAATCAACATAACCTTCCATGTGAATCAAGTTAAAAAATACGAATTGTTTTCTTGTTAGACTATCGGTGGGTGTGGTGTCTCGATATCTCTACATTTTTTTTATAGTGGAAAGTCACATAAGCCCGGGTTCCCACTATACGAATCCATTTGAAATGTATAAAATTTCTTGCCTTGAGGTATGGGTCCAACTAGATGATTTTGTGAGAGATTCAATACCGCAAGAAATGTTAAAGTTATTAATTATTGAGGAATCTGCCCCAAAAATTGGTTAGAAGAGAGATCTAATGTTCAAGCATGAAAAGATTTGCCAACACATAAGGGATATGATATATACGTCTGTTATGAGATAAGTTGAACACTTCGAGTGAGTTTAAATTTCCAATAGAATTTGGAATCTCACCTTTAAATTTGTTACTAGAAAAATCAATGGTTGTCTCACCAGGCCAATCTCCACTCCTTTCATTACCAGAGTAATTTTGTCATAATAACCCTATGTACCCATCATATACTTATTTGCAATTTCATTTTCTTCCACATTCATCATGGCTTTGAAATTAATAAAGTATTGTGATGGAAGAAATCCAATAAACTGATTGTGAGAGAGATCAATTATTCGAAGGTTACTGAATAGAAACTCACTAATCTTGGAAGTGTTACTTATGGAACCATGGGACCTATTATATCTCAAGACAAGAACTTGGAGGTTTAGAAGAGTTCTTAACCAATGCGGGAATGTATCATTAATTAGATTTTTTTCGAGTTCAAGAACTTCTAAGTATGTGCAATTGGCTAAAGATCGTGTCAAGGCTACTTCTAGTTTATTTCCATACAAATTGAGACTTTCCAAATAGTTCCTTGTTTCACCAAACATTGTTGGAATAGGTCCGTAAAATCTATTCATTCGTAAATCTAACAGAGAAAGACCATAGCTGAAATTTCCCAAACACTGTGGAATTGTACCAACAAACATGTTATTGGGCCAATCAAGGATACGAAGAGAGCTGAAATTACAGATGGATGAAGGTAGTGGTCCTTCAAGAAAATTGGATTGAATTTGAATATAATATAATTGATATGAAAGTAAAAAATTAGGGGGAGTTGGCCGTGAATTTGGTTGTATGAGAGATCGAGTTGAGTTAGGTTCCCAAGTTTTGCAATCGAATTCAGAATACGGCCATGTGGATCATTGTTATTTAATACAAATATTTCTCAATGAGGTTGATCTGAACTCATGGATTTCTCCCGTAAACCGGTTGAAGTTGAGATCTAAGTCCTCCAAAGATGGAAGAGAAAAAATGACCCGTTGAAGGAGTTATTGGAGATGCGAAGATCGGTTAGGTTGTGAAGCCCAACTATGTCAGAGGGAATGGGGCCCGCCAGTGAATTACTTGATAGATCTAAACTAACAAGATGCGAGGTTAGCAAAAAAATAAGGAATGGACCACTGAATTTGTTACCTCTGAGATAGATAGATCTTAAGGATGTGAGGTTAGCAAAAAAATACGAAATTTGGCCACCGAGATTATTGTTTGAAAATTCTAAGAAAGTGAGGTGCTTGAGATTTGAAAGTGTACATGGAATCTCTCCACTAAAATTATTATCTGAAATGTCCAAATCAGTGATTAGTGTAAGGTTTCCTAGTGAATCCGTAATGGGCCCAGATAATTCACATGAAAGCAGATATAAATAATCTAAAGACCTCAAATTGACGATTGAATCTCGAAATTATCCATCTAACAAACTTGTCTTTATAAGATCTAACCACCTGAGAGGATTTCTTCTAGCACTCACATTGACCTCTGGAAAAAGAACAGTCAGACCCTCGTTGTAGGATAAGCCAAGTCCTTCCAAGTTCGGTAGAATATTGAAAATATTATGTGGTAATTTCCCGTGCAGTCTAGTAAGGGAGAGTTGAAGAAGTGTGAGAGAAGAAGACAAATTCACGGGTAAAACAGAGAAGATGTTGGCATGAGAAAAAGAAAGTTGTGTGAACTGGGTTAAGTTTTGAATTAGCAATTTGAAATTCTGACTTTCAATTTCAATTCCATAATTCCCAGAGAGATCAACAGAAAGCAGTTTGGAAAGATGGGATATTTTTGACGTAACTTTACCTGTAAAATAAGAGTAAGACAGGTTTAGATGCATCAAATTCGGAGAAAATCCACCAAATTCAGGTGAAATTCGAGATGGATAGAAATAATTCAAAGCAAGGTTGAGGGTCTTAATGTGAGATAGGTGGAAGAGGGTGTTGTTAGAAGGGATGATTTCGTTCAGCTAGCTGCAACTCAAGTCCAGCCCAATCACATGGCCCGTCCTCCAATTGCATGTGATGCCCGCCCATGTGCAGCAATCTGTACCCCTCCTCCAACACTTCGTATTTGGTTCAGAAGTTTGACCAAACTTATTACAATTGCTAGAAACAAAACTGTGAATGGTAAAAGTTTGCTTAAATTGAAGCAATGCAGAGCTCTGCTCATCGGGGTAGGAATGAGAATGATTATGTTGAGAGTAAGAAAAAGATGAGACAGAAGCAAGATGATGAACAAAATCAATGGACAAAGACACTGTGAGTTTCTCATTTTCCTAATCCCGATTATTGAGAGAAGCAAGAAGGATATAAATATTAAATTATTATTTTTGTGTATGAGTACTAGGAAAAGGCAACATATATCTTTAGAGAGGGAGAGCGATCCAGCATATAACTTTTTTCTCCACTCAGCAAACAAGTTGAACACAAAGTCAAAAAGACTTATCCTTTCAAGTGTACAAGTCTCTTGCCTTGTAAAAGGGTTTAATTCTAAACTATTTTCATCAGAATTTAATATAAACACTATTTTCGAAAATATAATTAATAAAACTAAAAAAATTAGGTTAAAGGTCCTTTTAGCCAAAAAGTAAAACAATTTTAATTGAAAAAAAATCTAACAAAAAAAAGTTTTTAATGAAAAAGAAAAATTAATAATAAAAAACAGTATCGAGAAAAATAAAACAGTTTTTTAGCGAAAAACAGTTTTTTGAAGACCAATTTTTTAGAAAAATAATTTTAACATAAAAATGAGTATTTAGACAAAAAATAATTATAACGAAAAATAAAAAACAATTAAAAATAATAATTTTTAATGAAAAATAAAATTTAACAATATGTAGTTTTGAAAAAATAAAACAAATTTTTAACGAAAAAAACGTCAAGTGGAAAACTATTTTTTTAGAAAAACAATTTTAACATAAAAAATAGTTTTTAGTGAAACACGGTTTAAAAAAATACTTTTTAACCCCCCACCCCCCAAAAAATAGTTATAACGTAAAAAATTAAAACAGTTTTTAACAAAATAAAAAGGTTTTAACGAAGAAAAACAAGTTTAAAAAAATAAATTTCGTAGGCATGGCAAATCTGTTGTAAAACTTTGTCATCTTGTATAGTTGAACAAAATTTGCCCATAAATTTGTCAAAAAGGATGACAAAACTTATATGTGGACATGGTATCCATGAAAATGTGACTTATCAAACGGACCCTAAGTATATCACATATGATGTGGCAAGTGCAGTATACTGAATGTTTTATAATGCATAATTTTATTGTACTGATTAATATACATTTTAGTGTGATTTTTTTAATACAATTGACAATGAAGCAATAACTTCTCTGGTCCCATACTGTTATGAGCCAATTTAATTCCTTCAAGTTAACAATAAGAAGATGACCATAAAGACTTCTTATGTCTTTGTTTTATTTAAGCCTTTGCTTTGTTTTTCTAGCGACACGTACATACGATAACATAATTTTAACTTAACATGAGTCGGCAAGTTAGGATTGGTTATTTCTTAACATGAACACAGAGAACAAAACTTGTCCACCAGAATAATAAGTTGGGTTATTAGTAATAAACATGAATATTGCGAAAATGACATGAATAAATTCGTTTGACCAATATTGCATACAACATTCATCAAATATTGTTTATATCTTCATCTATTAGAATTTATTTGAGCATGGATAGAAAAAAATTGTGATGGAAAAACTTTCTTTCAAATTATTTTCCTACGTCCAAAGAAAATTTTTCCATGACAAATCATCAAAATGTCCAATAGATGGTACTTATGGCTCCATTTGATGTATCTTTTTTGTCATGGCAATTGGCAAAAACGTGACAATGATGTTTTTTCTCACTTTTCTATGCGTTTAATAGCTAATATTTGGCATTAAATTTTTTTCCATGCAACATGCCATTTTTCACACTTTCCCATCTTTTTGTGAATTTCTTTGCTTTGATCGTAACAAAAAAAACTGCCACCCAAAATTTGCTCACTTTTGTTTTTGGTTAAAATAAAGTTTTTTTTTATTTGGTTAACATCAATGGTTTGTTTTTATATCTAATTTTTTTACATATTCAATTTTTTCGTCCAATTTTTATATCATATTTTCATATATACACGTAATTTTACATTATATTTTTTTATCACATTTCACTAATATATATATATACATATATATATATTCTTCTTTACATCTATTTAGTTTTACATCAAATTTTTTTTACGCCATATTCTTTAAGTACATATTCTTCTTTATATCATTATTCATTATATCAAAAAAAATTGTCCGTTTATTATTCCATTTTTCATACATCAGTTTTTTGTACATCAAATTTCTTTTATATCATATACTTCCTTATATCAAATTTTTTATATCAATTTTATTTCATCCTTTTTTTTATCTATGAAGTTTTTTTTCTATTAGATTTTTTTATCATATCTTTTCAATGGTTGTGTTAAAGCACAATGTACAAACACTTTTAAGCACTGTGCGGTTTCAAAGAAAAAAATGTGGTGCCTTTAGCATGACCCTTTCTTTGATAACGTATTCTTCTTTATATCATTTTTTTATATCAGTGTTACACCCCGCCTAATAAAATACCGGGCGATCACTCCTATATCAAATTATAACAGGAGTCGCATATGGATCATTCTTAGCATCACTGTCGAAAACCAATTTAATTACTAATAACCTATTAGGCCGACGCCACAATTTTACTTAACTACTCTTTTTAAACAACTACAAAATTAAAACATCCACACGGTTTATATGAATGAAACTGAAATAAAATAAAATAACCGAACACTCGGTTCAAATATGATACAACTAAATCGAATGCCATACTAAAAGAATAAATAAATACATTTGGGCCATTGGCCCGAATATTTATACAGTACCTCCTATCTAGAGTACAAGGGTAAAAGCGTCTATCGAAAACCGGCATGCATCCACAGCTGCTGCAGCAGACGTCTGATTCGAAAGAAGTGTCATCCAGGCGTCTCTGTGTTTGGACACCTATATATATATATATATATATATATATATATATATATATATAGCAAGAGAGGGAAAAGTAAATAAACGGGTCAGAGCCCGAGTTTGAAAATATTTAGGAAGTGCATAAATGCCTTATTATTTTGAAAAAGGTTTTATCTCATATTTATGTTTGGTATCGCACTCCCATGAGATACCCCTCACTTCTCTTCTAATAGTGCACTCCTATCGCATCCTAACAAAGTACTCTAGTCAAGATACCCCTCCTAACTAGTCTATTATCCAAACTTCTAAGAACCCCAGTTATCCCAAGTACTAAGGTCTAGACTTCTCCCCAGTCTCAACACTATGCCATGTTCGTGCGTGGGGTGGCTCGCAGAGCGAAATCCAAATAAGGAACCCCTCGATACACTACTACGCGGTAAGGTCGATCATCGAGATCCATTAGACCCTTAGTACACAACGTATATACATATTATGTAAAGATATACATAACATACTTATTTTAATATACACAATTCAATATACACCCGGATAATATCTCTCGGACTGAGGTTTATTTTCTTCACAAAATATTTACCAATTCAATTTCATTTCAAAACTTTCTATTTCCCTTCTTCTATCCAGGAAATATATTTAAAGAAAGTTTTATTATCATAAAAATGCTTTTCCGTTTCATAACATCCCATTTCCCTTCTTTCATCCAGGAAATGTATTTAAAGCCATTTTATTATCATAAAATGCTTTAACAACAATAATGTCCCACATTATTGAGAATAGTTATATTACATATCATATAACGTTTTCTAAGACCGCCCGTACGTGTTTCCCCACTGTGCGCGCCCCTAAAAGGCTATCATCTTCCAGGGCCTATCAATCAAGACAGCCTGGGATCCTACAACGCAAGACGTCGGGAAGCGGCCATATGCTTGCGAAAGAGTCATAACCACATCCAAAATTACCTCACCAGCGCAGAAAACATACAATAATCACTCATATGGCCTAGGACTATCTCCACCCTGCATTCATTAGCCAGGGGGCTTCACCTTACACATGCAACTTCCCTTATGATAGCGATTTAGAGAGGTGTGTATACAAAAATTATCATTTATGAAAATCATTTGTTTTTCCATTTGAAAACATTCATTTTGTTCATTTTCAAAAGTTATTTATATCATATCATATATATACTTTAATCACATAGTATATATATACGATATATTCCTCCTCGAGTATGTATATATGGCCGCAATTGCCAATCACATCTAGCGATGACCAATAATCCCAAATATTCTCTCAAAGAATAATAATCATGCATTGATATACGCATGATACTATACCCAAAGTATTCTCATCTAAGGATTTAGCGAATATCTCCAAATATACCAATTTACATTAACTAAATGAGCATATTCTCCAATTCATCCTAATAATCTCATAGGATATACTCAACCCATGGCGCTATAATTATGTTTTTCTACACACATAATTATATAGGACTAAATGCCCACTGAAATTATCCCCAAGGATTTTTCTTTCCCGAACTTTAACTATGTCCGTTCCCCGGGTTATGCCCTACACCAATCCAAGGCATTCTCTTTCATCTAAAGGTTTTCTAACCCTCAAAATGATCATTTAGGAGTCCCGATATGATAACTAGGATCCCCCATATAAGACCCCAAATTGTAATTTAACTCCCCATACTCTTAAGGGGAGAAAACAAGCAAATCTGACCAAAGAGAATCGATTCGCCCCTATTGCGAATCGATTCGGGTGGGCGAATCGATTCGGCCCCCAATCCGAATCGATTCAGAAAGTGTTATGAAAACAGGTCCTTAATGGCGAATCGATTCGGTCTAAATACGAATCTATTCGGCCCACTGCAGAATTATAGATCCCCTTAGGCAAATCGATTCGGCCAAAACCCGAATCGATTCGGCCTGTTCGAGGGGCACTGTTTGGGCGATTTTTTTCAATCTCCAAAATACCCAAAAATCAATCCAATCTCCATTTAAATTATAACTTGGATTTATTCCTACAAACCTAAGGTTTTCATATCTCCTCAAATTCTTTAGAGGTCCTAACAATCCATTTGAGAACCCCTAATATTTATCTCCAATAATTTCTAACCTTAATTTCTAACTTGCGATTTTGATCTCGAATAGATTTTTGTTGAATAATCACTATAAATACAAAAAAAATCAAAAAAATACGTGGTTAGTGCCCACGCGACCGCATCGAAAAGATCTACAATTTTCATTTTTTGACCAAGAGACGAATCGATTCGCCCCTAAGTCGAATCGATTCGTCAAGCATGCTGGCTACTATTTATCGTCTTCTCTAAGACTGTTTCGGCCATTAAAGCTTCTCCCAAGCTTTTGTCTCCTCTTCCGGCAGCCTACAACATCAACCAACAATATATACACATATAACCAGGGTTCTAAACATCCTAGAACCCGAAACCAACAACTAATTTCGATTAAATCTTAAGTTCCTCGAATTGAAATATTATTGGGTTTATTCGTTTTAACTCCCGAAAACCCATTTTATCCACGAAAACCAAACCCAAAATATTTAGGGTTTGTTAATACCAAACTACGATATGAGATTTATGCTCGAAAGTAAATAAAGAAAGTAAACACTTGCCTCGTGGATATAATTCGACGATCCCGAGTCGAATCCCGTTGAGTTTGGCCGGAACCTCCCCTTTTCTCCTCTTTTCGCTCCTCCTCTCTCTCTTCTCTCCCTTTTCTTTCTTTTCTTTCTCTTTTCTCCCTCTCGCCCTCTTTATATAGAAAGAAAAAGGGTTTTAACCCTTAAAACCCAAAAACGGCTCGTTTACTCAATTTCGAGCCCTTTTAACTCTAAAATTCCACGAAACTCAATTTCAACAATAAGACACTCTTTTCCGACTACCTCGTTGTAATAACCCTCGCTTATGAGAACGTATTTTGTATTAATTACTAGGTATGGTAATTAGAGATATAGTGTTTGGGTTATGATTTGAATGCTAATTTAATGTAGAAAAGTTAATATTCCCTATGAGTCTGCATATATATACCATAACTATGGGTGAATATTGCCATGTTCTGTTTTAGCATATCATCTGAACTTAAAATGATTTTTGGCTTAATAATGAGACCGGAACTTTAATTGAATTATAAAATGTCCAAATGATAATTTGGAGGCTGTAGTTGAATCCGGAACGTTCGAGATAGTCAATTAGTGTACCATATTGTATTTTGAGGTTTTGGGCATTTTTGACTGATTATCCCTTAAATGTGTAGTTGCGTATTATTTTATTGCAATAATTTATCAAGTGAGTTGGGATTTTGGGTTAAGGCACGATTTATGTCTCGTGTGAGTCACTATTCACCAAATTGTATTTCCTAAACCTAGAGAGCTTGAGAGAAGAAGAAAAGTGTAGAGAAAGAAAAGGGATTTGGAGATTGGAGAGGGATTCTTGCTTCTACTAAGAGAAAATCTGCAATTTCTGAATCAAGGCAAGTTTCTACTTGCTATTTGTGATTTAAGATAGATGATTTGTTATGATAATGATGTATTGATTATGGTTTAGCTATTTTAGGGTTTTCTTATGTATTTGTGGGCTTTGATTCCTTCAAAAATGATGGGGATGATTGATGAGGTTTAAGGTGGTCAGTAGTAGTGTTGATGATATATTGGTGATGATAAATAAGTTTGGTTTGAGGAGATTTGGGTTGGGAGTATATTTGGAGTCCAAGACTCCATACCCAAATATTGGCAAAATCGCAGGACAGAATCGATTCGGCCCTCTGGACGAATCGATTCGCCTTGGTTCAGTGCCCAGGTCTAGTGAACCGAATCGATTCGGATTGGTCCGAATCGATTCGGCAGTTACGCAAAAACCCAAACCTTCCAACCGAATCGATTCGGTTTCCATCTAAATCGATTCGGTAACTTTGAAGAATCTCAGGTTTTCTGACCGAATCGATTCGGCCAGGGGGCGAATCGATTCGGAAACCCTGCACTTTTCCAAATTTTTCTTTTTAAATTTTAACCCCTTTTCTTTAGGATTAGTAATTAGGAACCTTCTTAAATGAAGTAAATATAGGATCCTAGAGTATTAGTTGAGTTTGGTCGATACCCTAGACCAGAATGGGCTCATCTAGGGTTCCGTCCAGGGGTGTTCAAAGAAATGTTTAGGCATCACTTTTGTCTTGTAGTTTTATAAGGGTCTAGGACATCTTAGAGTCGAATTTGGAGACTTTAGGAGTTAACGTGATTTAGGTTTGACTTGATGGTGTGACACCCCGACTAATTAAACACCGGGTAGCTACTCCTTTATAAAATTAATTCAAAATGCCAAGTTGGCTCAGTTAATAGCATCACTGTCGAAAACGTTTTATTATTACTAACCACCTAGTATTTAAAAAGTAAGTGCCAAATTTTATTAAATCTGATTAACATGCAACAAGAGTAATGAATAACTAAATAACACCATTCACCATACTGAAGTAAAACGAATAACCATCACAAAATGTAAATGAACTCCGGAGGAAAAACTCCTCAATACAAATCCCACAACTGATAAGTAAACTGAAATAAATAACTAGAACTGAATACTGAGCAATACATGCCAGAGTCTGAAAACTGAAATGTAAAAATGTCTAATAGAATTGGGCAACATGCCCTACAACTGATAGATGCTGAGACTGGAATCCAAATGAGAGAAGCGTCTACATGCAAATCCCTGTAGCTTCCACAAACAGCTACAGCTCGTCACCTGAATGAGAATCCTATGCTTGGTGTCCTTGTGGCTGGGCACCTAAAATGGTTTTACAAGAAAATATATTTGAAAGCAAATGGGTCAGAGCCCGAAAGTGGAAATCATTTTAAAAACCTGCAAGTGCTTTAAAAACATTTAAAACATTAAATGCAAAGTACATGTTAGGACGTGCACTCACATTAAATTCTCACCTCTCGACTAACTGTGCACTCCTAACGTAAGTACCCATCTATAACGACCCATATTACTAGCTAACTGACAACATAACTAGCTAAACTGCCAAAGGTTCTACCCATATTACTCGGTTCCATTTATCATAACAACGCTCGTAATTAAATAGAGGTTTAACGTAAGCTCAGTTACTAAATATGCCATAGATATAACTATCAGCTAACTCATTATATATCTCGAAACAATACCGTAATATTTTTACAACATTAACATGAGGATTTCCATTAATTTAAATGTATATTATTCACATCATAAATATACGATACAAGCACCCCGCAATCTAAGCTATGGTGCACACATACTCTGCTATCCATCCCGGTACATCACGTACATAAGGATCACATATTCCGAATCTCTCAGGAATAGTTTACCGATAACAACATCACAAATAATGGAGGCGAACACAGTCACCATCACATGGGTCACGCACATACCTACGCTCCCATGGTCATGCAGACTTATTAATATCACAATAAGTCCTTCTATGATCTATGTTCATCAAGGTACCAGTCTAAATCCCCCCCGTAGGCACACAAGGATTAGAGGGTCCTAAGCGAACGCAAACCTCCCCCGTGATAGCAAGTATGGTAGGTATGTTATACACATAAACTATATACTAAGCATTCAGACATCTTAGATATTACCATATTAATAAGGTATTTTCTACATCATTATACCCTTATTCCAAACTTATATATTTCAAGTCTCCCGTTAATATAAAGTTAAATTACCAACACGTCTCACGCCGTAGTCCCTTATCCTTAAAACCTATCTATAATAGATTATTAGGTTCCGATTATTCCCAAATATAACATCTTAATTCCTAAGGTCTTTACTTCTGCTCTAAGCCTTATTTCATCGAATTACACAATTTTGCACTATTAACCCCAAACGTTACCTCTCTAACGAATTTCAATAACCTAGAATAATTCCCCGAATTGCATTCTAATTAAAGTCCACTATAATATTCACACCTACTGGTCTCCTTAAGGTTGAGGGTATTCATAAGGTCTCCAAACATATTCTCCGAGGGTTTCCACCATTAAAATCATATTAAGGAAAATTTCACTCATTCTGGGAAGGTCGATCGATCGACCTATGAATATCGATCGATCGATCTAGTCGATCGATCGACTTATGAATGTCGATCGATCGATCGAACAGGTATGGCTACGGACTGCTTCGTTCTGCAGATTTGAAAACGTCCCAAAACTTATTTCTAACGTATGATTCTCAGATATAACGTTATATTAATGTCATATAACAATCCTACAATATTACTAACGTCCACAAACCAATATTTCAACAGCTATAGGCTACATATGGATCAATCTTCATCAAAAACCTAGTTTCCAGATTTTATCTCAAGAACATTCATAAACTTCATCTTGAATCCGTTTTTGGTATAACAAAAGTCGATAATTCTCTTAATATAATCTTCCAGTAACATTCTACATGCAACCTATATCCCAAAATTTAAACTAATAACTCCAATCTTATGGGTTTTTCATTATCTTCCAAGAACATACAAAATTTATGAATAATCTAACATGGAAGAAGCATTCTCTGAAATTTAAATGGAATAAATCACTTGCCTTGGTTTGATTTCGGATTTGGTGTTGGATTTGTAAGCTCTTTCTGCAGATTTTCTGCAGAATTCCTCCTCTTTCCCTCCCTCTCTAAGCTTTCTTCTTCCAAAGGTGGCTATGGTGGCTAGGGTTTCCTTTGGGAGAGTTGGAGACTAAATGATAACCTACGTAGCTTTCTAGGTTAATAAGGGTTGGTTATGGGCCTAATGGGTCTTATCCACATCAGATTTAATTAACCAAATTTTCGTCACTTTTAATTCCTCAAAACGTGAAATTACCAAAATACCCTTTAAGTTACTGGTATGGCCTAAAAATACCCCGGGACCCAAACTATACCCCCGGCTAGTGTTTTCTGACTATCTCGACCCTTCCAGACGCGTTGGCGCACTCAAAACGACCATACGGATTATAGATTTTAAATTCACTTTTTATTATCAAAATATTATACCGTGACGCGGCGGTCCCACGCGTCTCAACAAAATTTCTAAAATGCCGTATATAAATCTCACGACAAATTTTTATAATACCAAGTACATATATAATCATATATGCACATATTCAAATACCAACTCGCATCACATTAGTATTTATAACCCGGATTAATTTCCAATTAATACGCTAATTAATTAATTAATCCCAAAAATAAATATAGTCACAAATACGGGGTATTACATACTTCCCCCCTAATAACTGAATTTCGTCCCGAAATTCGAAACTAGAAAGTACCTGCTAAAAACAGCTCTGGATAACGTTCGCGCATCTCATCCTCGCGCTCCCATGTGGACTCCTCGACATTGTGATGTCGCCACTGAACACGCACTAACGGGACTATCTTTGACCGCAGTTTCCTCTCGCTTCGGTCCAAAATAGCAATTGGCCCCTCCTCGTAAGAGCTATCCGGCTGGAGATCGATGTCCTCCACAGCAATGTGAGAATGAGCCAGATTGTACCTAAGGTATTTCCTCAGCGAGGAAATATGGAACACGTCGTGAATCCGATGCAAGTGCTCCGGTAGTCCAAGTCTATATGCAACAGGTCCTATCCGCTCAATAATAGGAAACGGCCCCACATACCTCGGTGCCAACTTCCCCTTCTTCCCGAATCACATAATCCCCTTCATCGGAGATACCCTGAGCAGAACTTGGTCCCCCACTTGGAACTCTCTAAAAAACCTCTTCGCATCAGCATAACTCTTCTGCCTGTCTTGAGCTACCCGAATGCGACTCCGAATCAACTCAATCCTTGCCGAAGTATCCTGAATCACTTCCGGCCCAAGTAGTTTGTTGTCCCCCACCTCCAACCAACATGCTGGGGAATGACAAGGCCTACCGTACAATGCCTCAAACGGAGCCATGCCAATCGTGAACTGATAGGAGTTATTGTAAGCAAACTCCACCAGTGGAAGGTACTGCTCCCATCCACCCCCGAAGTCAATAATGCACATGCGTAGCATGTCTTCCAACATCTGATTGGTGCGCTCTGTCTGCCCATCGGTCTACGGGTGATAAGCCGTACTCAACCGCAATTCCGTGCCCATGGCCTCCTGGAAACTCTCCCAAAACCTCGAAACAAATATCTTGTCTCTGTCAGACACGATATTCAGGGGCACACCGTGAAGTCTCACAATCTCTGAAATGAAAAGCTGGGCATACTGTCCCATAGTGTAGTCAGTCCTTACGGGTAAAAAGTGAGTGACCTTGGACAACCTGTCTACAATCACCCAAATGGAGTCGTGACCCCTCTGCGACGTAGGCAACCCCGTGACAAAATCCATGGATATGCTCTCCCACATCCACACCGGAACCTCCAACGGCTGTAGCAATCCTGCTGGTCTCTGATGGTCCACTTTTACAAGCTGACAAGTGGCGCATTTCGAGACAAACTCAGCGATATCTCTCTTCATACCGCTCCACCAATATTGCCGTCTCATGTCTTGGTACATTTTGTCCCCTCCGGGATGTACCGCGAACCGTGAGCCGTGCGACTCAGCCATAACATCGTGCCGCAATTCTTCCCCTTCCGGAACTACCAACCTCCCATTGAAGCGCAATCCCCCGTATGAGCTAACGGTATAGGACTCGGCTCCCTCTACTAGCAATCGGACTATCTGCTTCTGACAGAACGTGTCATTAGCCTGTGCCCGTACTACCTTTGTGACAATCTGCGGGGTAACGGTCATTACAGACATGAAAGATCGGGCCACTGCATCCTGGTGTCCCAATTCCTTCCACTTTGCCTTCCACACCTCTGCCACCTCATCTGCTGGCCTGCGGCTCAACGCGTCTGCTACCACGTTAGCCTTACCCGGGTGGTACTGGATGTCGAACTGGTAGTCCTTCACAAACTGAAGCCACCTACGCTGCCGCATGTTCAACTCTTTCTGCGTGAACAGATACTGTAGGGACTTGTGGTCCGTGAACAGCTGAAACTTCTCCCCCAAAAGATAGTGCCTCCAAATACGTAAGGCAAATACCACTGCTGCCAACTCCAAATCATGCGTGGGGTAATTCTTCTCATGAGGCTTAAGCTTACGGGAAGCATAAGCTATGGCCTGTCTCTCCTGCTGCAAAACACCTCCAAGCCCTTGCAAGGACGCATCGGTGTAAACCAAATACTCAACTCCCGGTCTCGGCAATGCTAACACAGGTGCTGAGGTCAATTTGTCCTTCAATTCATCGAATGCCAACTGACAGGCATCACTCCAGATATATGGCACACCCTTACGAGTAAGATGTGTCAAAGGACCTGCTATCTCCGAGAAACCCCGAATAAACCTCCTGTAGTATCCTGCTAAGCCCAAGAAACTACGAATCTCTGTTGGTGTCGTGAGCTGTCCCCACTCCCTCACCGCTGACACCTTCCCCGGATTGACAGATATTCCCTGGTTGGAAATAATGTGACCCAAGAACTGGACCTCCTTCAGCCAAAACCCGCACTTCTCATATTTTGCATACAGCTCGTTCTGACGAAGTGTCTGCAAAACCTGCCTCAAATGCTCGGCGTGCTCCTCCTCTGTCTGAGAGTAGACCAGAATGTCATCAATGAAGACAATGACAAACTGATCGAGGAAATCTCTGAACACCCTGTTCATCAAGTCCATAAACACTGCTGGAGCGTTGGTCAAGCCGAAAGGCATAACCCGAAACTCATAAGAACCATATCTCGACAAGAACGCAGTCTTCGAGACATCCTCCTCCCTGATACGCAACTGATGGTATCCCGATCTCAAATCAATCTTCGAGAAGAAAGAAGCTCCTCTCAACTGGTCGAATAAGTCATCGATTCGAGGCAACGGATACTTATTCCGTATCGTGACCTTATTTAACTCTCGGTAGTCCACGCACAATCTCAGTGAACCATCCCTCTTCTTAACAAACAAAACTGGAGCGCCCCAAGGTGAGGTACTCCTACGAATAAAGCCCTGCCCTAACAGCTGCTCTATCTGATCCCGTAACTCTCGCATTTCATCCGGAGCCATACGGTATGGTGCACGTGCTATAGGTCTCGTACCCGGTAGCAAATCAATAACGAAGTCTATCTCATGACTGGGTGGTAAGCCTGGTATCTCCTGAAACACATCCGAATATTCCCTGACAACTGGGATAGAATCTAAAGGAATCACAACCTCCTTAGAGGTATCCTCCTCAATGTAATACAGATGAGCGGTCGATCCTCCCTCTGGGCGAGGCATCGCCACTACAAACATCTCTTGCCCCGGAATGGCAAAAACAATGCTCCCGCTGAAGCAATCAATCATGGCCCTATATTCTACGAGCCAATCCATACCGATGATCACATCGTGAACATGCATGTCTAACACTAACATGTCCGCAGGTAATACCAAACCACCAATCTCTACCCCCACTCCCCGGCATATAAAGAAAATAAGTGACCCATTCCCTAATGGTGAGTCAACACACGTCACTGTGCTCTCTGCCGTAGCTAACAATCCTAAAGCTTTCGTGAAGTGTGTAGCTATAAAACAATGTGTAGCACCCGTATCAAATAACACCCGACCCATAGTGCCATGGATAGGAAACGTACCCTCGATCGCGGGCGGTGCCTGTGGAACTGCAGCCTGGTGAACGTTGTAGACACGTCCATACTGTAGCTGACCCTGTTGAGCTGGGATTGCTGGAATGGGTGGCAATGCTGCCATCTGTGGCGGTGCAGGAAGAGCGGCGGGAAACATAGGTCTCTGTGGCTCCTGGCGAGCACCCTGCTGTTGCTGCTGTGGGGCCCTGCCCCTATCAGGACAATCCTGCTTCTTATGGCCAGTCTTGCCACAAGTAAAGCACTTCCCTGGGAAGTTCCCTCCCCTCTGCCCCTGCTGTCCCCGGCCCTGGTGGCCGTTACCATTCCTCCCTTGGCCCTGCTGGCCCTGGTGAAACTGCTGCCCATTCTGCCCCTGTTGGCCCTGATGGCCGTTTGGACCCTGATGGCCCTGGCGGAAACCTCCCTGTCCCTGCCTGTAGTTCCCTGACCAGAACCTCTTATTGTCCCCCTGCTGGGTACCCTGCTCAGTCTGTCTCTGCCCCTGACCGGTCTGTGCCCCGCTGGCACCATGTCCTCCCGTCCTGCCCTGATGGCTAGACTCCCCTGACCGCTTGCCCTCGGCCATATGAAAACGGTGGTCCTGGCAGTGTAATAATGCAGCGTTAACCACATCAGAATACGTGGCCAACGATAGGTTCCCTAGCAGATGCTGACGGATCCTCCAATTCAATCCATCAGTGAACTTCTCTATCTTCTTCTTCTCTGTTGGAATCTCGTCTGGAACGATATTCAATAGGTTAGTGAACTTGGCCTCATACTCGGCCACTGTCTTGCCCTCCTGCTTCAAACTCATCAGCTTCCTCCTCATCTCTGTATGAACTGCGGACGGAAAGTATTTGCGATCGAACCGCACCCAGAACTCCTGAATCGTGAGGGTATCCCTCTCCTCCACAGTGGTGATAGACTCCCACCATTGTAGTGCAGATCCCACTAGCTTGAAAGTAGCTAACACTTGTTTCTAAACGTCAGTGCACTCATGCATCCTCAAATGCCTCTGAATGTCCTTCCTCCATTGGCTCGAGACTACCACGTCTGAGCTACCTGCAAACTCTGGCGGATGCGCTTTCTGAAAAGCGTCACGTACACGCTCCCAAGCAGACGGGAATGCATTAACCTGTGCTGGCGCGGCAACAGGCGCCTGAGGTGGTGCCTGCTGAATCACGACAATCGCGGCATTTACCGCTTGGGCTACTATAGCAGCAACCTCAGCGGCGCTCAACATGCCCTGAACTGGAGCGGGCTGGGGTTCGGGCACTGCATTCCTGGGAACTCGTCGTGCACGTCGTGGAGGCATCTAAAATAAGGAACAAGTTTATAAGTTCACGGTTTATAAACTTAAAATAGCTGAAGAATGAAGCATACACAAAAAGAGTACAACAGTCCTAAAATATAGGGCTCTATATCAAAGAAAAACGTAGCGAAAACATAATAGCCGTACAGATCCTAAAGGACACTAGAACCTGATGCTCTGATACCACCTGTGACACCCCGACTAATTAAACACCGGGTAGCTACTCCTTTATAAAATTAATTCAAAATGCCAAGTTGGCTCAGTTAATAGCATCACTGTCGAAAACGTTTTATTATTACTAACCACCTAGTATTTAAAAAGTAAGTGCCAAATTTTATTAAATCTGATTAACATGCAACAAGAGTAATGAATAACTAAATAACACCATTCACCATACTGAAGTAAAACGAATAACCATCACAAAATGTAAATGAACTCCGGAGGAAAAACTCCTCAATACAAATCCCACAACTGATAAGTAAACTGAAATAAATAACTAGAACTGAATACTGAGCAATACATGCTAGAGTCTGAAAACTGAAATGTAAAAATGTCTAATAGAATTGGGCAACATGCCCTACAACTGATAGATGCTGAGACTGGAATCCAAATGAGAGAAGCGTCTACATGCAAATCCCTGTAGCTTCCACAAACAGCTACAGCTCGTCACCTGAATGAGAATCCTATGCTTGGTGTCCTTGTGGCTGGGCACCTAAAATGGTTTTACAAGAAAATATATTTGAAAGCAAATGGGTCAGAGCCCGAAAGTGGAAATCATTTTAAAAACCTGCAAGTGCTTTAAAAACATTTAAAACATTAAATGCAAAGTACATGTTAGGACGTGCACTCACATTAAATTCTCACCTCTCGACTAACTGTGCACTCCTAACGTAAGTACCCATCTATAACGACCCATATTACTAGCTAACTGACAACATAACTAGCTAAACTGCCAAAGGTTCTACCCATATTACTCGGTTCCATTTATCATAACAACGCTCGTAATTAAATAGAGGTTTAACGTAAGCTCAGTTACTAAATATGCCATAGATATAACTATCAGCTAACTCATTATATATCTCGAAACAATACCGTAATATTTTTACAACATTAACATGAGGATTTCCATTAATTTAAATGTATATTATTCACATCATAAATATACGATACAAGCACCCCGCAATCTAAGCTATGGTGCACACATACTCTGCTATCCATCCCGGTACATCACGTACATAAGGATCACATATTCCGAATCTCTCAGGAATAGTTTACCGATAACAACATCACAAATAATGGAGGCGAACACAGTCACCATCACATGGGTCACGCACATACCTACGCTCCCATGGTCATGCAGACTTATTAATATCACAATAAGTCCTTCTATGATCTATGTTCATCAAGGTACCAGTCTAAATCCCCCCCGTAGGCACACAAGGATTAGAGGGTCCTAAGCGAACGCAAACCTCCCCCGTGATAGCAAGTATGGTAGGTATGTTATACACATAAACTATATACTAAGCATTCAGACATCTTAGATATTACCATATTAATAAGGTATTTTCTACATCATTATACCCTTATTCCAAACTTATATATTTCAAGTCTCCCGTTAATATAAAGTTAAATTACCAACACGTCTCACGCCGTAGTCCCTTATCCTTAAAACCTATCTATAATAGATTATTAGGTTCCGATTATTCCCAAATATAACATCTTAATTCCTAAGGTCTTTACTTCTGCTCTAAGCCTTATCTCATCGAATTACACAATTTTGCACTATTAACCCCAAACGTTACCTCTCTAACGAATTTCAATAACCTAAAATAATTCCCCGAATTGCATTCTAATTAAAGTCCACTATAATATTCACACCTACTGGTCTCCTTAAGGTTGAGGGTATTCATAAGGTCTCCAAACATATTCTCCGAGGGTTTCCACCATTAAAATCATATTAAGGAAAATTTCACTCATTCTGGGAAGGTCGATCGATCGACCTATGAATATCGATCGATCGATCTAGTCGATCGATCGACTTATGAATGTCGATCGATCGATCGAACAGGTATGGCTACGGACTGCTTCGTTCTGCAGATTTGAAAACGTCCCAAAACTTATTTCTAACGTATGATTATCAGATATAACGTTATATTAATGTCATATAACAATCCTACAATATTACTAACGTCCACAAACTAATATTTCAACAACTATAGGCTACATATGGATCAATCTTCATCAAAAACCTAGTTTCCAGATTTTATCTCAAGAACATTCATAAACTTCATCTTGAATCCGTTTTTGGTATAACAAAAGTCGATAATTCTCTTAATATAATCTTCCAGTAACATTCTACATGCAACCTATATCCCAAAATTTAAACTAATAACTCCAATCTTATGGGTTTTTCATTATCTTCCAAGAACATACAAAATTTATGAATAATCTAACATGGAAGAAGCATTCTCTGAAATTTAAATGGAATAAATCACTTGCCTTGGTTTGATTTCGGATTTGGTGTTGGATTTGTAAGCTCTTTCTGCAGATTTTCTGCAGAATTCCTCCTCTTTCCCTCCCTCTCTAAGCTTTCTTCTTCCAAAGGTGGCTATGGTGGCTAGGGTTTCCTTTGGGAGAGTTGGAGACTAAATGATAACCTACGTAGCTTTCTAGGTTAATAAGGGTTGGTTATGGGCCTAGTGGGTCTTATCCACATCAGATTTAATTTACCAAATTTTCGTCACTTTTAATTCCTCAAAACGTGAAATTACCAAAATACCCTTTAAGTTGCCGGTATGGCCTAAAAATACCCCGGGACCCAAACTATACCCCCGGCTAGTGTTTTCTGACTATCTCGACCCTTCCGGACGCGTTGGCGCACTCAAAATGACCATACGGATTATAGATTTTAAATTCACTTTTTATTATCAAAATATTATACCGTGACGCGGCGGTCCCACGCGTCTCAACAAAATTTCTAAAATGCCGTATATAAATCTCACGACAAATTTTTATAATACCAAGTACATATATAATCATATATGCACATATTCAAATACCAACTCGCATCACATTAGTATTTATAACCCGGATTAATTTCCAATTAATACGCTAATTAATTAATTAATCCCAAAAATAAATATAGTCAAAAATACGGGGTATTACAGATGGTCCATATTAAAGCCTAAAGGAGGCTTTGGGAATAACTTTGGAGTCTGATTCCTTATCGAGGATGTTATGACGATATGAAATGCGTATAGTCCCGGTTAAGCTTAATGCATTTGTTAAAATGTGAAATTGATAAGGTAAATGATAATTTACTAAATCATGTAATGGAAATAAATAAAATGGATGTTACACACCTCTCTAAATACCATCTTAAGGGAAGTCCGAGCGTGAGGTGAAGCCCCCTGGCTAGTGAATGCAGGGTGGATATAGTCCTAGGCCATATGAGCACTGTTTTATATCTTTCTGCGATGGGTAGGAGATTCCGAGTGTGGTCTTGACTACCCCGCAGGCATATGGCCGCTTCCCGACGGTTGCGATAGGATCCCAGGTTGTCTTATGTTAGGCCCTGAAAGATGATGGTTATTTAGGGGCGCGCACAGTGGGGAAACCCCGAACGGGCGGTCTTAGAATCATTATATTTATACTTATAACTATTCTAATTATCGAGTTGGACTCAATGGAACATTAACGCCATAAAGAGAAAAGTATATGCCATTAAGAGCATACTATTAAGATAAGTGCCATATAGTGCACATGGTAATAAATGTATTCCTGATAAGGAATGGAAGGAAGATGAAAGATGAAAAAGGCTTATAAGTACTTTTAAATTCTTGTGTAATTGGATTTCATTCTTATACTATTATCTGTCTTAGTTCTTTTTATGATGTTATCATATTAGCATATCATCCATGCTTACTTGTTCATTATTTGTCATACCTGTCATTTATCTGATGATCATATCAATCCGGCCTCTGACCGGTTCTTCTTTCTTGTTGTGCATGTATATATACTGTATCCATTCAGGTGTTCCGCCGCACGGTCGCCCGTAATGACCTTTCCATCCCTGTGTCTTTTGAGGAGCCGTGACATTTTGCCGGTATCACGGGTTATTTTGTGTAGACTCCTCCATTATTGTTTTCTAGTTATGATCGGTTCTTATTCGGGCGTGTGGCCCAAACCGTTGTAATTGCATAATGGATGTATTATGTAACACCTGGAACTTAGTGTATGTGGTGTAAATTATATTGACCAATGTTTGTTTCGGTTCTCTCCTTACTATTGTTGGTATATATATATGCTTGTTGGAGTTTCCACCTTCTTTTCTATTATGGGTTGTTGAAAATGTTTTCTTTAAATTTCTAAACTAAAGTTTTTGATAACCCGTTTTTCTGAAATTTTGGGTGGTTATTCCTGATACTCTGTATGTTATTGTGATGCTGAGAATGATATCTATCAATGACTACTGTTTCATCGGGGTATAGGGCTGGCCACCCTTTATTTCGGATAGCGGGTTGTCACAGATGGTATCAGAGCATCAGGTTCTAGAGTCTTTAGGATCTATGCGGACTTGTCACGTTCTACCATAGCGTTCTTTGATATAGAGCTTAATGTTAAGAATGTCTTGTTGCTTATAAATGCGATCTTCTGTTGGATAGATTGTTTTATATAATATTCTAACTCTATCTCTTCTTTAATTCAGATGCCGCCAAAGAGAGGACGTCCCGCTAGACGCAATAGGGTTATCGAGGATGAGGTTGGTCCTCCACCGCCGCCACCGGGAAATATTAGTGCCGCTGATGTGGCAAATATCATGGCCCAAGCCGTTAATACATCGATGACTGCAGTGGCACAGAAAATGCCACAAGCTCAAGCAAGAGGATAAGAAGTACTAGTTCCTACGGGACCTTCTCAGTGGGAACGGGTAAGAGAATCTTTCCTAAAGGGTCATCCCCCAGAATTTGAGGGAGGTTCTAATGTTATAAAGGAAAACCAGTGGAGAAAGATATGCAGCGCCATCTTAGGATGGTGGAATGTAGTGAGGAGAGAAACAAATCCTCGTTACCTTTAAGCTTGTCGGATCGGCCTTACACTGGTGGGAGTCAATGACGACGCCCGAACAAAGGGATACCATGTCAATCACAAATTTTTGGACTTTGTTTGATGAAAAGTACTTCGCTCCCGCAGTTCAAAGGGAGATGCAGAGGAAGCTTCAAGATTTAGTACAAGGGGAGAGATCGGTTGCCGAGTACGAAGAGGAGTTTACCCGGTTAGCAAGTTTTATACCGGATGAAGTAACTCCGTAAGCGAAGAGAATCTCCAAATTTGTAGGAGGTTTGCACTGGAGAATAAAACAACATTTGCTTGGAAACCTAGCTTTATTGACCTTAGGGGGTGTGATGAATGCTTCTTTACTTCACTGTCAAGAGCATAGATTATTTGTGCAAAATAATAAGAAGGCTGCAGCAATGGGACAAGTGGTGAGACCGGGAGGAAATGGGAGCGGAGGGGGAACATCTTCTTCGTCCCAATCCTCGGGGAGCAAGAAGAAAGAGAGGGATTCTCAGCAAGGGGATTTGTCCAAGCGTCAACATTTCGGTGGTTTTAATACTGGTGGCAATATAATAACAGGCCGGGTCAAGGCGGGCAACAACAACAGGGAGGTAGAGGTGGAAATGGAGGTAGGGGCCAGCAGGGCCGAGGTGCGGGGCAATTTCGAAACAATCAAGGTGGGAATCAGGGGAATGCGGCTAATAAATGTTTTCAATGTGGGGAGTTGGGCCATTATAAAAGGGCGTGTCCTCAGTTGGTTGGAGGGCATCTTCCTAGGGCCCCACAACAGCCGTATGTACAGTTTCCACCCCAAGCGCCAAATCCAATTGTTCCTCCTTAGCAAGGGCAACTGCAGTATGGGCGAGTTTACCATATTCAGGAAGCTATGCTTCCTCCAGCTCCTCCAGCACCACCAGCAATCGAGGGTAAGTTTTTCATTCAGGGGCATATGGGTCGAGTACTATTTGATACGGGTGCTACACACTCCTTTATTTCTAGAAGTTTTGCCCAGACCACAGGTTTGATAAAATCTGCTGAAAGTACCTTCACTAGCGTTGAATCCTATATGGGCGATGGCTCATTGATTTTCTTTGTTTGTAAAAACATAGGGATTAATCTTGGTAACTTGTGTTTTGAGGCTGAATTGCTCGTCCTTGATATGGTCGGGTATGATGTAATATTGGGTATGGATTGGCTAGTGAAATACCGTGCGATAGTGAATTGTTACGAGAAAAGCATAGTTTTTGCAGTTCCGGGACAAGAAATGTTCCTGGTTGTTATGCCTTGTATGGAAGGGAGTACGAGTGCTCATTTATATTGTATTGCGGAAGATGCATCTAGAGATGTTGTGGTTCCCCTAAATTCTCTTCCAATTGTTAGAGATTTTGAAGATATTTTTCGTGAGATACCGGGATTACCTCCAAGTCGAGAAATAGAGTTTGTGATTGATTTAATGCCGGGAACTCGACCGATTGCTAAAGCTCCTTATCGTATGGCTCCTGTGGAGATGAGGGAGTTGAGAGATGAGATTCAGAAGCTACTCGAGCAGGGCTTTATTAGGCGTAGTACATCGCCGTGGGGTGCTCCGGTATTGTTTGTGAAGAAGAGAGACGATTCTCTCCGGTTATGCGTGGACTATAGAGAGTTGAATAAAGTCACCATCCGGAATAAATACCCTTTACCTCGCATCGATGATTTGTTTGATCAACTTAGGGGAGCGTCATACTTCTCCAAAATCGATTTGAGGACGGGGTATCATCAATTGAGGATACGAGCGCAAGATGTATCCAAGACTGCATTTCTGACCTGTTATGGATCCTACGAATTCTTGGTTATGCCCTTTGGGCTAAACAATGCTCCTGCTGTATTTATGGATCTTATGAACAGGGTGTTTCGGGATTTCCTTGACCAGTTTGTTATTGTATTTATCGATGACATCCTAGTCTATTCTCAGACAGAGTCTGATCATGCTACTCACTTACGATTGGTCCTGCAGAGATTGAGGGATCACAAATTGTATGCAAAGTTTGAGAAATGTGGCTTTTGGTTGAAGGAAGTTCAATTTCTGGGTTATGTGGTGTCATCCCAAGGTGTATCTGTGGACCCTGGTAAGGTGATTGCGGTAAGAGAGTGGTGTCAGCCCACGACGCCCACTGAAGTTCGTAGTTTTCTGGGCTTGGCGGGCTATTACCCTCGATTTACTAAGGGTTTTTCAAAGATTGCTAGCCCGTTGACGAATTTAACTCGAAAGGGAGTGAGATTTGTTGGGGACAATTCATGTCAAGCTGCATTTGATGAGCTCAAAGAGAGATTAACTTCGGCTCCAGTCCTCGCATTGCCAAACCCAGGATTGGAATACTTAGTCTTCACCAATGCATCTCTTCAAGGGTTAGGAGGTGTTCTTCAGCAAGAGAGACAAGCTATTGCTTACGCCTCTCGTAAGTTGAAGCCTCACGAAAGGAACTATCCGGTGCATGACTTGGAGTTTGCCGCAGTTGTCTTTGCCTTGAAGATATGGAGGCATTATCTCTTGGGGGAAAAGTTTATTCTTTTCACCGACCATAAATCGCTGCAATATTTATTTTCCCAAAAAGACTTGAATATGCATCAGCGTCGTTGGTTGGAGTTTGTGAAAGACTACCAATTTGATATTCATTATCATCCTGGAAAGGCGAACGTGGTAGCAGATGCCTTGAGTAGGAAGCCCGAGGGAGACTTAGCTAAGGTATGGAAGGCTAAGTGGGGAGAGCTCAGCCAGGAGGATGCAGGGGTAAGAGCATTCATTTCCGTAATGACCGTTACTCCTGCGATTATAGCAAAAATTGTGGAAGCCCAGAGAAGAGATAAAGGTTGTCAAGACCATATACACCGACTGTTGTCCGAGGGAGCGGAGTCGTACTCGATTGGTTCTGAGGGCGGACTACGCTTCCATGGAAGACTTATTGTTCCCGAAGATGGGGACTTGAGACGAGCGGTAATGGCGGAATCTCACGGGTCAAAGTTTACGGTGCATCCAGGTGGGGACAAGATGTACCAAGATATGCGTCATCAGTATTGGTGGGCTGGTATGAAGAGGGATATCTCGGAGTTTGTATCCCAATGCACTACTTGTCAGCTGGTTAAGATCGACCACCAGCGACCGACAGGTTTGTTACAACCGCTGGAGATTCCCTTATGGAAGTGGGAAAGCATTTCTATGGACTTCATTACGGGCTTACCTAGATCCCAGAGATTCGATCTGGGTGATTGTCGACCGATTGACCAAGTCGGCACACTTCTTGCCTGTGCGTACAGATTATGATAACGCTCGCTATGTCCAATTGTTCATTGAGGAGATCATTAGACTTCATGGGGTACCTTTAAACATTGTTTCCGACCGATATAAAATATTTGTGTCCCACTTTTGGCGAAGTTTCCAAGAAGCCATGGGGACCGAGTTGAAGTTAAGCTCTTCCTATCATCCTCAAACAGATGGCCAAACTGAAAGGGTAAACTAGATGTTGGAGGATATGCTTCGTATGTGCATACTTGATTTTAAGGGAGGTTGGGAACAATACCTTCCATTGGTTGAGTTTGCTTATAACAACTCATACCAATTTACTATAGGAATGGCACCTTATGAAGCTTTATATGGCCGACCATGTAGATCGCCCGCTTGTTGGTTGGAAGTGGGTGATAACAAATTTCTTGGACCTGAAATGATCCAAGACACTTCTTCAAAAATCAAACTTATTCGAAATCGCATTCGGATAGCCCAAGATCGTCAAAAGAGCTATGCCGATGCGGGTAGGAGACACATGGAGTTAGAGGTTGGAGACCAAGTGTTGGTGCGAGTGTCCCCAATGAAGGGCATTAAACGTTTCGGGAAGAAAGGAAAGCTTGCACCGCATTTTGTTGGACCTTTCCCTGTGATTGCAAAGGTTGGTCCCGTGGCGTATCAACTTGCTTTGCCGGAGCCTTTGCAACAAATCCATGATGTAATTCATGTCTCCTCTTTGAAGAAGTATAGAAGATGTGAGGGTGCCCTTTGGCACATCCCTTTTGAAGATATCGACTTGCAACCCGATGTTTCATATGAAGAACAACCGGTTGCTATTCTTGAGTATGGGGAACGAAAGTTAAGGTCTCATGTAGTGCCCCTAGTGAGGATTCTTTAGAGTCATCACAATGCCAAAGAATCAACGTGGGAACGTGAGGACGAGATGCGAGAGAAATATCCACATCTTTTCTTATGAGGTACGCCTGAATTTTGGGGACAAAATTCCCTCATAAGGGGAGAGTATGTAATAACCCTCGCTTATGAGAACGTATTTTGTATTAATTACTAGGTATGGTAATTAGAGATATAGTGTTTGGGTTATTATTTGAATGCTAATTTAATGTAGAAAAGTTAATATTCCCTATGAGTCTGCATATATATACCATAACTATGGGTGAATATTGCCATGTTATGTTTTAGCATATCATCTGAACTTAAAATGAATTTTGGCTTAATAATGAGACCGGAACTTGAATTGAATTATAAAATGTCCAAATGATAATTTGGAGGCTGTAGTTGAATCCGGAACGTTCGAGATAGTCAATTAGTGTACCATATTGTATTTTGATGTTTTGGGCATTTTTGACTGATTATCCCTTAAACGTGTAGTTGCGTATTATTTTATCGCAATAATTTATCAAGTGAGATGGGATTTTGGCTTAAGGCACGATTTATGTCTCGTGTGAGTCACTATTCACCAAATTGTATTTCCTAAACCTAGAGAGCTTGAGAGAAGAAGAAAAGTGTAGAGAAAGAAAAGGGATTTGGAGATTGGAGAGGGATTCTTGCTTCTACTAAGAGAAAATCTGCAATTTCTGAATCAAGGCAAGTTTCTACTTGCTATTTGTGATTTAAGATAGATGATTTGTTATAATAATTATGTATTGATTATGGTTTAGCTATTTTAGGGTTTTCTTATGTATTTGTGGGTTTTGATCCCTTCAAAAATGATGGGGATGATTGATGAGGTTTAAGGTGGTCAGTAGTAGTGTTGATGATATATTGGTGATGACAAATAAGATTGGTTTGAGGAGATTTGGCTTGGGAGTATATTTGGAGTCCAAGACCCCATAGCCAAATCTTGGCAAAATCGAAGGACCGAATCGATTCGGCCCTCTGGGCGAATCGATTAGCCTTGGTTCAGTGCCCAGGTCTAGTGAACCGAATATATTCGGATTGGTCCTAATCGATTCGGCAGTTATGCAGAAACCCAAACCTTCCAACCGAATCGATTCGGTAACTTTGTAGAATCTCAGGTTTTCTGACCGAATCGATTCGGCCAGGGGGCGAATCGATTCGGAAACCCTGCACTTTTCCAAATTTTTCTTTTTAAATTTTAACCCCTTTTCTTTAGGATTAGTAATTAGGAACCTTCTTAAATGAAGTAAATATAGGATCCTATAGTATTAGTTGAGTTTGGTCGATACCCTAGACCAGAATGGGCTCATCTAAGGTTCCGTCCAGGGGTGTTCAAAGAAATGTTTAGGCATCACTTTTGTCTTGTTGTTTTATAAGGGTCTAGGACATCTTATAGTCGAATTTGGAGACTTTAGGAGTTAACGTGATTTAGGTTTGACTTGATGGTCCATTTTAAAGCCTAAAGGAGGCTTTGGGAATAACTTTGGAGTCTGATTCCTTATCGAGGATGTTATGATGATATGAAATGCGTATAGTCCCGGTTAAGCTTAATGCATTTGTTAAAATGTGAAATTGATAAGGTAAATGATAATTTACTAAATCATGTAATGGAAATAAATAAAATGGATGTTACACACCTCTCTAAATACCATCTTAAGGGAAGTCCGAGCGTGAGGTGAAGTCCCCTGGCTAGTGAATGCAGGGTGGATATAGTCCTAGGCCATATGAGCGCTGTTTTATATCGTTCTGCGATGGGTAGGAGATTTCGGGTGTGGTCTTGACTACCCCGCAGGCATATGGCCACTTCCCGACGGTTGCGATAGGATCCCAGGTTGTCTTATGTTAGGCCCTGAAAGATGATGGTTATTTAGGGGCGCGCACAGTGGGGAAACCCGGACGGACGGTCTTAGAATCGTTATATTTATACTTATAACTATTCTAATTATCGAGTTGGACTCGATGGAACATTAATGCCATAAAGAGCAAAGTATATGCCATAAAGAGCATACTATTGAGATAAGTGCCATATAGTGCACATGGTAGTAAATGTATTCCTGATAAGGAATGGAAGGAAGATGAAAGATGAAAAAGGCTTATAAGTACTTTTAAATTCTTGTGTAATTGGATTTCATTCTTATACTATTATCTGTCTTAGTTCTTTTTATGATGTTATCATATTAGCATATCATCCATGCTTACTTATTCATTATTTGTCATACCTGTCATTTATCTGATGATCATATCAATTCGGCCTCTAACCGGTTCTTCTTTCTTGTTGTGCATGTATATATACTGTATCCGTTCAGGTGTTCCGCCGCACGGTCGCCCGTAATGACCTTTCCATCCCTGTGTCTTTTGAGGAGCCGTGACATTTTGCGGGTATCACGGGTTATTTTGTGTAGATGCCTCCATTATTGTTTTCTAGTTATGATCGGTTCTCATTCGGGCGTGTGGCCCAAATCGTTGTATTTGCATAATGGATGTATTATGTAACACCTGGAACTTAGTGTATGTGGTGTAAATTATATTGACCGATGTTTGTTTCAGTTCTCTCCTTACTATTGTTGGTATATATATATGCTTGTTGGAGTTTCCACCTTCTTTTCTATTATGGGTTGTTGAAAATGTTTTCTTTAAATTTCTAAACTAAAGTTTTTGATAACCCGTTTTTCTGAAATTTTTGGTGGTTATTCCTGATACTCTGTATGTTATTGTGATGCTGAGAATGATATCTATCAATGAATACTGTTTCATCGGGGTATAGGGCTGGCCACCCTTTATTTCGGATAGCGAGTTGTCACACTCGTCCATTCCGAGACTCACGGCGTTGTCAAAATTTCCATCCGAGGTACTTGACCGCAACTCACTATTTAACCCCACACGACTAAATGTGGGTTTTCCAATTAAAATCTTACCTCGTGTCTCTTTACTCAACGGTGATAAGCAATTAAAATACTCCAACATATTTACTTAATCCCAAAAGTAAATATTACACCCATCGACAATCATCCGATCCTCGAAAATCCCAAAAATTACTATTCATGATAATTTCTTAAATTCCCAATTCACCCCCAATTATGGAATTTAATTGGCTCCAAGAACACAGGTTGTTAGAATCAGGCCCTTCCATTAATTCCCTTACGATATAAAACACAATAAAAAAATAGTATTTGTCACCTAGAAAATTAAGGCTATCAAACAACCCCAGCTAAAAAATTATAGGATCTGCCATGGCAAATTTTTCTAATCGGAAAAATTATTACTCAATCGATTTACCCACAATTTTCAATGGCAATTGGCAAAAAATGTGGCAACTGAGGTTTTCCCCCTTTTATATGTGTTTGAAAGTCAATATTTTCCATGGAAAACGTTTCCATCCAACATGCAATTTTTATGCTTTTCGACAATTTTTCCACTCAAGATTTGTCAAGATTTATATTTCTGTCAAAATAAAGGTTTTTTTATTTTGTTAAAATCAATGATTTTTTATATCTTTTTTAGTTTTTTCATCCGATTTTTTTGGTATCATAATTTTTTACGTCAGATTTTTGTATATTTTTTGTCTAATTATTTTATATAATTTTTTATTTCGTATTTTTTTGTCCGATTTTTTTAAATCAGTTTCTTTTATTTATTTTTTACATGTAGTTTTTATCATATTTTTAAATCACATTCTACTTTATTTTTATTCAATGTTTTATAGGCATTGAGATACAATTGTCTTATATCAGATTTTTATATGTATACATTCTTGTTTGATTTATTTAAACAACTCGACCCTTTTCCAACTATCGTCAACTTGCTAGCTCGTCTAAAATATAATGTGGTCGATAAAGTTTTCGTAAAAAGTATTTGGGGACTGTAAACATATAATATTTATATGACACTCAAGTGGAATCGATAGATACTACTTTTAACTTTTGTTGATACTCAAGTAGAATAGATTTATATTAGTGGTAAATGAATTCCGATTGGGGACAATTGATATTATTTTCTTTTTATATCCTAATCCCTAAAAAAATTATCAAACAATAGAATTCATCACCATAAAAGTTAATGTTATCAAATAGCCACACCTAAAAAATTATAGAATTTGTCATGGCGTCATGAAAAAATTTGTCACCTAAACCATTTGCCCACTTTTGTATTAAACGGACCCTAAATTCTTGGGGCACCCTCGAAAGCCACCATAGGCTATAATACACAAAAACCTTTTGGTGCCAAAAGGTATCATATGGTAGATTGATTGTGTTTTCATAAATAAAACTCTATTCTATCTCTTTCCTCTATTACTTATTTTCCCTACCGAATAAATTCTTTAAAGAAATAAAAATATCAAACTAAAGCCAGATATGCATAACCCAAAATAGGGAGTTTGAGAAGAGAGAGAGGTGGTGGGGTGTGATTAAATTTTGGAATGTTGCTGAAATCTAACATGGTGTGCAATTACTATTGTTGATGGGTGTTTCTAAAGGCAGCACAATAATTGCTTCAAAATACCATAAGCAAAATTAAAATGAATTTTGCTAAGGTCCACCACCCTATATATATACACTAGAGGAATGCCCATGCCTGAAGGCACGGTGAAAATATCCAAAGTAGGTAATCGAAAAACGATGAAAATTTTCAAAGTACATAATTGCAAAACGACAAAGATTTCGTTCCCCAACAATTATGGTAAATAATTTAGAAAATTTAGGCATAACTTCCTTTCTTTATAGGGCTATCCACCACGTTAAGAAAAAAAATCCTCTAAAGGCACGAAGACGGATCGATTACATTAGACCACACAGTAGTGTTCGTTTTGATAGAGTTCATTTTTGGTTAAAAAAATATTTTGTATTGTGGCTCTTTTACTTTGGTAGTGTTCTTGATTGGTGAAAAAATTATTTTTATGTTGTGTCATGCTATGCCATTTTTATTTTGGTTGGGTTCTTTTTTGTTTAAAAAAAACATTTTGTGTCTTGCCGCTTTTACTTGATCGTGTTCGAGATAGGAAAAAAGTAATAGTCCATGCCGTTTCTGTAGTTTTTTATTTTGATCAAATTCATTCTTAAGTAAAAATATTTAGTATTGTACCACTTTCACTTGGATGGTGTTCAAGATTAAAAAAAATATTATTTAATGTCGTATGGTGTCGTATCACTTTTACTCAGATCGTATTCATGTTTCTTTAAAAAAATTATGATTTTCCACTTTGCTTTGATCATTTTTGAGATAGATAAAAAATCATATTATTTTATATTGTGTCATGTCACTATTATTTGAATCATGTTCATGGTATGTGAAAAAAGATTGTGTTTCATCATAAAAAGGTCGTGTTCGAGATAGATAAAAAATTATATTATTTCATATCATGTCGTGTCACTATCATCTGAATCATGTTCGTAGTACGTGAAAAAAGATTGTGTGAAAATGACAGTTGTGTAAATTGTAATAGTTACATAAACATTTTAAAATAAAAATTATGTAAAATACAAAATTATACTTTCATGCGGGGAGTAATAAATTCAAAAGCCAAAGCCCTCATTTCAATCATCATCCGAAATCATATCAGACGGGAATAAAAGAATAATTTGAGGCCAATATATACAAATTATGGAATTTAAGATATCGAGGAATGTTAATTAGATCTACAAACTGAAATTAGGTATCCAAATGGAAAACATACATTTGATATGCTATCTTTGAATCTGAAAAAAAAATAATAAAAAGGCTATGACTCTTGCCAAGGTAGAAGATGAAACTTAAGTGAAGTAAATATTAATCACTATTAGTTGACAGTTTAATAAAGAAAACAAAAACGTATCCTAATTAATGTATTTAACAAAATTATCTCAATATTGATACAGTGAAAGGGATTTGTGAACCAAGTGAACAAAAAAATCTCATAACTATAATATTACTGTTCTAGGGAACTAAAAACATAATCCATATGTTCAACATGTATACTAATCCATATTACACTCCAATTGATTCACAGACCCAATCCAACTGCAAAAAGATTCAACCCCTAAAAGAACAAAAAGAAAATTTTATATTAAATATATAGATTTATACAATCGCAAACTGTGTATAACACGTGTATAAAAAGATAACAGACATACACACATTGGTTTGTTTTCATACTAAATAGTTGGGCATTGAGTAGTTGATTGGACCTGGAGTGAAAGATAGAATGAGATTAATCCCAAACTTCATATATTCAGTTAGCTTGTTGTATCATCTATAATGTATAAACCTTTTTTTTAGTTTAAAGATTGCTCATTATATAACCCATTCAAATTCTGAACACAACAATTAAGTAAAATCTTATATGAAATTTACCTCCTCAATAGAAGTAAACGATGTTGAAATCTCTACTTTTTAAGAAAAAATATGAACATGATAAAGACTTTGCATCATATTATTGAGTCGTCTCGTTTGAAATTATAGCATTTGAGAGCTCTTCTTGGAGATCTAATTCCACTCCTCGAAAAATGGAAGGTCATGGTTCTTCAATCAAGGGTTCAATTAATGCTTATATCATGTATGTGACTTTTGGGTCTCTAAACTTAACCAAAACAGTTTCAGTTGCACGTGTAAATATATCCTCCGAATCTTTAGGTCTATTTAGAGGATAATAAATAAGCAACTTAATTGGAAGCTGGCATCAAAGTATACAACCTCTCCCCCAAATGTACTTCGCAGGCTCATCTTTCGTATACAACGGAAGTAACACACTCAAAGCTATTCGAATTTCCAGATATCCATTCAAAAAATCGAACGTCGCCTATAGTGGAATCCGCCATCGCTCCAATCAAATCTCAATTTTTCGAGAAAACACTCTTCCTCAATCCACGCATGGCCTCGATTGCTTCACCCGCTGTTCACTCCAAATCAGGGTTGTTTGCCACATTTAATGCTCCAATTACATCGAATCCTTTCAATAGCAGTGTCTGAATATCATCTTCTCAGGTGAAATCAGCCAAGAGTTCAGCAGTGTTGTAAATAGATAATGAAGGCATGAGTACCTGATTTTAGTCGAAGTAATTTTCATGTGATTACTAAAAAATTATAGCCGAAGTAATTTTAACATAAATTTTAGTATAATAATCATCGTTTAAAAAAAATGATTGCCAAAACATATATATACATTAAAATTGATCGCCAAAACATGAAAATTAAAATTGAAGCATGTGCTTAGACGACCTCCTTCTTAAGAGACACAATCTTCTGAAAATAAGCCATAAATCTGAGGATATACACGAAATATGCTCTTGCATAATATTTTCACAGCATCCCTCAAGTATGGAGGAAATGTTACACCTGCAAAATGTTAAAATAACATTACATCAACTGGAAATATAATAATAAAATGAAACTAAATGATTTCATTCCAGTGAATACTGCTTTGATGAATCGAAAAAGGTATAAATTAAACACCAGTTTTACCAAGCCTTTGAGGAAAGAATGACTCTTCATCCAACTGAGATTCAATCAAGTACATTTATTACTCAATAGGTTTCTTGATTTGTACATCATTTGCCCATTTATACTCATATGTGGATGGTTTTATCAGGATGAAGTTTAGAACACTATACTTAAATATACATTGTACTCCTAAGTTTTGTATCACCATTGACATTGGCGATTCCACGCATTAGTATATCAAAAAATTTGACACCTTATCTTTAACAAAAAAAACGTGATATGGAGAGAGAGGATAAAAAAGATATCCAATGGATTAATGGGATTTTAGTCCCGAAGTATAATTTAAGTAGTATCACTACCCTTGGAAGCAAAGAAGTTGAGCATTAAGAAGCTAAGCTTCCCAGTACTTTTGCTTTAATAGTTCTACCAAATCTGTGGGACCCTGGCCAAGAAATAAGTTGCACGTTAGTGATGCATGTAGAGCATCAAAGATAATGGGATCAATCGACCTGCTGAGATGTTTGGTGTTACCGAATAATATTAGAGTGCCCTGATCCATGTTTTGGTTACCAAAGGCCAAGATAAATAGTAGATGATAACAACTAAAATTATGATGACAGATGTTATAATGACATAATAGTTGATGATCGCAACTCAAAGAATCAGATGTTATGATGACAGAATTCGCTGCCAATAAAGAACTTATATACTCACCATTGGCATCGGCATCATCCTCATGCAGATCATCATATTCATCATCATCAGCATAATCAGTACTCTCCTAATCATCATCATTAGCATAATCAAATTAATCGTAATGATCAACAATAAAATTAAATTCGGCATTGATAATATTGATGAATAGCGTCCGTTATTCATAACAGGTCCATGTACTTAAAATCATACATTTTGTCAGACATATTGATTGATTTATTTGTGGTAACACCGTTGAATTTTTGGTAATATACTGTAAAATGAATTTGCCACAATGACTAATGCATGACTATTTAAACCAGTTACGGTGCAACTGCTTGAAGGAAGAGTTTCTATAAATCCAAATGTCCATATACGACTACCACATGCTTCTGGAGCAGCAGCCACACTTGTCTTTGGGTAGCAGCAGAAGCCATGCTTGCTATCAGAGTATGATCCCGGACACTGCATAACATAATTCAACTGACTTTTAATAAATTCACCAATTTAGTTTTCCCATATGAGATACAAATACATGGGAGTAATCTGCCAATCACACCTGCCATTGGATCAATCACTAAAACCTTGAATATTTCCTCTCTTGGGAAGGAGGTTCTGAGGTCGTCCACATAAATCGATTCCACATCCTTTTCATAGATTCTGAAAATTCCATGCCATCTTTTCAATATACCCACAATTGTCCAAAATGAATTCAACAAGATTGTTTTAGCCAAAATCAATAGGGATTCCACAACACTGTTTTAGCCACATTATCAAGTTTTTTGGGATTCATCCATTATGATCATAAGATTCATAACTCAAACAAAAATATAAACAAAATTTATATCAAGATTGTAAAAATTTGACAAACCTCGCTCTCTAACATTTTCAACAGAGATACTAAATCCCAAGGCTGTCTTTCCAACATTACGATCTCTAGTAGCTGTTAAACAAATAGAAACATTTGGCACATTATATATTTCCTCTTTATTTTGACATTTGTCATGATATCAATCTTTTTATTTTGACAATCTCAAGAATCTGAGCCTACATGGACTACAATAGAACAAAGAAAAATCGAGTTAGTTAAGTCAAGAATACCAAGTAAAAGCCACAACCGTGTTAAGAAATGTTTCTACCTTCTTTACGCGAACGTTAGTTCCCTCGGCTTGTTTCGCCTAGCAAGGTCCCCACCAAGCAAAGTATTGCTTGCCATTATCCTCTCCATGTCGTATCGCGTAATGTCAAAGTTAGTAACAACATTTTCACCCTGGAACTTAATCCCTGCAATGTCAAACGTTTCACCCTCTTTAAGAAATAAAAAATACCCCAACAAAAATACTATTAGTCGATCTTGGACGTAGTGCAAGGCTTATTTTTAATTACAATGACTCAAAAAATAATCATTTTCAAAAGAGTCTCATAATTCTAGATAGTGCACACTGTAATAACCCTTACTTTTGAGTGATTATTTTATATTAAATGGCCTGATGGGTTAATTTTGTAAAATAAAAAGAAAGTTGAGGTAAATATTATTTTAAGTGATTTAAGAGATAATATTTACAATGTTTTACCTATTTATTGTTATGTGAATGTAAATAGCATTACATTGTGATTTATTGCGTCTTTGTGCCTTAAAGCGGCGATTATGACTTATATTCAAATTTGAGCATTAGTAATGAATTAAAATGACGTTGGAACATAAAATATTATCCGATACTTCGGATGCTAATTTAGAGGGTGCGGTTAGTTTTGAAATAGTCGAGATAGTCAAAATAAGTGCCAAGTTGTATTTTTGAGTTTCGGGCACTTTTTACAGGTTATGACTCAATTATGTAGTTACGAGTCATCTTAATGGTTTATCAACATTTAAAGAGGGAAATTAACGTTAATTTCCCTTTTAAGTCTTCCAACCCCTTTTATTTCTCATTCTTATGTTTTAGACTTAGAGAGCGAAGATATAAGAGAGAGCTTGGGAGAAAATGGCAGAAAAGAGAGAAATAAAGATTGGAGCTGGAAAATCGTTGCTACGAGAAGAGAACCCGAGACTACAATTTTGAGGCAAGTTTCTAACTTGCTAGTGTATGATTTAATGTGAATAAATTGCATATATGGTTGTGTTTTTGTAGTTTTATCCATTATTGGGTTTTTGGGGATTTTTGGGATTTAAACCTTTAATCTTCTATTTAAATATGATTTGAGATGAATTTACTAGTTAGTAGTTGTGTAGAAATGATTTGGTGGGATTATTAGTTGTTGGGGTTGAAGGAGATGGAAGATTTCGGTTTTGGGGGTTTTAGGGTTCATATAACCCGTAGTCATTTCTGGGCAATTCGATCAAGGCGAATCGATTCTCCCTCATCAGCGAATCGATTCGCTAGTAGGGGTGGATATAGGTCTGAGGGACCGAATCGATTCGGGTTAAGGCCGAATCTATTCGGGCTGAGACAATTGGTTGGTTTTCCTCGCCAAATTGACTCATTTTTGGGCAAATCGATTCGCAGTCATGGGCGAATAGATTCAGCCCTAGGCGATTCAATTCGGAAACCCTGCTATTTTGTAGGATTTTTCTAGCTTTGTTCTAAGTCCTTTTCTTTTAGGTTCAAGGATTAGGAACCTTCTTTTGGGAAGTAATAAAGAGTATTAGAGGTTTATTTTAGGGAGACAAATATCCTAGGTTATCATGGGGTTAATTGGGCTTATCCCAAGGGTTGGTGCAGAGGGGTTAATGTTTCGTTTGATATAGGAAGTTAGCCGAGAACTAACGGAAAGTATAATGGTAATGCATGGGACTTTTGGGAGACTAGTATTTAGGGAAATTACTTTTCATGAATTATGGTATTACTTTGGACTCTTGGATACTAGTGTGAGGATAATGGCACTTTGTGTCCTAGGTCATTAATAAAATATGACTTCGAGAATAAGAAATGCTTATTTTAAAATTGGTACTTAATGGTTAAGTATAAATGGTTTTGAGAATGTAAAAAGTGAATATTTTCAAATGGGAAAATAATTTTGTAAATGATAATTTGCATATACACACCTCTCTAAATCGCTATTATAGGGGAAGTTACGCGCATGAGGTGAAGACCCCTGGCTAATGAATACAGGGCGAGTATAATCCTCGGACATAGGACCGATTATTATATTATGTGATTATCATTCGCAGTGGGGTAATTCCAGGTGTGGTTACGACTCACTGTCGAAGGTATATGGCCTCTTCCCAACGTCACGCGATGTAGGATGCCTAGGTTGTCTTGCGCGATAGGCTCGGGAAGATGATAGCCATTTTGGGGCTCGTCCAGTGGGGAAACTCAGAAGGACGGTCTTAGAATCGTTATATATATGTGATTATAACTATTCTTAATAAAGTGGGATTTGTAATGATGGTAAAGCATTTTGTGAGATAAACTGCTTTCAATATGTTTCCCAGAGAGAAAAGGGATTTATAAAGTTAAATGGTATAGAACTATATTGGTGAAGTACTTTGAGAAATAAATTGCGTTAAACATATTTCCTAAAGAGAAAAAGGACCTATGCATTTAAATTCTGAAAAACTGAAATGAAATCTCATTGAGTGAAAGTAGATGATTTATCCCATGAATATATGAAAACTTGAGCATTGTCATTGATATTGCACTAGGTTGTGCTTTTTGAATGAGAGGTGAGAAATTTTATGATTAATTGTGAGAGAAAGTTTAGTTCATGATGATGATCAGATATCCATAACTGCCATGCATTTTATTCACATGGTGATCCTATCAAACCGGGCCCTGACCTATATATATATTTCTTTGTTTTGCATGAATTCATTGTTCGTCCAGCTGCTCCTCCGCAAGGACGCCTGTATTGACCTCTCCATTCCAGTTGTCCTGGAGCTATAGCATCTTGCGAATGTTGTAGGATATTCGTTTTAGATGCTTCTATCTTTTGTACCCTAGATAGGATAATTTACTTATTCGGGTGTGTTGCCCATGTTTTGTACTCATTTAAAATAATGGGATATTTAATTGTAATACTCGGTGTAACCTGCTTGTATTAGTCTGTTAACTGATAGCTTATTCAGTTATTACTTTATACATTATAGTTACCATTACTCGTTGATTTTTTATATCCACATTCTCTTCAAATTGGATTGTCTAAATTCTTTTCTTTTAACTTACAAAATTAAATTTGACAACCGTTTTCTAAAATAATTGGTGGTTATTTCATATTATTATTTTCACGACAGTGATACTAAGAATGGACCATCTATGATTCCTGTATTTATTGGGATAATGGGCTGGACACCTCTTATTTTAATTAGTGGGGTGTCACAGATGGTATCGGAGCATCAGGTTCTAGTATCCTTAGGAATCTATGCGGATATACTACGCTTTCAGCGTTGCTTTTGATTTGATATAGAGCATAAGTATTAGGATTATTTATTCCTCTTGTGAGATTTCATTCTCTTGCAGTAATGTAAGAATTTAATAAATCTTTTGTGCGTTCGTCCAAGATTCATAGGCTGAACGATGAAGGGTGACCAGGGAAGGCCGTTATGAGGGCACTAGGAGACGGGGCTTAGTCAAAACTATAAAATGTAGTCGGGGATGAGGGACACATAGGAGGTCACTCCCTTTGTAGCATTTTATTAGATTGCTACCGCGCCTACTAAGTACAATAGATATAGTTTTCCAAGTATCACTACAAGTAGAGAGTGGCCCTAAGCTTGGAATTCCCAGCGACGTTAAATTGGAGTTGAAAAGTCCTTGATAAGGGCCGCACGTTGAAGTTAAGTCAGGTGGAGGAAGTGTAACTTCATTCGGTGGAAGTATAAGGCTCAGAATCTTTGGCCTAGGGAGGAGTAAAGAAATGCCCATATGTGAAGAATTGGGGAAACTTTTTTTTCGCCCGTTGGAGTAGTGTCGAAATGGTGGGAACGTGTGACAACCCGGTCAAAATAATAATGGGTGGCCATCCCTATACTAAAATAAAATAGGTATCTCAGATGGATCAGTCTCAAAATCAACTGACAAGGCTAAAATAATATAAGGCTAACTACCCTAAACTATTAAAAGCGGATTGCCAAAAATTTAAAACTTTTATTTAACGCCAAAACAAAACCAACATACAACAACTAGTCAACATCATAACATCTAAATATGATGAGGTATGCACATACCCAATAATGTATAAAAGAGTACAACAAAATGTACACAACGAAATACCCGAATATGCTGTCGGGTTATAGACAATACAATAATCTGAGAGAGAAATAGAAAAGTTTTAATCTACAATGCTTGGGTATAAACCCGAATATACAAACCGAATCCTATTCTAGATATACAAAAGATACGAATCGACTAAAACAAAGTGTTGCAATAGTCCGCTACTGCTACAGCTCCACGAATACACTGGCTGGATAAACCTCAATGGCGTCCATGCGGAGGAACACCTAAAATAATAGAATATATATTCATAGCAGGAGAAAATATAAACAGGTCACAGCCCGAGGTGTGAAAACATTTTATAGTAAGTGCATTAAAATGCATAATAATTATAATGCATTAAGACATGATTAATGTGGAGTCGCACTCTCCACAAAATCTACCTCACCTCTCAACTAAAGCTCGCAACTAAATGTATGCACACAATCTCCAATTAATTTCCCAAGTCTATCTAAGGGCAAATGAATCTAACTTAATCCCAATTTCTATACTCCATTAAAATTAACCAAATTATCTCTCCATTAATACTATTACCAATTACTAATAATCGTCACAATCAAACATGTGAGATATACATAAACATTCTCTTTTACTGGAATGTCTTATTTACTAGTTATGCCAACAATATATATATATATATATATATATATATATATATATATATATATATATATATATATATATATATATGAGTTAATAGCGTCGAAGTGCTAAGGACTAAACTTCTCCCAAATCTCAATATTGCACTGCATTTTGTGCCTGGGACGTCTCGCAAAGCGAAATCCAAACAAGGAACCCCCCGTTACACTACTCCTGACAGTATTGATTCTCGAGATTCATTATGCCTTCAATGCATGACGCATTTTACCCAAATTCTTATTACCCAATTAATTAATTAAATAGTCTCAATTCTCAACAGTACACGACGTTTCGTGCATGGGATGTCTTGCAACAAAAATCCAAACAAGGAACCCCCCCGATATACTACTCCTGGTACTGTCGATCGTCAAGATATACTACTACTACTACATATATGATCTCTAAGGACTAACTTCTCCCCACACCCAACAGTGCGTTGCATTTCATGACTGAGGTGTATCGCAAAGAAAAATCTAAACAAGGACCCCCCCCCCCCCCCCGTTACACTACTCCTTGGCAATGTTGGTCGTTAAGGTCCATTAGGCCCTCGTACCCAAGGTACTATATAACCATATAATATATTAATCTTCATTTCCATTTTATCATATTCATCATGATTTTAAGTCCGGTTTCAATCTCCTGGAATGAGATTCAACAATCTTCTTATGTCTCATTATTCTCGAGACAAAATATGATATCACACATTCATATTCAAGTTTAATAACAACCATCCCTACGAGCTATAACTCGAGGATGCGATCTCATAATGCTATCATCTTCCAGTGCCCTACTTACGTAGCATACTAGGGACCACCCGTAGGACTAAATGACACCTACTTCGTGATCAAAATAATACAAATACAACGTCTGGGAAGCGGTCATAGTTCCTAACCGGCAAGTGAGAATGACACATACCCACAGCTTCTCACCCCCAAAATAAGATGTATATCACATAAATAAAATGGACGACTATGACCTGGGGAATATCCACATCCTGCTCCTCGAGCTAGGATGCTCACCCTCATTGCGCAACTTCCCAATGATAGCCAGGAGGGGGTATACTTCACTTATATATTTATATATATATATATATATATATATATATATATATCATCACATAAGATATACATACATCATCACATTATATAAAGATATTCCATCATATAAGGTATACCTATCACATTGTTTACATATTCGTATTAAGCTCCTAGGCGTAGATGAAATAATATCATTATTTAGTATATTTCTGTCTTGATATACTAATCGTCAATTCTCAGATCTTCCCCACTTAGTATACACTATATTATTTTTCGCTTGATGTTCTCGCATCTCTTCTCATTATGAATTGTCTCTCAATTCTATTTATTGTTAAGGATATTTTCTATCCTAATGCACCTAGAATAGCATTTCTCATTCATGTGAGACTTCTCCCAAATTAATCATCGTTAAGGATATTTCTATATCCGTATGAACATTTATTAGAATTTGTTATTCTCATTTCATAATAGGTTTCAATCAATTGTATGAACCTTTAAGGTAATCCCATTTGGTATTTGATTCTAAAATCCAATATCATTTAGCGCATTCTCACTCTTTCATATAATTCCCTATTTATCTCCAAATAGAGATCACAATGGTAGTGGGCTTCCCCACTTAGTATATACTATATTCCCTAATCGGTAGTTCTCCAAATAAGTCCATATGACCCAAACAATTTCTTATAAGGGAAACTCCCTAAAAATATCCAAAACAAACTCCCCATGACTCCTATAGAGGTTCCCAATCGATAACCTTAAATGAAACGGGATGAAATTCTCCCTAGAAGAACATCCCAAAAATTCCCCTGTTTTCGAATCGATTCGGGCCAAATCCGAATCGATTCAACCCTGCGAATCGATTCGGCCTCCAAGGCAAATCGATTTGGGTCATCAGACCTGGGCTTCTGTCTCAGGCCGAATCGATTCAGATGGGATCCGAATCGATTTGGTCACTTAGACCTGGGCATCTGCAACTATCCGAATCGATTAGGTAAGGGGCCGAATCAATTCGCCCTATTAGAGGTCTCAAAAATGGCTACTTTTTCAGAGCCAAAAATTCCCAAAATACATTTTAATCATCTACTACCCAATTCTCTTCAACCCAAACATATATACATAATTAATATTCTTCCAAAAACACATTTTAACTAATTTCGAACCTCAAATCCATTATCTACACAACAAATCTAAGGTTTTACCCAAAATTTATGTTTTAACAAACTAAACCTAAAACCCATAAATTTAATCCACAAATCATGAAATAAATGGAACACAACAGTTATTTATCAAGTTTAATCACTTGCCTCAAGTTCGCAGGGTCTGAATCCGCCTCAATATCGCATAATGGCCGGAAGTTCCACTTTCTCTCTATTTTTCTTATTTTTTCCTTCTTCTCTCTATTTCTCTCTTTCTTTCTCTTTATTTATAAGGAGATTTGATCTCCCATAGGCATTTTAAGACTTAAGTCCAAGATACACAACTTTAAATGATAATACACACTTTAAATGACTCGGTCACTTTAATTCTAGCCAAATGGGCTTAAAAATATTTCGAAACCCAAATAGACCCCAAGTATAGTCATTTCGACTATCTCGACCCTTCCGAAAACAATGGCACCCTCAGAATCGTCATCCGACTAACTTTCTAGCAACTTCAAATTTGACCTCAAATTCCAATTTAATTAATCTCCAGTTAAATTAATATTTATTTCTCCCAAAAATAAATAAGTTGTCATCCTAAGACCTCGGGTTTTTACAAACTTCCCCACTTACAAGAATTTCGTCCTCGAAATTAAGCTAAGCTTAATTTTCCAAAGCTCAACTAGTTCTTACTACACTCATCCTCACTAATCCCATATCCAAACCTCCAACTTCCCACGACGAATTTATTTTCATTTTGTTTTAAGTTTTATAAAACCAATTACAACAACCACTAGGGTGCCCATACGCCCTTTATTCGTGCTTTACTCGAATCCATATAATTAGGAGTCATTTGCCTCAATAGTACCATAACTCGAAATATATATAAATAATACTAGCATATTAATAGAAGAATTTTTTTGAAAGGTCCACATAAATAACCCCTTTCAATTCCTGACATTCGCCACTTTCATGCGGGGGAGGTCTCGCAAGCGAAATCCAAACAAGGAACCCTCCCAATACACTAATATGTGACGATGTCGGGGATTGAGAGTGTTAGATCAGGACTAGGGTTTAAAACATTTTGTGAAAATCATTTTTTATATGGCCCAAAATTTTATATTTGAAAACAGTTTATTATAAAAACGGTTTATGTCCTTAGACATTTATATAAAATACCCTATGCCCATGTCACAAGGTTTTAACAATCATCATATCTATAATCGACATATAGCTCACAAAATTAGAATAATGATGAGCTAAAATCTCTTGTCCCACAAGAGTCTAAAAAATTTTGAATTCTTTTCGGAAATAATCTCATACATCATATTAATATGTTGCCATTTATTAGGCTCTTCCATATCTGGAATATAATAATTATATAAGTCTAACATGACTATATAATAAGTAGCTTTATCATTACTACTTAACATATTACAACATTTCTTACATTCATAACAAAGTTATAGCTCTCTTTGAGGACATTACGAAATAATCTAATCTCTCAAAAGATAGAAACATAACAGCTTAACTTGCTCAAAATTTCCTTTGGGGTCATTCCACACATAATAGGGCTATAACACTACCCTCTCATAACTATCTCCCATACGATATTCCCAAAACTTTATATACTAACATTCCTATTCACAAAGGAAAATAACTTACATCATCCATCTCAAGTCCGATTGCCCTTCCTCATCATTGGGCTCCCACACAAAGTCCCATGGCCTAAAATTACCTTGAATTTGTTGTAGGGGTTGCACTTACAAAACTTAATCAAGACGTTGTCCTTTACCTCTTTTAGGACAATCTCTCTTTCGATGACCTATTTTTTTACAAAAGAAACATCTACCTGCAAATCCTCTCGACCCACCTGGAGGAACAAAATGCCGTTGTGACTCTCTATAATCCAACTTATACCCGCTAGTATTACTGGCACTCCCTTCGCCAAACCTACTTGATGAACCTGAATCTCTAAGGTTCTTACCCTCTTGTGAACGAAGATGATATTCATGACACTTCAACAGGGCCGCATTCACTACCTCGACGAAAGTCACTAATATTGAGCCCTCTAACAAATGCTGCTGAATCCTCCAATCTAAACCTCAAGCAAACTTCGATATACGCTTCTCTTCCGTATTCACCTCATCAGGTACTAATTTTGCCCATCGAGTAAATTATTCTACATATTCTGCCACCGTCCTATTACCTTGAAACACATCCATCCATTTCCTCCTCATTTCCTTCTGAATTGCGGAAGGAAAATACCTTCGATCAAAGAGTTCCCAAAAATCTGTTATAGGCAAAATATCTCTTTGTTCAGATTTTGTGACAGACTCCCACCATTGGAGAGTTGGACCCATTAACTTAATGGTGGCTAAAAATTGCTTTTGCACCTCACTACAATCAACCATACGTAGGTGCGTTTTCATACTGTTCTTCCATCGACTTGCATCCATTGCATCAACTCCCCCTAAAAACTCTAGAGGATGCCCCTTACTAAAATCTTCCTTCACTCTTTCCCACAGAGACACTCCTAACTGGGTTTGGGCTGCTTTAATGGCATATTGTTGCGCCATCATAGAAATGGCAGCAGTCACTGCTTGTGCCACAATATTGGCAACTTCAACTGTAGTCATGTTCCTTTGAGGCATTTGGGGTTCCACATTCTCAGCCCACCCTGAATGAACGGCCTCTCTTCTGTGGCATCTGAAACAAGAACAAGTGTATCAGAACGCATTTCAAATGTTTTCTTATCACTGAAGAAATACGGACGTATGAACACAACATTCCTAATAATAAGGCTCCACATCAAGAATGCTTACGGAAGATCGCACTAAACCCACACAGATCCTAAGGACACTATAACCTGATGCTTTGATACCATTTGTGACAACCCGGTCAAAATAATAACGGGTGGCCAACCCTATACTAAAATAAAATAGGTATCTCAGATGGCTCAGTCTCAACATCAACTGACAATGCTAAAATAATATAAGGCTAACTACCCGAAACTATTAAAAGCAGATTGCCAAAAATTTAAAACTTTTATTTAACGCCAAAACAAAACCAACATACAACAACTAGTCAACAACATAACATCTAAATATGATGAGGGATGCACATACCCAATAATGTATAAAAGAGTACAACAAAATGTACACAATGAAATACCCTAATATGTTGTCGGGTTACAGACAATATAATAATCTGAGAGAGAAATAGAAAAGTGTTAATATACAATGCTTGGGTATAAACCCGAATATACAAACCGAATCATATTCTAGATATACAAAAGATATGAATCGACTAAAATAAAGTGCCGCAACAGTCCGCTACTGCTACAGCTCCACGAATACACTGGGTTGATAAACCTCAATGGCGTCCATGCGGAGGAACACCTAAAATAATACAATATATATACATAGCAGGAGAAAATATAAATGGGTCAAGGCCCGAGGTGTGAAAACATTTTATAGCAAGTGCATTAAAATGCGTAATAATTATAATGCATTAAGACATGATTAATGTGGAGTCGCACTCTCCATAAAATCCAACTCACCTCTCAACTAAAGCGCACAACTAAACGTATGCACTGTGACACCCCGCCTAATTAAATATCGGGCGATCACTCCTTTATTAAATTGAAATCAAGGTGAACAGTTGGTTCATTCTTAGCATCTGTGTCGTGAAAATAAATTTTCCCAAATTAACACCCTAATTAATTAAGCTAAGTGTCAAAACCATTTTTAACATTACTATCCAAATTTTATTTTTAAAGAAAAATTATTTATTTAACTATTAACAACATTTTCAATAAGTAAGAAACATACCACAATTATCCTGGAACATAATCCAATTAATTTAAACATTCAACATTCAAAATCCCAACATTTAAAACTTAAAGTAAAACATTCATGTTGAATAAATCCTTAAGTAACAGTACTAGAAATAACTGAAATACAAATGTCCCAATAAAATAGATAAATAGTGGAAAGGGCGACACATGCCCCAATAACTGAGAATCATAGAAGTGGAATCAAGTAAACGAAATCGTCTAAGAAAGTGGCCTGCAACTCCCACCTAAGCGGCAACACGGTCCTTCCAAGGGATCCTAAGCAAGACGCCCCTGTGGCTGGGCACCTTTAGTACGTACATATATATACAAGAGAGAGAGAGAGAGATAGAAATGGGTCAGAGCCCGATAGTGTATATGATTTAAAAATTCGTTTAGCAAGTATTTAAATTGATACAGGCCAATGCAACAACATATTAGTACGACACTCTCTTGAGAAATTCTCACCTCTCTTCTAATGTGCACACCTATCGCACTAACCTTCCCAATGGTTTATCTCATCATATATCACACTATCTTTCCCCAAGGATTTAACTTATCTTAGGTTACTCTCAAGATTTAAGATTGAATATCATCATGGTTTAAAAGGATAATTTCATTTAGTACAAAACGCTCATTTTAACTTTATTGATTCATAAAGTTTTTCAATATCATATTATACTTTTCAAAACAAGTATTTCGAATTTGAGTCATTATACATGTCTTACTTACCATAACACAGTAGGGAGTTCCAAATTTCAGAATTTCATATATATATATATATTAAATACTCGTATAATATATATATATATTCTAACATCACCCCACATAAAAATTATGGTGCGGGTATACTCTACTATCCAATCCCCGTATCAATCGTACTAAGGGAAATACAAGTTCGGAATCACTCTCGAACTGTATTAATACATACACAAACAATATTGAGGCGAAGCATAGTTTCCAAGTCCAAGAGGTCAGTACATACCCTCACGTCTCTTAGGGACGTGACTATCGATTCGATAGCCTGTACCTAGGATTCCTATCTTCTAGGGTATGAGTCAATATCCCCCCTGAAGGCCCATTTGAGATAAGACTGTCCCAGCGCGGTAACCTCAGGGATAGCAAGTAGCGCGGGCATGATTTTCACTAGTATATAATATATGCATACACAATCATATAAATATACCACTTTTATTATATCAATTTTAGGTTGATCCCATAACCCATATTCACAACATTTATCCTTATTTTCCCATTATTATTTATCACGTATATTGGTTCGTTTCTAACTTTAATTCGAAGGGTTTTTCCATCTTACTATGTAACCCTCGTGGACTCTATTCTTCCAAATGTACAATTCAGTAGGTATTCATTTACGTTCCAACGTAACTCTCTTACGTTTCTCTCCCCTTTAATGTATATACTTACGTTGTCCCTTATGTAAAATATCCCAAAGATATAGATTTCGCCTTACATTAAAGGTCTCTTATTCATTAATGAATCCTACTGGTCATCATTATCTCCCAAATTATTTTAACAAGGATGTCTAAGGAATTTTCTTCATTTCGAATCAATTCAACAATTTTAAAAGGGGAACTTAAGTCTACGAGGAGGTGTCGATCGATCGAGGTTAGGGGCTCGATCGATCGAACCTTCGATCGATCGAGGCTCTTGGCTCGATCGATCGATCAAGCAGGTATGGGGAATTCTGCAGTTTTGCAGTTACGGGTTTTCTCACAAAACTTCATCCAAATCCTAACTTTCCATACCCAAACGTCCAGAAAATTATACTACTAATTATATAAATCCATTCCATACATCTTTTACGTAAAGCATGCAATTTCCATTAATAAGCATGGATTAACAAGCCCCAAATTCATATAAAACCTCAAGAACCCTAGAATTTCATTAACATAGTCCTAATCCATCTTTTCCAGAATTTTATTCATCTACAAGATCATAAATTCGTGATTTATTCCTCTACATGACAGGGTTTCCAGAATTTTCATTTAAACCATAACTACATGAAATTTCCTAACTCAAATCGGGTTTTTCATCCATATAAATTATCCTAATCATTCCTAAACCAATATGAAAGATGCATCAACGAAATAAGCAAGATAAACACTTTCCTGGGGTTTTCAGAAGTCTGGTTTGGTGTTGAATTTGGTGTGGTTGCGTTCCCCGTCTCGCGATCTACGCGTTGGCGGTGGCGGCGGTGCAAACGGGTGAGTTTTGAGCCTTGGAATGCCTTGAGAGCTCTCTCCTCTCCTCTCCAATGGTCGTTCTAGTGTTTTGAGTTATCTCACCCTAGGAGATAACCTAAACATCTGATATAACCCTTTTAATTTTCGTGGGTTTAATTACCCAAAAATACAAAATGACTAAAATGCCCTCCCAGGGTACTAATTAGGCCTAGAAATGCCCCGAGACCCAAATCAAACCCCCTGGTATACTTTTCTGACTATCTCGACCCTTCCGGACACGTTGGCATACTCAAAATGACCATACGAATAACTTATAAAATATTCACTTTTATTTATCAATATTTAGTCCCGACGCGACACGGGCTGCGCGTCCCGACTCAAATTTCTAAAATTGTCATTTTATTCACTTGTGACATTTAATTTGACCACTATTATATATTACTTTGTTCATTAGTAATATTCAACAAATTTTCCCATAATTACTAACTATCATCACGTTAATAATTATAACATAATTAATTTCCGGATTTTAATTAAATAATTTAATTCACATTAAATTTAATAAATCCCCAAATTAATATAGCATAAAAATACGGGGTATTACATGCACATAATCTCCAATTAATTTCCCAAGTCTATCTAAGGGCAAATGAATCTAACTTAATCCCAATTTCTATACTCCATCAAAATTAACCAAATTATCACTCAATTAATACTATTACCAATTACTAATAATCGTCACAATCAAACATGTGAGATATACATAAACATTCTCTTTTACTAGAATTTATCATTTTCTAGTTATGCAAACAATATGCATATATATATATATATATGAGTTAATAGCGTCGAAGTGCTAAGGACTAAACTTCTCCCAAATCTCAATACAACATTGCGTTTCGTGTGTGGGACGTCCGACAAAGCGAAATCCAAACAAGGAATCCCTCCCCCTGTTACACTACTCCAGACAATATTGATTCTCAAGATTCATTATGCCCTCAATGCATGACGCGTGTAACCCAAATTCTTATTACCCAATTAATTAATTAAATAGTCTCAATTCTCAATAGTACACGACGTTTCGTGCGTGGGACGTCTCGCAAGCGAAATCCAAACAAGGAATCCCCCCGATACACTACTCCTAGTACTGTCGATCGTCGAGATATACTACACTACATATATGAGCACTAAGGACTAACTTATCCTCACTCCCAACAGTGCACTGTGTTTCATATGTGGGACGTCTCGCAAGGCGAAATCAAAACAAGGAACCCCCCCCCTCCCCCCGTTACACTACTCCTTGGCAAAGTTGGTCGTTAAGGTCCATTAGGCCCTCGTACCCAAGGTACTATATAACCATATAATATATTACTCTTCATTTCCATTTTATCATATTCGTCATGATTTTATGTCCGGTTTTAATCTCCCGGAATGAGATTTAACAACATTCTTATGTGTCATTATTCTCGAGACAAAATATGATATCACATAATCATATTCATGTCTAATAATAACCATCCCTACGATCTATAACTCGAGGATGCGATCTCACAATGCTATCATCTTCGAGTGCCCGACTTACATAGCATACTAGGGACCACCGGTAGGACTAAATGACACCTACTTGATGATCAAAATAATACAAATACAACGTCCGGGAAGCGGTCATAGTTCCTAACCGGCAAGTGAGAATGACACATACCCATAATTTCTCACCCCCAAAATAAGATGTATATCACATAAATACAATGGAAGACTATGACCTGGGGAATATCCACATCCTGCTCCTCGAGCCAAGGTTCTCACCCTCATCGCGCAACTTCCCAATGATAGCAAGGAGGGGGTATGCTTCACTTATATATATATATATATATATATATATATCATCACATAAGATATACATACATCATCACATTACATAAAGATATACCATCATATAAGGTATACCTATCACATTGTTTACATATTCGTATTACGCTCCTAGGCGTACATGAAATAATATCAATATTTATTATATTTCTCTTTTGATATACTAATTGTCACTTCTCACATCTTCCCCACTTAGTATACACTATACTATTTCTCACTTGAAGTTCTCGCATCTCTTCTCATTATGAGTTGTCTCGCAATTCTATTTATTGTTAAGGATATTTTCTATCATAATGCACCTAGATTTCTCATTCATGTGAGATATCTCACAAATTGATCATCGTTAAGGATATTTCTATATCCGTATACACATTTATTAGCATTTGTTATTATCATTTCATAATAGGGTTCAATCAATTGTATGAACCTTTAAGGTAATCCCATTTGGGATTTGATTCTAAAATCCAATATCATTTAGCGCATTCTCACTCTTTAATATAATTCCCTAATTATCTCGAAATATAGATCACAATGGTAGTGGGCTTCCCCACTTAGTATATACGATATTCTCTAATCGGTAGTTCTCCAATTAAGTCCATATGACCCAAACAATTTCTTATAAGGGAAACTCCCTAAAAATCTCCAAAACAAACTCCTCATGACTCCTAGAAGAACATCCCAAAAATTCCCCTGTTTCCGAATCGATTCGTGCCAAATCCAAATTTATTCGTGCCAAATCCAAATCGATTCGGCCTTGAGAATTGATTCGGCCTCCAAGGCGAATCGATTCGGGTCATCAGACCTGGGCTTCTATCTCAGGCCGAATCAATTCGGTTGGGATCCAAATCGATTCTGTCCCTCAGACCTGGGCATCTGCAACTATCTGAATCGATTCGGTAAGGGGCCGAATCAATTCGGCCTATCAGATGTCTCGAAAATGGCTACTTTTTCAGAGCCAAAAATTCTCAAAATACATTTTAATCGTCTACTAACAATTTCTCTTCAACCCAAACATATATACATCATTAATATTCATCCAAAAACACATTTTAACCAATTTCTAACAAATCTAAGGTTTTACCCAAAAGTTAGGTTTTAACAAACTAAGCCTAAAACCCATAAATTTAATCAACAAATCATGAAATAAATGGGACACAACAATTATTTAGCAAGTTTAATCACTTGCCTCAAGTTCGTAAGGTCTGAATCCGCCTCGAGATCGCGTAATGGCCCAAAGATCCACTTTCTCTCTCTTTTTCTTCTTCTTTCCTTCTTCTCTCTATTTCTCTCTTTCTTTATCTTTCTTTCTAAGGAGATTTGATCTCCCATAGGCATTTTAAGCCTTAAGTCCAAGATACATAACTTTAAATGAAAATACACACTTTAAATGACTCGGTCACTTTAATTCGAGCCAAAAGGGCTTAAAAATATTTCGGAACCCAAATAGACCCCAAGTACAGTCATTTCGACTATCTCGACCCTTCCGAAAATAATGGCACCCTCAGAATCGTCATCCGACTAACTCTCTAGCAACTTCAAATTTGACCTCAAATGCCAATTTATTTAATCTCCAATTAAATTTATATTTTTTTATCCCAAAAATAAATAAGTTGTCATCCTAAGACCTCGAGTTGTTACAGATCGTAGTCGCCATATTTGGTGAAGCAAGAAGTTTTACTCGTAGAGAAACCGGGTAGATGTTTTCAACAACGAGTTTCTCTGCGATATCAGAAATGATGAGAAGGTAGACTCTCAAGTAATAACATGAGGATCAGTTAGCGGTTGATCGTGAATAAAGAGTTAAAGGGTTAAGGAAACCTTGCACCGAAGTAAGGTAGGTACAAGGAAGAAAGAGCCCTTTAGTGGAATGATAGGCTCACGAGTAAGCATTGCCCACACTTATGGAGAAGTCGTGTTCATTAAACCCCATAGGTGGACATTCGCCTGGGGAAAACTCATTGAAATAAAATAGTGGAAGCTGGTAGCATGTTCTCTTTTGCTAGGGAAGATAAGGGAACTACGTGGGTAATTATCAGGGTCGAGGATATAGATTTTGAAATGTTGAAAGCCTTAGCGTGGTCAGGGTGGCTAGAGATGGAGAAACGGTTATGACGTGGAATGTAGAACCACACGTTTTGATCTTGTCGATCGGAGTTAAAGGCAAAGAAGAGGATGCCTAGTCGGGGCATTAATGGAAGTAGTTTTAGTTCAGATAAGACTAGAATACTGTATTTGGGAACTTTTGGAAGTGTCCATGGTTATTGGCAAGAATGTTGTCGCGAATTCCACCTCGGTAGAGGGTGGTGCATTTTGTAAGATAAGAAGGAGTATTATTCTATTTACCTTAGATTCGGGTGTGTAATTTGGGGTTGTGGTAGTATCAATGTTATTATAGAGGGTGTATCTATATAATTTTCGTGGTAGGGAGGTTCTATTTTCCTTCATTCGCTATAAAACGAGTGTTGATATTTGAGAAGTATATGTGATTTGTGTTACTCGTATTGTATGTGTTATATGAGTGGAAATATTTTTGATTGGTCAGAGCGATAGCAAGCAAATGATTGTGAGGCTATCGTATTTGTATTTCCAGAGTGGAACTAGTTGTTCTATAATATCTCACCTAGATACGGGATTGAGAATTTATGGAGATGGTTTAAGGTATTCAAGAAATTTTCATTTTTTTTGTTTATTGTTTTGGTTGTTTTGTTTGTGTTTGTTGTTGCCTTATCTCCACGACCAACAAAGTTAAGTAGTAGTGTATCAAAGGGGTTCCTTGTTTGGATTTATCTCGCGAGACGCTCAACGCACGAACCTTAATGACGTTGGGAATGGAGAGATTTTACTTTATGTTAGGATGTTGGTTTTGAGGGTTTTAGCCGAGAATCATGTGATTGAATAAGGGCTAATAAAAAGTTAATGTGTGGTGTGGAAGCACTGAATATAATTCTCTCATCTGATCGATGGGGGTGAGACAAAGATAAGGAAGTCGGATCGAGACTTATAGTCAGGGATTGATGAGAAGGCCATTTAAGAGTATGTATATATATATATTTGGGTAAAGGATTCGTAACACTTTGCCAAAAGTAGGCGCCCAATTAGTTAGGTTTTCATTTCGACGAAATAGTAGGAAATAGAAGTAGGGTTAAGAGTTATAATTTTAGCGTTCCCGATCATGTGCCTTAGGCAGTTATATCTTGATGACTGACGATGTGAGGTAGTAGTGTAACGGGAGGGTTCCTTATTTAGATTTTGCTTTGCGAGACGTCCCACGCATGAAACTGAGTGAATGCCAGAAATTAAGAAAGGTCTTGGGCACTAGGGATATAGTTAATATAAGTACTTATTCGATGTGAATAGGAAACAAATCTACCTTAGGATTGTTAGGAAGTAAGGCAAATAGGGAATGCGGCGTCATTTTAGGAATACCATAAGGATTTAACCATGAGAACCTTGGTGGGTTAACTCTAAGAAGGATTAGGTCCCTAGAAATAAGGAGTATGGAATATGGAGTAATTTGGGACAACAGTCAGAAAAGAAGATGAGGCCCATCTTAGAAACAGCATTACGTCGGTAACCTAGCTTGCGGTGAGTGAAATGCAAAGATGATTTCTACTCCTGCACTCGCGTTGTCAAGATCGAGAGTGGATTTCTCGGTATTAATGAACGAGCTTCTACCCGAATTGGGAAGTGTTAATACTGGAGCATGGAGCCATTGTTCATGCATCTCACAAGCTTAAGCCCCGTGAGAAGTATTATCACACGCTTGATTTAGAGTTCACATTGGTAGTATTCGCCTTAAAGATATGGAGGCACTATCTCCTAGGGAAGAAATTTAATCTTTTCACGGACTATAAATTGATGCAATAGGTTGTTGGGGCGACAGAGCTGGTGGTTGGAGTTAGTGAAAGACTATCAATTCGATATTCATTATCACCAAGGAAACGCGAATGGGGTAGCGGATGCACCGAGCATAAAACCCGTGGAGGAGACTAACGGAGGCATAGAAATCTATGTAGAACAAGCGTAACCAGGAGGACGCTATTAAAGACATTTATGTTAATGTTGACTATTACACCTATTAGTGTAATGAGGGTAGTGGAAGTGCAAGGAAGGGACATATATGAGTTTTCTCCCCAATCCGCCACTTTTTAATTGGTGAATGTAGATTACCAACGATCAACGGGATCGTTGTAACTGTTAGAGTACCGGTGTAGATATGGAAAGGTATATCCATGTATATTCTCATTGAAGTACCGACATCGCAATGGTCATAATCCTATTTGAGTAATTATTGATCATTTGACCGAATTGCCGCTTTTTCGGCCAATATGGGCGGACTAGTTATAGAGGAGTACGCTTAGCTCTTTATGGTGGAGTTACGGAGCTGTATGAGGTGCCTATCAGAATAGCGTTGGATTGAGACTATATTTTTGTGTCAAAATTTTGGTAATATTTCTAGGAAGTACTGGGAATCGAATTGAAGTTGGGTACATTCTACCACCTGTAAATGGATGAACAACTGGAGAGAGTTAACCAAATGTCGGAAGTCATACCTCGAATGTGCGTGTTTGGCTTAAAGAAATAATAGGGGTAGTAGCTTTTATGGGCCAAATTTTCAGACAATAATTCGTACCGTTTCACCATAGGTATGGCACATATGTGGCCTTGTGTAGCTGGATGAGTAGTTCGCCTTCTCATTGGGTAGAAACAGGAGACAAAAACTCTTTCGACTTCGAATTGTCCTGGAATACTTCATTGATGATTGAGTTCATTGAGACGCATACTTTGAAGAGCTATACCGATGCGAATAGAGGTCATGTAGAATTGGAGGTAAGCGATCAAGCTTTGGTGCCTATATTCCCTAGGAAGGATGTAACGTAGACTCGATATAGGAATTTTCTTCCTTTGTTGAAAAGGTAGGAATGATGTTTCATGAGGAACAACCGGATGCTGTTTTAGAGCACGAGGAGTGAAGACTAAGATCGAAAGTGGTGACCCTAGTCCAAGTCCAGTAGGGACACCACACTGTTGAGGAATTTTCTAGGGATGAAAGAATGATATTTTAGAAAAGTACACCCTTGATCTTGTTATATGGCACACCTGAATTTTGAGGGAAAAAATTCCTCGTAAGGGGGGGGGGGGGGGGGGGGGAGTATGTAATAATACTTACTTTTGAGTGATTATTTTATATTAAATTGCCTGATGGGTCAATTTTATAAAATAAAAGAAAGTTGAGGTAAATATTATTTTAAGTGATTTAAGAGATAATATTTACCATGTTTTGCCAATTTACTGTTATGTGAATGTAAATATCATTGCATTACGATTTATTGCGTCGTTGTGCCTTAAAGCGACAGTTATGACTTATATTCAAATTTGAGCATTATTAATGAATTAAAATGACTTTGGAACATAAAATATTTTGCGATACTCCGAATGCTAATTTAGAGGGTGCGATTTGTTTTCAAATAGTTGAGATAGTCAAAATAAGTGCTAAGTTGTATTTTGGAGTTTCGGGCACTTTTGACAGGTTATGACTCAATTATGTAGTTACGAGTCATTTTAATGGTGTATCAACATTTAAAGAGGGGAATTAACGTTAAGTGCCCGTTTAAGTCTTCCAACCCCTTTTATTTCTCATTCTTATGTTTTAGACTTAGAGAGAGAAGAGAGAGCTTGGGAGAAAATGGGAGAAAAGAGAGAAATGAAGATTGGAGCTGGAAATTTGTTGCTATGGGAAGAGAGAACGATACTACAAACTTGAGGCAAGTTTATAACTTGATAGTGTATGATTTAATGTGAATAAATTGCATATATGGTTGTGTTTTTGGAGTTTTATCCATTATTGGGTTTTTGGGGATTTTTGGGATTTAAACCCTTAATCTTTGATTTAAATATAATTTCAGATGAATTTGCTAGTTAGTAGTTGTGTAGAAATGATTTGGTGGGATTATTAGTTGTTGGGGTTGAAGGAGATGGGATATTTGGGTTTTGGGGATTTTAGGGTTCATAGAACCCGTAGTCATTTCTGGGCAATTCGACTAGGATGAATCTATTCGCTCTCATTAGCGAATCGATTCGCTAGTAGGGGTGTATACAAGTCTGAGGAACCGAATCTATTCGGGTTAAGGCAGAATCGATTCGGGCTAACACAATAGGTTGGTTTTCCTCACCGAATCGATTCGTTTTTGGGCGAATCGATTCTCAGTCATGGGTGAATCGATTCGGAAACCCTGCTATTTTGTGGGATTTTTCTAGCTTTGTTTTTAGTCATTTTCTTTTAGGTTTAAGGCTTAGGAACCTTTTGTTGTGAGGCAATAAGAGTATTAGAGGTTTATTTTAGGGAGACAAATATCCTAGGTTAGAATGGGGTTAATTGGTCTTATCCCAAGGGTTGGTGCATAGGGGTTAATGTTTCGTTTGATATAGGAAGTTAGCCCAGAACTAACGGAAAGTAGAATGGTAATGTTTAGGACTTTTGGGAGACTAGTATTGAGGGAAATTACTTTTGATGAATTATGGTATTACTTTGGACTCTTGGAGACTAGTGTGAGGATAATGGCAGTTTGGGTCCTAGGTCATTAATAAAATATGAATTTGAGAATAAGAAATTCTTATTTTAAAATTGGTACTTAATGGTTAAGTATAAATGGTTTTGATAATGTAAAAAGTAAATATTTTCAAATGGGAAAATAATTTTGTAAATGAAAATTTGCATATACACACCTCTCTAAATCGCTATCATAGGGGAAGTTACGCGCATGAGGTGAAGTCCCCTGGCTAGTGAATGAAGGGAAAATATAATCCTCGGCCATAAGACCGATTATTATATCGTATGATTATCGTTCGCAGTGGGGTAATTTCGGGTGTGGTTATGACTCACTGTCGAAGTTATATGGCCGCTTCCCGATGTCACGCGATGTTGGATGCCCAGGTTGTCTTGTGCGATAGGCCTTGAAAGATGATAGCCATTTTGGGGCGCGTCCAGTGGGGAAACTCGAAAGGACGATCTTAGAGTCGTTATATATATGTGATTATAACTATTCTTCATAAAGTGGGATTTGTAATGATGGTTAAGCATTTTGTGAGATAAACTGCTTTCAACATGTTTCCTAGAGAGAAAAGGGAACTATAATGTTAAATGGTATAGAACTGTATTGGTGAAGAACTTTGAGAAATAAAGTTCTTTAAATATATTTCCTAAAGAGAAAAAGGACCTATGCATTTAAATTCTGAAAAACTGAAATGACATCTCATTGAGTTAAAGTAGATGATTTATCCCATGCATATATGAAAATTTGAGCATTGTCATTGATATTGCGCTAGGTTGTGCTTTTAGAATGAGAGGTGAGAAATTTTTTGATTAATTGTGAGAGAAAGTTTAGTTCATGATGATGATCAGGTATTCATAACTGCCATGCATTTTATTCACATGGTGATCCTATCAAATCGGGCCCTGACCTATATATATATTTCTTTGTTTTGCATGAATTCATTGTTCGTCCAGGTGCTCCTCCGCAAGGACGCCCGTATTGACCTCTCCATTCCAGTTGTCCTGGAGCTATAGCATTTTGCGGATGTTGTAGGATATTCGTCATAGACGCTTCTATCTTTTGTACTCTAGATAGGATCATTTACTTATTCGGGCGTGTTGCCCATGTTTTCTACTCGTTTAAAATAATGTGATATTTAATTGTAATACTCGGTGTAACCTGCTTGTATTAGTCTGTTAACCGACAGCATATTCGGTTATTACTTTATACATTATTGTTAACATTGCTCGTTGATTTTTATATCCACCTTCTCTTCAAATTGGATTGTCTAAATTCTTTCTTTTAACTTACAAAATTAAATTTGACAACCGTTTTCTAAAATAATTGTTGGTTATTTCATATTATTATTTTCACGACAGTGATGCTAAGAATGGACCATCTATGATTCCTGTATTTGTTGGGATAATGGGTTGGCCACCTCTTATTTTAATTAGCGGGGTGTCGCACTCACATATGTATAAACATCTTAAAATGTGATGCTTACAAATTCAACCAAAAATAGTGAGATTAATATGAATTCAAGTGTGATGTAAATAGTACTCAGATAGTAATGCGAATTTCCAACAAAAGAACTTGGGATGGAAATTGGAATGGTCTAAATTAAAAATCAATCCTAATGATATCCAAATGTTCATTTGACTCACCATATTGTGTTCATACCATAAAAGCGAAGTCCCAATCATATTGTGTTCATACCATAAAAGCGAAGTCCCAATTGGATTGCTCTTGTATTACAACCTGAAATGAAAAAATAGGATCCAAATCATATCATAATTTATTAGAATGCATTTATTGTTTCATCTTGAGTGCAAAATTAAAAGTGTATATAATTTCAAAATCAGGCACTCTTCCAAAGAAAATAGGATTGTTTCCAAATTATGAGAGAAAACATAGCTACGAAGAAGACGGATTATCGACTCTCAACTGAAACTATTAAAAAAATTCACAAATGAATCTTATTTTCACAAATATAAAATAAGAACATGTCCAAAACATACTATGTTGAATAAGGGTATCCCACACCCCAAAATTAAACAAAAAAAATATACTTTTTAAAGTAAAAGAAAAGAAGAATGGATTGAATTTCACTATTGCTTCTTACACCAGAATAATGAATATTATAAAAAGAAAACAATGATTTTCTATAAAGTATCTTGCCCACAATATAATTATATAAATAATTATCCATCTAACACAATTATATATGGATACCTCTGTAATTTTTAACCCGAGTTGCAACTTTCGCATGATATCTTTGGGTGACATTGAAAATAAGTGGATTTGATTCTAATGCCCATGTAGTCAATGTATTAGTGAGAATGTACTAGAGATGGAGGTGCATGGATTTTGCATGTTGCGTTTTGAACCTGAATAATAACATCACAGCTTGAGCTTGAAGGCGATCATCAAAGATATAATGAAGCCATTATATATTGTTGAAGACTAATGAAAGAAGAGAAAAGGCTTAAAAAGACATGAACATAACTCTATTATTATGATAGGAAGTGTGTTCGAAAGTCAAATTTCTCAAATAATTAGGCACTTATAGGTAAAAGCGGAAAAAATGGCTCATTTATGTATCCCTTGCACTTCATAAAGTAACATGTATTACAATCATACAACATTACTTAAACATATATGCTATGGGTCGACAACGCATGCAAAAATGTCCATACAATAATGTTATGCCCTAAATAACACAACTGCTCATGCTCTACCTGCATTATTAAATTAGAAGACGAAAGCCTAAAGTTTTGAGGTATTTTTGCAGCTCACTTGTCCATTTTCTATGACTTTATTTTCCAACTCACGTCTAAATTTGAAAGTCACAAAAAAGGTCAACTCACGCATTCACAACAAAATGTGAAGTCTAGTAGATTAGGGATCCATTATAACAACAAAAAATAAGTGAAACAATCCATTGGTGCTTCAAACATAAAATGGGAATCTATCCATCAGGATAATGGGTTTAATAATAATCTCATACTTGAATTCATTTTATATGAAGTTAAACTATACGATTCTACATAAAAAAGCCCAAATAGTTGAGGTCGAGCATAAGTATAAGAGGGTTCTTGTTTTCACCTCCCAACTGAACTAAGGCTCAGTACTAAGAAAGTGTTAAATGAGTCTAAGAGGGTACCTCAATTCCGTTTATAAATGAGGAGGATAAGAAAATGTTTCCAGATTTGGTTGAAATACTGAAATCATCTGAGCTTCTATACCTCGGTAGCTTGCTAATTCTCAGTATATCGTGAGTTCTTTCTTTTGTAGCATGTCATGGTAAAAGGAAGCACGGTTACAGAAGTCTTGGAAGCTTTACGTGGTCAGTAGCATAAATCTTGACTCGGGGAAGAAAATAAGTACACAACATGGATTTTGTTGTGTTATATATACATCACACATATGATAGCTTCATTAGTTGATCATTCTAGATCATAACAAATCACCAAAATGTTCATGATTGATTTTGGGGATTCTTTGACATTACTTTATAATGGTACTCTGCCTTGTTACTTTTACCAGTATATGCCCATTTTTTTAAAAGAACCGTTGTGATCCTTGTATTTACAGATGTAATTTTTGCTAATATATGTTAGTTTATCTGTTACCTGTAAAATTTAATTTTCATTAAGAGTTATAGTAGCCCTGTAGTGTATGCACTATAATTTTATTTATGATTTCATTAATGAGGGTAAGTTTTGGAATTTGTAGAGTTATTTGCTAAGGTGAATTTCTCAGAACTACTGTTAAAAAAAGTAATGGACCTAAATGCCAGACAATCTAGACTTAAACATTAAGAGGATAATGTAAATATTATATCTTAAGCTAATTGTATTTTATCATAAATTAAGTTCATATATATTTATATCATTCCTAAAATTGTGATAGATGTGATAACCCATGTCAAAACAAAAGTTGTTGTACCACCTTCTAGTTCGAATCATGTGCACATTTATAATAAACCCAATAGTGATCAAACATATCTATTGGTTGGAAAGTATCTTAAAACTGTTTCTTTTAATGGTTTTGTTGCAGCAGGCTCCTATAGGCATGCGTATGATATAGTAGGGATGCATACAATGGCAGTGCCACCTCAAATTATTTCAGGTATCGGAATTCATGTGGCCGGTGAACCTAAGAAAAACGTGCTTTTCAAAATCAGAGTGGAATCCCGAAAAATCCAAAAATTTATGGTGACGCCAATCAAACTGACTTGAACGAAAAAAGGGGTACAACTGATAATTTGGCATTGATCATGTGTGGCCAAAAATCAGTAAGTGAAATGGTCAAGTCAAGAGATATTGTAAATGTTGCTCCAAAAATATCGGATTGTTTCCAAGTTGATCATCACTGTATCATCAGTTATGAGGACCATCAGTTGGACGAAATCCCTTATGAGGAAGATATGGAAAAAAGAGAGTGAGAACAACACGAAACTACCAATTTTCGAATGAAAAAGAAGATAAAAAATAAAGAATTCTTACCATGTTGCCCCCCCCCCCCCCCCCCCCCCCCCCCAGTTATGCTCTTATCTCATCAGTTGTTAATTGAGCATCACCTCCCAAACCTATTAATTTAAATCAATAAAATATAACAAAAAATCCCAAAAAGTTAACAATCATAAAATTCAAATTGAACTATGTTGTAGGCATATGGAGTCCCCTGGCTTGAGAAGAGGAGACTTTTAGAGATTATGAATTACAAACAGGAAAAAACTTTATATGCTTGAATATGTAGATGTTTTGAAAGTTAAACGCCCAAGTAACATAAATGAACAAAAAGGTTATAAAATTACCAGTACGAATCATGTAGAACACCAATTGCGGCTTCGACAGAGAGTGTAGAGTACATTTAGATAAGGAGAGATGTGTAGTAAATGTACTAACGGGATGCATAAACAAAGTAATTGGGAGAATCCAAATATTCTTTCATTGACCTATATTAGAAAAGAAAAGTGTGGAAATCATATCCATCTAAAGAGATAAAGTAAGGTAAATCATGTAATTGATGCAATAATGCCCGAATTATAAAGCTTGCAACGACTGTTTGATCCTTCAAACAATACTTAGAGATAATGAAGTAAGAAAAGGTAAAAAAAACATACTATGAGTGAATATGTAGCGGTTTTGAATTTAAATTGTTCAAATAGCATAAAAAATCCACAAAATGATAATATGAAAATTATTTTGGATATACCTATTATAAAGAATAATCTAGGGCTTGGGCAAAGGAGAGTTGTAGAGATTATGAATTACAAACATGAAAAAACATAATATGCTTCAATATGAAATTTTTTTTAAATGTAAACGCCCAATTAACATAAAGTTTCAACATAAATGAAAATGAAGGTTATAAAATGACAAATATTAATCATATAGAACAACAATTGGGGCTTCGACAGAGAGTACATGTTGTAAATGGGATACATAAATGAAGTACTTGGGATAATCCAAATATTCTTTCATTGACATACTTTACAAAAGAAAATTGATGAAGTATTACTTGTCATCAGTTACGGGTCTTAAGCATCTCCAACCAATATATTTTAGACTACAACATATTGAGTTAGCATTAAGTAGATCATATTAAGAACAAACCCTTTTTTGAAGATGTTTGAAGAAAACTTATAGATTCTAAAATTCTGAGCAATGAATTTAGAAGAAAACAAAATCAAGTTACCTAATTTCATGAAAGATGAAACATGATACCAGTAATCCGGTTCTCCAAACCATAAAACAAAATCAAGCGACTTTATAGAGTGAATAATGAAAGTTAAAATATGAATAATGAATTTTTTTTTATTCTATGAGCATTTTAGCAATCCAATAATGTGTACCTATAAAACAAATAGTGTTTCAAACAGGCATCATGTAGCCTGTATATAAACGCACATGAAAAACAAAGTTAGCAAAGTTAAACAAACAAATATCCATAACACACACCAAAAACAACTTTATAGAGTGAACTACACAAAAGGGTAATTAGCGATAAACCCATATAAACAAATAGCTTCGTTCCACGATAATTGAATGCATTACACTGAATCTATGACTTTTATTTGCATAAAAAATTGAATAACGTATAGTAATGTTGAGCCAAGAAAAATTACATGATCAAGTGGGTCATATGCTCAAATAAATTGGAGGCGGACATGGAAAGTACAAAAGATATAACATATACATAGATTTGAATCTCCACTTTGATCTGGAAATCAATTTTAAAAAACTAACTCCAAAATCCTATTTTCGAACGACACAAAAATTTAAACAAAAGATCTCACATACTCACTCGGACCGTGATTTTATGCCAACCACCATCTACAACGTACAAACTTTTAATCTGTAAAAAGAGACTTCAAAAGATAGACACAGTGAAAACAAAGTTCAAATGTGGTATTAAATAGAGTTCAAATTTGTACAATAAACAAACCAAAGAAAAAAAACCTCAATAAATAAGACGTAATTTGAAAATAAAATCAGAAACTAAAATGGAAGATTATATGCCTAAATAAACCTCAATAAACTATGAACTCAGTATAGAAATTTCAAGCTAAAATAAAATATATCAGACATAAATATACTTAAAAAGTAAAATTCGTACATAAATGGTTGTACAATAACCCATTCAAAACCCTAAACCCAAACACTGTACATAAATGGTTCTTATGTAATAAATTTAGATGCGGCTCCTTGAAATATACCCCAAACACATGAAAAACACTATAAATATGATAAAAACAAATTGATCAAATGAGAAAATCGTGTAAATAAGAATTCGTACCAAAAAATTCATCCCTTGCATTTTATCACAAACGCATACCAAAAAAATTATCATGTAAATCAATCGTGTAAAGGAATATGGAAAATGAAAAATCGTACCTTACTTTAGCTTCGTATTCCTTCCTTCTTCGCAGTCCTCTTCCATAAGGAAAGTTAAAAGGAAGATGGGAAATGAAATCCCCAAATCGTACCCTAGAAGGAAGTGGAGAGATAGAACGACGAGATGCTTTTGGTGAATGTTTGGGAAATTTTCGGTCAGTTACTAATTTAGCCCTGGTTTTGAATTAAAGTAAGAGAGGAAACTAATTGAAAAGGCAGGCAAAAGAGGGGGAAACCAAAAATAAAGGGGAAAAAGAGTAAAATGAAATAAAATAATCTCAACCCTTCATTTTTTGCCTTCTTGGCTTAATCCCCACCTCCACTTAGCTTATCAACTTATGGAATAGTAAAACTATTCTACTCCATATATACACTAGTGGAATGCCCCTGCCTAAAGGCATGGAGAAAATTCCCAAAGTATGTAATTGCAAAACGACAAAAATTTCATTTCCTAACAAAAAAAACAAATTCACATATAATACGAAATATACAATATTCATCAATCGAATTCACATTGTGACTTATAAATAAAGTATTAAATTTAAAACAAGGACATTATCTCATTTGTTCATTGGACTATCCACCCTACTTGAGGGATAACAACAAACACATAAATATAAAAAAATTCCAAATTCGTCTAACAAAAGCTTCAATGAAACAAACTTCTTAAAACACATAATATCAATGGAGGTCGACCCGAATGTTTCACTAAAATGATTGCCCATTGTTTTCAACATGCGACCTGATACAAAACAAAAATATAGTTAGTCAATTGAAATAGCTAGTCAAATATTATGGCCCAGTTTGGTTGCGCAAATTGGTTCATTGTGAATTAGCGATTTGTAAATGAGTGAATTCGAAATGAGTTAAATCCAATTTTACACGATGTTTGGTAATTTGAAATTGATATTAAAGGTTCTATGAAAAAAAGGTAAAAATATATATAGACAGAGAGAGGGGGAGGGAAAATAGAGGGGGGGGGGAAGAGGGAGAGGGAGAGGGGACATGCACTTTATGTGACTCCTATTTTTAATGGATTCATTTCACGTTTTTTGTGAAATGATCCAATTTCCAATTTTGCACATGAGCTAAAATGGGGCAATTAATGAATCCTTTCATTAATGAAACCAAGCACAATTAATGGGTCAATTTGTAAATTGATCAATTTATTAATGATCCAATTTACAATTTTGAGACAACCAAACGGGCCTTATATAAATCGTACTAATTATTAATTATATAGCGAACACAAATTGTCGCTAACATGTCGCTAGAGAGTTCCCATAGCTCATCAAATAATAACATATTAATATTAAACTATGTGCTTTTATGATAATGTTAAACTTGTGTCGATCACCATATTGTATGCGGATATGTAAATATTATTAAACATGGCAATCAACATATTGTATATTGATAGTGGCAATATAGTCATTCGTTGTTCCCTAATTAAACAGTGGCAATGTCATTGAGTAACTTTAAGAATTCCGTCTAAAATTGACACCGTAAAGACATGGATATGCAAACATTAAGAACCTTACCTGATACCAAATATCATTGAAAGACTCCAATCTTGTTGGGACATCATGTTCTCTGATGTTATCCTAGCTACCAGGTATTCTTTATCCATAAGTGCATCACGACCGAAGAGCAATAAAGCTAGAGTTGTATCCATAAGTGCATCAAAACAAACTTCTAATGAAGAAAGAACTAATGGAAGAAACAAAAATAAAACATATAAAATACTGCAGAACAAACCACCAAATTTATGATCTACACCCTTTGAATTTATTAATTCCAACACAATGAAAAGCTCAAAATTTGTAACTATAAAAAACAATAATCACCATACTAACACTACAAAACAAACCATTCAAGAATTTGGAAAAATATTAACATTTTGAACTTCTTTTATTTTCTTATAATCACACATCCTCAGTTTTCTTCTTGTAATGCAATACTACTTTTACTTTTATCAACTAAAAGCATAATGAATACTGAACACATGTAAATTCAAACCTGTAAGAAGAGCTACAGTTCAACCATTATTCTTGGTTATAACCATTAGTTCTAAAATTCCCTCTACCCATCTCAATACAAAACTTAGGCAATTGACAGCACCACTGACTATGTTTCTTCCATCCACACCGAACAAATATACCCAATTCATCAATTGTCCCACCCTTTTACGTCCACCTTCATCCCGCACAATTCCTCTGCGTAACATTTAACCAAAATGATAGAGAGAAAAGGAGCATGACTATGATTTAACGAAATAGAGAATTTATGAATAAAAAAGTAGCATATATACCTTATCCGAATCATTCACTCTTATCTCATATCTGAGCCATTCTTATAAGGTTTTGCATCCATCAATTTACATACATATATGTATAGAAAAAAGCATCATTGATTTAGCCTTGGTTATAACAGAAAAATCCAGACACTATATTTTATGGAATTTCTTTCACCATTCCTTCAACGTAGTGTCTCAACTTTGGATGTAATTGAAAACACAATACATGATTGTTTGATGAACATATCAAATAAAAAGAAATACAACATATAAAATACAGATGATGTGGAGTGATTAATTTATTAAGGGATTTTTTAAAATTTTTGTGGATATGCATTTGAAGTATATAAGCTCCGCCATGTTATTATAAAGCCCTGGAATACTGTACCAACTACTGAGAAGGAGCTTAATATAAGAAGCAAAAACAACTTAAATTTAATTTGAACTGTCCATTGAATTCGAAGTCGAAACAATCACCTAAAAATAATATACATATCTGATAGAATAAAACCATGTGGATGTTGCATATCAATATACAGTTGGGGTAATAAAATAGTAGGCAGATTAAAGGAACACATCTGATATCCTTGTACTATTCATGCTAAAGAGCATTTTTCTAATGAGGTCGAGACCATTCGAATAAAGATTAGGGATCATAATTTCCAGATCCTTCGGGGTCCACTTTGGATAGGCTAATTTAAAGTCAGGTAGAGAAGTCACTCAACACCATGTTTGCTCAATTGAAGTACACATAGATTATGAACTTTACAATTAGCTCTGCACAAACACAACACACTTAACATCAAACACTTGCATATATAAGATCAATAACATATAACAAATGATATTGAGAATAACTATCTACACAAACTTGGCACTATTTACACAAACATAATCTCAAATGATGAACTTTCACATGACACTTTCATTAATGACATAATATCCCACTTGATTATCAAGTGTCAAAAAAATGAACATAGTAAAGCATGATTTTTTATTCATTAAGTTTTAAGAGTAGTAGCCTACTTGTAGCAAAATCCAAGATTTTCACTCTCAAGGGCATTAGAGTTTCAGCTTTAGTATATTATTTCTTCTATTGCTGATGCTCGAGAGAAGCTCAACAACTCTCTTGAAATCCTTAACACTTCATTGGCACTAATTTCACTACTCACCTCGACTATCATCCTTTCCAGTCGTGGGTAATGAGAGAGTAAGAGCTTCATAAAAAGTATTTCTGCCCTCAAACCTTTCATATCTACTATTTTCCCCTTTTGAAGTTGGTCCAACGTCTTGTCGATGCAGTTTTGGGCCTCCAAATAAGTTAGAAATGGTTCAATGGCATTGTCGTGTGTTGCTGAGGCAAATATCTCCAAATTCTGCAAGTTAGGGGAACTTCCGAGAAGGCAAAAGACACATAAGATCTGGTCCAAGTTATAAAAGTCAAAAGTAAATAACCGAAGCTGATTCAGGGTGTCAATTGTCGTTAACATCAATTTTGGACAGTACCTACAGCCAAAAACTTAAGTGAATAATCATCCAAACAAAGAATCACAACTCTTGGTATATCGCCAAGAAACTTAATTAGATTGACAATTTTACCCTGCTTTGTAATTTTCTCTTCTTTACAAAGTGTAATACATACCATAATCAGGTTTATGTTGATCTTTAAACATTCCCGATCAAATTTATGACTATCCATGACAACAATCCAACGGAGTTTTGGAGAATGGATTTTTAAATCCAGTGCAATTCATTAAGGATAGAACTTTAATGAATAGAAAAAGATATCAAGTTACTCAACTATCTGCTTCCCCATAATTAAACATTTAGATAATATGTTGACTACATCCATAATAGGTACTCCAAAATGCCTGTAAAGCATAAAAATAAATCACAACATTAGTTAGTGAAAAAATAGAATTGGAATAAGTAGCTAACTTGGACATCTGAACCTTTTCCTCTTGGCTACCAATTGATCCAGTTGACATCTATTCTAGTAGCTTTCTTAGCCTTATCATATCAGATTCAACCCTCTCATTCTTATCCTTCTCCTTGTGTTGATCATCATTATCCTTTCGAGTAGTTAATTACTCCGCATATGTAGTATATTACTTCCCGCACAGCTGCTAGAAAGGCTCCAGATGCCGGAATACCTCCTAGCGTATAACACCCACTCATGTAACAGATGACGAACAAAAAAAATTATTTAAACTAAACCTTTGACTAAATTTATTTTTCCCCTACATCCGAGTCAACAATGTTGCAACTTGGCAAGCTGATATCTCCCGAGGACCGGTGTGTAGCAGGATTATCAAGGTGCGTAGATTTCTGAGGTGCAACATCAAAATGGGGTGGAACATTGGTTAGACTGCTGCAGGAACACGGGTTTCTCTTGGGGTGAAACCTCATTTTGAAAAGGGTCGACTTGTGTGGGTAAGGGAATTTGAATGGCTTCACTATTCTCCTCAGTCGGTACTGCCTGTAAGAGTGTTGAATGCAAATTCAAGTCATGTGCCTTCCCACAACTTCATAAATGGGATCAATTCTGAGTCTTATGGTTCTACCTTCTCACCATCCTAAATTTCTGGAGAATATTGGTCCTCTATAGGAGGTTTTTCTATTTGCTCTGTCACCGGCATTTCTGGTAATTATTCTTTAGCAGTTGGGTCCAATACAGGCTTGTTAGCTTCTTTTGTTCCGCTTTCTTAGTTGATCTTCTTGAATAGTTTGTTCTTCTCGAGTCTTTTGATTTTCTTTGCCTCCTGCCCTTCCAGTTTCTCTTTTGGAGTAGTTTGGTCATCTAAAGGTTCCTCAATTTGCTTTACCTCTATCCATTGTGATCGTTCTGATTTGCCTCCTTAATATAGTTGTCTGTTAAGACGCAATAATAAAAGATAGAAATTTTAAATCTAAACAAAAATATACAGTAGTTTAAAGTATAAACACCTTGACAGTTAAACAAATGCTATGTTTACCTCGATGATAGATATCGACAGAATCCATAGAAAGAAAATGCAATTCTCTCAAAACTCGTAATTATATCCAACACCATGGAATGTGGACACTTAACGCTATAAGACAGCCAGGCGGAAGATAAGATTCATATAAACAAAACATTTAGCTTGAGCAAATATTAGAAAAGAAGGTTCAACAAAAAAAAAGAATAAAAATGAAAATCGGACAATATTTCTTTACCTCTTTTGACCTCTGCCCAATTTCATGCATGAAACTACTAAAACTCAACGATGTCGACACCATCAACATACTATCTGTTAATATGTGACCCTGCATCCAAGAGAAAACAACGATGGTGATTAACTCGTCAAATTAAGGAGTTGTACTCATAAAGAATTTCTCATGTTCATCATAAAAGTATGATGCTGACAACATATGCATTCAAAATAATAAAAATCGAAAAAATATAAAAAACAATTAATAATAGAACAAAATATTAATTAGAACACCATTTAACGTTGCATATATGTTGTTGTATGCATATATGTTGCATATATGTATATATGCTGCTGTATCACCGAACAAAATGTTTTTTTCATGTGATGTTGATCACGCTTAAAACGCCAGGAATCGTACGGATATATCTTCCACTAATTTGTTCTTCGATAATGATTTATGTGCACAATCATGGTCTAGTACAAAGAAACATGTAACTGCATCTCCATCCATGCCCAAGCCAAAGGAAGTAGATACCATGCTTATTTGGCAATCATAAAAAGCCCCAATGCATATGAAGTTACAGATATAAAAACCGACTTCCATGCTTTCATATCATCAATCTCAAATACCCCCTACTTGAGATCATCAACTATACTCATCAATTGCCCACTCCTTCATTCTTTATGTGTGATTGAAGAGCCTTAAAGTATTGAATCGTTTAGATCTGTGTTTCCAAAAATTGGACAGTATTCATTAGTTTCCCACATCTTTAATCGTACTTCAATATCACACGCAACAGTCAGATTCAGTCCAGATATGCTCATGTGATCTCCTGCTTTTGTCACATCTACAGAGCTTTGGGCACTGGCTGTTGAAACAACACTTGCTTTAACAGAAAAGATATTTGAAAGACGGCACTGGTTGTTGAAACAACACTTGCTTTAAGTTAAAAGATCTTCGAAAGACGTAGTTCAGTTATTTTCATTTGCTCTAGTGTTGCATTCTCGTGCCCAACAATTGGTCTATTTTAGTAACGTCTGGTCAAACCACATCAACCTGAATCAAATGACTGAAAGAAGAACAATACATATGAAACAAAATGACGTGAGGCTTGTACAACGATTCTCCTTTTGGATTTATCATGACATGAGGCTTGTACCCCATGCTTACAACCAATCTTAAGTAAGAAGGCTAATCAATGTATAAAAACTCAAAACCCAAGAAAAATTAAAGATGATTTACTGCTTACAAAGTCCACACATATTTATTAGAAAAAATAAAATGAAAAGAAAAACATGAAAAGAAATAGGTAAAAATAGAACATTAAAAGAACTCTTCTTTCTTTTCATTTTTAAATTTACAATACCCAGTTGTTTTATTCATTTGATAACATACAACAAAACAACTGAGAAACAGAGGAAACAAAGCCCACAGAGTTCCAAATACACAAATGAAAACTGCAACTAACTCTCCACAATAAATAAAAAAGGCGACAGAGGTAAAAATAAAAATTCAGAAAATTTGAGTACCTTGTATTGTCTTCCTCACATAACTATGAATCCCTCTTGACTATTTGTTTGATACAACAATAATGATGGTCCAAATGAGTCCTTGTTCACTTGAGAATTTTGTCTAACACCTTCCATGCATTCAAAAAGTTCATAATCTTTCTAGTCACCAAAATCAAACCCTACTAAGACCCAATGAGAGATAAAGAGAGGGGCGGGGGAGGGTTTAGCAAGTTTAACAGAAGCATTAAACTCCAACAATATCAAAATCCTTACGAAAGCTGTAAAACAAATATTAAAAACCTATTTTTTATTTTATAAACTCCTTACCAGAAAATGATATTTCAAGTTCAAATCTACTAACCCAAATTTTAATTAAACATGAGATTGAACTATTGTATGTTGTTCAGCATATAAAATAGAGTTCTTCAGCAAAATCATTCACAAAAAAATCACAATGAGGAAGGGTTTTAGAAAAAATTCAACATAGATCCTCGAAACACATCCTAACATATAGAAGGTTCTTTAAAAAAAATCATCCATTCCTCGCTAACAATACGAGAGAGATGCAAAAAAATAACATTTTCAAGGTGTAACACCCCGCCTAATTAAATACCGGGTGGCCAGTCCAATACCAAATTAAAACAGAATATACAGTTGCCTCATTCTTAGCATCACTATCGAAAACATTTACAACTCACCCAAAACTCAATTAAGTTGGTGTTAAAAACTTTCCAAATTTTAATTTAACAAAATCCATTTCCAGTTTAAGAATAACACAACACCTTTTATTCTACAACACAGATAACACAATAAATAACTCAATAGAATTTAAATGCAACTGGAATAAACATTCCCAAATAATATAAATCCTTTACAATAATCCCGACAATGTTAAATGTATTAAAACGACACAAATACAATTGTATTTAACTCCGACAGAAAATAATAACTGAAATCCTTTGGACGACATGCCCTATGTAAGAATACTGTGAATCAAAAAGATGACAAGCATCTAATCAAAACCTCCATACCTCCATAGCTCGTCAAAATCAACTATGGTTGGCGTCCCTGTTGCTGGACACCTGATATAGAGATACAATAGAAGAGAAAATATGCAAGGAAACGGGTCAGAGCCCGAATGTGTAGATTATTTTTAAAACAACAAGTATTTAACAAGTGCAATAAAGCATTTATTATGTACATGTTAGATCCAACTCTCACTTGCAATTCTCACCTCTCAACTAGAGTGCACACTTAACGTTTCCTATTAACCTCCTAGTTAATGGTTCCTCTTTTCAAGTCTCCATATTATAATTCCATTCCCATATCATAATCCCCGTATGTCCCATACCATACGTCACATTATTATTTATTTACATTTCTCCTTTATATGATTAGTTTCTCATTAACATGAATCATTACTCATTAATATGAATCGTTTCTCATTAACATGAGTTAAGCTTCAATTCTATAAGCATAAACATTCATTCACTTAGTTCCATTATCTTTCTCTATTCACTGTTATCTACAATTATCACGTAGATAGATTTAACCACAATATAACCATTTAATCATTTAATCCATTATATATATATATATATATATAAATAATACAGCACCCCGAGTCACAGCTGTGGTGCAATGCATTACTCTGCTATCATGTCCCATCATCGCAGGTCGCCAAATAGGGGACTACAAGTTCGATAAGATTCCACGAACCACAAACAACAACAAAAAAATTGGAGGCGAACATAGTTCTCGTATCCATGGGTCACGCACATACCTACGTACCCACAGTCAGCGGACATATCAACTCCCCGATAAGTCTTTCATAGACCTATGTTCTCGAGCGACAAATCAAAGATCCCATGGATTCATCAGGGTATGACTGCCCTCACGCGTAAACCTCCCTCCGATAGCAAGTAAGCTAGGTATGTCGTACACATAAATCATCAATCAATAAAATAGGTATTAACATACCTATAATATAATATCAATAAGGTAATTATCACTACCCTAAGATATATCCCATACGTAGCATTATATCTCTTTTAAATTCCACATATTATAATATCATATCTTTACTTCATAATTTAATTATCCTCGCATCCTATAACATCTCTCCACTACCGACGTCGTTAAGGTTCATGCGCGGAGCGTCTTGCAAATCGAAATCCAAACAAGGAACCCCTCCAATACACTACTACTTAACTTTGTCGATTGAGGAGGTCCGAAAACTTCAACTATGCGATCGGGATAACCTCATACCCTCTTTCAACCAAATGTGTTCTATACTCCCATCTCACAAGATCCTAATAGGATTTTCCTCATCTTATATTCAGTAATAAATCACTAATATCCTACTGGTCCATAACATTATTTCTCCCGAACTACTACGAGTTTAGTTCTCCTTTTAATTAAGGTTAAAACCGATAGTTTCAAATCTCTTATAAACACATATTCTTTCACTTAGGATTAAACCCTCTTGTAAACTTAAGGATACCCAGGTGTTATATTAAATCACCCCTACTGGTCCTATCTTAAATCCTCATACATCCCCATTTGGAATTTAACAAATGAATCTAGCAACCGAAATTCCATACAATATAATTTTCATCATTTAAATCACTTAAATCCAAATCAAATTAATTCAAATCTTATCAAGGGTTTACTGATATTTTCTAAGTCCCATAATCTCTAAATAATAATCACCAAAGATCCACAAAAGGTTTGGGATAAGAATCAACATTTAAAAAGAACTAACTTTACATAATCTGGGGAGGTCGATCGATCGAAGGTAGGGGTCGATCGATCGATCCCTCAGGTCCAAGCCTGGTTTTTCTGCATTTCAGCAACTACGGGTTTAGCAACTTTTGATCATTTAAACCTTCATCTAAACATCCCAAATGACTTATGATCTTTACTACATGATATATTAACATATATGAACGATTTCAAATACTCTAAACATCCTAGAATCATCAAGGGATTGGATTAAAAAGCATGTTTATCTCCTTATTTCCAGAAAATTATCATCATATCATCTTCAAGAACACATCAATGGTTTTCAGAATTTCTTCAACAGATTCATAACTATTTCGTGGATTATCATCATCCTAAAACATGAGTTAAATTCCTATATCATTTCAGTTTTCCAGAAATCCATTTAATACTCCATTATTTCTTCCAAACATGAATAATCTTCTCTTTTCATACTATTCTAACATGCACAATATACAAACTTAAATTTCCATTATCAAACACTTGCCTTTCTTGAAGGTCTGATCCTTTGGTGTAGTATATCTCAGTTGGTTGTCCCTTCTCCGGCCAAACTCCGGTGGTGGTTGGTGGTGGTGAACCTTGGTTCTTGTTCTTCTCCTTCCCAAGTGACTTTTCCCTTCCCAAGCACTCTTACACTCTCTCTAGGAAGATGGCTTCTCTAATTTGTGAAGAGGAGATGAATAACCCCCATACACTTAATCTACCAATACTTATAATAGTACCAAATCCGAAATCACTATTCATCCCCCCTAGAAAAATGACCAAAATGCCCTTTCGGGTTGTCTATTCATTTCCAAATGACCCGAGACTCAAAATTAACATCCAAATGGAATTTTCTGACTATTTCGAACCTTCCGGACGCAACTACGCAGTCGAAATGACTATTAGATCGATAGAAAAATAAATTTCCTTTTTAATTTAATAAACTAGTCCCGACACGTCCCATACCACGTCTAACTAAAAATATAAATTACCGAATTTATATCATACAGTCATATCAATGACATCACATTCATATATTACCTAAATCTCTTTAAGTAATATTCAGAATCATCCATTTTAATATCCACCGTCCGGATAAACCCGAATGAATTAATTAATAATAAAATCTAATTAATCCACTAATTCAAAATATAACCCATTTTAAAAGTCATTTAAAATTACGGGGTATTACATACTTCCCCCCTTATAACAGAATTTCCGCCCGAAATTCAGGAATATAAGTGATACCGGTAAGGTCAACTCCGAGTATAAATCTCACATCGCAAGAAATCCAAAATGTACCTCCCATACAGTACATTAACAAAACCCCTATCGATGTTATACGCCAAGCCTCACTATATAGTTTTTAACTGAATCAAATTTAGACTTCACCTAATCTTCCCTATACCGTCCTCGTGAAAAACTTTAGGAAAAAAAATCCTTTCGTAGTGAACAAATAAATCCTGAAGTCTCAATTACTTACCTTTTTTCACAAATATGAAAAATACTACAATCCAATCATCCCGGGCGCCCATACACCCTCTCGTACCGCTTTCAATATTAAAAGTTTCGCAATGGTTATAAACTCGTTTGCCAAAGACCTAAATTATTTCGACTCCCAACAGCTATTAGTTTCATCCGTGGGGTGTCTCACAAGCGAAATCCAAACAAGGAACCACCCCGATACACTACTTCCTAAAGTAGTCGGTCATCGAAACTCCTAAGGTCCTTAGTCAATAATATATAAAAAAAAAATTGGTTTTAAAAATAAAATAAAATCAGGTTTATCGATTTTAAAACAAAAATTTGGTTTTATCGATTTCAAATAGGGTCTACGCATCTACTCTTTTATAGAAGACAAGATGCAGACATATGCTCTCATATACCACAAGTCAATGCACGCCGATAGTCAAATCACATTCGGACATGCTCTAGGTCAGTAATCCCAAGCTACAAATCAAACCCACGTGATAACATGTAATATAAAGGTGTCCCACACCCCTTAGTGAGTTTACATAAATAATAGTGCTATAGGCTAAGTTTAGCAACCCTTTTTGCCACACAACACTAATCGTAACAAAATCAATATACGCTTCATAATTCCTTAGATAGAAAACATACCCTCATTCGCGGGTGGTGGTTGTTGATTCACTGCCTAATGGACGTTGTATACACGCCCGTACTGACCCTGCTGCGCGGGTGTTGCTGGAATGGGAGGTAGTGCTAGCACCGGAGCTGGAGCTGGAAGAGCATCTGGTGGAAACACGGGTACCTGTGGCTCCTGTCGCACATGTTGTTGCTGAGGGAATTTGTCTTTCTCAGGACAATCTTGAGGTTTATGGCCATACTTGCCACACTCGAAACATTTTCCCGCAAACTTTCCACCACCTTGCCCTTGTTGACCCCGAACCTGCTGGCCATTACCTCCCTTCCCTTGGCCCTGATGAGCCTGTCTCTGGCCCTGATGGCCCTGTTGTCCTTGCCCAACACCTCTATCCTCAAATCGAGAATCTCCAGATCGCAAACACTTAGCATAGTCCCCTGTCTGGGAACCCTGCTCACTCTGACGCTGATGACTCTGCCCTGGTTGAGTCCCACTAGACCTTCCCCCAATAGTCTTGCCTAGCAGGCGTGATCCAAACCCCCGCTTGACACCCTGATTATGGAAGCGGTTATCTTGGAAGTGGAGCATTGCAGCATTAAGAACATCTTCATACGTACGTAGTGAAAGATTCCCCAATAAATGTTGGCGAATTTTATAGTTCAAACCATCAGTGAACATTAGGACTCTACTCTCCTCAGTAGGTACTTCAGCTGGTACTAAATTAGTTAATCTCGTAAACTCTTCCTCATATTCCGCCACAGTTTTCTCTCCCTGTTTCAAATCAAGTAGCTTCCGCCTCATCTCTGTCTGGATGGCAGAAGGAAAATACTTCCCATCAAACCGTATCCAAAAGTCTTGGATAGTCATTGTGTCCCTCTCCTCCATAGTGGTCGTAGCTTCCCAAGATTGCAAAGCAGCCCGTACTAGTTTGAATGTGTCTAGTAACTGACGTTGAACCTCAGTGCATTCGATCATTCTCAAGTGCCATTGGATATCTTTCTTCCATTGGCTAACAATCACAACATCTGATCCTCCCTGAAACTCAGGTGGGTGCGCTTTCTGAAAGGCATCCCTCGCTCGTTCCCATGCAGTAGGAAACACTTGCCCTTGAGCGGGTGGCACAACCGGTGCCGGCGCGGGAGCCTGCTGAACAGCAGCTACAGCAGCATTGACTGCCTGAGCGACAATTGCAGCAACTTCGACTGCAGTCATTGTACCCTGAGCTGGGGCGGGCTTAGGTGCACGTCGAGGAGGCATCTGGAACGAGAGAACACTATCAGTATTTGATATCTCAAAATAGCTGAAGATCGTAAGCGAAAATAGAAAAAGCAATAATCCTACTCATAGGGCTCTACAGCAAAGAACGCTAAGCTGAAGACACAATAAGCCGTACAGATCCTAAAGGACACTAGAACCTGATGCTCTGATACCACCTGTAACACCCCGCCTAATTAAATACCGGGTGGCCAGTCCCATACCAAATTAAAACAGAATATACAGTTGGCTCATTCTTAGCATCACTGTCGAAAATATTTACAACTCACCCAAAACTCAATTAAGCTGGTGTTAAAAACTTTCCAAATTTTAATTTAACAAAATCCATTTCCAGTTTAAGAATAACACAACACCTTTTATTCTACAAAACAGATAACACAATAAAGAACTCAAAAGAATTTAAATGCAACTGGAATAAACATTCCCAAATAATATAAATCATTTACAATAATCCCGACAATGTTAGATGTATTAAAACAACACAAATACAATAGTATTTAACTCCGACAGAAAATAATAACTAAAATCCTTTGGGCGACATGCCCTATGTAAGAATACTGTGAATCAAAAAGATGACAAGCGTCTAAGCAAAACCTCCATAGCTCCATAACTCGTCAAAATCAACAATGGCTGGCGTCCCTGTTGCTGGACACCTGATAGAGAGATAGAATAAAAGAGAAAATATGCAAGGAAACGGGTCAGAGCCCGAATGTGTAGATTATTTTTTAAAACAGTAAGTATTTAACAAGTGCAATAAAGCATTTATTATGTACATGTTAGATCCAACTCTCACTTGCAATTCTCACCTCTCAACTAGAGTGCACACTTAACGTTTCCTATTAACCTCCTAGTTAATGGTTCCCCTTTTCTAGTCTCCATATTATAATTCCATTCCCATATCATAATCCCCGTATGTCCCATACCATACGTCACATTATTATTTATTTACATTTCTCCTTTATATGATTAGTTTCTCATTAACATGAATCATTACTCATTAATATGAATCTTTTCTCATTAACATGAGTTAAGCTTCAATTCTATAAGCATAAACATTCATTCACTTAGTTCCATTATCTTTCTCTATTCACTATTATCTACAATTATCACGTAGATAGATTTAACCACAATATAACCATTTAATCATTTAATCCATTATATATATATATATATATATATATATATATATATATATATATATATATATATAATACGGCACCCCGAGTCACAGCTGTGGTGCAATGCATTACTCTGCTATCATGTCCCATCATCGCAGGTCGCCGAATAGGGGACTACAGGTTCGGTAAGATTCCACGAACCAATAACAACAATAAACAAATTGGAGGCGAACATAGTTCTCGTATCCATGGGTCACGTACATACCTACGTACCCACAGTCAGCGGACTTATCAACTCCCCGATAAGTCTTTCATAGACCTATGTTCTCGAGCGACAAATCAAAGATCCCATGGATTCATCAGGATATGACTGCCCACACGCGTAAACCTCCCTCCGATAGCAAGTAAGCTATGTATGTCGTACACATAAATCATTAATCAATCAAATAGGTATTAACATACCTATAATATAATATCAATAAGGTAATTATCACTACCCTAAGATATATCCCATACGTAGCATTATATCTCTTTTAAATTCCACATATTATAATATCATATCTTTACTTCATAATTTAATTTTCCTCGCATCCTATAACATCTCTCCACTACCGACGTCATTAAGGTTCATGCGCGGAGCGTCTCGCAAATCGAAATCCAAACAAGGAACCCCTCCAATACACTACTACTTAACTTTGTCGATCGAGGAGGTCCGAAAACTTCAACTATGAGATCGGGATAACCTCATACCCTCTTTCAACCAAATGTGTTCTATACTCCCATCTCACAAGATCCTAATAGGATTTTCCTCAACTTATATTCAGTAAGAAATCACTAATATCCTACTGGTCCATAACATTATTTCTCCCGAACTACTACGAGTTTAGTTCTCCTTTTAATTAAGGTTAAAACCGATAGTTTCAAATCTCTTATAAACACATATTCTTTCACTTAGGATTAAACCCTCTTGTAAACTTAAGGATACCCAGGTGTTATATTAAATCACCCCTACTGGTCCTATCTTAAATCCTCATACATCCCCATTTGGAATTTAACAAATGAATCTAGCAACCGAAATTCCATACAATATAATTTTCATCATTTAAATCACTTAAATCCAAATCAAATTAATTCAAATCTTATCAAGGGTTTACTGATATTTTCTAAGTCCCATAATCTCTAAATAATAATCACCAAAGATCCACAAAAGGTTTGGGATAAGAATCAACATTTAAAAAGAACTAACTTTACATAATCTGGGGAGGTCGATCGATCGAAGGTAGGGGTCGATCGATCGATCCCTCAGGTCCAAGCCTAGTTTTTCTGCATGTCAGCAACTACGGGTTTAGCAACTTTTGATCATTTAAACCTTCATATAAACATCCCAAATGACTTATGATCTTTACTACATGATATATTAACATATATGAACGATTTCCAATACTCTAAACATCCTAGAATCATCAAGGTATTGGATTAAAAAGCATGTTTATCTCCTTATTTCAAGAAAATTATCATCATATCATCTTCAAGAACACATCAATGGTTTTCATAATTTCTTCAACAGATTCATAACTATTTCGTGGATTATCATCATCCTAAAACATGAGTTAAATTCCTATATCATTTCAGTTTCCAGAAATCCATTTAATACTCCATTATTTCTTCCAAACATGAATAATCTTCACTTTTCATACTATTCTAACATGGACAATATACAAACTTAAATTGCCATTATCAAACACTTGCCTTTCTTGTACGTCTGATCCTTTGGTGTAGTATATCTCACTTGGTTGTCCCTTCTCCGGTCAAACTCCGGTGGTGGTTGGTGGTGGTGAACCTTGGTTCTTGTTCTTCTCCTTCCCAAGTGACTTTTCCCTTCCCAAGCACTCTTACACTCTCTCTAGGAAGATGGCTTCTCTAATTTGTGAAGAGGAGATGAATAACCCCCATACACGTAATCTACCAATACTTATAATAGTACCAAATCCGAAATCACTATTCATCCTCCCTTGAAAAATGACCAAAATACCCTTACGGGTTGTCTATTCATTTCCAAATGACCCGAGACTCAAAATTAACATCCAAATAGACTTTTCTGACTATTTTGAACCTTCCGGACGCTACTACGCAGTCGAAATGACTATTAGATCGATAGAAAAATAAATTTCCTTTTTAATTTAATAAACTAGTCCCGACACGTCCCATACTACGTCTAACTAAAAATATAAATTACCGAATTTATATCATACAGTCATATCAATGACATCACATTCATATATTACCTAAATCTCTTTAAGTAATATTCAGAATCATCCATTTTAATATCCACCGTCCGGATAAACCCGAATGAATTAATTAATAATAAAATCTAATTAATCCACTAATTCAAAATATAACCCATTTTAAAAGTCATTTAAAATTACGGGGTATTACATACTTCCCCCCTTATAACATAATTTCGTCCCAAAATTCAGGAATATAAGTGATACCGGTAAGGTCAACTCCGAGTATAAATCTCACATCGCAAGAAATCCAAGATGTACCTCCCATACAGTACATTAACAAAATCCCTATCGGTGTTATACGCCAAGCCTCACTATATAGTTTTTAACTGAATCAAATTTAGACTTCACCTAATCTTCCCTATACCGTCCTCGTGACAAACTTTAGGAAAAAAACTCCTTTCGTAGTGAACAAATAAATCCTGAAGTCTCAATTACTTACCTTTTTTCACAAATATGAAAAATACTACAATCCAATCATCCAGGGCGCCCATACACCCTCTCGTACCGCTTTCAATATTAAAAGTTTCGCAATGGTTATAAACTCGTTTCCCAAAGACCTAAATTATTTCGAATCCCAACAGTTATTAATTTCATGCGTGGGGTGTCTCGCAAGCGAAATCCAAACAAGGAACCACCCCGATACACTACTTCCTAAAGTAGTCGGTCATCGAAACTCCTAAGGTCCTTAGTCAATAATATATAAAATAAAAAAAATCTGTTTTAAAAATAAAATAAAATCAGGTTTATCGATTTTAAAACAAAAATTTGGTTTTATCGATTTCAAATAGGGTCTACGCATCTACTCTTTTATAGAAGACAAGATGCAGACATATGCTCTCATATACCACAAGTCAATGCACGCCGATAGTCAAATCACACTCGGACATGCTCTAGGTAAGTAATCCCATGCTACAAATCAAACCTACGTGATAACATGTAATATAAAGGTGTCCCACACCCCTTAGTGAATTTACATAAATAACAGTGCTATAGGCTAAGTTTAGCAACCCTTTTGCCCACACAACACTAATCGTAACAAAATCAATATACGCTTCATAATTCCTTAGATAGAAAACATACCCTCATTCGCGGGTGGTGGTTGTTGATTCACTGCCTGATGGACGTTGTATACACACCCGTACTGACCCTGCTGCGCGGGTGTTGCTGGAATGGGAGGTAGTGCTAGCACCGGAGCTGGAGCTGGAAGAGCATCTGGTGGAAACACGGGTACCTGTGGCTCCTGTCGCACATGTTGTTGCTGAGGGAATTTGTCTTTCTCAAGACAATCTTGACGTTTATGGCCATACTTGCCACACTCGAAACATTTTCCCGTAAAATTTCCACCACCTTGCCCTTGTTGACCCCGAACCTGCTGGCCATTACCTCCCTTCCCTTGGCCCTGATGAGCCTTTCTCTGGCCCTGATGGCCCTGTTGTCCTTGCCCAACACCTCTATACTCAAATCGAGAATCTCCAGATCGCAAACGCTTAGCATAGTCCCCTGTCTGGGAACCCTGCTCACTCTGACGGTGATGACTCTGCCCTGGCTGAGTCCCACTAGAACTGCCCCCAATAGTCTTGCCTTGCAGGCCTGATCCAAACCCTCGCTTGACACCCTGATTATGGAAGTGGTTATCTTGGTAGTGGAGCATTGCAGCATTAAGAACATTTGCATACGTACGTAGTGAAAGATTCCCCAATAAATGTTGGCGAATTTTATTGTTCAACCCATCAGTGAACATTAGGACTCTCCTCTCCTCAGTAGGTACTTCAGCTGGTACTAAATTAGTTAATCTCGTAAACTCTTCCTCATATTCCGCCACAGTTTTCTCTCCCTGTTTCAAATCAAGTAGCTTCCGCCTCATCTCTGTCTGGATGGCAGAGGAAAAATACTTCCCATCAAACCGTATCCAAAAGTCTTGGATAGTCATTGTGTCCCTCTCCTCCATAGTGGTCGTAGCTTCCCACCATTGCAAAGCTGCCCCTACTAGTTTGAATGTGGCTAGTATCTGACGTTGAACCTCAGTGCATTCGATCATTCTCAAGTGTCGTTGGATATCTTTCTTCCATTGGCTAACAGTCACAACATCTGATCCTCCCTGAAACTCAGGTGGGTGCGCTTTCTGAATGGCATCCCTCGCTCGTTCCCATGCAGTAGGAAACACTTGCCCTTGAGCGGGTGGCACAACCGGTGCCGGCGCGGGAGCCTGCTGAACAGCAGCTACAGCAGCATTGACTGCCTGAGCGACAATTGCAGCAACTTCGGCTGCAGTCATTGTACCCTGAGCTGTGACACCCTGCCTAATTAAATACCGGGCGATCACTCCTTTATTAAATTAAATCAAGGTGAACAGTTGGTCCATTCTTAGCATCAATGTCGAAAAATAAATTTTTCCAATTTAACACCCTAATTAATTAAGCTCAGTGTCAAAACCATGTTCATACATACTTTCCAAATTTTATTTAAAGAAAAATCATTTATTTTATTAACAACATTCAATAAGTAAGAATCACACCACATTAAATTCTGCAACATAATCCAATTAATTTAATACATTCGCCAATCGAATGTCAACATACGAAATCTAAAGTCACACATCCAAACTGAATAAATCCCATAGTAACAATACTGGAAATAACTTAAATACAAATGTCCAATAACAACGGAATAATGTAAAGAGCTACACATGCCCAACTAGATGAAAGTACTAAGAGTGGATCCGAATGAACGAAGTCGTCTAATCAAGAGTCCTGCAACTTCCACCTAAGCTGCAGCGCGTTCCTTCCAAGAGATCGTAAGCAAGACGCCCCTGTGGCTGGGCACCTGTAATACATACATATATATACAAGAGAGAGAGAGAAAAACGGGTCAGAGCCCGATAGTGTATATGATTTAAAATTTGTTTAGCAAGTATTTAAATTGATACAGGACAATGCAACAACATATTAGTGCGTCACTCTCTTGAGGAATTCTCACCTCTCTTCTAATGTGCACACCTATCGCACTAACCTTCCCAGCGGTTTGTCTTATCATTTATCGCACTAATCTTCCCAGTGATTTAACTTATCTTAGCTTACTCGTAAGATTCAAAATTTAACGATTCAATTGTTCGAAAAGGATATTGCAATTAGCAACCAAAGTTCTCATTTTTAACTTTATAAATCAATAAAGTTTTCCAGTGTCATATTATACTTTCTCAAAACAAGTATTTACAATTTGAGTCATCAACCATGTCCTACATGTCTCATCACAGTAGGCAGTTCCAGATTTCAGAATTTCATATATATATTAACTACTCATAAAATATATATATATATATCACAACAGCACCCCAAATAACAACTATGGTGCGGGCATACTCTACTATCCAATCCCCGTATCACTCGTACTAAGGGAATACAGATTCGGAATCACTCTCGAACTGTATCAACACATGCTCAAACAATATTGAGACAAAGTATAGATTCCAAGTCTCTCAGGACCGTCTGAACTATCACTGCGATAGCCTGTACCAAGGATACCTATGCACAAACAAAATGAGGCGAAGCATAGATTCCAAGTCTCTAAGAGGAAAGCACATACCTGCATCTCTTAGGACCGTCTGAACTATCATTCCGATAGCCTGTACCAAGGATATCTATCTTCTAGGGTACAAGTCAATATCCCCCATACAGGTCCCATCGAGATAAGACTGTCCCAGCGCGGAAACCTCAGGGATAGCAAGTAGCGTGGGCATGATTTTCACACATAGATAGTATATGCATACACAATCATATAACTATATTAACATTACCATTTCAATAATGGGTAAATTCTCAATTCCCATAATTATGACATTTGTATTTATTTCTCATTATTTAGTTATCACGTATAACCATTCACATCTTATTTTAATTTGAGGAACTTTTCCACTTACTACATCACGCTCACAGATTCTATCCTCCCAAGTATAAAATTCAGTAGGTATACACATTTGTCCCAAAGTAACTCTCTTACGTGTCTCTCTCTCTTTAACATATACTTACATTGTCCCTCATGTAAGATATCCCAAAAATATAGATTTCGCCTTACATTAAAGGATTTTGAATTTTATTTTCAAAGATGAGAATTTCAAATGGTTTCGAAATCGGAATTAAAATGGAGTTTTAATTGTCTTTTTTTTTTATTATTTAGAAGACTCCTCAAAATATAAAACTCTCTAAGAGTCCTCAAAATATAAAACTCTCTAAGAGTCCTCAAAACATAAAACTCTCTAGTAAAAATAATATTTTTAGAAATCCGACCGTTCGATTAAGCTGAATTTTTTTCAGCAGTCATGTCTCGCCGTTCGCTACAACATACTAAAATTTCAAGTGATTACAATGGTCCGATCATCCGAAATAAATTTTTTTAGTGTTTGTATCTAATTAGAACTCTTTTCTTAATCAAACTCTTAATCCTTTCCATGACAAAGGGTTTCTAAAATATCATTTAAGTCATCACTACATGCAATTTCCTATCTTAAATTGGGTTTTTCTTCCATACAATTCATCCTAATCATTCCTAAACCAATATGAAAGATGCATCAACGAAATAAGCAAGATAAACACTTGCCTGGAATTTTTAGAAATCTGGTTTGGTGCCGAAATTGGTGTGGTTTCGTTCCCCGTCTCGCGATCTACGCGTTGGTGGTGACGGCGGTGCAATCAGAGGTGTTCTTGGCCTAGAACTCCTTGGAGAGCTTCTCCTCTTCCTCTCCAATGGCCGTCATTTGTCTTTGGTTGTTCTAACCCTAGAAGACAACCTAGATATCTTATATAACCCTTTTAATTTTCGTAGGTTTAATTACCCATAATTGCGAAATGTCCAAAACGCCCTCCCGGGGTACTAATTGGGCCTAAAAACGCCCAGAGACCCAAACTAAACTCCCGGGTACACTTTTCTGACTATCTCGACCCTTCCGGATACGTTGACGCACTCAAAACGACCATACGAACAACTTATAAAATATTCACTTATTAATCAACATTTAGTCCCGACACGACACAGGCGCGTCCCGACTTAAATTTCCATAATTGTCATTTTATTCACACGTGACAATATTATAACAATAAATCTCATATATTACTATACTCATCCAGTAATATTCAACAGATAACAAATTTCCAATAATTACTAACTTTCGTCACGCTAGTAAATATTTAAAGCAACATTCCGGATTAAAATTAAATTAATTTATCTCAATTAAATTTAATAAATCCCATAATTTAAAAGCTATAAAAATACGGGGTATTACATGAGCTGGGGTGGGCTGAGGTACACGTCGAGGAGGCATCTGAAACGAGAGAACACTATCAGTATTTGATATCTCAAAATAGCTGAAGATCGTAAGCGAAAATAGAAAAAGCAATAATCCTACTCATAGGGCTCTACATCAAAGAACGCTAAGCTGAAGACACAATAAGCCGTACAGATCCTAAAAGACACTAGAACCTGATGCTCTGATACCACCTATAACACCCCGCCTAATTAAATACCGGGTGGCCAGTCCCATACCAAATTAAAACATAATATACAGTTGGCTCATTCTTAGCATCACTGTCGAAAACATTTACAACTCACCCAAAACTCAATTAAGCTGGTGTTAAAAACTTTCCAAATTTTAATTTAAAAAAATCCATTTCCAGTTTAAGAATAACACAACACCTTTTATTCTACAACACAGATAACACAATAAATAACTCAAAAGAATTTAAATGCAACTGGAATAAACATTCCCAAATAATATAAATCCTTTACAATAATCCCGACAATGTTAGATGTATTAAAACGACACAAATACAATAGTATTTAACTCCGACAGAAAATAATAACTGAAATCCTTTGGGCGACATGCCCTATGTAAGAATACTGTGAATCAAAAAGATGACAAGCGTCTAAGCAAAACCTCCATAGCTCCATAACTCGTCAAAATCAACTATGGTTGGCATCCCTGTTGCTGGACACCTGATATAGAGATACAATAGAAGAGAAAATATGCAAGGAAACGGGTCAGAGCCCGAATGTGTAGATTATTTTTAAAACAGTAAGTATTTAACAAGTGCAATAAAGCATTTATTATGTACATGTTAGATCCAACTCTCACTTGAAATTCTCACCTCTCAACTAGAGTGCACACTTAACGTTTCCTATTAACCTCCTAGTTAATGGTTCCTCTTTTCTAGTCCCCATATTATAATTCCATTCCCATATCATAATCCCCGTATGTCCCATACCATACGTCACATTATTATTTATTTACATTTCTCCTTTATATGATTAGTTTCTCATTAACATGAGTTAAGCTTCAATTCTATAAGCATAAACATTCATTCACTTAGTTCCATTATCTTTCTCTATTCACTGTTATCTACAATTATCACGTAGATAGATTTAACCACAATATAACCATTTAATCATTTAATCCATTATATATATATATATATATATATATATATATATATATATATATATATAATACGGCACCCCGAGTCACAGCTGTGGTGCAATGCATTACTCTGCTATCATGTCCCATCATCGCAGGTCGCCGAATAGGGGACTACAGGTTCGGTAAGATTCCACGAACCACAAACAACAACAAACAAATTGGAGGCGAACATAGTTCTCGTATCCATGGGTCACGCACATAGCTACGTACCCACAGTCAGCGGACTTATCAACTCCCCGATAAGTCTTTCATAGACCTATGTTCTCGAGCGACAAATCAAAGATCCCATGGATTCATCAGGATATGACTGCCCTCACGCGTAAACCGCCCTCCGATAGCAAGTAAGCTAGGTATGTCATACACATAAATCATCAATCAATCAAATAGGTATTAACATACCTATAATATAATATCAATAAGGTAATTATCACTACCCTAAGATATATCCCATACGTAGCATTATATCTCTTTTAAATTCCACATATTATAATATCATATCTTTACTTCATAATTTAATTATCCTCGCATCCTATTAGATCTCTCCACTACCGACGTCGTTAAGGTTCATGCGCGGAGCGTCTCGCAAAGCGAAATCCAAATAAGGAACCCCTCCAATACACTACTACTTAACTTTGTCGATCGAGGAGGTCCGAAAACTTCAACTATGCGATCGGGATAACCTCATACCCTCTTTCAACCAAATATGTTCTATACTCCCATCTCACAAGATCCTAATAGGATTTTCCTCATCTTATATTCAGTAAGAAATCACTAATATCCTAATGATCCATAACATTATTTCTCCCGAACTACTATGAGTTTAGTTCTCCTTTTAATTAAGGTTAAAACCGATAGTTTCAAATCTCTTATAAACACATATTATTTCACTTAGGATTAAACCCTCTTGTAAACTTAAGGATACCCAGGTGTTATATTAAATCACCCCTACTCGTCCTATCTTAAATCCTCATACATCCCCATTTGGAATTTAACAAATGAATCTAGCAACCGAAATTCCATACAATATAATTTTCATCATTTAAATCACTTAAATCCAAATCAAATTAATTCAAATCTTATCAAGGGTTTACTGATATTTTCTAAGACCCATAATATCTAAATAATAATCACCAAAGATCCACAAAAGGTTTGGGATAAGAATCAAAATTTAAAAAGAATTAACTTTACATAATCTGGGGAGGTCGATCGATCGAAGGTAGGAGTGGATCGATCGATCCCTCAGGTCCAAGCCTGGTTTTTCTGCATTTCAGCAACTACGGGTTTAGCAACTTTTGATCATTTAAACCTTCATCTAAACATCCCAAATGACTTATGATCTTTACTACATGATATATTAACATATATGAACGATTTCCAATACTCTAAACATCCTAGAATCATCAAGGGATTGGATTAAAAAGCATGTTTATCTCCTTATTTCCAGAAAATTATCATCATATCATCTTCAAGAACACATCAATGGTTTTCATAATTTCTTCAACAGATTCATAACTATTTCGTGGATTATCATCATCCTAAAACATGAGTTAAATTCCTATATCATTTCAATTTTCCAGAAATCCATTTAATACTCCATTATTTCTTCCAAACATGAATAATCTTCTCTTTTCATACTATTCTAACATGGACAATATACAAACTTAAATTGACATTATCAAACACTTGCCTTTCTTGTAGGTCTGATCCTTTGGCGTAGTATATCTCAGTTGGTTGTCCTTTCTCCGGTCAAACTCCGGTGGTGGTTGGCGGTGGTGAACCTTGGTTCTTGTTCTTCTCCTTCCCAAGTGACTTTTCCCTTCCCAAGCACTCTTACACTCTCTCGAGGAAGATGGCTTCTCTAATTTGTGAAGAGGAGATGAAGAACCTCCATACACTTAATCTACCAATACTTATAATAGTACCAAATCCGAAATCACTATTCATCCCCCTAGAAAAATGACCAAAATGCCCTTTCGGGTTGTCTATTCATTTCCAAATGACCCGAGACTCAAAATTAACATCCAAATAGACTTTTCTGACTATTTCGAACCTTCCGGACGCAACTACGCAGTCAAAATGACTATTCGATCGATAGAAAAATAAATTTCCTTTTTAATTTAATAAACTAGTCCCGACACGTCCCATACCGCGTCTGACTAAAAATATAAATTACCAAATTTATATCATACAGTCATATCAATGACATCACATTCATATATTACCTAAATATCTTTAAGTAATATTCAGAATCATCCATTTTAATATCCACCGTCCGGATAAACCCGAATGAATTAATTAATAATAAAATCTAATTAATCCACTAATTCAAAATATAACCCATTTTAAAAGTCATTTAAAATTACGGGGTTTTACACAAGGTTACCTCACGCGATTACGTCAGTTGTCGAGATGAAACCATTGCTTCAAAATCTTAGACGCTGGAATGAAGAAAAATAAAAGGGAAGATGTGGGTTTGATTTTGATCGGGATATGGGTTCGGTGAGAGGAGAGAGAGAAAGACAGTACTCTTTGGGGGATTTTTAAGATTATTTTTGTACTTTTCTTTGTCAAGTTACTAATTTAGCCCTTGTTTTGAATTGAAGTAAGAGGGGGAAACAAAAAAGAAGTGAGGCAAAAGAGGGGGAAATCAAAAATAAAGGGGGTGAAAGAGTAAAATAAATTGAAGCAATCTCAAGCCTTCATTTTTTGCCTTGTTGGCTAAATCATGACCCCTACTTAGCTTATGAACTTATTGAATAGTACCAGCTATTCTACTCCTTATTATATATATATATATATATATATTACTCAATAATAACAAAATAAAAATCACTCATTTTCTCTCTTTATCCACTACACTCCAAAGTCTTCCTCTCCTATCTTCACTTCACTCGAAAAATTTGTCTCCACTACCAGAAAATTTGGTTTTAGCAATGAATTCTTTAGCGAGGGACTAACTTTCGTTGCTAAAAGTGTATTTTTAGCAAGGAGAAAGAAAAAAACGTTGCAAAAAATATAATATTGTTATAAACATTTTGCAAGGAAATATTTCCTTGCAAAATATAAATTTTAACAACAAAAGTTTAGAATTCTTGCTTAAAAATGTGGAGGTAAAATTTCCCTCCCTTTTTTTGACTATTCATAACATTTACTCCAACGTTTTGATAAAATCCCTTGCAAAAAGTTTCCATACATTAATAAAAAGATTAAAAATAGTTACTATCAAATGCTTAAGGTTAAAAAATGAAATGGATTTTAACCCTCTCTCATTCTGTCTCAGACTGCTATCCTCTCTCTCCCTCTCTCAATCCGTCGGTCGGGGTACCTGTCAATCGGTCGGCAAGGGCTATCCTCTCTCCCCCTCTCTCAATCTGTCGACCGTCGGTCACATCTCTCATTCTTATTCTCATATGTATCCAAATGCTGCTCTGCTCTGCTTTAAGTCGAAAATCCAAATCGTTACACACACACACACACACACACACACACACACACATATATATATATATATATATATATATATATATATATATATATATATATATATATATATATATATATATATAACGTCAGTCCTTACAGTTGTTGATAAATTTGCTGAGTGATTATCACGGGTTGGAGTAATGCTTTTTACATTCAATAAATCCCTTAGCTCTTTACGTTATTATATAAAATGGGCAACCTAAAACCCGGTTCTACCACAATAAACTGGTTCTTTTGTTATAATTTTAAATGTATTCTTATAAACTAATAATGTCTTTATTCATTATGATATAACTGTACTCATATAAATAACTATTCTTCTGTAGAAAATGGTATTTATGTAACTTATAGATATAACTATTATTATCATAATCTATTTGATAGTATGACATGTCAACCATATTGAACCAAAGGTTCAACTGGTGACTCGGTCCCTTTACTATGTTAGCACCCATGTAGTTTTGATCTGATAATTATGTCTAAATTAGTATTAAAAAATCCCAATTGTGTGTATTTGATATAATAGTCTGACACCTAGAATTGTTACAAAGTTTTATTAGGATTATTTTTAGTATTAATGAAACTTTTGTGCGCAACATATATATTTGTCTTTATTGTTGAATAGAAACACTATATTGTGAGCTATACCGATCTCTTTATCGATGTTCTTAACCTTGAGTTGTGTCTAAAGTTAATGATTGATTATATTTGGCTTTCATCAACGATTTATGTTTGTGCCATATGTTTTGTGTTTAGGCATACTAAATCAAGAGCATTTTAATGAAGGGTCGATCGATCGACCCCCAGGCTCGATCGATCGATCAAGCAGGGCAGACAACGGTTTCCCCTGTTTTGGCTTGTAATTCTTCTCCACTCAAATCGCCATAACTTTATCATACGGACTCAGAATCGTGCACCGTTCGTGGCCAAAATAAGCTTGCGAGGAGGGCTACAACTTCCGTGTAGATGTCGGGCCAGGTGACCAAGCTGTGAAATGATCGGATTGCCCTTGAATGTGCGATTGCGTACGAAAATTACGCGGAATGCATCTGAATCCCATACTTGGTACCTAAATACCTACAAAAGCCCAATTATACCTCATATAGCATTTTAACAATATAAACAGTTGTTTTCTGGTTAACGGTCTTAAATTTAGAGATTAAGGCACCCGAGGGGGCTAAAATGCGTAAGTTCGACGGATGAAATACGTGATATTTGCGTATTATCAGCCATATATTTTACCCATTAAGAAAATACTTCTTAATGATCTCATTTAAAATATAAATTGCATGTATCGTCAACTCTTTATGCTGCACTCATGACAGAATTAAAAGATCCTTTATTTGATAACTGCAAAGAAAATTAATTGAATATTAATTTAATGAGTCACTTTGTAGGAACATAATATAGTTCATTTGAAAATCCATGTACTCTAGAAGTAAATATAAAAGTCAGTTTTTATATTATTATCACTTTTTATATTATTAACAAAGTGAGAATCCAATTCCAATTCAACATCATAAAAAATTACACAAATCAATGTGTTAACATTTTAATGAGCATTTGTATATAGTGCTTGAATATTCAGTCATTCCTAAAATTATTTGCAAAACCCATAACAAAGTTTACGTTAGACATCCTTGGAATACCTCCATTAGCAATGTGAATCCCATAAGAAAAAAACTGCCCACATTGGATGCTTCCATATAATTTTATCGGCCTTTTGTGGAAAAACTTTCGTATTATATTTCTTTCAGTAACCAATACACGTGGAATAAATATACAAAAAAATAACTTACTAAACCTATAAATAAGGAAATAGTCCAACAAATCACACTAAATTAGGAATTAACTAAACCAACTTAATATAGCCCAGTTACATGAAAACTATAAAGAAAAGAATCTTATAAAATATTCACACAATTTTCCAACACTACCCCTCAAGTTGATGAATAGATATCATTAATTCCCAGCTTGCTTGTAATCTCTTGAAATGATGAACTGGTCAATCTTTAGTTAGAATGTCTGCCAACTGTTTGTATGTTGAGACATATGGAGTGAAAACTAACCCACTTTCTAGTTTTTCCTTAATGAAATACCTATCCACCACAACATGTTTAGTTCAATCATGTTGAGCCGTATTGTGTATAGTATTGATGGAAGATTTTTTTTCACAATATAAGCGTAACGGTACTTTCCATTTTACATTGAGGTCCTCCAAAATAATCTTAATCCACATCAACTCACAAATTCCATGTGACGTGGCTCAAAACTCTGCTTCGGTGCTTGATCGTGCTACTACCGTTTATTTCTTACTCCTCCATGTCACCCAATTTCCTCCAATTAACGTATAACACCCCGACGTTGATCTTCTATTAATTATTGAATCGGCCCAATTTGCATCTGTATATGCTCTAATACTGAATCCTTTATCCTTTTTTAACAAAATCCCTTTTCCCAGAGTACTTTTAAGGTACTATAAGACCCTATAAACAGCTTGAAGATGGCCTTCTCGTGGGCTATGCATAAACTGACTTATCACCCCCATAGCATATTCTATGTCCGGACGTGTGTGCAATAAATAAATAAGCTTCCCAACTAATTTCTAATACCTTTATTTATTAATGGGTCCATCATCTTCTATCTCTCCAATCTTGTGTTTGGAATATATTGGTATGCTGGCGATTTGAATCCTAACATCCCATTTTCCTTGAAGAGGTCCAACACATACTTTCCTTAAGATAGAAGTATTCTTTCTTCTGTCGAGCCACTTCAATTTTCTATGAAAACTTTAAGTCTTCCCTAGTCTTACATTTTAAACTCCTTAGCCAACTGATTCTGAAGTAATTTCTTTTCTATTGGATCATTATCGGTCGCTATTATATCATCCACATAGATAGTATAGTGCCTTATTTAACCAGTACACTTTATTTCCATCAAAATATTTAACATATCCCGGTGGTTCCTCCATGTTCACTTCCTCTTCTAAATCATCATGTAAAAATGCATTTTTAGCGTCAAATTGCTATAAATACCAATCAAGGTTAGCTGCAAAAGACAAAAGAATGCGAATAGTGTTCAATTTTGCAATGGGAAAATGTCTCTTGATAGTTTACTCCATAGGTTTGTGTGTACCCTTTTTCTACCAACCTCGCCTTATATCTCTCCAATGTCCCATCAGTTGTATATTTTAGGGTGAACACCCATTTACATCTTATGGGTAAAGGGGTGAAATAAGAATAGAATATGCTTCGGTAAGATCTTATGGTCATGAGATAATCTGTCAAGTCATGCAAAGTGTGAAATGGGATGTTAGGTGCATGTCCTAGTACCTTTCCCAATTGCTATAGGAAAATCTAAATTACTAATGATCCGTGAGGATGGCGGAACTTCAAAACCTGTTACTGGATTGGATTCTTGAACTTGCTCTATTGGAAGAATAGACTCTTGTCTTCTCCTAGAGTATACTTGCAGTGGCTGTGCAACATGGGGTTCAACTACCTCAGGTGAAATAGGGGTTGGGCAAACTGTTTTAGGTTCAAATTCCTCAGATTCATTATATAATGGATAAAGGGTTGTTTGTTGACAAATCAAACAAAAAGGATTATGTTCATCCTTATCTTCTAGAGGTATTTTCTCCCCCTGAAGATGAGAATGGATAAAAAAATATTCTTGTTCAATAAAAGTAACATCCACTAATACAAAGAATTTCCATGGATGTGGATGGTAACATTTACAATCTTTTTTCATGGTGCAAGAAACAAAAATGACACACTTAAGGGCACGTGGATCAAGATTTTCCCTGTTTTGTGCGTGGATATGAACAAAGGCAACACCACCAAACACTTTAAGACGTAATTTGCAAAAGAGATGATTTTCAGGATAAAACTTCGAGAACACACTCACAGGACTACTAAACTCTAACACCAGTGAAGGAAGTCTATTTATTAAATAGGCTGCAATGAGAACAGCTTATGCCAATAAGTTTTTGGTACATTTTTTTTAAAACAAGATGTCTCGGGTAATTTTTAGGAGATGTTTATTGTTCCATTCAGCTACCCCATTTTGTTTTGGTGTGTTGACATACGATGATGAATAATGGACAATTCCTTCTTTTTGGAGAAAAGGTGATAGGATTTGGTTAAGGTAATCTTGCTTACTATCCGTTCAAATACTTTTTATGCAAACCCAAAATTGGTTTTGTACCATCCCATAAAATTAGGAAAAACTGAACTGACGTCAAACTTATGTTTAAAAAAAAAAGAAAGATCCTCGTGGCTCTCATACAATCATTGATAAATGAGACAAACCAATTTCAACCTAAAACATTAGGAAATTAAGACATACCCCAAATATCAAATGAATTAGCAAGAAAGGACAAAAGGACCTCTTATTTTTTGAAGTAAACATGTTTTTCAACAAATTAAATGGTGGATGTCAAAGACGTAAATGTTGGAACCAAATTTCCTCTTTATTTGAGTTACGTCTCTCGAATATATACGAAATAGAGGGTTGGCCACTATTACAATCTTTAGTCTCTAGGAGGTAAAGTCCATTTTCTTCCTTACCATGTTCAATCATCCCCTTCGTAACCGATTTTTGAAAAACACAATGAGTTGGGTAAAAAATCATTTTACAATTCAGGTCTTTGGTGATATTTTTTATTGACAAAAGATTGGCAGATAATTTCAAAACATGTAGCCAATTTTTTAGCGAGAGAGAAAAGGAAATATGAATTTTACTTGACCAATCACTGTGATAAATTTTCCATTAGCTACTTTAATCTTATTTTTTTGCTTGAACAAGGATTGTAGGAAGTAAATATATGCGAGGAATGTGTCACGTGGTTTGTGGCTCACAAGTCTATGTCCCAACTACCATTTCGGAGTATTTTTGAAGAATTTCAAGCACAAAACTTTAAAAAAAATACCTATTTGAGGCGGAGAACACAAAGTTATAGGTGTTTCAAGGCAACTGAGGAAACTTTTCAACCTTTATATTTCTTCCTGATTGAAACCTCTAGTTTCTGACCCATTGGAAGTTGATTTTTCAAGTGCCTGACCTTTGGCATTTGATAAATAGACTTGACCCCGTGAATGATCAGTTTTGGCTCCATTACCTCGGACTATTCCTTGAGGTTTTCAATGAAGTTTCTAGAAATTTTCTAGATAGTCCAACGAGTTATGGTGGACAATATCTAAAAATTCATTGAGTTCTTAGTGGTGGACATTGAGTCCTCGTATCATGCTAGTTTGGGCAGAGGTTAAATCCATGCCATGAAGTCCATACCATCCACGCACCACCAAAAGTTGAAATGTGTTACTACTCTGAGCGTGGTTAAAATTCATGGCAATCAGGACATAGCCAAGAAGTGCTTTATTACGGCCATCTGCCCAACAAAAAAGAAGAAGAAAGAGACAGAGGATGTTCAGGAAAGTGCCCGAGGGGAGTTGTACCCTCTAAATAGCAACTATGGTACAGTCAATGATGGGTGGAGGAGACCAGGGTCCACCCCATTGATAAGGTCATTAAAAACTTAGAAGAAGTTTTAGTAGACGATAACTTAATGGAAAGGAAGCTTTTGGTCGGAACCTCACTCGACGATTGAGAGAATAAATAGTTGATTGCGTTCTTCAAAATCAATTGACATTTTGGGTTGGGAACCTTACAAATTTTCTAAGGATTGATCACAATATAGCCTATCATCGCCTTCACGTTGATATGGCCTTCAAATTAATCACTCAAAAGGCTTACCAAACAGCCCCTGAAAAGGCTAAAATGGTGGAAAATGAAGTAGGGAGATACTCAATGCAGGATCTATTAGGGAAGTTCAATTTCCCAAATGTTCGTCCAACTCAGTGGTGGTGCGAAAGAGCAACGACAATTGGAGGTTTTGTATCGATTTCATAGACCTCAACATGGCATGCACCAAGGACAACTTCCCTCTTCCTAAAACAGACTATTTGGTCGATGCCACAACGACGCATGAAAGGATGAGCTTCCTAGATGCCTACTCTGGCTACCATCAGATCTCTTTATTCGAACCCGACCAGGATAAAATATCCTTTGTTACCCCCATTGGGTTGCATTGCTACAATGTTATGTCATTTGGCTTAAAAATGCTGGGCAAAACTTATCAAAGATTGGTCACCAAGATGTTCAAGAAATAAATAGGAGATACGATGGAGGTCTACATCGATGATATGCTGGTAAAAAACAAGAACAAAAGAGACCGCCTCGCAAACTTAGCCAAGACTTTTAATATCCTTAGGAAATATCGAATGAAGCTTACCACAAGTAATTGTTCATTTTCCATCCAGGCAGGAAAATGCTTGGGCTATATACTTAGGAAAAGAGTAACTGAAGCCAATCCGAATCAGATCGAAACTATCACTAGATTCCACCCTCCTCAGACATTGAGAGATATTTTAAAGCTTACTGGTATGCTCACTACACTTTATCTCTTTATCTCTAAGTCTTCGAAACGCTGTCGACCATTCTTTTAGCTGTTGAAGAAGGATAAAGGCCTCATATGGAATGGCGACTGCTCGCAAGATCTCAAAGAGATGAAATCCTACCTTAGCAAGACACCCCTGTTAGTAATTCAAAATGTTGGACACCCACTATACATTTACCTTGCAGCATCAGATCATGTCATAAGCTCTGCCATAGTATGTGAAAAATAAAGAAGTCAACTTATGTTTTATTACGCCAACAAGACACTTCTGGATGAAACACAACGGTACCTGCCCTTGGAGAAGCTCTCCTATGCACTGGTAGTTGCCTCAAGAAAATTAAAGAATTACTTTAAGGCCCATTAAATAACAATAATTACTTCCTGCCCCCTCAAAGTTGCTATGCAGAAAATCGGCCTCTCTGAACGACTCTTACAGTGGTTAGTAGAACTTGGGATATTCGATATCCACTTCCGACCAAGAACGGCGATTAAGGGACAAGTCTTAGCGGACTTTATTACTGACTTTATAGGGGATCATCCAATAGATCAACCGGGAATCGAGTGGCCAATAAATGAAGAAGGATTGGACCTTACACGTTCACAGAACCCTAAATTCCGAGGCGGAAAGAGATGGGATCATTTTCATTACCCCCGAAGACATTGTGATTGAGAAAGGAAGTAAATTATGATTTAAGGCCTCCAACAATGAAGCTAAGCACGAAGCATTGATTGTCGGTTAATGCAAAGCCAGACTGATGGGGGCAAAGTGCCTCCACATATTCAACGATTCTAAACTGGTCTCCAAGAAAGTAAGCGGGGACGTCAACACCAAGGATGATTGAATGGAGGCCTACCTCACCCAAATAATAAGACTCATAGAAGGTTTTGAGAAGTTGGAAATGCAAAAGTACCCTAGGGGGTAGAACAACCATTTCGATGCCTTAGCGACTTCGAGTTCAGCAAGCAACTTCAACCTAAGAAAAATTATTCTGATCGAGTTCCGCGCACAACCAAGCATTGACTAGAAAGTCATAGCTGAGCAGGTCCTCGTCATAGAAAAGGCCCCTAATTGGATGGATCCCATCATAAATTACCTACGGACTCACACACTGCACGATGACAAGAGGTTATGTCACACCCCAAACCCATATCCGTACTAATCCTTTATTTTATGATAATTAAATAGTAATCTTGAACCAATCAAAATATAATTCATTTCTAGATTTTCATGTATGATGTACACAATGAACGAAATTTTGTTCTCTGTATCATAACGTAATTAATATCAAATTAAACTACTCTATCTCAGTATATCTAATGTATGAGTGTAGTAAAATCATTAGTGTGACAATAATAAAATTCCCATATTTAAATCCCACCTCTCTCTAACAGTGCAGCTCTCCAAATTACCGATCCTAGGATGTCCTAGCTGGCAGTATACAAACCTGAAAATGTAAACATATAAAACCATGAGTTTAAAACAAATCAGTGACCATACTACCTCTTTATATAGTAAAAGTACTATATTAACATCTTAATTATATAAACATACTCATCTATGTGCCAATTTAGGCCATACACATATCCGAAGTCTAATAAACCCAACATCTCTCACCCATAGGCAATAAACATATCCATAGGTTTCAATAACCAAACATATCTTGAATTTTATAAGGCCATAACATCTCAATATCTCTTGGATATTAGTAATCCATAACATATCTTGGCTATTAATAAGTCATAACATCTCTTGGTTGCAACTAAGCCATAACATCTCTTGGCTGTTGATAAGCCAGAACATCTCTTGGCTATAAATATGTCATAACATCTCTTAGCCATTGATAAGCCATAACATCTCTTAGCTGTTGACAAGTCATACCATCTCTTGGCTATAAATTGTGACACCCCGACTAATTAAATACCGGGTAGCTACTCCTTTATTAAATTAATACAAAATGTCAAGTTGGTTCAGTTAATAGCATCACTGTCGAAAACATTTTAAGGATTACTAACCACCTAGTATTTAAAAAGTAAGTTGTCAAATTTTAAATTAAATCTGATTAACATGCAATAAAAGAATTATGAAAGAATAACATAACCATTCACCATAACGAAGCAATAGAATAACCAACAATTAATAATAAGTCTGGAGGAAATACTCCTCACAACAATCCCACAACTGAAATGAATAAAATAGTGTATCCTGAATTAATTACAAACCAAAGTCTGAATAACTGAAATATAAAATGTCTCTAATAGAAATGGGTGACATGCCCAACAATGATGGAACTGAATATGGAATCAAGACTAGAAAAGAGGCGTCTACTATCAAGGCCCTGTAACTTCCACAACAGCTACAGCTCGTCACCTGAATGGAAATACTATGCATGGTGTCCTTGTGGCTGGGCACCTAAAAGGTTTTTACAAAAAAAAATAGATTTGAAAGCAAATGGGTCAGAGCCCAAAAGTGGTGAGTATTTTAAAAACAGCAAGTTCTTTAATAACATTTAAAACAATAAATGCAAAATACATGTTAGCACGTGCTCTCACATGAAATACTCACCTCTCGCCTAACTGTGCACTCCTAACGTTCCTATACCCATTCATGTGTTTCTCATATCTCTCTAGTTCAAAAGAGTTTGTAACATTTCTACTCGGTTCACGTTTTTATTTCCAACCTTAACAATTAAATAGAGAGTTCTACTTTAATTCTCGGATTCCCAATTATTAACAAAATCATTTATTGGTATAAGTCCCCTTTTTCTTTTCATAATGTTACAATAACCATACTCACAATTAAACATAACAAATTCCTTTTTCTTTTAACCGTATATTATTCACATCATAAATATACAATACAAGCACCCCGAGACTAAGCTGTGGTGCACACATACTCTGCTATCCATCCCGGTACATCACGTACATAAGGATTACAAATTCCGAATCTCTCAGGAATTGTTGGAATAAGCACGACACACAAAAATAGAGGTGAACATAATTCGACATATCCATGGTCACGTACATACCTACTCTCCATAGTGAGCTGACTTATTAACTCACAAATAAGTCGTTCTCTTGAACTATGTCCTCGAGGTACCAATCTAAATCCGGGCAACACAAAGATTAGATGGCCCTAAGGGAACGTAAACCTCCCGTGATAGCAAGTATGGTAGGTATGTCATACACGTAAAATCATATACTAAGCATTCACACATCTTAGATATCTCAATATTAATAAAGGTATACTCTACATCCTTATACCATTATTCCAATTTTATATATTTTAAGTCTTCCGATAATATAAAATTTAAACTGTCGACACGTCTCACGTCATAGTTTCTTATACTTAAAACCTATCTCAAAGGGATTATTAAGTTTCCTATTATTCCCACATATAACATCATTATTCTTAAGGTCCTTACTTCTGCCCCAAACCTCATTTCATCAAATTATTCAAATTTACTCTTTTAACCCAAATATTATCTCACTCATCGAATTTCATTAGATTTAGAATAATTCCTCAAATTGAATTCTAATTAAGGTCCAAATTTTATAACCATACCTACCGGTCTTCCTTAAGTTTAAGGATATTCATATAGTCTCCAATGATAATTTCTAAGGGTTAACATCATTAAAATTTAAATAGGGAAAATTTTACTCATTCTGGGAAGCTCGATCGATCGACCTTTACCTTCGATCGATCGATGGTGGTCGATCGATCGACTGATGAATGTCGATCGATCGATCGCACCAGGTAGGCTACGGACTGCTTCGTTTTGCAGTTTTCAAATCATCTCAAAACACCATTATAATGCAAGAAACTCTAATCTAACGTTATAATATCATCATACAACCATTCTACAACATTGTTAACGTTCTAAAACCAATAATTCATCAACCAAGGGCTTTATTTGGATCAAAACTTCATCAATAACCCTAGTCTTCTACTTCTTTCAAGAACAATAAAAATGTCTTCTTTAATCCGTGTTTAGATCATCAAGGGTTATATTTTGAATTCATAATTCGTCCAGAATATGTCTACATGCAATTCCTAACATGGTTCATAGTTTTAGTCCTCAAATTCATGGGTCTACATCAATCTTCCAAGACAAAATTCGATAATTACCTAAACATGGAAGAACACATTCATTGCATTAATTGAAACTAAATCACTTGCCTTATGTTCTTCAGATTTGTTGTTGGTTGAAGATGTTTGAATTCCTCTCACTCTTTCTGTAGAATTCTCCTCTCTCTCTCTCTCTACAAGTTCTTCTCAAGATGACAATGGAGGTGGGGGTTGGTTTTTGGCAAGTTTAAAGTTTCTTAACTTCTCCCGTAGCCCACTACTTAGATTGGGGTTGGAAATGGTTTAGTGGGTTAAGACTAAATCAGATTTTTAACTCTAATTTTCGTGGGTTTTAATTCCCAAAATTCCGAAATTACCAAACTACCCTTTTGGGTTGCCAGTATGGCCTAAAAATGCCCCGGGACCCAAACTAAACCCTCGGCTAGTGTTTTCTGACTATTTCGACCCTTCTGGACGCGTTGGCGCACTCAAAATGACCATACGATTGATAAAAATAAAATTCACTCTTTAATTTAAATAATTATCCACCTGACGCGACTGTCACGCGCGTCTCAACAAAATTTCCCAAATTGCCGTATTTCAGTCTCGCGACAATTTCAATATTTTCAATATTTATATATTGCCATATATATACATTATAATTAAATACCAACTCACATCTCGTTAGTATTTTATCCGGATTAATTCTCAATTAATTCACATTTAATTTAATTAATCCCATTAATAAATATCGATAAAAATGCGGGGTATTACATAAATATGGCATAACATCTCTTGGATGTTGATAATTCATAACATCTCTGTCACACCCCTCCTAATTCTGGTGTCGGCCGCCACCAAAACTAAGCCGAGCGTGAACTAAATAAATAGCATTCTTAGCATGAGACAGATATGAGACATAAATAAATCAGTCCATAAGATAAAAAATTGATTCAATCTCAAATGATCACAAATAACTAAGCGATAAAAGATCCATCACATGCTAACTCCAAAAATCGAATCTCCAATAATGATTAAGTAAAATATGAATAATCCCTACCGAAATCCTCTAAACAACTTTGGAACCGAATGGCCCAATAAAACTCCAATGAAGTCTCATAATACGACTGGAAAAGAAAGTGTAACTAAACTATGCCATAAAGTAAAAACTCCAGCTGCTCCTCCAATGATAACTCCGATAAACTTATGCAGCTTCTCCAAATTAAATCCTGAAAAATATTAGTCAACGCATGGGTCAGAGCCAAAGCCCTGAGCAAGAATACGCACTACTCCCCTCAAATAGGATCCTTGAATCTAGACAGTAGCATTATACGCAATAAATATCATAATAGAATATTTAGAATTAAACGGGATAATTCACCAAAATTCATTATGGCGGTCCTCCCGCCTCGGGTGATTTCTCCACCAAAATACACATCCCCTTGTCAAAACGCTGACTGGCCCGTTTAAACTGTCGGCCCTCGCTGATTGACAAGGTTCCACACACGACATGACATAAAATGCCGACTGGTCCGTTTAAACTGTCGGCCCTCGCTGATTATGTCGCCAATATATTTTAATACCCGTCTTAATATCTTAGCCATTAATTCTCAATTTCTCAATTTATAATCACCCCACCCTTTTAATTGATGTGAGATCCTCAAAATACCCCTTAGTCCCATAACTAAGGGTCCCCAAGTTATCAATACATCCTAACCTTTGTATAGGATGAATTTCTAACTTAAAATTTCGACCTAGTCTCATGCTTAGACTAGCGTAATGACGATAAAGTACCAAAAATTAGCCCACCCCCATAATGATAAAAAATGCGATAATCTACCCTCACTAGTCCCATACTTAGAAGGCGTAAATCATCAAAAGGCATACCCACTAGTCCCATACCTAGAGGCATTCTAAAATATAGGGAGAGCAATAATACCCAACAACCCATCGTCACAAAGGCAATATCATAATACCAACAAGTCACACAAATAAGCATAATTAATCAATATATAAAACTTGTCACTTTTATTTTCTTACCATCCAAACAAACCTAAGTATGTGTTTGATGGCAAGACTTGCGATTGGAAAATTTAGAAGAATATTTATTTCCAAAATTTTGGGTTTTTTGATTTGGACAAGTTACTGCCGAATGTATAGTCTGGAAAAACATGGATTTGGGGGGTATGTTTCCAAATTTTCCATCCATTCGAATCACACACACGAAATACACTGAAATGAAGATTAACCCTATCTTACATACTGATTGACCGTGTTGATTCAACTTTTCTTGTTATCTGATGCCATTGCTTTCTTAATCTTATTTGTCATTAATTACTTGTGTATTGTGTCTCACTTTTAATGATGCTTCAATTTTGTTACTAATGCATTGACTTTTTAGATATCTATGTTTTTTTTAGTGTTCTCCATATTCAAAATACATATATCAGTACATTACTATTGTTCTAAAAAATCTGTAGGATATGGTGTTGCGAAAAGGAAATTGATGCTAAAGTTATATGCTACAGACTGAAAATTATATTGACTAAACTTCGCTTATTACCTGATGCCTTTTTTTGAACTATTCATTTATAAGACAATTTTAAATTTACATGTTATCTTCAATGACGGTGCATATAGGGAATAAGTGAATGTGTTTGCTAAACACATTCACAATTCAGATTTATCAGCCAAATAGAGATATTTTGTGTCATTGTTATTTTCTTACCAGCTAAACAGACAAAACAATACTTATCTGTTGGAAAATACGGAAGAATATAAATGTCAAAAACTTTGGAATGATTGATTTGGATAAGTTTATTTTCTAATGTATAGTTTGGAAAACATAATTTTGAGTGGGTACATTTCCAAATTTTCTATCCATTCGAATCAAAGACAAACTAAATACACTAAAATAACAATTAATGTTATCCTATACACTGATTAACTATATGGTGGTTTGAGATGGAGGAGGTTATCGTGACACTATTCTTAAGGTATTTATGCCTTCAAGTCAATATATTATGTTCTGCTGCAATTGTTTAATTGCGAAACAACGAATAATTGTATGGTGGAGGTTACGATGGAGTTGTGGTGAAATGTACATCTCAGTCTGATTTAAATTAGATGTATACTTTATTCTTGAGGTATTTATGTCGTAGGTTTTATTTTTTTCTCCATTTCATTTCCTGTAATGGGTTCTAAAATCACAGTTCAGATTTAGTGTTTTCATGAAAATGGGGTTGCATATCTGGGAGCAGGGTAAACATCACACTGCAATTATTTAATCAGGTATATACTCCTGTGATTGTTAGAAATAACTTCTATACTCACAATGTTATTCTGAAATGAAAATACACTCCGGTCAACCCGAATTCATAGTCTTGTTTATAAGTTCCTTAAAATGGAGGAGTTACGGTTCATATGTATTATTTTTGTACAACTTTTATTTTCTTACTGACCTAAGGATGTGCTTGATGACAACACTTGCTATTGGAAAAAATCGAAGAATATTTATTTCCAAAACATTGGGTTGTTTCATTTGGGTAAGTTTACTACCGAATGTACAGCATGGAAAACATGGCTTTGGAGGATATGTCTCCAAATTTTCCACCCATTTGAATAAAAAACACAGTAAATATACCGAAATGAAGGCTAATCTTATCCTACACATTGATTGACTGTGTTGATTCAACTTTGCTTGTTATCTGATGCCATTGTTGTCTTGATCTTATTTGTCATTAATTGCTTGGGTTTTATGTTTCACTTTTGATGATGCTTCAATTTTGTTTCTGATGTATTGGGCGCTTCGATATCTATGTTTTTTTAGTATTTATCGTATTCAAAATGCATATACTAGGACACTAATAAATTAATATCATATATTATTCTAAAAAATATGTAGGATATGGTGTTGTGAAAAGGCAATTGATGCTAAAATTATATGCTACAGACTGAAATTTATATAAACATCGCTTCTTATATGATGACTTTTTTTTCTAATTATTCATTTATAAAACCATTCCTAATTTACATGTTATCTTCAATGTTGCTAATTTATTACTTTCTTCTCTTTTTTTCCTATTTTCATTTTGTTAGATTTTGCTATTTTTCTTATAGGTTGGTTTAATTTTTATCCAGGCGCATCCAAGGGCACCGCCCACACATTTGGCATTTGGTTGGCCATTTGGGTCTCATTGTGTTGGGATGATTGTATCATGTAAATTCCGGTGTTATGTTTAAATTGATCCAGTTCTTTCTTAGGGGTCTCTTTTGGTTTTCAAAAATGTTATTCTGCCAGAATTTTTGACTGAATTTTGATGGACAAACTAATGTATTGGGTTTTAATTGATTGGTTTTTGGGGTCCACGCCAATGGGTCCTCGAAATCAACTAATAAAATTCTGACACATCAGTTTGTCTATGAAACTTCTGTCAAAATTATCTCAAAATAGAAGTACTCTTTGGTTTTATTGGTTGGCAGCTTTTATTCCAAAGGTCAGAGATATTTTCATCTTTATATTTCAAATTCAAAACTCACATCTCTCTTTTATCGCTCTTCGCTTCCTCTTCCCTCTTAACTCCCAGCTCTCTCTTAACTCTTCACCAGCGATAAAACCACAGCACCAACGATGCATGTATTTTCACTTCTCTGTTTCATGTATCTGGATTACTTTTGGATCTGAGTCAAATACATGTTTGGCTTTGAATTTTAATTTCAAACACCATGATGTCTTTTTCATGTTCAAGGTATTTATGGGTTTGAATATCTAGATTTATGGTTTAATTTCAAACACCAACTTTTGCTTATTCTCTTAACTGAACATAGGGGTGTGCAAAAAAATTGACAAAATCAACAAACCGACAAAACCGAGCCGAAACAAAAAAATTTGGGCCGAGTTTTTTAAGGGTTGGGTCGGTTCGGTTTGATCAGGTATAAAACTGAAGGGGTCGGTTCGGTTTTCGGTTTTAGCATAAAAAACGATTTTGAACCGAAGTGAATCGAATTAATTTTTATACTTTTTCATATTATATTTATATTAGTGTTGGCACATTATATTATATTTTTTCATTTTATATTTATATTAGCTATTAAAAAAATATTTTTTATTAAAATAAATGAAAAAACTGAACCAACCCTCTATAAAATCGGCCCTGTCAAAAACCGATGGGCAAACCGAATTATCCATGTCAAAAACTGACCCTATTCGGTTCGGTTCTTCAATGGTTTCGGCTCAGTTCGATTCGGTTTGGTTACCAAGGCCTCGCCCAAGATCCGATGTAAGTGCGATTCCACTCAAACGTCTGATTTCCCTTGCCAACGGAGGCTTAACATTACATTGCAATAACAAAACCATTTTTCTTTTATAACATTGACTTTCTCTTTATGACCAGAGGCACCACAAAACTCTTGAAGAATGCGTTGAACTACAGCCACTTGATCTAACGTAGCCTCCGCAAACAAGACTCCAAAAACGGACATGGTCGGTTCGGATCCAAAAACTCGGTCAAAACCGAACCGACCGACCGTGAACAACCCTAACTGAACAGGATGTTTATCACAATTATAGAAGCGTGTATGGCACCTTTTCGCTTAATGGAGCCTATTATTAATGGAAACAAACTGTATTTGGTACGTAACAGTTTCCTCTTATATGGAAGGTAACAGCTCCACCACGACACATAACCTAGCGGCAAAAATTCCATAAATTTTAAGTTCTGGAAATTTTCCACATTGCACACAAGGTATTTGGAAAAATGTTTTGTTAGGTGATTATTTGGTTTAGGCTGTTTTGCATATAATATTGGTGGTTTGGGTAACTCGGTTTATACTTCGACGCCTTTGCAAGCATTTCTTCGTCTAAGGCTTATTGTGAGTTTGATTTAGACCTTGACATGTGTGGGTTACGAGAAACTAAAATAAGTGTTTACATTTGGGGGTTTGGTACATCGCATTAAATTAAAACAACTCTTGACATTTGGTTTTGGATATTTATTTTTACTATTGTTAGTTTAGTCCTTTTCTTATTATTCATTGCATCCACTCGCTACATATTGTTCTTTAAATCATGGATTGCTTTTTTCTTCTTCCTATATTTTTTTTATTTGTCTTTTTTATTTTTGGCTCTGGATTTTGGAATAAAGTTTTCAACTCAGGGTTTGAATTTAAAAATTGTGCTTTGATTTCAATTTTTTTTGCAATTAGGAGTTTTCTTGATATTCTCTCACTTTTGGATTTTGGTTCATGATATTCCACACCACCACCATTTGGGTCCATTAGTATATGATCTCCATGCTTACATTCTTTTATAGTTGAAAAGAAAGTCCATGTAATTTTTCATCAACATGTGTAACAGGTGCAATAACCAAGTCATCCTATTTGTTCAATTCTTCTTAGATATTAAAATATTGGGATATAGACTTAGATAAGTGGTTAGATAATATGTGTTTTTTAGCCTGGGTTTTTTCTCTTCATTTCATTTTTTTCTTTAGGTTATAAATAATCATTAACTCTATTTTATGTTAATTAGACGGATGATATGACAAATTTACTACTAGTTATGCTTTTTTATGGGTATGTTAAGGTATACATCCTATCCAACTTTTTATAAATTCTGACATTAATTATATGAAAATTTAAAATATATATAACTTCATTAGTAAATGAGTTTTTTTAATAAATCGATTATGAGGACTTAAAATACAGTTGGTGATTGATAGCAGTGTGAGTTTATTTTTTAAATTATGTCATGTTTTATCCTTCATTTACATGTACAAACATGGGTTTGTTTTCTTTACTCTCACCATTTACTCAAGTCATCGTAGTGATCATTTGCTTTGTGGTAGATATTTTCCCCATGATAATATACTGTGCATTTGGGGTAGTATTCTCAATTGTTGCTCAATAAGTGCATAGTTTTTGGTATGTAATGCAAGAGATTCAACTCAAAGGGGGGATTTGTTCATTTGATTGACTGTTTGGGAACATATCATTTAATTTGTTTGGGAATATTCAGTTCTTATTTTAAAAAAAAACAGTTGCATTAAGTTAAACATTTTCTAACCTACTTATTTATTTATTATCTTTAATGTCCAGGTCTTACAAAAAATATTTCTATAGGACGACCCGGAAACATTACTTGCAACTTTCGCTGAAAATCAGCAAAAATGTCAGAGTGACCATTTGTTACACTATAATAAGTAAACCCTTTTATTTATTTTTTATTAATATTATGAGTTTGTTTAATTTATTTTTTTAATAATTTATTTTTTATTTTCCTTGCTTGGTCAAGTTATTTAGATGCGTTCATTTTGGAACGTGTCAATAGAAAATATAGGGACGTATATGGAATGGTCAGTTTTACTGTTGCTTGGTTCAATTTTGTTGGGCGTGTTCATTTTGGATTGTGTCAAGGGAAAATATAAGGACGTGTTCATTTTGGATTGCGTCAAGAGAAAATGTAAGGACGTGTATGTGACACCCCGCCTAATAAAATACCGGGTGATCAGTCCTATACCAAATTAAAACAGGAATCCCAGTTGGTTCATCCTTAGCATCACTGTCGAAAACTTTTTAAAACTTACTAACCACCTAGTATTCCAAAAGCTGGTGCCAATTTTAACTTTTTAATTAACAAGAACAGTACATGTGGAATTAATATAAACCATTCACACAACTGAATAAATAAATTAAACATCTTGCCGAATAAACCATCAGCCACCAAAGTAAAAATAATACAATACAACATCCAACATCTGAATAAAATATAACTGAAAACTGTACTGAGAGGTCGGGGCAACAAGCCCTAAGTAAAACTGAACTGAGGAAAGATTCCTACTCTAGGAATGAATGAACGATGCGTCTAATCCAAACTCCTGCTAGCATCCACATATGTCGCAGCTCTGTGTCCCTGGAATAGAGTATCAATCCTGGCGTCCCTATGGCTGGACACCTAAAAGGTTTTGGAAAATAGTTTTATAGCAAGGGGTTAGAACCCAAAACATTTTTGAAAATATTTAGCAAGTGAATTAACTGCAGTAATTTAAAATGCATGAATGCTCTTCATATTAAAGTTAGTGTCGCGCTCTCTTGTGGACATTCTCACCCCTCCACTAATGTGCACACCTAACGGTTACCTTAACCCCACCTAGTTGTACTACCCCGTCCAACTAGTCCTGGTGTAACCTCCCCTTGCCATACTACTCTAACCCGAGTATTATTATTTCCGAATTATAAGTTTTCTCACTAATCAACTTATTTAATTCCTTCTTAATTAATAGCCTATAACCGTAACACAAGTTATATCAATTAAATATATCACACACTGTATTATTCCCAAAGATGTTTATCTTAATTAATTTCTCATTAATTAACAGCATATAACTGTAACCCGAGTTATATAAAATAAATACATCACACACTGTATTATTACCTACATATAATATTCACTACCATATTACATGTATCTTACTAAAACATCCACACATATATAATACGTGTACCCATCCCTCCGAGTATACCCTCACTGGATGATTCCCTTTCAAGTGCCATCTGAATAGGTGTGCTCACATAACCTAGTTACCCAAGTTGGATTCGCTCACCAACCTGGTTCAAAACAAAACGAAGTGGAGGCGGTCATATTCCTTCCCTGAAAGTGAGATAAGCCCCTCACCCATATAACGGACGCTATGACCTGGGGATATACTCACCCTACTCCTCAAGCTAGGGGATTCACCCACATCGCGCAACCTCCCTTGATAGCACTAGAGAATATAATTTAATAAATATCTAATCATTGATATTTAGTAGCACACACAATATATACACATATATATATACTATCACTACACCGTATATATATATATAAAATAAACCCCGGCTTTACCGTGTACTCACAACCCGTAACACTAGCCCGAAATCCCGAGTCCCTCGCCTGACTCGACCAAATAAGTTTTCTCACTTATTATATTATTATTATCCCGAGTCTATGGCCTGACTCTAATTTAATTAATTCCCACATTAATTAATGTAATACTTTCCCCGAGTCTATGGTCCGACTCTGTGTTAATTAATTTACACACTTAATTAATTAATACCAATCCAAGTCTATGGTCCGACTTTCATTTAATTAATTTCACCCAATTAATTTCTATAATGATAGCCCGAGTCTAGACCTCGACCCTTATTTAATTTAATATCACCTAAATTAACTTACTACCTCCCTGAGTCTACCATCCGACTCTAATTAAATTAATTACCCACCTATTAATTTAATATCTTCCCGAGTCTACAATCCGACTCTAATTATATAATTAGCACAATTATCAATTTAATACCAATCCGAGTCTGTGGTCCGACTCTATTTAAATTAATTTACACACTAATTAATTTATTTCCTTCCCGAGCCTACAGCCCAACTCTAGCTAACTAATTGCACATTAATTAATTTAATACTTGGTGTCGCACAACCATTTTACCCGAACTCGCTCACTTGGCCCGTAACTTAATATGTTCCCGAGTCTATATTCCGACTCTAAATTAATTAGTTTATCTCCAACCTTAATTCACTACCTTGGCGTCGCTTAGCCAATATACCCGGACTCACTCACTTGATCCGTATCTCCCTATTTTGGAATAACATCCCTCAATTTCCTCCATAGAGTTTCCCCACATAAATTGCTCGTAGTCCCAATTACTATTCCCCATAATTACTAGGAATATGTATTTCATAATTATATAACACTAATTAATGTATGAAAATTAATATATAATTAATTTCCCCCTTATCTCACACACAGGACGAACTGCCCAGAATTAACCATCGTCGATCGATCGATGCCCCCCGATCGATCGATCGATCCCTTCGTTCCAGCTCTCCTTCCTTGTTGAATTTCACCATTAACGAAAATTAAGGTTTTTAATCCAAAGTCTAAACCTCAAATCACATTATCCCACCACATAAACATAGTCATTCCACATCCTACACATCAAGGGACCTTAGGATAATCAATTTATCTACTTATCTCATGATTTTCGAAATGGGTCTTTCTCCACAAAAATTCAATTATCTGTTTTACAATCCAATTTCCAGATTTAATTTCTACTCTTTTATGTTCTGGATTTCTCATTCAAATCATATATACATATTCAAATATCAATCACCTATCTAAATCTTACTTTGAATCTCATTCAAGTGTCCCATAAACAAAAACCCCATTTTGTACCCATTTACACCCAAAACGAATTTTAGTACACACATCACTAAAATATGAATTGGATATCACAATTTAGAAGTAAAAACAGTTAACCACTTGCCTGGAATTGTTCGTAGGGTCTGATCCGTCGTCGACATCCCTTAATTTGGCTCCAATTTGCCTTTTGATTGTTTTCCCCCAATCTCCCTCTCAAACCCTAGGTTAGAATAATGTTGGCTGCTCCTTTTCCTTTTCTTACGTTTAGGTTTAAAAACACAAATCCCGTTTTTCACCTAATGGGCTTAATTAAAGTGGTCCAACTCACCCCGTGTGGGCCCGGCTAAGCCCAAAAATATCCCGAGACCCAATTACTACCCCCGGGTACTCTTTTCTGACTATCTCGACCCATTCGGACTCAACCGCGCACTCATAATTGGCATCCGAATTAATTTATAAAAATCCTTATCTCACACCCAATTTAGTCTATACCGACTCCCGGCTGGAATAAGTGCATACCCCATCATTAATACCCGAAATGACGTAATTAAATTATTACTATTGACCTAGTAAATAAATTTCCCTAAACATTAACCATTCACTTCCCGATAAATATTTAAATAAATATATTGTCATAATTAATTCAATTAAAATTACAACACACCAGTAATTTAAAATTCCCGAATTAATTAAATATTAACTATACAAAAATACGGGGTGTTACATAATTCCCCCCTTACAAAGGAATTTCGTCCTCGAAATTAAGATAAACCTAGTGTTCCAGTATTCACATATTACTTACTAGTCAAGTGCCACCAAGCCCGCTATATCTATCCCATCCGATTCTAACCATACGTTACACAAGTATGCACTTAACTTTACCAGGGCGCCCATACACCCTATACCCGTGCTTAACCGCACAAAATTTTGCCTTAATTAACCCGGTTGCCCATACACCCTATCCCTGCGCTCTCCCGCACGAAAGTTACCCGACTGTGCTAGTTGTAACCCGTAATATAACTTCGAACCCATAGTCATATCACATATACATATATTTACTTATATAATTACTGCCCGGGTACTCAACCCATGCTACGTCCAACTATCTCCCCATAAATACTTATCTCTCATCACAAAAGAATATACGCTTACCCTTATGCTACCAAAGACAGCGTAAAATACCGCGCCCTTACTATCACTAGTCCTTGCGCAAAATAAACCCCGAGCTATCTCTCTTTGCTCGAAAATTAATTTAACCACCCTGATTCACTTCAGTAAACATCCCCATTTACCGGGATAAAATGTGAGAACACAAAACCTCACTATGTGCTATTGCACCACGTAATACAACATATATACCCACATATATATAGGCTATACGCCCTCTCCGGTGATACCTAGTACCAACCATACCCTGGTGTCGCGGACACCAAAATTTTAACGTCACTATCCACAATAGTTAAATTCCATCGCTATCCAGCCGACGTTTAAAAAGTATTATCAACCCTACTCCCATAATTCTCGAAAGTAGAAATTCCTCGCATAATTCAACAAATCACTCCGTGTACGCCTCCACTCTCCCATGAAGAACACTAAGGAACTCTGCTACCCTACGGAAGGTTTACCCACATGCTATGGTTGCTACCGCCAACGCACCCACTAAGTTCGACTCACCTGTGATCTCTAGTGAAAAATAAGTCTTCTACTGTGACATCCTCTTAGTCACTCAATAATATACCCCACGCCCCTAGGGTAAAATAATTACTTCTATACTCCAGCTGCATCGGCTGGTTCTCGATTTTCGGAGCAGCTTCTCCCTGCCCGAATGCACCCGTGATTTGCTTTAGTGTCTGTACATCCAGAACCGCGTCCTGTAGTTGACCCCTGCCTCGCTTAAGGCAATATCTCTTCATGTGTCTCGCTTTTCCCACAAACGAAACACTTTCTAATATGTTCACCCTGCCACTGATCCCTTCCATGCCAACCTTGTTGGAATTTCTGGCCATCCCGCCAATAGCCTCCAGTTCTAAATCGTTTGGCTTGATTTCCTTGCCGGAAAACCTGCTTTTGATCTCCCCCAGTGTGCTGCTGGGATACCCCACTGATGTTGTTCCTTTCTGCCTCATCCGACTGGCTAATCCCCACTCCCATCCCCCTTCCTTTCGCGTGGAAGCGATATTCCCGACAGTGCCGGAGTGTTGCGTTAATGACATCAGTATAATCTACTAATGCGGAATTATCAATTAAATGTTGTCTGATTCTCCAGACTAACCCATCCATAAACTTTGCTTTATTTCTCTTTTCCTAGCTTACCATCATCCGGTAAAAATTTTGCCAACGAGTGAAATCTTCCTCGTAATCGGCCACTAAACGGTCTCCCTTTGAGTCACCTCACAAAATTTTCTCCTCCTTTCGGTCTCAACCGCTGAAGGAAAAATACTTGCGGTCAAACCGCACCCAAAACTCTGCAGTAGCTAGTGTGTCCCTTTCCTCAACTGTGGTAATCGACTCCCACCACTGTAGCATCGCTCCCACTAACCACAAGTGGTTAGCATTTACTTTCGCACCCCATCGCAATCTCCTATGCGTAGGTGACGCTGGATACCTCTCTTCCTTGACACGCTAGTACTACACTTGAACCCCCTCAAAACTCTGGTGGGTTCCCGTTAAAATAACCTCTCTTTATTGTTTCCACCCCGACGACCCTGCGTAAGTCTGAACATCCGACGCCACTAACACTCGTGGCTGATCCCGTAAAAATACCTTGCCATTGCGATCATCATCGCTTCCCTGCCTGTGCCACCACTTCAGTTACCTGAACAACAGAAATTATCTCTGGCAGTTGCTGCGGTAACCCTTGCTCCTGATGAGCCTCCCTAGTCTCATCTCCCCCTGCTTCCCTAGCTGCTCTCTCTCTCCCGGCCGGCATCTGGAATGAGAATCGAATTGTTTGAGTTCGCCCTCAAATACAAATTGGCAGAAGAACGTAAACGCGCGTACGTATGAGAATACAACAATCCTATCATAAGGCTCTATATCAAAGATTGTTAAGCCGAAACGTGAAAAGCCGCACATATCCTAAGGACACTAGAACCTGATGCTCTGATACCATCTGTGATACCCCGCCTAATAAAATACCGGGTGATCAGTCCTATACCAAATTAAAACAGGAATCCCAGTTGGTTCATCCTTAGCATCACTGTCGAAAACTTTTTAAAACTTACTAACCACCTAGTCTTCCAAAAGCTGGTGCCAATTTTAACTTTTTAATTAACAAGAACAGTACATGCGGAATTAATATAAACCATTCACACAACTGAATAAATAAATTAAACAACTTGCCGAATAAACCATCAGCCACCAAAGTAAAAATAATACAATACAACATCCAACATCTGAATAAAATATAACTGAAAACTGTAGTGAGAGGTCTGGGCAACAAGCCCTAAGTAAAACTGAACTGGGGAAAGATTCCTACTCTAGGAATGAATGAACGATGCGTCTAATCCAAACTCCTGCTAGCATCCACATATGTCGCAGCTCCGTGTCCCAGGAATAGAGTATCAATCATGGCGTCCCTGTGGCTGGACACCTAAAAGGTTTTGGAAAATAGTTTTATAGCAAGGGGTTAGAACCCAAAACATTTTTGAAAATATTTAGCAAGTGAATTAACTGCAGTAATTTAAAATGCATGAATTCTCTTCATATTAAAGTTAGTGTCGCACTCTCTTGTGGACATTCTCACCCCTCCACTAATGTGCACACCTAACGGTTACCTTAACCCCACCTAGTTGTACTACCCCGTCCAACTAGTCCTGGTGTAACCTCCCCTTGCCATACTACTCTAACCCAAGTATTATTATTTTCGAATTATAAGTTTTCTCACTAATCAACTTATTTAATTCCTTCTTAATTAATAGCCTATAACCGTAACACAAGTTATATCAATTAAATATATCACACACTGTATTATTCCCAAAGATGTTTATCTTAATTAATTTCTCATTAATTAACAGCATATAACTGTAACCCGAGTTATATAAAATAAATACATCACACACTATATTATTACCTACATATAATATTCACTACCATATTACATGTATCTTACTAAAACATCCACACATATATAATACGTGTACCCATCCCTACGAGTATACCCTCACTGGATGATTCCCTCTCAAGTGCCATCTCACTAGGTGTGCTCACATAACCTAGTTACCCAAGTTGGATTCACTCACCAACCTGGTTCAAAACAAAACGAAGTGGAGGCGGTCATATTCCTTCCCTGAAAGTGAGATAAGCCCCTCACCGATATAACGGACGCTATGACCTAGGGATATACTCACCCTACTCCTCAAGCTAGGGGATTCGCCCACATCGCGCAACCTCCCTTGATAGCACTAGAGAATATAATTTAATAAATATCTAATCACTAATATTTAGTAGCACACACAATATATACACATATATATATATACTATCACTACACCGTATATATATATAAAATAAACCCCGGCTTTACCGTGTACTCACAACCCGTAACACTAGCCTGAAATCCCGAGTCTCTCGCCTGACTCGACCAAATAAGTTTTCTCACTTATTATATTATTATTATCCCGAGTCTATGGTCTGACTCTAATTTAATTAATTCCCACATTAATTAATGTAATACTTTCCCCGAGTCTATGGTCCGACTCTGTGTTAATTAATTTACACACTTAATTAATTAATACCAATCCATGTCTATGGTCCGACTTTCATTTAATTAATTTCACCCAATTAATTTCTATAATGATAGCCCGAGTCTATACCTCGACCCTTATTTAATTTAATATCACCTAAATTAACTTACTACCTCCCTGAGTCTACCATCCGACTCTAATTAAATTAATTACCCACCTATTAATTTAATATCTTCCCGAGTCTACAATCCGACTCTAATTATATAATTAGCACAATTATCAATTTAATACCAATCCGAGTCTGTGGTCCGACTCTATTTAAATTAATTTACACACTAATTAATTTATTTCCTTCCCGAGCCTACAGCCCAACTCTAGCTAATTAATTGCACATTAATTAATTTAATACTTGGTGTCGCACAACCATTTTACCCGAACTCGCTCACTTGGCCCGTAACTTAATATGTTCCCGAGTCTATATTCCGACTCTAAATTAATTAGTTTATCTCCAACCTTAATTCACTACCTTGGCGTCGCTTAGCCAATATACCCAGACTCACTCACTTGACCCGTATCTCCCTATTTTGGAATAACATCCCTCAATTAACTCCATAGAGTTTCCCCACATAAATTGCTCCTAGTCCCAATTACTATTCCCCATAATTACTAGGAATATGTATTTCATAATTATATAACACTAATTAATGTATGAAAATTAATATATAATTAATTTCCCCCTTATCTCACACACAGGCCGAACTGCCCAGAATTAACCATCGTCGATCGATCGATCGATCCCTTCGTTCCAGCTCTCCTTCCTTGCTGAATTTCACCATTAACGAAAATTAAGGTTTTTAATCCAAAGTCTAAACCTCAAATCACATTATCCCACCACATAAACATAGTCATTCCACATCCTACCCATCAAGGGACCTTAGGATAATCAATTTATCTACTTATCTCATGATTTTCGAAATGGGTCTTTCTCCACAAAAATTCAATTATCTGTTTTACAATCCAATTTCCAGATTTAATTTCTACGCTTTTATGTTCTGGATTTCTCATTCAAATCATATATATATATATATTCAGATATCAATCACCTATCTAAATCTTACTTTGAATCTCATTCAAGTGTCCCATGAACAAAAACCCCATTTTGTACCCATTTACACCCAAAACGAATTTTAGTATACACATCACTAAAATATGAATTGGATATCACAATTTAGAAGTAAAAACAGTTAACCACTTGCCTGGAATTGTTCGTAGGGTCTGATCCGTCGTCGACATCCCTTAATTTGGCTCCAATAACCTCCAATTTGCCTTTTGATTGTTTTCCCCCAATCTCCCTCTCAAACCCTAGGTTAGAATAATGTTTGCTGCTCCTTTTCCTTTTCTTAGGTTTAGGTTTAAAAACACAAATCCCGTTTTTCACCTAATGGGCTTAATTAAAGTGGCCCAACTCATCCCGTGTGGGCCCGGCTAAGCCCAAAAATATCCCGAGACCCAATTACTACCCCCGGGTACTCTTTTCTGACTATCTCGACCCATCCGGACTCAACCGCGCACTCATAATTGGCATCCAAATTAATTTATAAAAATCCTTATCTCACACCCAATTTAGTCTATACCGACTCCCGGCTGGAATAAGTGCATACCCCATCATTAATACCCAAAATGACGTAATTAAATTATTACTATTCACCTAGTAAATAAATATCCCTAAACATTAACCATTCACTTCCCGATAAATATTTAAATAAATATATTGTCATAATTAATTCAATTAAAATTACAACACACCAGTAATTTAAAATTCCCGATTTAATTAAATATTAACTATACAAAAATATAGGGTGTTACAGTGTATGGAATGGTCAATATTACATGGGTTGATGGATGGTTTTAAAGAAGGCATTAAAATTTATATAATTCTCTATTACTATCTATATAATTCTCTATTACAAAGCTAATGTTAGTTTTCTTTGTCTAATCTTACTGTGTATATGTTATTGAACTAGTCCTCTCTTTTTGGTCAACCAATCCCTTACAAGGATGTTGTTGCAGATCCAGATACAATATTGCACCAATATATGAGAAGGTATGGGAAGATTTTAATTTACTCTTGAATGTTTTTTACTTTCGCTTTTCCCTTTTTGACAGTCTAAGATTTTAGGCATTTTTGGTGTATTTTTTAAAATTATTGTTTATTGTACTCATATTTTGTTGAACATGAAGAATAAATAATGGTCATGTTCTCAATTTATTTAAATGTATGCATTTGACTTCTTCAATAAGCTTCCTACAACATATAAAGTTAGTGTGGAATGTTCCTTTGTGGTTTGATTAAAGACAGTATTGATTAGTTTCCATTTGAATTAGTTTTACCTATTCTCTGTGATACTTCACTACTTAATGAACTGATTGTTGAATTCATATCTTATAATCGTTGTAAAGATGTTATTTGTCTTGGAAACAATATTGGGAGTTTGTGTCATTCAAATTTATGTTTTCGGGACTTACTTTAACAATATTTTTTATTCATGCCGATTAAAGCCCCCATTATTAACAAAATATGTTGTTACTCACTATTTGGGATATCTATTTTAGTCCTTTGAGGGATGTTCATTGGGTATGGTGGTTAGTTGTTGTGACACCCCGCCTAATAAAATCCCTGGCGATCACTGCTATATCAAATTAAAACAGGAGTCTCATATGGATCATTCTTAGCATCACTGTCGAAAATCCATTTAATTACTAATAACCTATTAGGCCGGTGTCAAAATTTTACTTTACTACTCTTTTTAACAACTTCAAAATTAAAATATCCACACAGTTTTGCGTAAATGAAACTGAAATGAAATAAAATAACCGAACACTCGGTCAAAATATACAACCATATGGAATACTGTACTAAAAGAATAAATAAATGCAATTGGACCATTGGCCCGAATGTTTATATAGTACCTCCTATCCAGATTACAAAGATGGAAGCGTCTACTGAGAATCCTGCACGCATCCACAGTTACTGCAGCTGGCGTCTGACTCGAAAGATGTGTTATCCAGGTGTCCCTGTGTCTGGACACCTATATATATATATATATATATATATATATATATATATAATAAAGCAAGAAAGGAAATATAGATAAACGGGTCAGAGCCCGAGTTTGAAAAATATTTAGCAAGTGCATACATGCCTTATTTTTAGAAAAAGGTTTTATCTCATATTTAAATTTGGTATCGCACTCCCATGAGATACCCCTCACCTCTCCACTAACAGTGCACTTCTAGCGCATCCCTCTAAACATCCTACTCAAGATACCCTGCTAAACTAGTCTATCACCTAACTACTATCAACCCTAGATAGTCCAAGTAATGTACTAAGGGCTAAACTTCTCCCCAGTCTCAACACTGTGCCATGTTCGTGTAACAACCCTCGCTTTTAGGAGGCTAATTTTATATTAATTTACCGCATAAGGTAATTATATAAAATGTTGGAACTAGAGTAAATATTAATTAAATGAGTTGAAGGTTAATATTTACTGGGTTATTGCATATTTACTGCATGTGAAAGTAAATATCATTCGATTGTATGTTTTATAGTGTCATGTGTTTTAAAGGACACTATGGTTTAAATGAAAGTGGAACTTGAAATTTTATAAAATTTCCGGATGCCAGTTTAGAGGGTGTAGTTAGTCCCGGAATGTCCGAGACAGTCAAAATAAGTGTCATATTGTATTTTTGTATTTCGGGCCCTTTTACCTGGTTTTAGATTAAACGCGTTTTGGGAGTCATTTTAATGTGGTATTAACCACTTAAGTTGGTAACCTTAGACTTAATCCCCGATTTTAGTCTTCTAAATTACCTATTTTATGTCTTAAACATAGAGAGATAATGAGAGAAAGAAAGAAGAAGAGAAAAGTGGAGAAAGAAGAGAGAAAATAAAGATTGATGATGGATTGTTGCTGCTACACAAAGAAATCTGAGATTTCAACCCTAAGGAAAGTTTTCTACTTGCTAATATGTGATTTAAGATGATTAATTTGTATGATAGTTATGTATATGCATTTGGGGATCAAAAATGGAAATTATGGTATTTAAACCTAGATTGTGGTTTTGATGATAAAATTGTGGATTATATTGGTTATTAATCATGTAGGATAAATTGTGGGTAGATAAATATTGTTAGTTATGTTAATAATGGAAGAGATTTGACGTTTGGGAAAAATTAGGGTTCATAACCCTTAAAACAAAACTAGGCAAATCTGCAGAATCGAATCGATTCGGCCAGGCCAAATCGATTTGCCTTGAGACAGTTTCCAAGTCTGGGTCGACCGAATCGATTCGGATGGTCCGAATCGATTCGGCAATTATGCCGAAGTCAAGCTTTCCTGACCGAATCGATTCGGATGGTTCGAATCAATTCTCTTTTCTCAACCCAAATCGATTCGTCTAGGCCGAATCGATTCGAAAGCCATGCACTTTTGAGTGATTTTCCTAGTTTAGTTCCAAATCTTTTTCTTTAAGTTTAGGACCTAAGAACCTTCGTAAATGAAGTTAACTAGGAGTCCTAGAGTCCTAGATGAGTTAGTTATTTGTCCTACACTAGATATGGGTTATGTGGGGGTTTTTCAGGGATATGCCAATTGATGTTAGGGCATTCTTTCTTCTAGTTGACTATTATTAAACTAGGAGTCGTATTGTTATGTTCGGGAGATTATAGATGCTCCATTGAGCTATGTTAGTCTTGATGGTTTATAATAACACCACAAACGAATCTTGGGAGAATAAGTTGAAAGTTTATTTATTCATCGAGGTTACAATGATGAGATATATTAGGTATGGCTCTGGAGAAAATGTAATGCAGTTTACAAAAATGTAAACGATTATGGTTTCCTATAAATGGAACATACCTATGAAAAATGGAAATGAAAATACAATGCAAATGGTAATGATTTTGGTAAATGATAATTTACTAAATTATGAATATGGTAAATGATTTTTTTTTATATGAAACACACCCTCTCTAAATTCCATCATAAGGGAAGTTCGCGCGTGAGGTGAAACCCTCTGGCTAATGAATGCAGGGTGGATATAGTCCTAAGCCATGTGAGCGTTTGTTGTATATTTTATGCGATGGGTAGGTAATTACGGGTGTGGTTATGACTACCCCGCAGGCACATGGCCGCTTCCCGATGTTTTGCGTTATAGGAGCCCAGGTTGTCTTGTATAGATTGGCCCTGGAAGATGATGGTTATTTAGGGGCGCGTACAGTGGGAAACCCAGACGGGCGGTCTTAGAATCGTTATATGTATATAAATATACCTATTCATTATCAAGTGGGACTTGATGGATTATATGCCATAAAGACCATAATATAGTGCCACAAAGAGCACATATAAATGCCACAAAGAGCATTTGGAAATGATTATTTTCCTGATAAGGAAAGGATTTTTCACAAAAAGTAAAATTGAGATAAAAATGCCACAAAGAGCATAAGATTGTGATTATATATATATACTTCCTGTTAAGGAAAATATATATGAGATAATTGGTGCACATGCTGAAGTTAGATTAATGTTACATCATTTCATTTTCCTGTTTAGCTTATGTTTTAATTTGTGTAGGTGGATTTTTATTTCTTTTTCATCATGATTATCATTCATAACTATCATACTCTTTTATTCATCTGGTAATCATATAGAACCGGGCCCTGACCTGTTCATTTTTCTTGTGGTGCTTGCATCTTATATCCACTCAGGTACTCCGCCGCAAGGATGCCTATTCTGACTTTCCTATCCCGGTGGTTTTTGACGAGCCGTGATGCTTTGCGGGTATTACGGGTTATATTGTGTAACACCCCGCTTAAAATAATAACGGGTGGCCAGCCCTATACTATATTAAATCAGGAATTTCAGATGGTCCAGTCTCAACATCAACTGTCGGTACAATATAATATAGGACTAACTACCCGATATCATATAAGCGAGATGTTATAATAAATTAAAAACTTGCAACAAACAACAACCCAACCCTATAAAACTTCTAATAAATAAGAGGGAGATGCAAGAAAGAACTATAATGAACGAAAGGCAAGAATAAAATGATATAAATAACTACAACAGAATGTGATACAAAAGTAGGCCCGAATAAGCTGTCGGGTCACAGCAAATACAACAACTGGAATGGAATAAATATAAACATGTATATGAATATCCCATGGGTACAAACCCGGTATACAACATGAATCCTACCTAGAATTTTAACGAAGTAGGAGGCGGCTACCTGAAACATCCCGCAACAGCCCGCACCTGTCACGGCTCCCAAGACTCTGGATAGAAAGTCATCCGGTATCCATGCGGTAGGATACCTGTAGTAATATATATATACAAGGAGGAGAGAAAAGGTAAACGGGTCAGAGCCCCGAATGTGTAAAATATTTAGCAAGTGTTTTAACCGTGCATAATAAATACCGGTGTACTTAATTTCATAATAAAGTGAGACCGTACTCTCGCGAAACCCTATCTCACCTCTCAACTAAAGGCGCGCACCTATTCGCATCCTCAAGTTTTAGTTAAATTACCCCCATAGTTAAGGACAACCTAACTTATCGTAGGCCTAGCCTATACTCACGAGAGCTACTTACCCGTCACAATCTAAGGATCCACCCCTTTCTAAACCCACTAGATTATGATTATAACTATTATGCCCTAATAGGCTTAATGAATTCCATTTATAATATCATGAGTTATAATATCATAATTCTTAAGACCTTACCCCTATGTACATATATATATATCTATAATATACATATATATATATATATATATACATATATAGGCTAAAGTATAAGAATTTATATACTTAATATCATGCACATGGAATATTGGCAAAACTTCTCTCAAATCTCAAAATTGTACAACGTTTCGTGCGTGGGGAGTCTCGCAAAGCGAAATCCAAACAAGGAACCGCCCCGTTACACTACTCCTGACAAGGTCAAGACCAGAGATCCGAGATGCCATATATGGAATTACTTCTCTCAATTCTCGACATGGCACTGCGTTTCGTGCGTGAGGTGTTTCGCAAAGCGAAATCCAAACAAGGAACCACCTCGTTACACTACTCCTGGGCAATGTCGATCCTAGAGATCCATAATCCTCAACATATAAGTTAATAGTACCATTACTACTAAACTCTAAGAACTACAAAAGAAGGAAAGAAAGAAAAAGAAAACAAATGAAATAAAATAAAAGAATATCCAATATTCTCCTTGGTGTGATGTAACCGAAGTATTCCTCAAGTACGATACATCAACCCCCAATAAATCTGGTACACCATAATCATCCAAGATGTACCCTAGAAGTAACATATCCTTTTATCTAGGATATATAAATATATATATATATATATATATATATATATATATAGGTATTTATTTCTAACCGTACACATATATACCATCATCAATCCAATAGCCAAGTGTACATACTACATATGATATACAAGGCCATGCACATAATATACCCGGCTATATATATCGCCGATAAACTGCATCAGTGCTATCATCTTCCCAGTGCCCGGCTCACGTAGCAATACTGGGGCCACCATGGTGGGACTAAACGACACCCATCTCGTGGTAAACACACGCACACGACGTCCCGGGAAGCGGTCATAGTTCCAACCGGCAATGAGACGAAACATACCCACCACGTCTCATCCCAAAAATATATATCTATATGTATAATAATCACAAGGGACGACTATGACCTGGGGAATATCCACACTCTGCACTATATGCAAGGATGCTCACCCTCTACGCGCGCAGCTTCCCAATGATAGCATGAGCGGGGTATGCTTAACCAAATAAGTATATATATCATTCACATGCACAATATATATACATCCATATGATCCAATCATATGATCAAATAATAAACCATCATATACGGTTTAAATATCCATACCATGTATATTCATAACATAAATATATCCATACAATTATATACATACGGATATATATCAACACATATTCACATATCCTTATATCTATATATGATAAACTAATTCTCATTCATATATATAAGATATACAAACTCGGCTGTAAATATACATAAACCTCAATATACCAGCCGTCACCACAATTTCCATTAAATATACCTCGATATGGAATACAATCCCTCACTTGAAACATATTCAATCATTTTCCTATGATGAATAGTCTCCCATAACCATATGTATATACCTATACTTATATATGTTCAACATTAGGGTTATCACCCAAGAGTTTGTGTAGGAATCCGTCACTACACCTTTTATCCATATCCAAAAGTACATAATTACCTTTGGTACTATTTGACCATAGGCTCACACATGACTTAATAGTCTAAAACCTCAATTTATTCCAACCTTATTCAAGTATTGGAAATCTCGGTAATTAAATCCCCATAATTACGAGTAACTATCCTAACTAGAATTTATGCTACCGCTATTTCTAGTCGATAGTACGATCCCAAAGCGTTCTCAATGACACCTATGGTTCGAATCAACCTCGGTATCCCTTACTCCTATTGAGTTATCGATTTTTCCTTAGACTAAACATTTCTATCTAAGGATATGAGACCCCTCACTCTCTAAGAGTTCTCAACCTCAAACATATATTCATATATATATATACCTTTATCTATAATTGGTAATCCCAACCTCAAAGAGGATTTCCCAATATCCATATGTAACTCCAAAGCGTGCATGGGTACCTTTCACCCAAGTTACCCTAAGGAGTCCCTTAAATCCTAATATGTGAGAAACTCCTTAAATGTCTCCAAGAACATATCTCTGACCTCATAAGAGAAGACCCCCAATTCAATAACCCAACCAAAAAGGGGTTTGAAATCACCATGAAGAAAATACCTCAAAATGCCCTGTTTCCGAATCGATTCGGCCCTATTCCGAATCGATTCGGCCTAGCGAATCGATTCGGCCTCCAAGGCGAATCGATTCGGGCCCAAAGACCTGGGCTTCTGCAATAGGCCGAATCGATTCGGCTTGGGTCCGAATCGATTCGGTCAATGCAGACCTGCCAATTTCCCTACACCGAATCGATTCGCTTAAGGGGGCGAATCGATTCGGACCTGCAAATTTTGAAGGGTTCATCTGCTTCTTCAAAACCCACGAATTCTAAACCCTAAATTTCCATTTCTAACCCTTAAACCTTCATCAAAACATGATTCTAAGCCAATAAATCAACCCAAAGTTGATCCCAACCATTTCTATGCCATAAATCTAAATTTAAACATTGATTTCAAGATTAAACCCAAAAATCTAGGTTTTGATATTTATACCCAAAATCCATTTCTTTACCCCACAAATTATGAAATGAAATACACAAATAGCTATTTAGCAAGATTAAACACTTGCCTCAGATTTGTAGAGGTTGGATCATCCTTGATGTCGCGGTTGGGCCGGAAATCCCAAGCTTTTTCTTCCTCTCTCTCTCTTCTTTTCCTTCTTCTTTCCTCTTTCTCTCTTTATCTAATTGAGAAAGGCTTGATCCGTAAGCCTTAAATCCTTTAAAACAATATACCCAAATTTAAGTGTTAATACATAATTTAAATGACTCGTTTACTCCAATTCGAGCCAACTGACTTAAAAATAAACCGGAACCGAAATAAAACTCAATGACAGTCATTTTGACTATCTCGACCCTTCCGGGATCGATGGTACACTCAGAATCATCATCCAAAATACTTTAAAATATTCTCTATTTTTGGGCCTCAATTCCCAAAATTGAAATTCTCCAATTTAATTAAATTTTATTTTCCCAAAAATTTAAATTTCTCAGTCTCAAAGTCTTGGGGTGTTACATATTGTATAGCCCCTTTCATTTTTGCACCCTAGTTAATATCAAGTCTTTTATTCGGGCGTGAGGCCCAAGTCTTTGTAATTATTTAATGTAATGTATTATATAAATTTATGGGATTTGTTTAATACTGTTGTATGTATCTGTGGACCGATAACACATTTGGTCCTCTTATTGGATACTCATTGTTATTGTAGTTTATATACATCCTTGGGGTTTCCCCCTATCTTTTCAGTATTGGGTTGTTTAAATTCTTTTTTTATCTTTAAAACACATTTTTTGGCAAACCATTTTGTGAAATATTGGGTGGTTATCCCGGATTCTCTATATTTTATTGTGATGCTGAGAATGATTCCATCCATAACTCCTGTTATATTGGAGTATTGGGCTGGCCACCCCTTATTTTGGTGTGCGGGTTTTCACAGATGGTATCAGAGCATCAGGTTCTAGAGTCCTTAGGAATCTGTGTGGACGCGATACATTTTCAGTGTTACTTTTGATTTGGCATAGAGCCTTAAGATTAAGATCGTTGATTTCTCTTGTGAGATTTCATTCTTCTGCCATGAGGTAGAACCCATAGAATCTTTTGCACATTCGTGTGAGATTCGTAGGTCGATTGAAGAAGGACGCCAGGGGAAGGTCATTGTGAAGGCGTCATGAGATAGAATTACTAAGAATTGTATGTTATGGTCAGAGATGAGGACCGCTTTGGAGCTCGCTTCCTTTTCGAAGCATTTCCTTATCTTGCTACTGCGACTACCAATTACAGTGAATGTAGTTTTCCCAGTACCGCTAAAAGTAGAGAGTGGTACTAAGCTTAGGACTCCAAGCGATGTTAAAATTAAAATGGACTGTAATGCCTGACAAGGGCCACATGTTGAAGTAAAATGGAAGAGATGCATCCTTAATTGGTGGATGCACAAGGTCCAGGAGTTTAGCCTAAAGGAGGGGTATAGAAGTGCCCAGATGATAAGGATGGAGGAAAATCCTTCACCCGTAGGAGTAGTGTTAAAATGGTGGGAACGTAGTCACCATATTTATGGGTACAGGAAGTTTTGCCCATGGAGAACCCCGGTGGACACTATCAATAATGAGTTTCTCTGGGATAATTGGACTGAGGAGAAGTTGGATTCTCGAATGTTCACACGAGGTTCGGTTAGAGGCCGACAGTGAATAAGGAGTTATACGGTTAGCAAGGCCAGTAGCGTGCTCTCTTTTGTTGGGGAGTTGATGGAAGTAATATTGGTTCGGATAAGACTCGAGTACGGTGTCTGAGAACCATTAGTATTGCCTGGAGTGATTTAGCCAGCATGTTGGTGGGAATTCCACCTTAGTAGTGAGTGGTGCGTCCCCCATAAAGTGATAGAGTAGTATTGTGTCGACTATTGATTCGGGTGTGTATATTGAACTCGTAGTAGTATTGACGCTATTATGGAAGGGTAATTATATGACTTTCGTGGTAGGGAAGTTTTATGTTTTCCTCACTCGTTATGAAGAGAGTGATGATATTTTAAATTTATACGTGTCATATGTTCTACTTGCATTATATGTACCTAGTTTGAGTGTTTTCCTGTTTGTTTGCATTGTATGTGGTTGCTATGACTTATCTCCACGACCAACAAGGTTAAGTAGTAATGCATAGGAGGGGTTCCTTGTTTGGATTCCGTTTTTGCGGGATGCTCCATGCGTGAACCTTAACGACGTTGGGAGTGGAGAGATGTTATTTTTCCTTTCTCTTAATTTATGTATAATATGCGGGTAGAGATATTTTGGAATTATTTGGGGTGATATCAAGCAAATAGATTGCGAGGCTATCCTACTTCTAGTTTTAGGATGGAATTACTTGTCCTATAATTTCTCTCCTGGATACAGGTTGAGGTATTATTGGGGTGGTTTGAAGTAAGTAGGATTTTCATTTCTTGTTGTGTTATTTTGCTTAAGTGTCTGATTGTTCGTTTGCCTTGTGTGTGTTTGATATGCCTTATCTCCACGATCAACGAGTTAAGTAGGCATGTGTCGGAGGGGTCCTTGTTTGGATTTCGCTTTGCGAGACACTTCGCCGCATGAACACTTAACGATGTTGTGAATGGAGAGACGCTATTCTTTTCTCTTTCTTTTCTTTTATTTTTGTTGTTAGAGGTGGGGTTGGAAGGTTTAGCCGAGAATTGCGTAGTTGAGTGATTAAGGGCTACTAAAGTGAGAGATAGAATCACTACATATAGTTCTCTCCTCTGATCGATGTGAGGGAGACTGAGTTATGAAGTCGAATTGAGACTTCTATATTATGCATTGATGAGAAGGCCATGGTTGTATGATGGGATATATAAATTGTAAGACTTTACAGAAAATAAATCTCTGGGTGGTTGAAATTCTTAATTATGTAATGGTAAGACATAGAAGTAAAATCTTGTTAGTAGGGTTGTAAATTAGAATTTTTATTGGTCCCGATCATGTGTCTTAGACTGTCATATCTTGATGACCGACGAAGCGAGGTAGTAGTGTAACGGGGGGGTTTCTTGTTTGGATTTCACTTCGGCGAGACGTCCCACGCATGAAACCGAGCGAATGTCGGAAGTTGAGAAAGGTCTTCGGCACTAGGGATATACTTAGTATAATACGTTTATGACTTAGATAGGATATGTATATATATCGATCTTAGATTTATTAGGGTGCAAGGCTTTTAGGGCATGTGACGTTGACTTAGGAAGGCAGTAGGGAGTTGACCATGGTTAGGTTGTGGGATTAGGTCCCCCTGAACAAGAGGTACGGAATCTCAAGTGATTTGGTGGGTTATGCCGAAGGAGATGAGGCCTTTTTTAGATAGAGTGTTACGTTGGTAACTTAACTCACGGGGAGTTACAAGGATGAGATGACCTTTACTCCCGAGTCTGTGCTGTTAAGCTCGAGGGCGGATTTAATGAATAAGTCTCTGCCAGGAATGGGGAGTAATAATATTGGAGCATGGACCCATTGTTTATGCATCTCACAAGCTTAAGATTTTGTGGGAAGTATTATTACACGCTTGATTTAAAATTCATTGCGGTGGTGATCGCCTTAAAGAAAGGAGGCACTACTTCCTGGGCAGGAAATTTAGTCTTTCTCGCGAGCAACAAGTTATTGCAATATGTTGTGGGAGGAATCGAGATGGTGTATGAAGTCATGAAGGACTATCGATTGGAAAATTCCTTTCGCTAAGGGAATGCGACTGGGGTAGTAGATGCGTCGAGTAGGAAAACCCGTCGGAGCTATTAGGGAAAGCATGGAAAGCCAAGTAGAACGGGTATAACTCGAAAGACTGCGTAGCAATAACATTTATGTCTGTGATTGACCATTTCACCTACTCGTGTGAAAAAGAGTAGTGGTGGAATGAAGAAGGGTATATTCATAGATAATTTCTTTGAATTTCCGGCATCGAGCTGGTCATGATCCTATTCGAGAAATTGTTGATCGTTCGACCAAATCGTTGCTTTCCGGCCTTATGGGTGGACTATATTTAGAAGAGTACACTCCGATCTATATAGAGGTATGGTAGAACTGTATAAATCGCTTACCACTGGTGGTGAACCGAGACTAGATATTCGTGTCAAAGGCATGGTAAAGTTTCCATGAAGAAATGGGAATCGTATGAAAATGTCGTATATTTTACCACCCTAAAGTGGACAGATAAATGAAGGAAGTTGACTTAATGCCAAAAGTCATACCTAAAATGTGCGCCTTAGAATAAAGGGATGATGGGAGTATTCGTTTGTATGGATGGAAATACCCGTACAATAATTCAGATCATTTCCTAAGGCATGGCACCGTGACTGGCCTGGTGTAACCGGTTGAATAATTCGCATACTCGTTGGATGGAAACAACGGGTAATAAGTTCCTTGGACTAGGAGTAGTCTCGGGATATTTCTTTAAGGATTAAGCTTTTTGAGCCATAGGTTTTGAGGAGATACGCCTATGCGAAGAAAAGTTAAGTAGTGTTGGGGTTAAGCCTGTAGCGTTGGTGTAGGTATTCCCAAGGAGGGATGTAATGTGATTTCGGAAGTAAGGCAATTTATGCCGAGTTATGTGGGAATCTTCTTCCACTAAAGACAGGTAGGATTGATGGTTCGTGATGAGTGATTGGGTCCTATATTAGAGCACAAATAATGTAGACTAAGTTTGATAGTGACGACCTTAGTCCGAGTCCATTTGGGACGTCGCAATAACGAGGGGTATATAAGGGTGTTAGAATGATAGTTTAGAATAATATACCCTTCATAGGAGTAGGGTGCGCCCGAATTTTGAGGGCAAAATTCCCTCATAAGGGGGGGAGTATGTAACAACCCTCGCTTTTAGGAGGCTAATTTTATATTAATTTACAGCATAAGGTAATTATATAAAATGTTGGAACTAGAGTAAATATTAATTAAATGAGTTGAAGGTTAATATTTACTGGGTTATTGCATATTTACTGCATGTGAAAGTAAATATCATTCGGTTGTATGTTTTATAGTGTCATGTGTTTTAAAGGACATTATGGTTTAAATGAAAGTGGAACTTGAAATATTTTATAAAATTTTTGGATGCCAGTTTAGAGGGTGTATTTAGTCCCGGAATGTCCGAGATAGTCAAAATTAGTGCCATATTGTATTTTTGTATTTCGGGGACTTTTACCTGGTTTTAGCTTAAACGCGTATTTGGGAGTCATTTTAATGTGGTATTAACCACTTAAGTTGGGAACCTTAGACTTAAGCCCCGATTTTAGTCTTCTAAATTACCTATTTTATGTCTTAAACATAGAGAGATAAGGAGAGAAAGAAAGAAGAAGAGAAAAGTGGAGAAAGAAGAGAGAAAATAAAGATTGAAGATGGATTGTTGCTGCTACAGAAAGAAATCTGAGATTTCAACCCTAAGGCAAGTTTTCTACTTGATAATATGTGATTTAAGATGATTAATTTGTATGATAGTCATGTATATGCATTTGGGGATCAAAAATGGAAATTATTCTATTTAAACCTAGATTGTGGTTTTGATGATAAAATTGTGGATTATATTGGTTATTAATCATGTAGGATAAATTGTGGGTAGATAAATATTGTTAGTTGTGTTAAAAATGGAAGAGATTTAAGGTTTGGGAAAAATTAGGGTTCATAACCCTTAAAACAAAACTAGGAAAATCTGCAGAACCGAATCGATTCGGCCAGGCCGAATCGATTAGCCTTGAGACAGTTTCCAGGTATGGGTCGACCGAATCGATTCGGATGGTCCGAATCGATTCGTCAATTATGCAGAAGTCAAGCTTTCCTGACCGAATCGATTCGTATGGTCCGAATCAATTCGCTTTTCTCAACCCAAATCGATTCGGCTAGGCCAAATCGATTCGAAAGCCCTGCACTTTTGAGTGATTTTCCTAGTTTAGTTCCAACTCTTTTGTAGCATCCCGCCCGCCCGGGGAGAGTGAGCGGAGCGCTAATGCGATAAAATAAATCCAAATCCACAAGTAATAAGGTATAGAGCATCTAAATAAACCTACTATAATATAAATCCACTAATCTCAATCTCTTCAATTACAACAAGTCTCTCGAATTAATACAATATCTAACTCGAAAAATAAATACAAATCTTCAATGCTCTATACATCAAAATATTACAATTCTTCCAACTTGTATTAAAAATTCTCCCTAATATGATCCACGCTAAAAATCATTCCAATTGAGCCATAGCGTCCCAAATCCACGCTAACCTACCAACTAAAAGAAAATATGGGGAAGTACACAATACGACAGGAAAGATGCTCCACAAATATATTAGCGATGAATAATGTGTAACAACACGAATACGAATATTCAAATAAAATGAAAAACTCAATAGCATTTTATCAATAAATTTCTCAACAACACGTCAATGGGTTACCAGGCCTCACCCCATCCGTATATGCTTTATCAAGTCATAGCTCTTGGAAGCAGGAATTTTAGCGGGTGCCCAACATCCGTGCCATATTAAAATATCATGACAACTTTTTCAACAACAACATGACTAATACCACATGAATCAAAATAATTCAACAATTATTTTTCTAGATTTCAATGAATTTAACAATTCAAATATGAGTTCAATACTCGCAAGAATTCAAACGGAATAACATTCGCGAGATTAAGGAGCATATTGTGTAAAACCCCATACCTCAAAATCATCGCATGAATCGTCACATAAAATCATCCTCAAAATATGATCGCACCATCATGTTCCTCTCGCGAAAATAATCAATCATGTTCTTGCCCAAACACAAGATAACCCCAAATAGTCCTATTTTAAAAACTCAGAAAAATCAGATCCAAAAATAATTCGAATCGCCAATCCGACTTCAGATTTGGATTGTACATGAAAAATTGAGTCAGGTATGTGTTTTGAGTTTTTCTAAAATCTCATTCGAATGCACTCAAAAAGAAGATCTAAACATTCCAAATTGGCTCTCTCATTCCACTCGTTTTTGCCTCTTTTGATTTCATGTTTGGCCTCTCTTTTTCGTCTCCCTTTCCTTATAATCACCCATAATATTACTTATATAGTCCCTCTCTCAAACCCTAGCTTAGAGCCTAAGCTAATGCATATTACTACATTGCCCTTTAGTTCAAAATTGTCAACTTTACATATTTAAACCATTAAAAAATGTCCAAAAGCCAATTAAATTTGAATTTAAATATTCAATTCATTTCAAATAAAAATAAATATAATATCAATATCCCAATTAATATAATAATAATATTATTAAAATTATATACCGTATTCATAAATAAATCCCTCAAAATTATGGGATATTACATACTTCCCCCCTTGAAAAGGAATTTCGTCCACGAAATTCGATGAAACCTAACACTCGAAATAAATTGCTACTCGATTCTATATCCCAAAAATCACACACTAAATCCTCAAATTAATTCTAAACATCCTCACCACGACACCTAACACGTCCTCAAAAATTTTCTATCTCCAAAGAAAACATATTTTACCCACATGCTAGACCCAATACCCAAGATACCTAAGCTCTGATACCATTTGTAACACCCCGCCCGCCCGGGGAGAGCGAGCAGAGTGCTAATGCGATAAAATAAATCCAAATCCACAAGTAATAAGGTATAGAGCATCTAAATAAACCCACAATAATATAAATCCACTAATCTCAATCTCTTCAATTACAACAAGTCTCTCGAATTAATACAATATCTAACTCGAAAAATAAATACAAATCTTCAATGCTCTATAAATCAAAATAATACAATTCTTCCAACTTGTATTAAAAATTCTCCCTAATATGATCCACGCTAAAAATCATTCCAATTGATCCATAGCGTCCCAAATCCACGCTAACCTACCAACTAAAAGAAAATATGGGGAAGTACACAATACGACAGGAAAGATGCTCAACAAATATATTAGCGATGAATAATGTGTAACAACACGAATATGAATATTCAAATCAAATGAAAATATCAATAGCATTTTATCAATAAATTTCTCAACAACACGTCAATGGGTTACCAGGCCTCACCCCATCCGTATATGCTTTATCAAGTCATAGCTCTTGGAAGCAGGAATTTTAGCGGGTGCCCAACATCCGTGCCATATTAAAATATCATGACAACGTTCTCAACAACAACATGAATAATACCACATGAATCAAAATAATTCAACAATTATTTTTCTAGATTTCAATGAATTTAACAATTCAAATATGAGTTCAATAATCGCAAGAATTCAAACGGAATAACACTCGCGAGATTAAGGAGCATATTGTGTAAAACCCCATAACTCAAAATCATCGCATGAATCGTCACATAAAATCATCCTCAAAATATGATCGCTCCATCACGTTCCTCTCGCGAAAATAATCAATCATGTTCTTGCCCAAACACAAGATAACCCCAAATAGTCCTATTTTAAAAACTCAGAAAAATCAGATCCAAAAATAATTCGAATCGCCAATCCGACTTCAGATTTGGATTGTACATGAAAAATTGAGTCAGGGGTGTGTTTTGAGTTTTTCCAAATTCTCATTCGAATGCACTCAAAAAGAAGATCTAAACATTCCAAATTGGCTCTCTCATTCCACTCGTTTTTGCCTCTTTTGATTTCATTTTTGGCCTCTCTTTTTCGTCTCTCTTTCCTTATAATCACCCATAATATTACTTATATAGTCCCTCTCTCAAACCCTAGCTTAGAGACTAAGCTAATGCATATTACTACATTGCCCTTTAGTTCAAAATTGTCAACTTTACATATTTAAACCATTAAAAAATGTCCAAAAGCCAATTAAATTTGAATTTAAATATTCAATTCATTTCAAATAAAAATAAATATAATATCAATATCCCAACTAATATAATAATAATATTATTAAAATTATATACCGTATTCATAAATAAAGCCGTCAAAATTACGGGATATTACATCTTTTTGTTTAAGTTTAGGACCTAAGAACCTTCTTAAATGAAGTCAACTAGGAGTCCTAGATGAGTTAGTTATTTACCCTACACTAGAGATGGGTTATGTGGGGGGGTTTTGGGGGATATGCCAATTGATGTTAGAGCATTCTTTCTTCTAGTTGACTATTATTAAACTAGGAGTCGTATTGTTATGTTCGGGAGATTATAGATGCTCCTTTGAGCTATGTTAGTCTTGATGGTTTATAATAACACCACAAACGAATCTTGGGAGAATAAGTTGGAAGTTTATTTATTCATCGAGGTTATAATGATGAGATATATTAGGTATGGCTCCGGAGAAAATGTAATGCAGTTTACAAAAATGTAAATGATTATGGTTTCCTATAAATGGAACATACCTATGAAAAATGGAAATGAAAATGAAATGCAAATGGTAATGATTTTGGTAAATGATAATTTACTAAATTATGAATATGGTAAATGATTTTTTTTATATGAAACACACCCTCTCTAAATGCCATCATAAGGGAAGTTCGCGCGTGAGGTGAAGCCCCCTGGCTAATGAATACAGGGTGGATATAGTCCTAGGCCATGTGAGCGTTTGTTGTATATTTTCTGCGATGGGTAGGTAATTCTGGGTGTGGTTATAACTACCCCGCAGCCACATGGTCGCTTCCCGATGTTTTGCGTTATAGGTGCCCAGGTTGTCTTGTATAGATAGGCCCTGGAAGATGATGGTTATTTAGGGGCGCGCACAGTGGGGAAACCCGGACGGGCGGTCTTAGAATCGTTATATGTATATAAATATAACTATTCATTATCAAGTGGGACTTGATGGATTATATGCCATAAAGAGCATAATGTAGTGCCACAAAGAGCACATATAAATCCCACAAAGAGAATTTGGAAATGATTATTTTCCTGATAAGGAAAGGATTTTTCACAGAAAGTAAAATTGAGATAAAAATGCCATAAAGAGCATAAAATTGTGATTATATATATATATATATATATATATATATATATATATATATATACATCCTGTTAAGTAAAAGATATATGAGATACTTGGTGCACATGTTGAAGTTAGATTAATGTTACTCATTTCAATTTCCTGTTTAGCTTGTGTTTTAATTTGTGTAGGTGGATTCTTATTTCTCTTTCATCATGATTATCATTCATAACTGTCATACTCTTTTATTCATCTGGTAATCATATAGAACAGGGCCCTGACCCGTTCATATTTCTTGTGGTGCTTGCATCTTATATTCCTCAGGTACTCCGCCGCAAGGATGCATGTTCTGACTTTCCTATCCCGGTGGTTTTTGACGAGCCGTGATGCTTTGCGGGTATTACGGGTTATATTGTATAGCCCCTTTCATTTTTGTACCCTAGTTAAGATCAAGTCTTTTATTCGGGCGTGAGGCCCAAGTCTTTGTAATTGTTTAATGTAATGTATTATAGAAATTCATGGGATTTGTTTAATACTGGTGTATGTATCTGTGGACCGATAACACATTTGGTCCTCTTATTGGATACTCGTTGTTATTGTATTAAATATACATCCTTGGGGTCTCCCCCTATCGTTTCAGTATTGGGTTGTTTAAATTCTTTCTTTATCTTTAAAAGAATTTTTTTGGCAAACCGTTTTCTGAAATATTGGGTGGTTATCCTGGATACTCTATATTTTATTGTAATGCTGGGAAAGATTCCAACCGGTACTCCTGTTATATTGGAGTATTGGGCTGGCCACCCCTTATTTTGGTGAGCGGGTTGTCAAAGTTCGTGCGTGGGGTGTCTCACAAAGCGAAATCCAAAAAAGGAACCCCCTCGATACACTACTACGCGACAAGGTCGATCGTCGGGATCCATTAGACCCTCGATACTCGATTTATTCATATATATATATATATACACATCCGGATTTTTCTCCCGGAATGAGAATTCATTTACTTTATTTCCATTTATCTCAAAACTTTCCATTTCCTTTCTTATATCCAGGAAATGTATTTAAAAGCCAACTCATTATCATGAATTGCATTAACATATCATATAACTTTTTAAAAGCAAGTTTGATTAACATAAAAATGCTTTTCCATTTTATATGCTCCCATTTCCCTTCTTCAATCCAGGAAATACAATTAAAGCCAATTTGTTATCATAAATTGCTTTAATAACAATAATGTCCCACATTATTGAAAACAGTTATATATATATATATATCATATAACGCATTCTAAGACCGCCCGTACGGGTTTCCCCACTCTGCGCGCCTCTGAATGACCATCATCTTCCAGGGCCTATCAATTACGACGCATGGGCACCTACAACGCAAGACGTCGGGAAGCGGCCATATGCCTGCGGGATAGTCATAACCACACTCAAAATTACCTATCCAGCGTAGAAACATACAATAAACGCTCATATGGCCTAGGACTATATCCACCCTGCATTCACTAGCCAGGGGGCTTCACCTCACGCGCGAACTTCCCTTATGATGGCATTTAGAGAGGGTGTGTAACCATAAATTATTAATTATGAAAATCATTTCTTTTCCATTTTGAAAACATTCATATTTTATTTTCAAAATCATTTACATCATATCATATATACTTTAATCACATTGTGTATATATATATATATATATATATATATATATATATATTCCTCCTCGAACATATCTAAATGGCCATATTTTACAAACCATCTAACGATGACCAATAATCCCAAAGATTCTCTCAAAGAATCATAATCATACATTCATATTCGCATGATACTAAACCCAAAGTATTTCCTTACTTTACTCATTAATACGTACCTTAATCGCCTCTAAGGATTTATTGGATATCTCCAATTATACCATTTCTCATTAAGCAAATATATATCTATATACCCAAGTCATCCTAACTATCTCGTAGGATATACTCACTCCACAATCGATTATAATTATGTTTCCTATACGCATAATTATATAAGCCTAAATGCCCACTAACAATATCCTAGGGATTTATCTTTCTCGAACGACCTTAAATTTAGTGGGTTATGAATTTCATTTCCATGAACCCAAGGACTACATCTAGTCCAATTTATCATTTAAAGGTCCCCACCATAATTTAGGAACCGTAAAACATCAAATTCTATAATTATTCTATTTTCCTCAAAAATATAGTTTAAGGGTTATACATTTAAAACCCTCACTCAACCCTCCTAGATTTCCTTAATTAGAGGACCATATAGTCCTAAAAGATACCTTATGTTATCACATAATTAACCTCAAAGCAATATGAATTGGAATCTATCCCATCCAAGTCATCCTAGAAAAATTGCCATCTTTCAGCAGGGGTCGATCGATCAACCCTTGGCCATCGATCGATCGATGGCTTCGATCGATCGAGCCCCCATGATCGATCGATCGATCATGGCGGGCAGCTTCTTCTCCGAGAAGCTGTTTCAGCCATGGAAGCTTCCCCCAAGCTTCCATCTCCTCACCCAACGGCCTACAACTCCAAGCAACAACAAATACACATATAATACGGGTTCTAAACATCCTAGAACCCAAAATCACCAATTAATTTAGGTTAAAACCTAAGTTCCTGAAATTGAAACATTATTAGGGTTTAATTGTTTTAACTCCCGAAAACCCATTTTATCCACGAAAACCCAACCCAAAATCTTTAGGGTTTGTTTATACCAAACTACGATATGAGATTTATGCTCAAAAGTAAATAAAGCAAGTAAACACTTGCCTCGTGGATACAATCCAACGACCTTGAGCTGAATCCTGCGGAGTTTGGCCGGAACCTCCCCTTTTCTCCTCTTTTCTCCTCTCATCTCTCTCTTTTCTCTCTTCTCTTTCTTTCCTTATCTTTTCTCCCTCTTTTTATAGGAAGAAAAGGGTTTTAACCCTTAAAACCCAAAAACGACTCGTTTACTCAATTACGAGCCCTTTTAACTCTAAAATTCCCCAAAACTCAATTTCGACAATCGGACACTCTTTTGCGACTATCTCGGACATTCCGAGACTCACGGCACAGTCGAAATTCCCATCCGAGGTACTTGACAGCAAATCACTATTCTAACCCAATATAACTTAATGTGGGTTTTCTAATTAAAATCTTACCTCTTTTGTCGCTTTACTCCATGGTGACGTATAATTAAAATACTTCGGCCTATTTAATCCTGAAAGAATTTACAACCCCCTCGAAAATCATCAAATCCTCGAAAATTCCAAAAATCACTATTTCGAGAAAGTCCTCAAATCTCCAATTTATATCCAATTATGGATTTTAATTGTCTCCAAAAGGACGGGTTGTTTCATGTAACAACCCTAGCTTTTGAGAACCTATTTTATATTTATTTGATAGGTATAGTGATTAGATATAAAATGCTAGAATGTGGAGTAAGTATTAATTTAAGGAGGAAGAGTTAATATTTACTAAGATATTGAATATTTACCTTATGTGTGGGTGAATATCACCATGATGTGTTTTATTCTGTCATAAGATTTAAAATGACATTTTGGCTTAAAATGAAACCGGAACTTAAAATGAGTTATACAATTTCCAAATGATAATTTGGAGGGCGTAGTTAGTTCCGGAAGGTGCGAGATAGTCAAATTATGTGCCATATTTTATTTTGAGGATTTGGGCACTTTTGACTGGTTTTAGCTTAAATGTGTAGTTGCGTGTTATTTTATCGTGGTATTGATCACTTAAGTTTGTAATTTTAGACAAAGGCACGATTTATGTCTTGAAATCCATTTATTTCTCTTAGGTGCATTTTGTGACCTAGAGAGAAAGAGAGAAGAAGAGAACTTGTGGAGAAAAGAGAGATTAAAGCTTGGAGATTGTTGCTAGCAAGGGAAAATCTGAGATTCCTACACCAAGGCAAGTTTTCTACTTGCTATTATATGATTTAAGTTGAATAATTAGTGTTGATAGTTGTGGTTAGTTATGATTTAAGAAAGTTAAGGTTTTTATTCGATTTATGGGCTTTAAATCTTTGCAGGTTGATTTGTTTGGATATTGGTGTAAATTATGGTTATTTGGTGCATTTATAATCAGTTGATGGTAATAAATGATAAGGGTTTGGGTTGGTTGAAGTTGGGAGAAATTAGGAGTCCAAGACTCCATAACAAAAATTGGCAAAATTCGCAGGATAAATTAGGAGTCCAAGACTCCACAAGCTCAATAGCGAGCGCAAGATGCCCAAGCTCCTACGGGACCTTCTCCGTGGGAGAGAGTTAGGGAATCCTTTCTAAAGGGCGAGCCCCCTGGAATTTAATGGAGGCTCGGATGTCATAAGGGCAAATCAGTGGAAGAAAGATATGCAACGCAATCTACGTATGGTGGAATGTAGTGAGGAGAAGAAGCAAGTCCTTGCTACTTTTAAACTTATTGGGGCCGCATTGCATTGGTGGGAGTCTATGACTACACCAGAACAAAGAGATACCATGACGATCACCGATTTTTGGGTCTTGTTTGGCCAAAAGTACTTTTATCCCGCAGTTCAAAGGGAGATGAGAAGGAGGCTTCAAGATGTTGTGCAAGGAGAGAGATATGTGGCTGAATATGAAGAGGAGTTCATCCGGTTTGAAAGTTTTGTACCGGACGAGGTGACTGCCGAAGAAAGGAAGGCTTCGAAGTTTATGGGCGGTTTGAACTGGAGGATCCAACAACATTTGTTGGGTAACCCGAGATTGCAAACTTTTAGTGAGGTAATGAATGCATCACTACTTCATTGCCAAGAGCATAGATTATTTGTGCAGAATAGCAAGAAAGCTATCGTAGTGGGGCAGGTGGGAAGGCATGGAGGTAGTGGGAGTGGAGGAGGACTTTTTTCCCTCGTCCAAATCTTCGGGTATTAAGCAGAAAGAAAGGGATACCCATTAGGGGGACTTGTCAAAGAGGCAACGTTATAGTGGGTTCAATTTAGGGAGCCATAATAATAGGCACGGTCAGGGTGTCCCGTAACAACAAGCAGGCCGGGGTGGTTAAGGAGGTAGAGGCCATCAGGGTCAAGGTGTTAATCAGTTTAGAAATAACCGGGGTCGAAATGCGGAGAATATGTTGGGTCGGTGTTTCCAATGCGGTGAGGCGGGTCATTATAAGAAGGAGTGTCCTCAGTTAATTAGGGTACAGCTCCCTAGGGCACCACAGCAGCCATATGTCCAGTTTCCCCCACAAGTACCTAACTCGGTTGTTCCTCCACAGCAGGGTTAGTTATAGTATGGGAGAGTTCATCATATTCAGGACGCTATTCTTCCTCCGGCTCTGCCAGCACCGCCAGCCATTGAGGGTAAGTTCCTTATTCGGGGACATATGGGTCACGTTTTATTTGATATGGGTGCGACACATTCATTCATTTCTAGGAGTTTTTCTCAGACCACGGAGTTGATTAAATCTGCTGAGAGTACTTTTACTAGCGTCGAGTCCACTATGGGTGATGGTTCACTCATTTTCCTTGTTTATAAACATATGGGAATTACTCTTGGTAATTTATGCTTTGAGGCCGATTTACTCGTCCTGGACATGGTCGGGTATGATGTGATTTTGGGCATGGATTGGCTTATGAAATATCATGCAACAAGAAAATTGTTACGGGAAGAGTATAGTCTTAGTTGTTCCGGGACAAGAAATGTTCTTGGTAGTTTTGCCTCGTTTAGAGGGAAGTACTATTACTTATCTGTATGGTATTGTAGAGGATACTTCTAGGGATGTAGTTGTTCCCTTGGATTCTATTCTGGTTGTGAGAGATTTTGAGGATGTCTTCTGATAAATATCGGGTTTGCCTCCTAGCCGAGAGATTGAGTTTGTGATCGATTTAGCACCGGGAACGAGGCCTATTGCGAGGGCTCCATATCGAATGGCTCCTATGGAAATGAGGGAGTTGATAGATCAAATCCAACAGTTATTGGAGCAGGGATTTATTAGGTGTAGCACGTTGCCTTGGGGTGCTCCAGTATTATTTATAAAGAAAAGAGACGGTTCTCTCCGGTTATGTGTTGACTACAGAGAGTTGAATAAGGTCATCATCCGGAATAAATACCCTTTGCCTCATATCGATGACTTATTTGATCAACTTTGAGGAGCGTCGTACTTCTCAAAAATTGATTTGATGACGGGGTATCACCAGTTGAGGATACAGGAGGAGGATGTATCCAAGACCACTTTTCTGACAAGATACGGGTCCTATGAATTTTGGTTATGCCCTTTGGACTAACCAATGCCCCCGCCGTATTTATGGATCTCATGAATAGGGTATTTCGGGACTTCCTGGACCAATTTGTTAGTGTATTCATCGATGACATCTTAGTCTATTCTCGAACAGAATCTGATCATGCTATTCATTTGAGGTTGGTCCTACAAAGATTGAGGGATCACCAATTGTATGCTAAGTTCGGGAAGTGTGGCTTTTGGTTACGGGAGGTACAGTTTCTGGGTCATATGGTGACAAACCAGGGTATCTCGGTGGATCCGATCAAGGTGGTTGCGGTGAGGGAGTGGGATCAGCCCACGACACCTAGCGAAGTTCGTAGTTTTCTTAGTTTGGCGGGTTATTACCATCGGTTTATCAAGGGTTTCTCTAAAATCGCTAGCCCTTTGACAAATTTGACCCAGAAGGGGGTGAGATTTGTTTGGGATAACTCTTGTCAGGCTGCATTTAATGAGCTCAAAGATAGGTTGACTTCGGCTCCAATCCTTGCATTGCCAAAACTGGGATTGGAATATCTAGTCTTCATCGATGCATCTCTTCAAGGATTAGGAGGTGTGCTTCAATAAGAGAGGCGGGTTATTGCTTATGCTTCTCGCAAACTGAAGCCCCATGAAAGAAACTATTTGGTGCATGACTTAGAACTTGCCGCGGTTGTATTTGCATTGAAGATATGGAGGCATTATCTCTTAGGGGAGAAGTTCAGTCTTTTCACGGACCATAAATCGCTGCAATATTTATTTTCACAGAAAGATTTGAATATGTGACAATGACGATGGTTGGAGTTCGTGAAAGATTATCAGTTTGATATCCATTATCATTCGGTCAAGGTGAACATTGTGGCGGATGCCTTGAGTAGGAAGCCCGAGGGAGAGTTAGCTGATGTTTAGAAAGCTAAATGGAAAGAACTCAGTCAGGAGGATGTGGTGGTGAGAGCGTTCATGTAGGTAATGACCGTTACCCCTACCATTGTATCAAGGGTTGTAGAAGCCCAAGGAAGGGATAAGGGTTGCCAAGACCATATATGCCAATTACTGTCCGAGGGAGTGAAGTCCTACTCAATTAGTTCTGAGGGTGGACTACGCTTCCATGGGAGACTCATTATTCCGAAGGAGGGGGATTTGAGAGGGGCGGTGATGGCCGAATCTCACGGGTCTAAATTCACGGTACATCCAGGTGGGGACAAGATGTATCAAGACATGCACCGTCAGTATTAGTGGCCAGGCATGAAGCGGGATATTTCTGAGTTTGTATCCCAATGCACTACTTATCAATTAGTTAAGATCGATCATCAGCGATCGACAGGTTTGTTGCAACCGTTATAGATTCCGGTATGGAAATGGGAAAGCATATCGATGGATTTTATTACGGGCTTGCCAAGGTCACAGAGTGGGTGTGATTCTATTTGGGTGTTTGTCGACCGCTTGACTAAGTCGGCACACTTCCTACCCGTGCGGATTGATTTTGACACTGCTCGCTATGCCCGATTATTCATCGAGGAGGTTGTTAGACTCCAGGGGGTGCCTTTAAATATAGTTTCCGATCGAGACAAGATCTTTGTTCCCCACTTTTGGCGAAGTTTCCAAGAGGCGTTGGGGATCGAATTGAAGTTAAGCACTTATTATCATCCTCAAACAGATGGCTAGACTGAAAGAGTAAACCAAATGTTGGAGGATATGCTTCATATGTGTATGTTTGACTTCCAAGGTGGTTGGGAACAATATCTCCCATTGGTTGAGTTTGCTTATAACAACTCGTACCAATTTACAATTGGAATGGCGCCCTATGAAGCTTTGTATGGAAGCCCTTGTAGATCACCCACTTGTCGGTTGGAAGTGGACGATAATAAATTCCTTGGACCTGAGATGATCCAAGATACTTCTTCTAAAATTGAACTCATTCGGAATCGCATTCGAATAGCCCAAGACCTCCAAAAAAGCTCTGCCGATGCGGGTAGAAGACACATGGAGTTGGAGATTGGGGACCAAGTTTTGTTGGATCTTGCGCCACGGGTAGAAGACACATGGAAGAAGGGGAAGCTTGCGCCACGTTTTGTTGGATCTTTTCCAGTTATTGCGAAGGTGGGTCCAGTGGCGTATCAACTTGCCTTACCGGAACCTTTGCAACAAATTCACGATGTATTCCATGTTTCCTCTCTGAAGAAGTATAAGAGGTGCGAAGATGCGCTTTGGCATATCCCTTTTGAGGATATTGACTCGCAACCCGACATTTCATATGTAGAACAATCGATTGCTATTTTAGAGCATGGGGAGCGTAGGTTGAGGTCTCGAGTGTTGCCCTTGGTGCGATTCCAATGGAGTCACCATAACGCCAAGGAATCAACATGGGAACGCGAAGACGATATGCGGGAAAAGTATCCGCATCTCTTTATACAAGGTACGCTTGAATTTTGGGGACAAAATTCCCTCATAAGGGGGGAGTATGTAACAACCCTCGCTTTTGAGAACCTGTTTTATATTTATTTTCTAGGTATAGTGATTATAAAATAAATGTTAGAATGTGGAGTAAGTATTAATTTAAGGAAGAAGAGTTAATATTTACTAAGATATTGCATATTTACCTTATGTGTGGGTGAATATCACCATGATGTGTTTTATTGTGTCATAAGATTTAAAATGACATTTTGGCTTAAAATGAAACCGGAACTTAAAATGAGTTATAAAATTTCCAAATGATAATTTGGAGGGCGTAGTTAGTTCTGGAAGGTGCGAGATAGTCAAATTATGTGCCATATTGTATTTTGAGGTTTCGGGCACTTTTGACTGGTTTTAGCTTAAATATGTAGTTGCGTGTTATTTTATCACATTATTGATCACTTAAGTTGGTAATTTTAGACAAAGGCACGATTTATGTCTTGAAATCCATTTATTTCTCTTAAGTGCATTTTGTGACCTAGAGAGAAAGAGAGAAGAAGAGAACTTGTGGAGAAAAGAGATATTGAAGCTTGGAGATTGTTGCTAGCAAGGGAAAATCTGAGATTCCTACACCAAGGCAAGTTTTCTACTTGCTATTATATGATTTAAATTGAATAATTAGTGTTGATAGCTGTGGTTAGTTATGGTTTAATAATGCTAAGGTTTTTATTGGATTTATGGGCTTTAAATCTTTGGAGGTTGATTTGTTTGGATATTGGTGTAAATTATGGTTGTTTGGTGCATTTATAATCAGTTGATGGTAATAAATGATAAGGGTTTGGGTTGGTTGAAGTTGGGAGAAATTAGGAGTCCAAGACTTCATAGCCAAAATTGGCAAAATTCGCAGGGGCGAATCGATTCGGCCTGGCCTTATGCAGAATGTTGGTTTTCCTAACCGAATCGATTCGGCTAGTCCGAATCGATTTGCTGTCTGACCGAATCGATTCGTCCAGGCCGAATCGATTCGAAAATCCTGCATTTTTCTTTTGTTTTTCCTTTCAAATTTTAACCCTTTTATTTAAGATTAAGACCTAGGAACCTTCTTGTATGAAGTAAACTTAGAGTCCTAGAGTTTTAGTTGAGCTTGGTCGTTACCCTAGAGTTGAATGGGTTCACTTGGGGTTCATTCCATGGGTACAGAAAGTGATGTTTAGGCATTACTTTTCATTTCGCAAATTATTAGGAATGAAGAGTTATAAGCCCATACTTGGAGATTTTAGGGGCCCTATTGTGGTATATAACACCTTGGGACTCGTAAGATTTTGGGGATCATTTGGAGAATAGTTCGGGACCTAAAATGTGACGAATAATAATGAGAAGATTCAAGGATTATGGTTTCAAATAAAATGAAACATATATGTGATTAATGAAAATGATAATGAGATTTAATTGGTAAATGTTAATTTACTTAAACGCACCTCTCTAAATGCTATCATAAGGGAAGCTCACGCATGAGGTGATGTCCCCTGAGTAGTGAACGCAGGGAGACTATAGTCCTCGGCCATATGCGGGATTTTTATATGTTTTCTGCGCTAGTGAGGTAATTCTGGGTGTGGTTATGACTCACTCGCAGGCATATGGCCACTTCCCGACGTGCATTAGGTGCCCAGGTTGTCTTGTATAGATAGGCCCTGGAAGATGATAGTCATTTAGGGGCGCGCCCAGTGAGGAAACTCGGAGGGGCGGTCTTAGAATCGTTATATGTATAAGAATATAACGTTTCTAAATCAAGTGGAACTTGGTATATGTGAATTGCCTTAAGAAAATATGAGGGCAATTATATTCCTGTTAAAGAATTGAAAATGAAAAGATATGAGGAATGATGATGTTTAATTTTATTCTCTTGTATAAGTTAACAATTGTTGGAATCATTTAAATTGCCTTATCATGCTGTGTAATTAGGTTACTAGACTCTCATCTTCATTTATAATTAATTGTCCATATCTATCATGATTCTTGTTCATCTGTTAATCATATATAAACCGGGACCTGACCCGTTCATTTTCCATGTTGTGCATGTTATTTTATCCGCTCAGGTGCTCCTCCGCAAGGGCGCCCGTTGTGATATTCCTATTCAAAATACTTTGGAGGAGCTGTGAGAATTTTTAGATATTACACGATGCTTTGTTAGACGCCTTCATTTTTGAATTCTAGATATGATTGGGTCTTTCATTCAGGCATGTGGCCCAAAATTTTGTAATTGTTTAATGAATGTATTATGTAAATTATTGAACTGAAGTAATATGTTGATATAACTGTTGACCGACAGATTATTCGGTCATCTTATTGTATGGTTGTTTTAGTATTAATATAAGTTCTTTTGGAATTCCACTTTCTCATCAAATTGGGTTGTTTAATTTATTTCCTTAACTTATAATAAAACAAATTTGGCAACCCGTTTTCTGAATTATTGGGTGGTTTTCCCGTATATTATTTTATTGGTATGATGCTGAGAATGATTTCCATCCATGATTCCGTTATATTGAGGTATAGGGTTGGCCACCCCTTATTTCGGATCACGAGTTGTCACATTACAGTTGTGTAGCACTTACTCTCCAAAAAAAAATATCAGTTCCTGTTCATCTTTTCAAAAGTAATCTAAGAGTTGGAATTCTCTAACAAAAGTGAAAATGACATTTAGTCTATTTGAGTTTTGATATTTTTATTTTTATTTACTTTTGAAAGTGGCATGGAACATATCACGGGTTTGAATTTTGTCTTTACTCTACAAATGAGAAATTATTTCATAGTCATGTGTATTTACTCACATTTTGGTTGCTAATTATGTAATTTACTATTTGTGGAAGTTTGAAATTACTCTAGCAGTTGACTAGTTCGTGCGCTAAATTAGTTTGTGATTGGAAATAATAACCATATTCGATTTTTTAATACATGTTAAGCGAGGGGTATTGGTTTAGGCACGATTACGATATGGTTATTTTTTTTTATAGTTTATCCATCAGTTGATTATTTTTATTGTAATTGTGTAGTGGGTAAATGGCATTTTAAATAAGATTAGAACTGAACTTCCCCAAAATTATGGTTGAGATTCATTTGGTTAAAAAAGTAGGATGAAGTAGTTGTGCATTTTTATAATTATATACTCTAATTATTGACAATGCCATATCAATTACAGTTTCATTTCTTGATATTAATATCTTTCAAATTATTAGTACAAAGTTAAATATATATTACTTATTGTTACAAGTTCTAATACAAACACTTGGATAGTTAAAGAATGAATTTTTAATAGTATAGTTTATGCTAACATGTTTTTTTCTTTTCATTCCGAGTATAATGTACTCTGAGCTAAACAATTGTAGTAAGATTTTATGTTAAGCTGTAAAGATTATTACAAAGCTTATTACCTAAGGCTCATTCCTTATGGTCAGTTGCGGTCCCAACTTGCTCAGTTTAAGGTTAAACTAGAGCTGGTGAATGGTGATGGTAGTGAAAGGAAAACTAACCAACAAAGGAGTGATTCTTTGTCTCATAGGGCGTACTTTGGAACATCAATTTCATAACTTCATTCATGAAAAGTAGTAATAGATTTTTGGTTACGTAATGCACTACGCAAGTTGAGGCACGTTCGTGTGTAATTCCACGTATATTTTTTTTAAGATGTTGTACTGTGATTTCTGTTGAATAAGAGAAATATTTCATTCTTATTTGTCTAAAATTTATTTCATTGGTTGGATTTTGGGGGTACAAGTGTAAAGTAGGCAAGACATACGGAATGTGGAGAACGAACCGTTAATAAGGACGAATTATCAATCGTGCCATAGGCACATGGATACCCTAGTCAATAACTATGCAAAATGGTGTTGCCACTAAAAATTCAATGGTTATATAATACCAAAGTTGGTATTTTGATTCTATACAATAAAAAAGTTGGTATTTTGATTTTGTATTTTTTGAGTTTGGAATATTTTGAACTTCCAATTTTCAATTGCAAATTTTTCCAAAAAATTATATCGCATTAGAAATCAGTTCTGAATTTTTGAGTTCTTTATGTGCTTTTTCGAAAAGTATGTTGACCTAAATTTCAGAAAAATATACGATTTTTTTTACCGATTTGTACTATTTTGATGTTTTCTAAATAGATGTCAATTAATAATTTTGAGTTTTTTCGCAACCATTCCGAATTTTTCCTTATTTCTTCAGAATTTCTTATTTTATCCCTGATTTTTTTCACGGATTTGCTGTAATTTTAAAAAACTTATGATTTCTAGAAAAATTAGAATCGAAAAAATTGGAATTTTTATTTTATTATTTTGTTAATGGAAGAGGGATAACACCCCCATTGAGATTTTATTGAAGAGAGAAGGAAGAACCTCTCTCAAGAAAAAAGAGAACTTACAAAAGGAAACAGAAGAAAAAAGAAATAAATATGGTGCTTTATAGTAGCCCCATTACAAAGAAGAGACTATGATTGCTTTCTAATGTATTGGCACCCCAATTTATCTAACCATAAAGCACCTCTAACCAAGGTAGGAAGTTCCAATAAATGATTAAAAATTGCAGTTTAGTGTATGGAAAGGCTGTGATTAGCAAGAGCAACAACAAACAAATTTGATTCCCTGTAGCAATGAGTCAATCTGGAGCAATTTTTCTGCATCATCTCCTTAATATCAGACACAAAATCTATAACTTGCCAAGGGGGATGACAATTCTTATTAATCAAGTTCACCACAAATAAAGAATCGGATTCTTTCTCCAAGTTTTTAATATTGAGGTCCTGACACAGTTGAATTCCCAACCATAAACTTTTAAGCTCCACAAAAGTGTTAGATGCTACTACTTCAGGTTTTGCATAAGCAAAAATTAGATCACCCTTGTCATTTCTAAGAATTACCCCTATATCAATTTGCCCTGGATTTCCTTTGGATGCCCCATTTCTATTTAATTTGAACCAAGGAGAAGAAGGGTTTCTCCCTTTGATTAATTTAATCAAGTGAAGAGAAGTTCTGATTTTTATCTAGAAAACTTCTCGTATGCCATGGTCAAACTTTGCAATCATATTCACAAACTTTCATTCTTTAAAAATCTTAGAAATAAGAGAAATGTATTGATTGGCAATTGCTATATCATCAACCTTCATATTATCAAATAAAGCTTGATTTTGACTTTTCCAGATTTCCAAGCAAACAATAATTGGTATGCACTTACCAAGAAATTTTGAGTAATCTTGAGGACCAGACTTGAGCCACCATATGAGAAGCATTGAGGGAATGTTGGTTAAGTTCAATTCAATGCCCATTAATGGGAAACGAAATTCCAAACAGGAGCAATTTTTGGGCAATGAATGAAAATATGTTCCAGAGATTCGGATTGGGCATGGCATGCATTACATCTAGAGCATAACCTTATTCCAACTTCTTGAATGTTAGGATCTATAGGGAGACAGTTATTTAGGATCTTCCAGAGGTTAATAGAGCATTTATTTGGGATATTAGAATCCCAAATAAAGCTATTTGAAGTTGAAGAGGCAGTATGCATTTTGCAACTGTTGTAGGCAGACTGAAAAGAAAAGGTCCCCGAGTCTTCAATTCTCGAATACCATTTATTATCTTTGCAAACCATTTTATCAAGGCACGTGTCTTTAACTTTCATCACATTCCTCCATGTATGAGATACTCCATAAGACTTCTGGTCACAAATCTTGTATATCTTTAGCATGAATTCGAACCACAAAGATTGCTCATAAGTCATTTTCTAAAATAGTTTCATAAAAGAAACTGTTGATAAGTGATGAAGATTCACCAAACCAAGACCCCCTTCTTTGATGTCTTTACTAAAAAATTCCCAGCTCTTCCGTTGGGTTTTCTAACCCTGGTCATCATTACCTCCTGATCGAGATGGAAACTGAGAGTCCGTGTAAATACGCTAATCGTTTTTATCGTCTTACAACTACAATACAAAAACTTAAACTTTAACTACACTCTTGCGAAGTATAATGGCTAGTCTGGGTATCGAATACTCATGGAACTAGGACGAGTGAACGTGACGACAAAGGTAAGACTATTAACCCTAACTTGACTCTAAAAAGAAATAAAAATATGATTGTGATGGGAAATAACTAATTAAAAAAATGTACACTAAATTAAACTACTGCATTAACTATATGAGCAAAATTAACTAACTAAGAATGACTTAATAAGAATGAAGGGAAAACAGGTTAGGAATACAATCCCCAAACCCTAGTGTGTATGCCAAGTACAAAATTAGTCATAAATTAATTAATTTATCAAACCCGATCTTTAGTACTCCCAAGTATTACACATATGATGGATCTTAGCCCGCACAGTATGCAAGCAAAGGACGAGTAAAGTAGTGTCGTATTAGTTACACGCGTGTTGCACTCTTAAACATCCCGGTTACGTAGGACAAATGAGATAAAAAGTACTGTAACGATTGTGATCACCATACTACACGATCTAATCAATTATTAAATTTATAGAACTAATTTTATACCCATGCAAACCACATCGGGTTGGGTTCATGAATCCCAACCATTAAAAATCTAGCCTAACATGGTAAAATTAGTGATAACTATGTTATCTACGTTGCATGAACTCGTAATTGCCTGGAAATAGAGATTAAACATGAGAAATAATAATAAAAGTGCTGGAAATAAAATTTACGAAGATTGAAGAACAAGAACCTGCAAGAGGAAATCAAAGGTTGAAGAAAAACTCGAAAAGCTCTTGAATTAAAGGTGAAAAATATGTAAATTCTTCTCCTAGATGTTCCTCCTTGATTAGGATCTTTTACATGAATGAAATATAAATAAAAAGAGTCCTAATGACTAAATATATAGGCTAGAGCTCATTTAGAAGAGTCCCAAAACATAAAACTCTTTTGGCTAAAAGATAAGGACAAAATAAAAATCCCATATCTGGCAATTTGTCACACGTAGAAAGCGTGAATAATTTTGTAATGGATCTGGAGCGTGACAAAAGGTGGACTGGTCCCCTATCGGATCGGTCCTCTTCATGAATTTAGACAGTGAGTTTCAAGGCTCCGGACCGGACTAATTCAGTTCTTTTTTTCTTGCGATTTTCTCTCAACTTCGAATGACCATAATTTCTTCACCGTAGCTCAGATTGAGGTACCATTTTTTCCAGTGTTGTTGTAATTGAAAGTTCTACAACTTTCTAGTTGGGCCCACCTCTGTACTATAGTTGTAAAATTACGAAAATTCCATTGAACTCCCTATTTCTTGCTTTCTTTCACTATTTTGCGTTCTCTTTCGCACTAATTTGTATGAAATACTTGTTAAACACGTAAAAGATACACAAAATACGAAATACTTTTGCCAAAAAGGGTTAGTAGCATAAATATGAGATAAATCCAAGCTATTTACAATGCACGGGATCATAAAAATACCGAAATTAAGGGGATAAATGTGAAGAATTTATGCCAAATTAAATATCCCCTAATTTAGAACTTTGCGCATACCGAGCATTGTAAAAGCATAAGAGCATGAGTTAAGCACGCTTAAAAAACTTTATAGGGATAGAATACCACTTTGGCGGGCAAGCGATTGCATTTAGTGAATGCAACAAGCCTATAAACCCCTAGGTTACCCTTGTAGGACGAGTGGTGTCTCGTGAGGGTTTGCAGTGAATATGCCAACAAAATTCGTCATTGACTCAAAGAAAAAATAAAAATACTTAAAAACTGTACAATTTAAACTCCCCAAAAATGGTCACCTTAAAATTATATTCACAAGTCTCAAGTCATAGTGTGTGTGTGAGGAGCCAAAAATCGAACCGCTAACTTCCACCGATTGATCACTATGTTACTTTTCGAAAATTCGTTTTGTTTTCAAAATCTCACGGGATGCACTCATAAACAAATCTCTCGGAATGTGGCTATTTTCTCTCGGTATGCGTGATTTATAAGAGTAATTAATAATGGACATAAGGTCACGTACAAAAATTGAAAGACGGAAATATTTTAGGTGAAAAGGTCTCATCATCGGATTACGGTTATTGGAAAACAGTAAATATCATCTTTTATTCACACCATTTAATCTCTCATATTATCTTTTTGTATCTTAGCTCTTCACGCGATAATTAATTTCGCAATTCGAACTTAGTTAGGACTTTTTCGGGTTAAAGGTGTATTGGGTAAAATGGGAATGGTTGGGAAGGTCGGAATTGGAAAATTCATTTATGATGTCCATTTGTGCTTTTTCCGGGCTATTGCTCATTTTCTCTTCTTTTTCTTCTTCTTTTTCTTTTTCTTGCTATTTTTGTTGAGCACTCTTCTATTTTTTTCTTTCCCCTTTTTAAGCACTTTTCGAACTTTATTTGATGAATATTCGATTTTCACAATTACAGGCTAATTGGTTTTTTTGTGGGTTGTCAAACGAAAGGAAAAAACTTATTCGTCTCAAATTGGGTTGCAAAAAGGTTAATTTTTAACGACTTTTTATGGCTAATCTTTTTATATGTCAAACGAGGGCCTACTTCATTGTCCAAATTGCTAAATACTTTACCATATGCGTTTTGAGATTAATTTAGTTTAGAGATATTTTAGTGAGCATTATTCAAGACAATATCTCACACATATCCCATAACTGATCAAAATAATAAAATAGAGATCATCAACGACTTAATAAAACGCTCAAAAGAACATTGAGTTAATCATAAACTCGGATTGATTAAAAAACTCAAAAAAATCGATAGGCTCGAAATCTCACCCCACACTTATTCGTTAAGTCATCAATTTTCGCTCAATTTCCATGTTTGGTCAACTTTGGCTCTGTGCATTGGACTTTTACAACTTGAGACCAAAGTTTTGTGACATTTTTGAAGCTTTTAAATTCTAATTTTTATTTATTTGAAGAAAAATATTTTTGGCTTTTTCAAACTTTTTTTGGAAATTTTTGAAATTTAAAAAAAAACACTTGGAAAGAACATGTGATCGAATCAATGAAACTAAACAATAAATGGGAAGAATATTCCACACACCCTAACTTAAATTTTGCATTGTCCTCAATGAAAATCAAGAACACAAGACAAAGAGAGGAAAAGAAAGATATTACCCAAATGGAGCGATCCCCGATGAGTACGCGTCTATTGAATCTACAAAACATGTTAGAACCAAGCATAGCAAGAAGAATAGCAAAAACTTTAACTAATGACACTAGACTATAGTAAAAAAGGAAAAGAAAAAGAAAATAAAAACTAATTATGTACGACCTACGATTGTAACTTATAATGACTCATACACTAAAAGTCAAAAAATTTGAGGCTCCACCCAAAATATAATTTGACTTTGAGGGATAATCGGTGTACCCTCATTTTCATGCATTCCTTCCGAAAAATAAGAATTCCATTTAACAATGAAAGGCAAGTGTGAGGTGAAAAAAATGGACCATCGCCAATTAAAATTTTTAGGGGGATAATGAGGGATTTGAGTGAACAGGGGGACAAGTACCATTGGGGTCCAAGAAAAATAAATTCACGTCCCAAAGATTTTTCAAGTAGTATGGGAAGCGGTGCTCACAAACAGAAAGAGTCCATCTTGGAAAACAATTTAAGCAAAGGGTCCTTGTCCTCAAAATCTTCTCCCCCAAAATTTTCAATTGGATCTGGTGGAGTGACACGTTTAAGTGTATGGACCATAAGATGAAGCATCTCAAAATAGCATTCCCATACAAGAATCGGATCAACGTCCTCATGACATTCATCCAGTTCTTGTGATGGATTCAATGGTTTGATAATAATGCGAACACAAGGAGATAAATGATCTTTAACCTCAGTAGATTTTGGAATATTTATAAGAGGTTGAGATTCAAAAGAACTTGGATCACTCTCAATGGTTTCATTCTCAAAAGTGTTGGATGAAGTGCAAGTCTCGACCTTCTCTAAGTTGTCCAAATAATCATTAAACTCCTTGAAAGTTGCTCTAATTTTCAACTCTGTAGCAACAAGGTCATCAAATTGCTTTTTGCTAATAAGCAAGAGTTCTTCCAAAGTAGGCTTCCTTGGTTCTAACACCTCGGATTCCTCATTTGGTTGAAAACATTCTTCATCTTCAAAAGTATTAGACAAAAAATCATCATTGGGTTCAAATAATGCATCTAACTCTTTCTCCCAAAACAATTTTTTCTCGATACTCTTTTTCACGCCTTTTATCTTCAAGCAATTCATTTTGATAAATTTGGATGGCCTTAGCACTAGGCTTATATTTATGAGACTCATATTTAGTGATATTGATCAAATGTTCATAAGTCTTGAGCGCCTCTTCCTCACTATTATCATAACAAATAAAGCCACCAAAACAGTCAAGACATTTCAAATTGGGCAATTCAAAAACGTGACACCCATATTTTTGGATTTTTTTTAAGGTTAAATTCAGGATTAACCAACCTAACCTAAAGTCTACCTATTTCCCCGGCAACAGTGCCATTTTCATCGAGGTGGAAACTGAGCATCCGTGTAAATATGCTAATCGTTGTTATCGGCTTCCAACCACAATACAAAAACCTGGACTTTAACTACACTCTTACGGAGTATAGTGGCTTGTCTGGGTATCAAATCCTCAGGGAACTAGGACGAGTGAACGTGACGACAAAGATAAGACTATTAACCCTAACTTGACTCTAAAAATAAATAAAAAGATGATAGATATGGGAAATAACTAATTAACTAAATGTACACTAAATTAAACTACTGCATTAACTATGTGAGAAAAATTAACTAACTAAGAATGACTTAATAAGAATGAAGGGAATACAGGTTGGGAATACAATCCCCCAAACCCTAGTGTGTATCCTAAGTACAAAACTAGTCATAAATTAATTAATTGATCAAACTCGATATTTAGTACTCCCAAGTATTACACATATGAAGGATCGTAGTTAGCACAGTATGTAAGCCAAGGATGAGTAAAGCAGTGTCGTATTAGCTGCACGCGCTTTGCACTCTTAAGCATCCCAGTTACCTAGGACAAACGAGATCAAAAGTCCCACAATGGTTGTGATCACCATACTACACGATCTAATCAATTATTAAATTTAAAGAACTTATTTTATACCCATGCAAACCACATCGGGTTAGGTCCATGCATCCCAACCCTTAAAAATCTAGCCTAACATGGTAAAATTAGTGAAAACTACGTTATCTACATTGCATGTACTCATAATTGCGTGGAAAGAGATATTAAACATGAGAAATAATAATAAGAGTGCTAGAAATAAAAGTTACGAAGATTGAAGAACAAGAACATGCAAGTGGAAATCAAAGGTTGAAGAAAAACTGGAAAAGCTCTCGAATTAAAGGTGTAAAATATGTAAATTCTTCTCCTAGATGTTCCTCCTTGATTAGAAGCTTTTACAGGAATTAAATATGAATAAAAAGGGTCATAATGACTAAATATATAGGCTAGAGTTCGTTTAGAAGAGTCCCCAAAACATAAAACTCTTTTGGCTAAAAGATAAGGACAAAATAAAAATCCCGTATCTGGAAATTTGTCACACTTAAAAAGCGTGACTAATTTTGTAACGAATATAGAGCGTGACAAAATTCGGACCGGTCCCCTACCGTATCGGTCCTCTTCACGAATATAGACAGTGAGTTTCAAGGTTCCGGACCGGACCAACTGGGTTCTTTTTTTCTTGTGATTTTCTCTCAACTTTGAATGACCATAACTTCTTCACTGTAGCTCGGATTGAGGTGCCGTTTTTTACAGTGTTCTTATAATTGAAAGATATAAAACTTTATAGTTGGTGCAACCTTAGGAATAAGGATGTAATATTATGAAAATCCCCTTGAACTCCCCATTACTTTCTTTCTTTCACTATTTTGCCTTCTCTTTCGCACTAATTTGCATAAAATACCTATAAAATACGTAAGAGATACACAAAATACGAAATACCTACCAAAAAGGGTTAGTAGCACAAATATGAGATAAATCCAAGCTATTTACAATGCACGGGATCATAAAAATACCGAAATTAAGGGGATAAATATGAAGAATTTATGCTTAATCACCTCCCCATAAGTATTTGTTAAAGATTCACTGAGCTTGAGTTATCCCTGCTTTTAGAGTGAACGTGAGGCTATAAGGAAAGAAGGTATAGTGGTGAGGACATGTTTCAGAAGAATAAGCTTGCAACCTGATGAAAGAAACTTAGATTGCCAAACCTAATATCCCAGATCTTAATGTAGAGATAAGACAGTTGTAATATCTGAACTTATTTCTCCCCTTGAACATAGGGCATCCTAGGTATTTTAAAGGCAAAGCTTTATGATTTAGGCCAGCGACTTCAACAACTTTGGGTTTAAAGTGGGGCTTCCATTTCACATCAATGGTGAAGCTCCTCTTATTGACATTTATCTTTTGACCTGACCACCTGCAATAATTAAAAAGGAATTCTTTTATTTTCAAAAGTCATATTTTGTACCTTATACAAAAAAATTATCAAGTCATCTGCAAATGCCAGATGGGATATAAGGGGGCTGCCACTAGGAAGGTAGAAAGTTTTGACTGAACCAGAAGACATCAAGTTATTCAGACTTCGACTAAGAAAATCAGCAACTAGAATAAATAAACTTTGGGAGAGTGGGTCCCCTTATTTTAAACCTTTTCTAGACTTGAAAAATCTTTTTTGTTGACCATTAATTACCACTGAGAACCAATTATTAGATATACTCCTCCATACCAGATCAATCCACCTCCTCCATAGAAAAATGCTCTTAGATCTTGTAATACCCCGTGATTTTTAATGATTTTTACAATGGTTATATTTTAAATTAATGGATTAATTGGATTTTAATTATTAATTAATTCATTATGGGTTTTATCCGAATTGTGGATATCAAAATGTATGATTTTGAATATTACTTAAAGATATTTAGGTGATATATGAATGTGAAGCAATTAATATGGCTGTGTGAATTAAATTCAGTAATTTGGATTTTTAGTCGGACGCGGTATGGGACGCGTCGGGAATAATTTGTTAAATTAAAAAGGAAACTTATTTTCACATCAACCTTATAGTCATTTCGACTGCGTCGTTTCATCCGGAAGGGTTGAAATAGTCAGAAAAGTCTATTTGGATGTTGGTTTTGAGTCTCGGGTCGTTTGGAAATGAAAAGACAACCCAAAAGGGCATTTTGGTAATTTTTACAAGGGGATGAATAGTGATTTCGGGTTTTGTCTTATTATAAATATTTGGAGATTAGTGTAGGTAGGTTCATTTCATCTCTTCTACACAAAATTGAAAAGTCATCTTCTTAGAGAGAGTGAAAGGTTGCTTGGAAAGAAAAAGCTTGCTTGGAAAGGAGGAGAACCAAAGGTCAAAGGTCACCACCACCATCACTACCTATGTTATTCAACTCCAAAGGATCAGATCTTCAGTAAAGGAAACTGTTTCATAATGGCAATTTAAGTTTGTATATTGTCCATGTTAGAATAATTATGAAAAGAGATGATTTTTCATGTTTGGAAGACATAATGGAGTTGTTATATGGAATTCTAGAAACTGAAATGATATAGGAAGTAAACTCATGTTGTAGGATAATAATAATCCACGAAATAATCATATATCTATGGAGGAAACTCTAAAAAACATTGTTGTGTTCTTGAGGATATAAGTTTTATAATTTTCTGGGAAAGAGGAGATAAACATGCTTTTTAATCCAACCCCTTGATGATTCTAGGATGTTTAGAGTATTGGAAATCGGGCATATATGTTGATATATCATGTAGTAATAATTATAAGTCATTTGGGATGTTAATATGAAGGATTGAATGAACAAAAATGGTGAAACCCGTAGTTGCAGAAATGCAGAAAAACCAGGTTGTGACCTGAGGGATCGATCGATCGACCCCATACCTTCGATCGATCGACCTCCCCAGAATTCCTATAGTTGTTTCTTTTAAAGGTTGGTTCTTATCCCAAACCTTTTGTAGATCTTTGGTGATTATTAATTGGATATTATAGGACTTAGAAAAGATCAGTAGACCCTTGATAAGATTTGAATTAATGTGATTGGGATTTAATTGATTAGAATGATGATAATTAAACTGAAAGATATTGCGGTTGCTAGATTCACGTGTTGGATTCTAATTGGTATGCATGAGGATTAAGGATAGGTCCAGTAGGGCAGATTTAATATAAGTGAGGGTAGCCTTAGGGTTACAATTTGAACATCAAGGACTGAGTTTAAGCTCATTATTGATTGTGCAAGGACTAAGTGTAATACAAGCGCTTAGTGGTATGGATCTTGGATAGAGATGGGAGTTTAGAACACATTTGGTTGAAAGAGGGGATGAGGTTATCCCGGTCGCGTATTTGAAGTTGACAGATCTCCTCGATCGACAAAGTTAAGTAGTAGTGTATTGAAGGGGTTCCTTGTTTGGATTTCGCTTTGCGAGACGTTCCGCGCATGAACCTTAACGACGTCGGGAGTGGAGAGATGTTATAGGATGCGAGGATATTGGTTTATTTGATAAGTCATGATATTTTAATACGTGGGATTTAAAGAGATATAACGCTACGTATAGGATTAATCTAAGGGTAATGTGAGTACCTTATTGATAGTATATTATAGGTATGATAATACCTATTTGATTGATTGATGATTTATATGTATGACATACCTAGCTTACTTGCTATCGGTGGGAGGTTTGCGCGTGAGGGTAGTCATAGCCTGATGAATCCATGGGATCTTTGATTTGTCGCTCGAGAACATAGGTCTATGAAAGAATTATCGGGGAGTTGATAAGCCCGCTGACTTTGGGAATGTAGGTATGTGCGTGACCCATGGATACGAGAACTATGTTCGCCTCTAATTTTTGTGTTGTTGATTGTGGTTCGAGGAATCCTTACCGAACCTTTTGTCCCTTATTCGGCGACCAACGATGATGGGACATGAAAGCAGAGTAATGCATTGCACCGCAGTTGTGACTCGGGGTGCCGTATTATATATGTAAATATATATAATGAATTAAATGAATGAATTAATGGACATATTGTGGTTAAATCATTTACTGTGTGATAATTGTAGATAATGGTGAATTGAGAAAAGAATTGAAATAAGTTAATGAATATTTATTGAAGAGCTTAATTCATATTAATGAGAAACGATTCATGTTAATGAGAAAAGTATATGAATAATTATGTGACGTATGGTATGGGATATACGGGGATAGGAATGGAATTATTATATGGAGACTAGAAAAGAGAAACCATTAACTAGGAGGCTAATAGGAAACGTTAAGTGTGCACTCTAGTTGAGAGGTGAGAATAGAAAGTGAGAGTGGGATGCTAACATGTACATAATAAATGCTTTATTGCACTTGTTAAATACTTGTTGTTTTAAAAATCCTTTTCACAATCAGGCTCTGACCCATTTCCTTGCATATCTCTTTTCTATTGTATCTTCTATATCAGGTGTCCAGCAGCAGGGATGCCAACCTTAGTTGATTTTTACGAGCTATGGAGATATGGAGTATTGCTTAGACGCTTATCTTCATTTGATTCACAGTGATCTTTTAGTTAGGGCATGTCTCCCAAAGGATTCTGTTGCCTCTTTTCTATCGGGGTCAAATACTATTGTATTCGTGTCTTTTAATACAATTACTATTGACGGATTACTGTATTGAATTATTACTTGGGAATGTTTATTCCAAATGCACTTAAATTCTTTTGTGTTATCTATTTGGTTAGCAGTGTTGTAGAATAAAATGTGTTGTGTTATTCTTAAACTGGAAATGGATTTTGTTGAATTAAAATTTGGAAAGTTTTTAACACCAGCTTAATTGGGTATTGGGTGAGTTGTAAATGTTTTTCGACAGTGATGCTAAGAATGATCCAACTGTATATTCTGTTTTAATTTGGTATGGGACTGGCCACCCAATATTTAATTAGGCGGGGTGTTACAGATGGTATCAGAGCATCAGGTTCTAGTGTCCTTTAGGGTCTGTACGGCCTACTGTGTTTTCATCTTAGCGTTCTTTGATGTAGAGCCCTATGTTTAGGATTGTTGATTTCTTTGGTAAGATTCCGTATATATTAGTGAATCTTATTTGCGTTCGGACGGGTTCATACATGAAGTATGGTAGATGAGGGCCATTGGACGGATAGCGGAGGTAGTACTTAGGAGGTTATGAAGTAGGTTCGAATATGATGACCGTAGTCAAGGTCACCCCTATTATGGAAAAATTGAGGAGAGTCATTAGTAGAAGTTCTTGAAATGTGGGAATTGTGTGTGTTACCTAACGAAGGAAATATATTCAAAGACTTGGACATATAGTGGAGTGTGGTTAACTAGAACTGAAAATTTGGGGTAAAATTTTTCTTGACTCATCGGAGCAAAGTTATAATAGTGTGATTCAACAACCACCACCCGCAAATGAGGGTATGTTTTCTCTCTAAGGAATTACGAGGCGTGTATCGATTCTTATAGCGATTAATATTGTATGGGAAGAAAGGTTACTAAACTTAGCCTATAGCATTTTTATTTACGTAAGACTCACCGAGGGGTGTGGGACACCTATATTTTACATGTCATCACGTGAGTCTGATTTTATCATGGAGTTATTTATATTAGGCATGTTCGAACATGATGTGACCAGCGGCGTGAATTGACTTGTAGTATATGAGAGCGTATGTACTACTATAGCCATCATATTGTCTTTAACAAGAGAGTAGATGAGTATACTTTTATTTAAAATCGATAAAACCTGTAAAGAGGTTATAAACTATTGACTAAGGACCTGAGGAGTTTCGATGACCGACTACTTTAGGTAGTAGTGTATCGGGGGGTTCCTTGTTTGGATTTCGCTTGCGAGACACCCCACGCATGAAACTAATAACCGTTGGGAGTCGAAATAATATAGGTCTTTAGGATATGAGTTTATAACCTTTGCTATAAATATTATAATGGAAGTTGTACGATAGGGTGTATGGGCACACTGGATGGTTGGATTGTAGTATCTTTCATAATTGTGATAATGTAAGTAGTTGTGACTTCAGGATTTATTTGTTTAATACGCGAGGATCATTTTTCCCAAACTTTGTCACGAGGACGGTACAGGGAAGATTGGGTAAAGTTTATATTCGATTGAGTTGAAACTATATGGTGAGGCTGGGCGTATAACATCAATAGGGATTTTTGATAATGTACTGTATGGGCGGTACGACATAGATTACTTGCGATGTGAGATTTATACTCGGAGTTGAACTCACCTGTATGATTTATCTTTTCGAATTTCGGGACGAAATTCTGTTATAAAGGGGGAAGTATGTAATACCCCGTGATTTTTAATGATTTTTAAAATGGTTATATTTTAAATTAATGGATTAATTGGATTTTAATTATTAATATATTCATTTGGGTTTTATCCGAATTGTGGATATTAAAATGTATGATTCTGAATATTACTTAAAGATATTTTGGTAATATATGAATGTGAAGCTATTGATATGGCTGTGTGAATTAAATTCTGTAATTGGGATTTTTAGTCGGACGCGGTATGGGACGCGTCGGGACTAATTTGTTAAATTAAAAACGAAAATTATTTTTACATCAACCTTATAGTCGTTTCGACTACGTCGTTGCATCCGGAAGGGTTGAAATAGTCAGAAAAGTCTATTTGGATGTTGGTTTTGAGTCTCGGGTCATTTGGAAATGAAAAGACAACCCAAAGGGCATTTTGGTAATTTTTACAAGGGAATGAATAGTGATTTCGGGTTTTGTCTTATTATAAATATTTGGAGATTAGTGTACGTAGGTTCATTTCATCTCTTCTACACAAAATTGAAAAGTCATCTTCTTAGAGAGAGTGAAAGGTTGCTTGGAAAGAAAAAGCTTGCTTGGAAAGGAGGAGAACCAAAGGTCAAAGATGACCACCACCATCACCACCTATGTTATTCAACTCCAAAGGATCAGATCTTCAGTAAAGGCAAGTGTTTCATAATGGCAATTTAAGTTTGTATATTGTCCATGTTAGAATAATTATGAAAAGATATGATTTTTCATGTTTGGAAGACATAATGGAGTTGTTATATGGATTTCTAGAAACTGAAATGATATAGGAAGTAAACTCATGTTGTAGGATAATAATAATCCACGAAATAATCATATATCTACGGAGGAAACTCTGAAAAACATTGTTGTGTTCTTGAGGATATAAGTTTTATAATTTTCTGGGAAAGGGGAGATAAACATGTTTTTTAATCCAATCCCTTGATGATTCTAGGATGTTTAGAGTATTGGAAATCGTTCATATATGTTGATATATCTTGTAGTAATAATTATAAGTCATTTGGGATGTTAATATGAAGGATTGAATGAACAAAAATGGTGAAACCCATAGTTGCTGAAATGCAGAAAAACCAGGTTGTGACCTGAGGGATCGATCGATCGACCCCCTGCCTTCGATCGATCGACCTCCCCAGAATTCCTATAGTTGTTTCTTTTAAATGTTGGTTCTTATTCCAAACCTTTTTTAGATCTTTGGTGATTATTTATTGGATATTATAGGACTTAGAAAAGATCAGTAAACCCTTGATAAGATTTGAATTAATGTGATTGGTATTTAATTGATTAGAATGATGATAATTAAACTGAAAGATATTTCTGTTGCTAGATTCACGTGTTGGATTCTAATTGGTATGCATGAGGATTAAGGATAGGTCTAGTAGGGCAGATTTAATATAAGTGAGGGTAGCCTTAGGGTTACAATTTGAACATCAAGGACTGAGTTTAAGCTCATTATTGATTGTGCAAGGACTAAGTGTAATACAAGCACTTAGTGGTATGGATCTTGGATAGAGATGGGAGTTTAGAACACATTTGGTTGAAAGAGGGGATGAGGTTATCCCGGTCGCGTATTTGAAGTTGACAGACCTCCTTGATCGACAAAGTTAAGTTATAGTGTATTGCAGGGGTTCCTTGTTTGGATTTCGCTTTGCGAGACGTTCCGCGCATGAACCTTAACAACGTCGGGAGTGGAGAGATGTTATACGATGCGAGGATGTTGGTTTAGTTGATAAGTCATGATATTTTAATACGTGGGATTTAAAGAGATATAACGCTACGTATAGGATTGATCTAAGGGTAATGTGAGTACCTTATTGATATTATATTATAGGTATGATAATACCTATTTGATTGATTGATGATTTATATATATGACATACCTAGCTTGCTTGCTATCGGTGGGAGGTTTGCGCGTGAGGGCAGTCATATCCTGATGAATCCATGGGATCTTTGATTTGTCGCTCGAGAACATAGGTCTAAGTAAGAATTATCGGGGAGTTGATAAGTCCGCTGACTTTGGGAATGTAGGTATGTGCGTGACCCATGGATACGAGAACTATGTTCACCTATAATTTTTGTGTTGTTGTTTGTGGTTCGAGGAATCCTTACCGAACCTTTTGTCCCTTATTCGGCGACCAACAATGATGGAACATGATAGCAGAGTAATGCATTGCACCGCAGTTGTGACTCGGGGTGCCGTATTATATATGTAAATATATATAATAATGAATTAAATGAATGAATGAATGAATGGACATATTGTGGTTAAATCATGTACTGTGTGATAATTGTAGATAATGGTGAATTGAGAAAAGAATTGAAATAAGGTAATGAATATTTATTGAAGATCATAATTCATATTAATGAGAAACGATTCATGTTAATGAGAAAAGTATATGAATAATTATGTGACGTATGGTATGGGACATACGGGGATATAAATGGAATTATAATATGGAGACTAGAAAAGAGAAACCATTAACTAGGAGGCTAATAGGAAACGTTAAGTGTGCACTCTAGTTGAGAGGTGAGAATAGAAAGTGAGAGTGGGATGCTAACATGTACATAATAAATGCTTTATTGCACTTGTTAAATACTTGTTGTTTTAAAAATCCTTTTCACAATCAGGCTCTGACCCGTTTCCTTGCATATTTTTTTTCTATTGTATCTTCTATATCAGGTGTCCAGCAGCAGGGATGCCAACCTTAGTTGATTTTGACGAGCTATGGAGCTATGGAGTATTCCTTAGACGCTTATCTTCATTTGATTCACAGTGATCTTTTAGTTAGGGCACGTCTCCCAAAGGATTCAGTTATCTCTTTTCTATCGAGGTCAAATATTATTGTATTCGTGACTTTTAATACAATTACTATTGACGGATTACTGTATTGAATTATTACTTGTGAATGTTTATTCCAATTGCTTTTAAATTCTTTTGTGCTATCTATTTGGTTAGCACTGTTGTAGAATAAAATGTGTTGTGTTATTCTTAAACTCGAAATGGATTTTGTTGAATTAAAATTTGGAAAGTTTTTAACACTAGCTTAATTGGGTATTGGGTGAGTTGTAAATGTTTTTCGACAGTGATGCTAAGAATGAGCCAACTATATATTCTGTTTTAATTTGGTATGGGACTGGCCACCCGATATTTAATTAGGCGGGGTGTTACAGGTGGTATCAGAGCATCAGGTTCTAGTGTCCTTTAGGGTCTGTACGGCTTACTGTGTTTTCATCTTAGCGTTCTTTGATGTAGAGCCCTATGTTTAGGATTGTTGATTTCTTTGGTAAGATTCCGTATATATTAGTGAATCTTATTTGCGTTCGGACGGGTTCGTAAAAGAAGTATGGCAGATGAGGGCCATTGGACGGATAGCGGAGGTAGTACTTAGGAGGTTATGAAGTATGTTCGAGTATGATGACTTTAGTCGAGGTCACCCCTATTATGGAAAAATTGAGGAGAGTCATTAGTAGAAGTTCTTGAAATGTGGGAATTGTGTGTGTTACCTAACGAAGGCAATATATTCAAAGACTTGGACATATAGTGGAGTGTGGTTAACTAGAACTGAAAATTTTGGGTAAAATTTTTCTTGACTCATCGGAGCAATGTTATAATAGTGCGATTCAACAACCACCACCCGCAAATGAGGGTATGTTTTCTATCTAAGGAATTACGAGGCGGGTATTGATTCTTGTAGCGATTAATATTGTATGGGAAGAAAGGTTACTAAACTTAGCCTATAGCATTTTTATTTACGTAAGACTCACCAAGGGGTGTGGGACACATATATTTTACATGTAATCAGGTGAGTCTGATTTTATCATGGAGTTATTTATATTAGGCATGTTCGAACATGATGTGACCAGCGGCGTGAATTGACTTGTAGTATATGAGAGCGTATGTACTACTATACCCATCATCATGTCTTTAACAAGAGAGTAGATGAGTAGACTTTTATTTAAAATCGATAAAACCTGTAGAGGGGTTATAAACTATTGACTAAGGACCTGAGGAGTTTTGATGACCGACTACTTTAGGTAGTAGTGTATCGGGGGGGTTCTTTGTTTGGATTTCGCTTGCGAGACACCCCACGCAAGAAACTAATAACCGTTGGGAGTCGAAATAAGATAGGTCTTTAGGATATGAGATTATAACCTTTGCTATAAATATTATAATGGAAGTTGTACGATAGGGTGTATGGGCGCACTGGATGGTTGGATTGTAGTATCTTTCATAATTGTGATACTGTAAGTAGTTGTGACTTCAGGATTTATTTGTTTAATACGCGAGGATCATTTTTCCCAAACTTTGTCACGAGGACGGTATAGGGAATATTGGGTAAAGTTTATATTCGATTGAGTTGAAACTATATGGTGAGGCTGGGCGTATAACATCAATAGGGATTTTTGATAATGTACTGTATGGGCGGTACGACATAGATTACTTGCGATGTGAGATTTATACTCGGAGTTGACCTCACCTGTATGATTTATCTTTCCGAATTTCGGGACGAAATTCTGTTATAAGGGGGGAAGTATGTAATACCCCGTGATTTTTAATGATTTTTAAAATGCTTATATTTTAAATTAATGGATTAATTGGATTTCAATTATTAATTAATTCATTTGGGTTTTATCCGAATTGTGGAAATTAAACTGTATGATTCTAAATATTACTTAAATATATTTATCTAATATATGAATGTGAAGCTATTGATATGGTTGTGTGAATTAAATTCAGTAATTTGGATTTTTAGTCGGACGCGGTATGGGACGCGTCGGGACTAATTTGTTAAATTTAAAAGGAAACTTATTTTTGCATCAACCTTATAGTCGTTTTGACTGCGTCGTTGCATCCGGAAGGGTTGAAATAGTCAAAAAAGTCTATTTGGATGTTGGTTTTGAGTCTCGGGTCATTTGGAAATGAAAAGACAACCCAAAAGGGCATTTTGATAATTTTTACAAGGGGATGAATAGTGATTTCGGGTTTTGTCTTATTATAAATATTTGGAGATTAGTGTACGTAGGTTCATTTCATCTCTTCTACACAAAATTAAAAAGTCATCTTCTTAGAGAGAGTGAAAGGTTGCTTGGAAAGAAAAAGCTTGCTTGGAAAGGAGGAGAACCAAAGGTCAAAGGTCACCACCACCATCACCACCTATGTTATTCAACTCCAAAGGATCAGATCTTCAGTAAAGGCAGGTGTTTGATAATGGCAATTTAAGTTTGTATATTGTCCATGTTAGAATAATTATGAAAAGAGATGATTTTTCATGTTTGGAAGACATAATGGAGTTGTTATATGGATTTCTAGAAACTGAAATGATATAGGAAGTAAACTCATGTTGTAGGATGATAATAATCCACGAAATAATCATATATCTATGGAGGAAACTCTGAAAAACATTGTTGTGTTCTTGAGGATATAAGTTTTATAATTTTCTGGGAAAGAGGAGATAAACATGCTTTTTAATCCAATCCCTTGATGATTCTAGGATGTTTAGAGTATTGGAAATCGTTCATATATGTTGATATATCATGTAGTAATAATTATAAGTCATTTGGGATGTTAATATGAAGGATTGAATGAACAAAAATGGTGAAACCCGTAGTTGCAGAAATGCAGAAAAACCAGGCTGTGACCTGAGGGATCGATCGATCGACCCCCTGCCTTCGATCGATCGACCTCCCCAGAATTCCTATAGTTGTTTCTTTTAAATGTTGGTTATTATCCCAAACCTTTTGTAGATCTTTGGTGATTATTAATTGGATATTATAGGACTTAGAAAATATCAGTAGAATAAGATTTGAATTAATGTGATTGGGATTTAATTGATTAGAATGATGATAATTAAACTGAAAGATATTTCGGTTGCTAGATTCACGTGTTGGATTCTAATTGGTATGCATGAGGATTAAGGATAGGTCCAGTAGGGAAGATTTAATATAAGTGAGGGTAGACTTAGGGTTACAATTTGAACATCAAGGACTGAGTTTAAGCTCATTATTGATTGTGCAAGGACTAAGTGTAATACAAGCGCTTAGTGGTATGGATCTTGGATAGACATGGGAGTTTAGAACACATTTGGTTGAAAGAGGGGATGAGGTTATCTCGATCGCATATTTGAAGTTGACAGACCTCCTCGAACGACAAAGTTAAGTAGTAGTGTATTGGAGGGGTTCCTTGTTTGGATTTTGCTTTGCGAGACGTTCCGCGCATGAACCTTAACGACGTCGGGAGTGGAGAGATGTTATAGGATGCGAGGATATTGGTTTAGTTGATAAGTCATGATATTTTAATACGTGGGATTCAAAGAGATATAACGCTACGTATAGGATTAATCTAAGGGTAATGTGAGTAACTTATTGATATTATATTATAGGTATGATAATACCTATTTGATTGATTGATGATTTATATGTATGACATACCTAGATTACTTGCTATCGGTGGGAGGTTTGCGCGTGAGGGCAGTCATATCCTGATGAATCCATGGGATCTTTGATTTGTCGCTCGAGAACATAGGTCTATGAAAGAATTATCGGGGAGTTGATAAGTCCGCTGACTGTGGGAATGTAGGTATGTGCGTGACCCATGGATACGAGAACTATGTTCGCCTCTAATTTTTGTGTTGTTATTTGTGGTTCGAGGAATCCTTACCGAACCTTTTGTCCCTTATTCGGCGACCAACGATGATGGGACATGATAGCAGAGTAATGCATTGCACCGCAGTTGTGATTCGGGGTACCGTGTTATATATGTAAATATATATAATGAATTAAATGAATGAATGAATGGACATATTTTGGTTAAATCATCTACTGTGTGATAATTATAGATAACGGTGAATTGAGAAATGAATTGAAATAAGTTAATGAATATTTATTGAAGAGCTTAATTCATATTAATGAGAAACGATTCATGTTAATGAGAAAATTATATGAATAATTATGTGACGTATGGTATGGGACATACGGGGATAGGAATGGAATTAAAATATGGAGACTAGAAAAGAGAAACCATTAACTCGGAGGCTAATAGGAAACGTTAAGTGTGCACTCTAGTTAAGAGGTGAGAATAGAAAGTGAGAGTGGGATGCTAACATGTACATAATAAATGCTTTATTGCACTTGTTAAATACTTGTTGTTTTAAAAATCATTTTCACAATCAGGCTCTGACCCGTTTCCTTGCATATCTCTTTTCTATTGTATCTTCTATATCAGGTGTCCAGCAGCAGGGATGCCAACCTTAGTTGATTTTGACGAGCTATGGAGTATTGCTTAGACGCTTATCTTCATTTGATTCACAGTGATCTTTTAGTTAGGGCATGTCTCCCAAAGGATTCAGTTATCTCTTTTCTATCGGGGTCAAACACTATTGTATTCGTGTCTTTTAATACAATTACTAGTGACGGATTACTGTATTGAATTATTACTTGGGAATGTTTATTCCAAATGCTTTTAAATTCTTTTGTGTTATCTATTTGGTTAGCAGTGTTGTAGAATAAAATGTGTTGTGTTATTCTTAAACTGGAAATGGATTTTGTTGAATTAAAATTTGGAAAGTTTTTAACACCAGCTTAATTGGGTATTGGGTGAGTCGTAAATGTTTTTCGACAGTGATGCTAAGAATGAGCCAACTGTATATTTTGTTTTAATTTAGTATGGGACTGGCCACCCGATATTTAATTAGGCGGGGTGTTACAGATCTCTAATTAAAAAGCCCCAGTGAACCCTGTCTTAAGCGTTCTCCGTGTCGAGTCTTATTAACACATTTCCACCATGAGATTTCCTTTTCCTCCGCTACTAGGTTCTTCCCTACTACACCTTCCTTCCACTTATCCATTTCTCCCTCATGCTATCTTGAAGTTATAAAAAATATTGAATATTTTATTATATATAATTTTATTCTTAAATATATAATTTTGATATCACCCTCGCTACATCCTTCGGGCAATGATCATGCCTGTTACTCCTTTTTATTGACCTAACATATTCTGTTGTGTTATAATAGTGGACCTGTTAATGTGTGAATTTTTTTTTGGCTGCTATTCTATGATTTCTTACAAATTCAAATGGTATTTTTTATCTTATGTTATTATTGCCAAAATTAAAATGACAACTGGTGGGGCACGGGCACTCTGTACATTTTTTCTTTTCCTTTATCCTTTTCAAAGTTCTTTCACATAGGAAACAAATAATGAAAATATAAATCGATGTTTATAAAAGGAGTATAAGAGGTCCTTATGGGTATTAATAGTGAAAATTAAACAGAAAAACTATAATAATCAACTTTTTAAAAACTCGGGTTTAGGTCAAAGTGGCAAGATTACAACAGACAAAGTTGTGAGAAAATATTTTTTTTTCTTTTCTACATATAGAACCCTAGTAAGGATAATGAAAAATAAGGGCCTCCTTCCCCCTTTTTGCCTTCTCTATTTCTAATTTGTTTTAAATACTTACCTCTTTGAATTGTAAGATGAAACACAATTATAACATAAAAAGAAAGATGGTAACAAAGAGCATACACAAATTGAGTTAGTTGGGTTTAAAAACAAACTCGACTTCTCAAGTTCGAGAGTTTGGATCTAATCCACCGAGGCAAATGTAAAATAAGAAAGACTGTCCTCAATTATGAACCCTACATCATTAACTTCTAACCTACTTCATAGGTATTCCTTATTCTTTCGTCTGCTCTCTGAAACACCATGGCTACTTGATCAGCATTACTCACTGTCATCAATTACCACAAAAGTTCAGTCCCAATTGTTCTAAAAAATGGTTTGGGCTGGCACCCCAATAATTAGTGACACTATATTTTGTTCATGAGGTCAGTGAAACCTGGGAAAAATTGGGAGGCCCATTTCCACGAATTGTTTTGCAGCACCCATAAGTCATACAAGCAAGCTCTTTGGCTTTCAATGAGTCAAAACCCAACTTAGAATGCTCACATATCTCAGGTCTCGACCCTTGATCCAAACAGAATCCTAGAATTTTCAAAAGGAATAATGGGGCTTCAAGTTTTTCTACACTGGCATTGCACTCTGTAAGCTGCCGAAGATCCGTTGACACCACCGGCACCTCCTCTTTCCCCGGTGGCAATTTCTTCATCTTTGTAATGACCCCACTTTTATATATAGTTTTAAATGTTGTATTATTTCATATGTGATATGAATAATGTTAATTTATTATTTTATTCTAGTCATCCCTTTATAAATCATGAAATATCAAATTAGTTACAAACATAATATTTTAACATTTTCGGTAGGAAGGTTCATATGGGAGACAAGTTTTGACCATTATAATATAACAATTGACTTGAGGTAAAAACAATAAAGTTGTAGATATATATATTAGGTTTGTAACACAACAAACGATGCATTAAACAGAGGTCCGAATAAGAAGTTATGTCAAAACTACAAAATAATGGCAAATCTGTTCATCCTATAAGTCATATTTTGTCTTATTACCACACCATGTGTAATATTTTGATTGGTTGGAAGGGGAGGATAGTTAGGCCGACTTAAGCACTTTAAAATAACCCTCTTCCTCATCAAAATGGATTAAATCAAAGTTTTATAGCATATCCTAAGCTAAATGATAAGTTTTGGGGTAGAAAATGAAATTTATGAAACTTTGGGGACTTGATTTTGAAATAATGAAAGTTTTAGGGACTAAAATGAAAATATATAAAGGAACATTTTGTAAATAAAATATTTTCAAGGACCTCTAAGAAATATTGAAAATGTATGGTGTAAAATTACTAAAATACCCTTTACGTGTAAAATGACCCGTATACCCTTAATAACTTTACACCTCGTACTTTCCACCTCGTGCTTTCTGTTGGACACCTCCACCGATGACGTGTCACCTTTACAGGAAAGGATAAAACACATGTCAATCCTTTATAAAAAATTAAAACACGTGTCGCGACCGGGTGAATTAAGACTGCAAGATAGCCTCGTTGTGCGACACGTGACACGCTGACTCACCAAAATGAAAGCCTTATCACCCAGACACGTGTCAGCACCTAAATAAATTTGGAAAACTATAAATAAGGCCTTAGGATCAGTTACCATACGAAATTATACCAAAAGCTTACCAAGAAATAGTGAGAGAAAGTGCGGGGAAGGTTTAAGAAGAAGTTTCGTCTCAAAAATTAACGAGCGATCCAAAACTCTATTTCTATAGCTCCAGACTTCTGTTTTAGGTGAGTACTCTGACATTCCTTGTGTATTTTGATTATATAATATTATGCAAACTACATATATTTTGTGAATTGCTTTTATTCTCAAAATTCATGTGATACCGATGATCGATTCATTTGTGATATGTTTATATTTATCCATATAAACATACTGATTAAAATGATTATTGAAAATGATATTGAATATTAAAATTATGATTCGGCCTAAGGGACCTCTTTACTGACTGACCTTCCCAGCTGGGTTATCGCTGGTGTGCCCTAAATAAGGCATTGTGACGAACAAGTTCGATTGACCCTCAACTATCGGGGAATAATACGGTAGAAGAATACTGTATAAGAGTGTACTTGGCCATTAAAATTATATGATTGAAAGAAAAAGTGATTGAATTTGATTTGTCGCATCCGTTCTATTCTGAGCTATTCATTTCTATATACTGTATTCACATATAAATATTTTACTGCAAATTCCTGTCCATATATGTTTATGCCTTATGTTGTAAATTGAATAGGTATCAATTTTCTGAAAAACCATGGAATGTCTAGAGAGTGAACCTCACTCGGCTTTTAGCTGATGTTGTATAACTAACCATTTTTTAGGAAATAAGTAGGCTTGGAGGGAAAATAAAAGGACTATGTGGAAGATCCAGCTTTTAGAGCTCTTTTTGTTATTTTAAGTAAAAAGTTTGTTATATCATATAGAGCATGTTTGAGTCTCTTGTAATAAGTTTTAAATTTCTTCTTAAGTTGTTACTTGTAATATAAATGAAGCTTCCTTTTACAAAGCTCTGATGACTTAATTCCTTTACTTTCACTATTTTACGAATTCATAACCATGTAATTGTATTTCCGTTGCATTTAATTAAGGAAACAATTTAAGTCAGAATATTTGTTGCCTTGGTGGCATGTCAAGACACTCGTTCCCCACTACTATTTTGGGACGGGTTGTGACAGAGGTGGTATCAGAGCTTAGGTTATGAACCCGTAGACTACTGATAAGTTTAAAACGTGATAGATTTTAGGTTTCCATGCATTAGATATAGGATTAAATATCCGACTTATATGATAACCCTCCATATGTCTTACAGTCCACATATAATTATTTATATATAATTGTTCTTCTAATTTGCAATCTTGAGATAGTATAATACGTCTTATGTTTGGCCATGGATGTAGAAAATGACCAAGATAAGATCAACTGCGGGAACTAGTGGTTCGAATATGGAAGGACTGGAAGGTGTATGTAAAGCAATTGAAAGTCTAGCAAGAATTATGGAGCATCAGGTGAATAATAGAGCACCAAGTAATCTTGAACTAAGTAGTTGTACTATTGAACAGTTCAAGAAGTTGAACCCGTCATCTTTTAAAGGTACTCCTAACGCCATTGAAGCAGAAAATTGGGTGATGCAAATGGAAAAGATGTTCGATGTTCTTAAGTGTACAGATGAACAATGGGTTTCATTTGGAACATTCATGTTAGAAGGTGACGCCGAACATTGGTGGAGAATGACTAAGAGAATACACGGTGAAAGGAATAATCCTATAGGTTGGAATGACTTCTTAGTGATATTCTACGAGAAATACTTTCCCCAAACAATGCAAGACCAAAAAGCAGATGACTTCATGAGTCTGGTTCAAGGAAATATGACGGTTAGTCAACATGAGGCAAAGTTTACTGAGTTATCCCGTTTTGCACCTCATGTTGTGATAACCGATGTTTTGAAAGCCAAGAAGTTTGAACGTAGGTTGAGGTTGAATATTCGTAGTCGGATTTCCATCTTGAAATTGACCTCATATAATGACGTGGTGGCTAGGGCAACGATAGTTGCGAAGGATAGTGAAGAATATAATCAAGTTAGAGAGGGAAAGAGGAAGTTTGGAGAATAAAGAGGAAGAAACCCCAATAACAAACCCTTTAGGACTATACCTAATATAGGACAACCTTTAGTAAACAAACCCTTTAATGATGATAGATGACAACGATGTGGTAATATTCATAGAGGGTAACCATGTTACTTGGAGACTGGAAGTTGCTTTGGGTGTGGCCAAAAGGGACATAAAATGAAAGATTGCCCTAACAAAGGGAAGGCGCCAACAAAGACCTTTAATGATAACAAGTATCACGGAAGACAAGGTAGAGTTTTTAATCTTTCTGATGCAAAAGCTTATAATGCAGTAGTGTCAGGTACACTTTCTATATGTGCACAACCTTTTCAAGTTTTAATTGATCCTGGTTTTACCCATTCATTTGTGTCTGTACGTTTTGTTAATCGCTTTCCTAATATTCTTGAACCCTTGAATTATATCATACACGTTTTTACTCCTTCGGGTGAGTTATTGACGGGAACATTAGTATATAAGTCTTGCCCTATAGATGTTAGTAGTCATAAACTATTTGCCGATTTGATAATTTTAGACATAACAGATTTTGAAGTCATTTTGGGGATGGATTGGTTAGCATCGTACCATGCTAAAGTAGATTGTTTTGAGAAGATAGTTACTTTCCAAATTCCTAACCATCTAGAATTTAGTTTTGAAGGAACTGTTATCCTATCTCCCATACATATTATCTTTGCAATGCAATCTTGTAGTTTCTTAAGAAGGGATGTCAAGGATTCCTTGCAAGTGTTATTGATTTGCAAACAAAAGAGCCTAGGTTAGAAGATATTCCTATAGCTAAACTTTTTCCAGATGTTTTTCCTGATGAATTACCCAGTCTTCCTCCTAGTAGATAAATAGAGTTCAGGACTGACCTTATTCCCGGAACTATGCCAATCTCAAAAACCGCATATCGTATGGAACCTTTAGAACTAAGGGAATTAAAAGTTCAATTACAAGATTTGTTAGACAAGGGTTTTATTAGACCAAGTGTATCCCCTTGGGGCGCTCCAGTTTTATTTGTTAAAAAGAAAGATGGGATGATGAGGTTATGTATAGATTATCATGAACTAAATAAGGTGACCATTAAGAATAAATACCCCTTACCTCGTATAGATGATTTGTTTGACCAACAACAAGGTGTGCAAGTATTTTCTAAGATTGACCTTAGGTTAGGCTATCACCAATTGAAGATTAAGGAAGATGATATTTCAAAATCAGCTTTTTGTACTAGATATGGTCACTATGAATTTCTTGTGATGCCATTTGGACTAACTAACGCACCAGCCACTTTTATGGATATGATGAATACAGTGTTTAGAAAATATTTGGATCAGTGTGTGGTTGTTTTCATTGATGACATCCTTATTTATTCTAAAACTATTGAAGAACACAAAAAGCATTTAGATATAGTCTTGCAAATCCTTAGAAGGAGAGATTATATGCGAAATTAAAGAAGTGTGAGTTTTGGTTGCCTAGTGTCTCTTTTCTAGGACGTGTCATTTCTAAGGAGGGAGTGTCGGTTGATCCTTAAAAGATCAAGGCTATACTAGATTGGCCTAGACCAACTAATGTGACAGAGATTCGTAGTTTTCTTGGATTAGCTGGCTATTATAGAAGATTTATTGAAGGATTTTCCATTATTACCAAACCTCTATCTAGGTTAACTCAAAAGAAGGTGAAATATGAATGGTCTGAGAAACTCGAGAATAGTTTTGGAGAACTTAAGAATCGATTAGTAACTGTCCCAATCTTGATTATTCCTTCCGGGGTAGGGGGATTTGTGATTTATAGTGATGCTTCTAAAAATGGTTTGGGATGTGTCCTAATGCAAAGTGGAAAAGTAGTAGCTTATGCCTCGAGACAATTAAAACCCCATGAGCAGAATTATCCAACCCATGACCTTGAATTAGCAGCTATAATTTTTGCTCTTAAGATTTGGAGACATTATTTGTATGGTGAGACTTGTGAGATTTATACCGATCATAAGAGTTTGAAGTATATATGTACTCAGAAAAAATTGAATATGAGACAAAGGAGGTGGTTAGAATTGATGAAGGATTATGATGTACATATTCACTATCACCCGGGGAAAGCTAATGTAGTAGCCGACGCTTTAAGTAGGAAGTCTACAACAAATTTAGCATGCCCCATTACAAATCAGGAACCTTTGTTAAGAGATTTGAGAGGTATGGAAATAGATGTACGTATCTATAGCAAAGGAGGAATAATTACAAACTTACAAGTACAACCCATGTTGATGTAAAGGATCAAAATTGCACAAGTAAATGACCCACAACTAAAGAAGATTAGAGAATAAGTCATCGAGGGTAAGAGAACTGAATTTCTGATACGAGATGATATATTGAGGTTTCGAAATAGAGTGTGTGTCCCATGTGATGTCCAACTAAAGAGGCAAATTTTGGAGGAAAGTCATTAGTCGAGATTCACATTTCATCCCGGATGTACAAAGATGTATAGAGATCTTCGAGAAGTATTTTGGTGGAATAACATGAAGAGGGAGATAGCAGAATTTATATCTCAGTGTTTGGTTTGTCAACAAGTAAAGGACGAACATAAAAAACCATCAGGATTACTACCACCCCTACCTATCCTTGAGTGGAAATGGGAACATATTACTATGGATTTTGTGACAGGTTTACCAAGGAGTTCAAATGGTAATGATTCTATTTAGGTGATTATTGATAGATTGACTAAATTTGCTCATTTTCTTGCCATTAAGATTACCCATTCTTTAGAAAAGTTAGCTAAGTTGTATGTGCGGGAAATTATTAGGCTTCATGGAACCCCAGTTTCAATTGTTTCTGATCGTGACCCTAGATTTGTGTCTCGCTTTTAAAAAAACCTACAAGCAGCCATGGGAACATAATTGAATTTCAGCACCGCGTTTCATCCTCAAACAGATGGACAATATGAGAGAACCATCCAAACTCTAGATGATATGCTTAGGGCATGTGTACTTGATTTGAAAGGTAATTGGGTCGATCATTTACTGTTAGTGGAATTTGCGTATAATAACAGTTATCAAGCAAGTATTCAAATGGCTCCGTATGAGGCACTTTATGGTAGAAAGTGTCGTTCCCCTACATGTTGGGTATAAGTTGGAGAAAGAAAATTATTAGGACCAGAATTGATCCAGATCACAACAGAAAAGGTGAAATTGATACAAAATCGACTTCGAATCGCTCAAAGTCGTCAAAAGAGCTACGTTGACAATCGCCGATGAGAGCTGGAATTCCAAAGAGGAGATTATGTGTTCTTGTGAGTATCACCAGCAAAGGGAGTAATTCGATTTGGAAAGAAAGGGAAATTGAGCCCAAGATACATAGGACGTTTTGAAATCCTTGAAAGGATAGGAGCTGTTACCTATAGAATAGCTTTACCCCCTGAACTCTCTAGTGTGCATAATGTGTTCCACGTGTCAATGATGAAGAAATACGTCCCAGATCCAACGCATATCCTAAGTCACGAGCCTCTTCAAGTTAGAGAAGATTTGTCATATATTGAGCATCCAGTAGAGATTTTGGACCATAAGGATCAAATATTACGAACCAAGGTAATTCCGTTGGTCAAAGTGTTATGGTGTAATCATTCCATTGAAGAAGCAACATGGGAGCGAGAATATGAAATAAAGGAGAAATATCCATATTTGTTTGGGAATTAATGTAAGTAAAGTTTGGGGACCAAACTTTTTATAAGGAGGGTAGGATGTAACGACCCCACTTTTAAATATAGTTTTAAATGTTGTATTATTTCATATGTGATATGAATAATGTTAATTTATTATTTTATTCTAATTATCCCTTTATAAATCATGAAATATCAAATTAGTTACAAACATAATATTTTAACGTTTTTGATAGGAGTGTTCATATGGGAGACTAGTTTTGGCCATTATAATATAACAATTGAGTTGAGGTAAAAACAATAAATTTGTAGATATATATATATATATATATATTAGGTTTGTAACACAACAAACGGTGCATTAAACCAAGGTCCGAGCAAGAAGTTATGTCAAAATTACGAAATAAGGGCAAATCTGTCCATCCTTTAAGTCATATTTTGTCTTATTACCACACCATGTGTAATATTTTGATTGGTTGGAAGGGGAGGTTAGTTAGGCCGACTTAAGAACTTTAAAATAACCCTCTTCTTCATCAAAATGGATTAAATCAAAGTTTTATAGCATATCCTAAGCTAAATGATAAGTTTTGGGGTAGAAAATGAAATTTATGAAACTTTGGGGACTTGATTTTGAAATAATGAAAGTTTTAGGGACTAAAATGAAAATATATAAAGGACCATTTTGTAAATAAAAGATTTTCAAGGACCTCTAAGAAATATTGAAAATGTATGGTGTAAAATTACTAAAATACCCTTCACGTGTAAAATGACCCGTATACCTTTAATAACTTTACACCTCGTACTTTCCACCTCGTGCTTTATGTTGGACACCTCCACCGCACACGTGTCGCCTTTATAGGAAAGGAAAAAACATATTTCAATCCTTTATAAAACGTTAAAACACGTGTCGCGACCGGGTGAATTAAGACTGCAAGATAGCCTCGTTGCGCGACACGCGACACGCTGACTCACCAAAATGAAAGTCTTATCACCCAGACACGTGTAAGCACCTAAATAACTTTGGAAAACTATAAATAAGGCCTTAGCATCAGTTACCATACGAAATTATACCAAAATCTTACCAAGAAATAGTGAGAGAAAGTACGGGGAAGGTTTAAGAAGAAGTTTCGTCTCAAAAATTAACGAGCGATCCAAAACTCTATTTCTATAGCTCCAGACTTCTGTTTTAGGTGAGTACTCTGACATTCCTTGTGTATTTTGATTATATAATATTATGCAAACTATATATATTTTGTGAATTGCTTTTATTCTCAAAATTCATGTGATACCGATGATCGATTCATTTGTGATATTTTTATATTTATCCATATAAACATACCGATTAAAATGATTATTGAAAATGATATTGAATATTAAAATTATGATTCGGCCTAAGGGACCTCTTTACTGACTGACCTTCCCAGCTGGGTTATCGCTGGTGTGCCCTAAATAAGGCATTGTGACGAACAAGTTCGATTGACCCTCAACTATCGGGGAATAATACGGTAGAAGAATACTGTATAAGAGTGTACTTGGCCATTAAAATTATATGATTGAAAGAAAAAGTGATTTAATTTGATTTGTCGCATCCGTTCTATTCTGAGCTATTCATTTCTATATACTGTTATTCACATATAAATATTTTACTGCAAATTCCTGTCCATATATGTTTATGCCTTATGTTGTAAATTGAATAGGTATCAATTTTCTGAAAAACCATGGAATGTCTAGAGAGTGAACCTCACTCGGCTTTTAGCTGATGTTGTATAACTAACCATTTTTTAGGAAATAAGTAGGCTTGGAGGGAACATAAAAGGACTATGTGGAAGATCCATCTTTTAGAGCTCTTTTTGTTATTTTAAGTAAAAAGTTTGTTATATCATATAGAGCATGTTTGACTCTCTTGTAATAAGTTTTAAATTTCTTCTTAAGTTGTTACTTGTAATATAAATGAAGTTTCCTTTTACAAAGCTCTGATGACGTAATTCCTTTACTTTCAGTATTTTACGATTCATAACCATGTAATTGTATTTCCGTTGCATTTAATTAAGGAAACAATTTAAGTCAGAATATTTGTTGCCTTGGTGGCATGTCAAGACACTCGTTCCCCACTACTATTTTGGGACGGGGTTGTGACAATCTTCTTCCTCATTTTGAATCTGTTTAAACAACTTAGGTTGCGTTTGTTTTTTATCTGAATCTGAAGTCTGAATCTGAAATCTGAAAACTGAATCTGAAGTCTGAAATCTGAATCTAAAAAAAATGTTTGTTTTTAAGTCTGAATGTACCTCTAAATGACAGTATTTAGACTGATTCAGACTTCAGATTCAGACTTCAGAGGTAACTCTACCTCTTAATCATTAAGAGCCAAATATAATCGTTATCATCTTAATCATTTTAAAAAACAAACACTTTTTGGTACCTCTTAAGTCTGAATGGTTCAGATTCAGACTTAAGAGCTAAAAAAAAAACACCTTACTCTGGGTCGAACAACAAACCTACAGTTGCGAAACGTATAATGAACCCTCCATAGTCATCACCATTAGATTTTATTGTCGTTGGAGGTCATTGAACCCTTAGAGGGTTGCCGAAGTTGAATCACAATAGGTTTGGTTGATTTAACCGTCACTCTACTCGATTTCCCCACCTCTCTCTCCTTTCTCCTCATCACGGCCTAAGCGCAGATTTGGTATGTGATTTTGATGATTTCACTTCTCTCCTTCTCTGTTGATCTTAGTTTTCAACAAAGGGATGACGGGACTACCGCTAACATTTGGAACATTTGGTAACGATAGTGGAGTAGGTAGAGAGAAGGTGGTGTGGTTGTGGGTATCGGTGGACAGAGATTGAGTATACCTCGGACCTCAAACACGAGGGCGGCAAGAGTCACCTCCAAGGTGGGGAAGTATTTTAGAAGCTTAACACGGCTCTAATCTCCCAAGCATCGTATGAGGTTGTCACGATTTACTACAATAACATGAAGATAAAGGATTCCGATAATGTAACATGATAAATGGGACACGAGAAATCATAAATTAAAGACAACCATCTCTCTCTAAAATCTAATGTAAATACAATGGATGACCAAATGTCTTATTTATAGTAAAGTTATCTTGCTAACTATGATAACCCTAAAAAGTTAAATTGACTTAAAAGCGCATAATTAAAAAAATTCAAAGGAATATTATCCCTAGATAAACACCAACTTATATAAGGAAACAATATAATAGAAAAAAATAAAATAAATAATACATATTGATGATATTAGATTTTATCCCATTGCACTTCTCCATACTCATAAAAGGAAAACTTTTTCTAACACATTCGCTCATTATCCACTACACGTTATATTTTATGTTTCACCAAAACTCTGAATCATATTTGCAATAGTAAGTCAAATTAGTATGTTATGGGTTGTGAAATTTGGGGAACATTAAATTTGTATGGTCAAATTCATTGATAATACATTTTAGAAAGTAAGATTGGTTTTTATTTAGTAATTCTGGGTGTCCAGGTCTTGACCTGGCTGATTGCTAAGTGTATGTGTAGACTCTCCAATCTTGCTTCGTGGGACACACAACTAAGAGAGGTGGGGCTCAACAGGGGTGTATGCATCTACGTGGATTTAAATTGGTGACCCGCGCTTCTAGAGGTTCTTATCAGGACCCGTCCAACCACTGGAATAATCCCAGGGGTTAAAGTTTGACTATGACTCAATGGTAACTGTGAGGTTATTATAGTATTAGGCTTGAGTTACTTCTGGTTTTGATCAACAAGATTCATTGAATGTGTCATTGAAAGCGTGAGTCCAACGATCTAGAAACCAACTGACCAAATTAGACTAATCATTATTATATGGCCCTATTTTTTCAACTGTATTCATCAAAACGACCACACATTGTTGCTAGACTGTTCTCCTGGTGCAAGATTAACAAAATGGAGATACACATGATACTTTTAGTGCAGCATGAATTAAGGTACTACAGTTACTGCATCAACTAACAATATTGATATTTAATACACAAAAGAGTGACGTGGCACTCGTATGGATTGTAAATCTATTTTACGTAATTTTGCATTTTTTGTCTTTGTATATCGGAGCAAATTCGTGAAAGGCATTAGGAGTGTAAAAAAATGGTTGACGTGGTTAGATAACATGTTGACATGGCTAGGCATTTGCATGATCTGATATGGCCTAAGACATTTCACATGGTTGTTCGTTCCATGTCATTGTATATAATTTCCCATAGTATATTTTGTTATTAGTAAGCCACACAATTATTATTACTTAGTAAACTATATTAGAAGCTTTTTGGACCAAAGTATTGTTCTCCTATTATATTATATATTACATTGTTAAGCTATCTAAATGAGAAACTCTACTCACCCTTCTAGTACAGGAAATAGACATTATAACATGAAGGCAAGTATTCTCTTGTACATGACTTGCATTGAAGTTATCTATTCTTGGATGTGTTGCAAACAGGAGTTATCTTTTAATAAGGTTGCAGATGTGGGAAAAGCTGGCGTGATGTCAAGTTTAGAGTATGATGTCTGTTATAGCTATTGTCTGATTCAATTTTGTGTTCTTTTTCTTTTGCTTTCACTTTTCTTTTATCACAACTGAAAAAATTCCCCATAAAATGTGTCCATTTATCTATTAAGAAATTTGCAGCGTATTATATATATAAACTCTCCCAACTTCTATCCACTCAGTCCAAATTATTTTTAACATTCATGTCATAGGTAATCAATTAAAACGCTTTTGAAGTGAAAATTAGTTAGGGTGAAAACTGCAGAACTTTCAACTTCACCTTATTGCATAAACATTATTCAAGGGGATACTAAAAGGTTCAAGGATAGAAGCTTCTTCAGTATACCCAGGGTTTCAAACCTTGTGTACTTGGTGGAAAAATAATCAACACAAAGGAACTTTTTTGTTTTTCTCTAGGGTCTCAAATTCAACAAGAAAAGACAAAAAAAAAAACTTTACCTCGCGGGAAAAACAGTGAAAGGTGGGTTACAACGTCTAATAAGCTCAATGGTAATCTTTTAGGAAAGGAGATTCAAAGGGAGAACCATAAAACGGAGAAAAACTTGCAAAAGAGCAAATAGAAGAAAATAGACAATATCTGGTAAAGAGTTTATGTAAACAACCCAGATCAACTAATTATCATAACAAAATCAAATGACCTATTTTTATTGGATATGGTGTACCATGGTGTTAAGAGACATGGAAACAATTATGGAGTTGCATTGTTATAGTTGCCTTTTCGATCATGTGGAATGAGAGGAACACAATAAATTTTATCATAAGAAGGGTCTCCGATTTATGGACAGTTTCTCTTTCTTTTTTTTCATTGTGTTGGGATGATTGAATCATGTAAATCCAAGTGTTTTGTTTAGTTTGATCCAATTGCTGTTTAGGGGTCTGTTTGGTTGTATAGTGGGCAACTTGTCCCTTTTTTTTTTATCTTTCTTCAATGAAATGTTGCTTCTCATAATAGACTTGTGATTTCATTCCTGTGTATAGGCCTTGGTTACTTTTAATGATCATGTTATTTGTGCTCATGTATATAATGAGCACCATGTTTAGTATTAGATTCTTACTTATAAAATTAAAGATACGTGTACAATACAAGTCTTCTAATCAATGAATTGTTGATCTACAACTATGCCTGTGATTAATGTTGGTCAAATCCAAGAGTAAAAAGTCAGAACAAATAAAGAACAGTATATGACCTATTAGATAATAAAATAAAATAAAATGTAATATTCAGTACATAAGGCTTTCATTTTAGCAGGGTTTAGGGTCTGGGTAGGCATGATTTACCCCCATTCTTTGGAGAGGCTGCTTCCAAGATGTATTAAACAAAATATGTAAAAATAAACAATTAAAGATAGTATTTTAATTTTGTTAAACAGGAGATATGTCACATTGGGGCTTCACACGGTTTAAGACATGAGGATCCTATTTCATCATTTTTTATCATTGTTGCCGTTGTTTAAGTAGATTAATGAATAGGGCGAATGAGCACGATCATGTCAAGGGTTTTCAAAAGAAATGATCGGTTTCAATTTTCACTTCTATAGTTTGTTGATACCATATTTTTTGCGAGTGTTGATGAGGAGAAAATAAGAAATTTAATAATTTGTTTGGAGTTACTGAGCTAATGGGAAGTGTTTCAGTCTTAAAAATTTGTGCCTTTTTCTTTTACTTTAATACATTACTAATCTTCGATTTTAGACTTAAATGTAATTTTTTCCACAAATCGTGCAAAAATATGTTGAGTGTAATTGACACGTGGCTTAATTGAATTAAAAGAATTAAAGGAATTAAAAAATCAAAGAATTATAATTTTAATTCTAATAGTTCTAAAAATAGAAAAAGAAAACTGTGTCTTCCCCCCTTCAACACCATCAGCTCCACCACCACCCACCACCATAAATCGACATCACCTAGTCACCATCGCCACCACCACCCGTCCCACAGCCACACACCGACATCATCCCCACCTCTATTTACGACCCTCGCAACACCACACACACCAGCACCCATTATCTGCAACAACATTCCGCAATCTCAAAATAAAAAAAAAAATTTCTTTTTTGTTTTTAGATTTTTACTTTTGCGATTAGTTGCGGTGTTTTTTGCATACGTTTTTGGCTTTGATTTTTGTCATTTCTGGGTTCAATTGATTGGTGGTTGAGGTGGTGGTAGTGTGTGTGAGGTAAAGAGAAGGGGTGGGATGATAGGGGATTGTTGGGGTTTGTACGGGTGGTGGCCGGGGGTGGGGTGGGAGAGAGGGTGTTGACGACGGTGTTTGTGGGTAGAATTTTTATGTTTTATTTTCTCTATTTTTTTTTGGGGGGGGAGGGGGGGGGAGGAGGGTGATTTTTGTAAACATTGTTTTTTATTTTTTATTTTAGCTTTTGGGCTTTAACTTTTCTTTTTTATTTTTAAGAAATTTTTGGGGATTGTTTAAATTTTTTTGTTGAAAAAAGCCACATGTCAGTTACAGTTGACGATTTTTTTGAAGATTTGTGGCAAAGTCTAATTTTTAATTAAAATTGTATTTAAGTCTAATATCAAAGATTAGTGATGCATTAAAGTAAAAAAAAACTAATATAGCCAAAAGTCTTTTTCTAGTGATTAATTTGAAGGAAGCAAAGTTAAAAGATACTTTTCTGAAAGGTGGGGTTTGAGGTAGGGTTGGGGCCTTTGAAGTATATGAAAATGCAATCACTAGGAATTTCAAATTCCCTTTCTTTTTGGGAAGCTGTCAACTCGATACTGGTCGAGTTGACTCAGTATCATATGCCACCAAGATGATACCGAGTTGACACGTTATGAGTTTTTTGCATTTGAGCCCGAATCATTGTATATATATATATATATAGACCCAGGCTCAGGTGCGGACTTTTCGTGCGGACTTTTCGTGCGGACTTTGTCCTTATCCCGAAAGTGGTCCCCTCGTGGTCCCAAAGACTTTTCTTATTTACTCTAGATGGTTCCCTTTTTTTCTTATACTAAAACCTTAGTTTTAAGACTATATAATTAAAAGATTTATAATTTAGACCCAAAATTGATATCAAGACCTTAAAGATTTTAGAACCTTTTAGAACCTCACCAAATTTCGACCAAAACCCTAATTCTGGCATCAGAGCCATAAGACGTTCCTTTTAGACATACGGTAAAAAGACTTTAATGCCCTTGGGATTTATCCCTCGCATTTACCAAGATATTTTTGGAGCCAACCCAGACTACCAACCTATACCCATAACTGATTTAGACTCAGAAGGTTATTTAATCACACGCATAGACGGTTGTTCACATATTGAACATATCCCAGCCAAACACGCAGACAGTAGACAAGTTACTGCTAGCGCTATTAATAGCATAATAGACCAAAATAAGTGTATACTGCTTATATTAAGACAATTAATAAAAGACACTCAAACCCTAGAAAAAGAGATAAAAAATATCTCTAAAAGATTACTAGACATAGATAATCAAATCCCAATAAACTTAGTACACGTGTTACAAGAAATAAATATTAAGACTAATCATATAGAAGTCCTTAACAAAGACATTTTAGAAATTAAGACTTTAATTAAAAATCAATACAGTGAGTTAATTAAACTTACTAAAGAACAAGCTAAGCTTATCCCTAGACTTGATAGTTATCTTCCTAATGGAGATAGTTAGATCAGACTGGAATGAGGTATCAAAAGACCTCTCCATTCAGACCTTATCTGAATTTTATCAAAGAATTTTAGAAAAGATAAATGATGATAGATTTTATTACAAGATAAATGAAAATGAGATTGCCAACGCAGCTAAGGAAACTAGACTTATATTAGAAAGATTAAATTTAATTTCTACATCTATAGCAGCTACCCAAGACTATAATAGTAGCTTTGTTAAAGACTTGCATTTAGACTTAAAGGCTAATACAAAAGGATTAACTACCTTCTACACATACTTTGTTAAATTCCAACAGAATTTAGCAAATTACCTTAATAATATGGAAAGACATAATCTATCTAAAATGGATAGTATTGTTAATGAACTTAGACTAGACATGGCCCAAGTAGAAGAAAAATACGGTGAAATTATAAACAGAATTAAGGCCGTATATAATAAACCTTCCCAAGGAGAAATAGACTCTCCTTTTATTCTAACTAGGTTAGATAAAATTGAAAAGACTGTAGAAGCCATAGAAGTTAGAACTATGCAACAACTAGATAAAGATAATGACGTAAAAGACTATATCACTAACGTTGGTAAAACCATCGTTAATTCTCTAGCTAGACATAGTGAAGAAACTTCTGAAAAGACTAGAAAAGAGAATAAGAATTTTAAGGAAGAAATCCTTAATCAGATAAAAAGACAAAAAGATTATTCAGACTTCTTAGAAAGAATTTAAAAAAGACTTGAACAAAAATAGGTAACCACCTGTAAGTTTAAAGAATCCCCTTCTATAGAAACTAGAGAAGGAAAGACCTTAGGTAAAAGAGTCATAAATGATGGATTAGATAAGACTAGTAAGATAGTTAGCTCTATCCCAAATATTGGACAGAGTAACCATATGCTCCAAAGACTTAAAGACTCATCCTTCAATGTTAGGACATGGTGGAAAGAAAGGAATTTCACCAATCCCCTCCAATGGAAAGAATGGGGTGAAGTGGACTGGAAGATTGTTGAAGACTCCATTCATAATGGACAACTTCCAGTTGTTAGATACATAGACTTATTTAAAGAAGGTGCCACTCCTAAGACTCCCAATTATAACATGACCTATCATTGTAGAAATCATGTATTAGACAAATCCTATACTGAGCTCCAAGTGTTTGACTCAGAATGGCTTAGATCTAAAGGAACTGATAGGAAGTTCCAATTTCTAACCTTTGGACTCTTTCAAGCAAGAATCCAAGGATGACATAGACCTCAGAATAATATTAACATATTATGTTGTTTAGTAGACAAAAGATGGAAAGGTTTTGAGAAAAGCCTTATTGGGATAGCCCAATTAGAAATGTCAGACAACATAGGATACTTTAATGTCATTCCGGCATTTACAGTAACCGTAGACACAGCCAAACATTTTAAGTTAATCTTATATGCTAGTGGCTATGAAGACTATATAATCCCAGACGCTAATATAAACATAGAATTTCAAAGCTATGTGAAGTTCTCCCAATTTCCTTATCAAGGAATGCAATCGGGAATTCCTAGCGGTAGACTTAATGAAGAAATCTTAGTTAGAACCAATGTTTCAGACTATAATCATACTTATAGTATTAGGAATACTGGACTTATGAAAGAGAAAGCTAAGACCCTCTGGCAATTGCCAGAATTTCAAGAAACTAAGACTATACAAAATAAACCATTGTTTATTAATCAAGACGACATCACTGGAAATGTTACCATCCAGTTTGGTCCCCCTAAGATTGTCAATAAGAATATCCAGACCGAAGAAATTAGACTTAGGAATATGGGAGAAGCCATAATCAATGATCCTGCAGAAGGAGAATGTAGTAGTAAGACTAGTGCTAGTTTACTTAGACAAGCTCCGACAATTAGACCTAGAAGATCATTTGAACAAAAAGACTTAGTTAAAGAAAAAGCTAGGATCCAAAACTTTGGACAAGAACCTTCAGAATTGGATATGAAGACATTTAAAGATTACCTTAAGAAAAGTCATTCTATTAGGTTTCAAGAAAGAGAATGATTTAATATGATAGCTCAAGAGCGCATGTTAAAATTAAAAGAATCTAAGAACACTAAAGAACTTCTTAGAAACTTAAGACTAATAGAAGAAGGAGAACAAAGACTAATCCCAGCTACACAAGTAGAGCCTAGTAAACAAGAGATAGGAAGTAGTAGTAGGCTAGAAGATGCTCCTAGACTTTTTAGTAAACCAATAGGAATAAATATTCCTATATACTCAAGCACCGTAGTAAAGACTAAACCTGATTATATAAAAGACTTCTCAACTAGTGACAAGAGTTTCACTCCTGTTAAGACTATGGCAAGCCAAGCCATAAATCCAGTAGGTATATACCTAAACCTGGACAATGTTCAAGATAGGAAGAAGGCCTTAGACGAATGGCGTAATCAGATGAACATGTGTTTTGCATCTAATGAACAATGGGATGCAAATTCATGTAAGTAGTACGCTAAGCAATCCATTAGAGGTATTGCAAAAGACTATTTAGATAGTTTAAGAAAAGCTACATATGAAGACTCCTTGGCTAAGATTGAGAAGATGAAGGAAAACCTAGAAGAAAGATGAATTGAAGAATATATTCAATTGTTCACTTCAGAATTCATTGGAGCTGGACATCTAGCTTAGATCAATGAACAAGACCTAGCAAAAACTAAGTTAGCCCTCCTTAGCATTTGCAAATTAGATAAGATAAATGAATATAGCAATAATTATGAGCAGCTATATTACCAAATTAAAGAATTTGGAGAGACCTTAAAAGAGGAATACTTTAGAAAGATACCAGTCATAGGACAAATCCTAATTAATGATTATAGGAATTGGCCAGGTATAGCTGGAGTTAAGAATAACTCCCTTGGTGAAAGAATCAATTTCGCCAAAGACTATATCATATCTAAGAGACGTGATATAACCCAAGGAAAGTTGATAGAAGAAACTTTCAAGAAGATCCCTCCAATCAAAGACGAAAGAGACATCGCTCCAATCCAATGGGGATGTGGAAGTGAATCTAAGAAATTTAAAAAGAAATTAGAATGGAAACATAGAAAGTTTAAAACTAGACCTTTAGGATTGCCAAAGAAATATAAATTTAGACAATCTACTACCTTTAGGGAAAAGAATCCTAAGACTAAGAAAAATATATTTAACCAAAGAAGATACTTTAAGAAGAATACTAGTAAGTATAAGAAGGTTCCTAATTATAGGAAAGAAAAAGACATAGCTCAATCTAAGACTGCCACCAAATAATGTTGGACTTGCGGCAAAGAAGGACACTTTGCTAAAGACTGTCCTAATAAGAAAGATAAAGAAAGTATTAAGATTATTAATACAATATTAGACTATGCAGATCAAGAAGAACTAGATATCTTATATGCTATAGAAATATCAGACATAGAAGATGATGATAACACTAGTATCTATAGTGTTTACACAGACAGCGATTCTGAAGACTATAGTGATACTGATGAGTATGAAGACTCTCAGGATACCCTAGACTTATATATGATGCAGACTGATCAAGGCGATCTAGATGATGAATATATAGACTTTGAAGACGCTTGGTATAAGTGTATATTAAGCCCCTTTCTGAAGAAAAGATGGACAGTTAGTAATCCTGAGTTACTAACCTATATACCTAGATGCTACTTTAACGAAAGACATTATTGCACATTTGAGATGAAATGTAGCAAGAAAGACTTTAGATGCATAGAATGTTTTGAGAAAATACAAACAGAATTGTTTTTAGTTTGTATTATTTGTCAATTACATTACCATGAAGACTGTTGGAGAACTAGATTTAGAGCAATTTATACTAACCAGTATGACGCTCAAATAGACTTAGATATTAAAACTTATTATCAAGACATTGATAGAAATATGGCCAAAAGACTGCAAGAAACTGAAGATGTCAAAAGAAAAGGAATTTCCTATGATTTAGACGAATACCATTCTGATGATAGTTCAGAAGACCAAATACCCTTAGATTTCATAGATAAACCTCAGAAAGGAATATCTATTTTAGAAAAGAACAATTTCGGAATTTCTACTAAACCGCATGCTTGTTTTGTAGAATTATTTGTTCAACATAAAGACTATCCTACAAGACTTTCAGCCTTTATAGATACAGGGTACTCTCAGAGTATTTGTAAGGCTAATGCCTTCCCTGAAGACTACTTTTTAGAAAGTACTCAAGAAATCTATGGTAAAGTGGCTAATGGAGATCCATTTACCTTATATTTTCAGACTATTCCTATTTATTTTAAATTAGGAAATCAGACCAACAAAACCGTTAATCATCGGTTTTGGATAATGGATCCTCGTCCTAGTTTCACAGGAAACATTATTTTAGGACAAGACTTTATTAGTAAATATCATCCTTATAGTCAGTATAACGATAAGATATTAATTAGTGACCAAGAGGAATTTAATATTAAAGATCCTCTAATAGATCATAAGACTGCCTTTGACCTTATGCAGGTCAAGCCCAATTATAGACCCATCAAACATCAGAGTTCTTCAGCTGAGCATGGTGGACCTAGACCTACAACCCAACAAGAAGCCTTAGAAATAACTAAACCCTTATAAAAAGAGTGTAAGTGTCCAGACCAAAAGTGTTATAAGCAAATAGCGCTTATACAACAAGACATTTTAGAACAAGCCCAGCAGACCTTATTGCAGGTTCAAGCCATATCCAAACAGAAGAAAATGGATATAGAAGTAGAAAAGGAAAAGATTAGACAACTAGCTGAGCCTACTTTAGGATAAAATCCCATCACTAAGTGGGATAAAGACCAGAGTTATTGTGAAATCATCCCTATTAACCCAGACGCCACTATCAATGGTGGAACCTATAAGAAAGGATACTCACAAGAAGATATGGAAGAATTCAAGAAAGACATAGATGAAATGCTTAAGTTAGGCATTATTAGAGAAAGTAAAAGTAGACATAATAGTTTAGCCTTCTATGTTCAAAATGAATCTGAACGTAAAAGAGGAAAAAGACGCATGGTTATAGACTATAGACAATTAAATAAGAATTGTGAATTTGATTCCTATAAGATACCAGACAAGAATAATTTGATCAATTTAATTGAAGACGGAATTATATTCAGTAAGTTTGATTGCAAATCAGGCTTCTGGCAAATTAAGATGCATCCAGACAGTATTACTTGGACAGCCTTTAGTGTGCCCCAAGGAAAATACGAATGGCTAGTCATGCCATTTGGATACTTGAATGCTCCTCAAGTTTTCCAAAGAAGAATGGATAATATATTTAGACCTTATTCAGAATTTTGTCTTGTTTACATAGATGATATTCTTGTAGCTAGTAAGACTGAGATAGAGCATGTAGACCATCTTAAAAAGATTATTCTAGAATTAGACAAACATGGTATTGTTATTTCCAAAAGGAAAATGCAATTATTTCAGACTGAGATAGACTTTGTGGGAATGCATATTAATAAAGGAAAATTATCCTTAGCAGAACACATAACCAAAAAGATTCTTGAGTTCCCAGACCAACTCAAAGATAGAAAACAATTACAATCATTTTTAGGATTGCTTAATTGTGCTGCAGACTTTATTAAAGACCTTGCTTCAAAAAGACAAAGCTTAACATCCAAATTAAAAGGAACAGACAAAACTAATCCCTTTTATTGGACTGAAGACGATTTTAAAGTAATAAGACAAATTAAAGATGCAGTTAAGAACATTCCTTTACTTGAACTTCCTAATGCCGAAGACCAGTTTATAGTAGAAACAAATGCCTTTGATAAGCAATGGGGAGCAGTATACTTTGCCATTGATCATCAGACAAAAAAGAAGAAACTTTGTAGACATAGTTCTGGAACCTTCACAGACCCAGAACAAGACACACTGCCCATGAAAAAGAAGTTTTAGCCATAGTAAGGGCAATAGAAAAATATATGTTGTTTCTTAGACCTAAACATTTTACTGTTTATACTAACTCTTCTTATGCAGTAAAATTTAGAGATTTAGACTTGTCCAAATCAAGGACTAATAGACTCATTAGATGGCAGCAATTGCTTAATGGTTATGACTTCTCTGTTATTCATACTAAGGGAAGTAAAAATACCATTCCAGACATTATATCAAGAGAGCCAATGTTTGCTAACACTAATATAATTTCATGTTTTATGTTGCAAACAGAAGACCCAGAAGACATGAGTTCCTCTGGAACAAATAGACTGAACAGGGAAGACGTTGCAGACTATCTTAGACGCGTAAGACCAAATGTTGATGTAACGCAAAGACAGACTCATATTCAAGACTCTCAAGAAAGACCAATCCTAGAAAACTTTGATGATATCTTAGTTCCTCCTGGAAAATCTAGACAAGAGATCATTTCTCAAAATAGACTCATTGGGAAGATGTATTTCACCCCAATATAGACCTGATCAAAGATACCCAGACTTGATCAAATTTAGACGAGAATTCTCAAAAGACGAAAATACCCTTGTAGATGCCATATGGTGGAACGTGAAGAATAGACTTTGGATCGAGTTCAAACAAAATTTGGTAGTTATTGCTAGATTTATGAGAACTCAAAGACTTGCAGTTACCCAACTCAGTGGTACTGCTATACCTAGACCTCAGACTCAAACCTATGCTCAGACTCTTGGAGAATCCTCCAAAGCTAGACCCACTGATAATTTTTGTTATCAGAAAAAGACCTTTAAGACTAAGATGGTTATACCTTTTGGTCATAATAATCTTCCATCAACGAAAGACTATAAGAAATAATCTAATAGCATTATTGAACATTTCAATATGTTATTATCTGAGACTAATGGAGATGCCTTAATAATAAAAGGTTTCTTCAAAGACGTTCCAAAGATTTATCTTGCTGGGAAAGCAAAAATTTCCCAGATAACCTTAGCAGACTATGGGTTCATCGGACTCATCCAAATTGAGACTATAGAAGACTATGTTGCTCTTGGAAAGATAGTCCATGAGTACGTTAAAAAGGTAGAATATTTCCTTCCTTTATTTGCTAGAATTTATCAGATTGCTCCAAGTTCCTGCGGAGGAATGAGAGTGGAAGGATTTAGACTTGTTAGATTTTCTAATTATACATTTGAAGACATTGAGATCCTATCTGAAGACGAGACTAAAGATTTAATTGTTGATAAGTCCAAACTCCAGATCGCTCAGGCAATGGAAACAATTGAGATCATGGCATTATTAACAGGAGAAGACAGGTGGTACACTGCCTACCACAAATAAGACTTGATATTTCAAGCTGATGAGCCATTCAATGGAAGGCTCAAAAAAGAATCCAAAGAAATGGTAGAGATAGCTTTGCCAGCCAGCCTTAGAACGGTAGGCCTTATTGATGAATTTTTCAATAATACCCACCCAAATCAAGACAAGGCAGAAGAAGACACAGACACAACAAAGAAGGGCCCCTCAGTAGTGGAAGAATTATTAAAGACAGAAGAATCGTTTGCCTAGACCATGCTTTCCATAAAGCAAAAGATGCCTGCCCCACATGGGCCACCAGACTGATGAAAAAGATGAAGACTTTGTTTGATGCTCTTGCATTATTACAAAACGACAAGACCATGATGAAGACTTGGCACGCCTTTCCTTTTATAAAGAAAGAGGTCCCCCCATTATCAAAAGACGATAAAAGCTTGTAGACCCAGCTGGAAGACAAAGTGTCTTTAATAATTAGATGCTTTCAACCGAATTGCTTTTGGTAGCCAGTTACCAGTCATATTGTAGTGCCCTTGATCTATAAAAGGGAGCGTCCATTTGTGTTTGAGACATCAGGAGTTAGAGAGTGAGAGATTGTTAGACTTTTAAAGAGAGTATGCTTGTAGAGAGTAATATGTATATGAGTGAGTAAACCTCTCATAGTTAGGGGAGAGGGAAGAGTTGTATTTACTTATGCAATGCAATAAAAGTATTTCCTTTTCTAGAAATCTCTTATGCTAAGTTGTTATTATTGTCCAAATTGTCTCCAACTTTCTGTTCATAGAGGACTATTGTGTGGAACCTCTGGTGTAGCACACAAGGTGTTATACTGGTGAACCGTCGTCAGGTGCCGATTAGCCGTGAGCCGTTAGCCAGGGTGGGCGTTAGGCGTGAAGGCGTACAGGCAGGAAACGGGTCAGTCGCCAAAGTAGTGGATTGAGGTGCGACACATAAAGAGAGAGTTGTAGGAGGCCGAGACCGGAGAAGAATAGTAACAAAGCTGAAGAGACTAAGGGAAGAAGATAAAGATATTTCAGACCAGAAGGAAGGTATAAACTCGAACCAAACCCTTAACTATTTTACATATTATTGTTTTAAGAAGAATCTTATATGAGCTTACAAATCACTAAAGACTTTTTAGAATTTGTTAACCAAACAAGTTTAGACTTAACTAGAGAAATTCAAGACTGGACTCTAACAGATCCTAAAGATAAAAGAACTTATAGAATCTGCTTTAGTATACGCAGGTGGTACTTTTAAATACATAGACCAGATCATTTAGTGGTTAGGAAGAGAAGTACCTAGAATAGAAATAATTAGAACAAGGATCCGAGATCTCTTTAAACAAAAACTAAGAACTGAAGATTTTGCAGAAGAACTATCAAGACCTGAAAAATATCAAGAATACACTAGGATACTTGAAGACAGTATAGACGTATTAAAATTTGTTAGACGTAAAAGGTTAGCTGAAACAAAGGCTACTTTAATTAGAGCAGGAGGAATCCGTCCTCTCCTTAAAAACGTAGAGACAGCTGCCCCTAGAACATACCATAGATTTTTGTCATCTTATGGTGATAATAATTTAGACGAATTTATAGATAACGATATAATTGATATTGTTAATCAAATATATAAAGAAACTAGACAGATAAACCCACGATACCGTATAAGGTATTTAAGACTAGAATATTTTCCAGCAAAACCTATTTCAATTTCTAGACTCCCAGAAGAAACTATTTATATAGATAATCCTCGCTATTCAGAATTCCAATACGATAGTGACGGAAGAAGATCGAGAAGTAGCAGTAGCCCTGAAACTTCCACACTTAGACTTCCAGATTAATTAAGCATTAAAATAAGCTTAAAAGACTTTAGAAATCATTGGGGTAAGAATTAATATTCCCCAAAACTTAGAAGAAGTTAAAAGACATTGCGGTCTCAAAAGGTGGTCCGAAATAGACAAAACGGTCCCTAGATAATTCTTGGACGGTAGCGGTCCGTAAACTAGGTCCGTAAACTAGGTCCGTATAGGATCCAGCCTCTATATATATATACACTACTACTCTTGTACATATCAGTCCGCATTTTAAGAGCCCAGAAAAGAGAGAGAGAGTGCCTATAATTTCTAGGTTTATCGTCAAGTGACACATGTCCGGTCCGTACTCTTAAAATGGGAACCGGTATGCACAAGAGCAATACTATATATATATATATATATATATATATATATATATATATATATATATATATATATATATATATATATAATAAAGCAGGAGGATCTTTTTGCCACGTCATACAACTATTGACACATCATATAGCCACATCATACAACTTTATTTACAAAATCTATTTCAAACCTATCTATATAAATCTAACGGTTGGGAATTCTTAGAACTGGGGAAGATTATTTCGTGAAAGAGGTACACTTTATCAGAGCACAAGGCTCGAGGCATCCCCTGTCACTCAACTCATAGCTTCTTTGGTTTTACCTCTTTATTTCAAATTCTAAACTGATTTTTACCTCTCTCTACGATTTTGTCTATAGTGTGGTGATATTTTGGTGTAGCGAGAGACAAAACAAAGAAGCTATGGTTTTACCTCTCTCTCCACGGCAAGAAACAAAACTATTTTTCGAAAGAAAGAAGTAAACAAAGCTATGGTTTTAGTTTCTATCTCAGCACACTATAGAGGGACCAAATCTCAGCACACTATTGTGCGGATTTTGGTAAGCTATGGCTAAATCATTCAACTTCTTTTAGGGGTAAAAAAACCCATTTCTCTGCAAACCCATTTCTGATCTTCAACATGTTCAACATGGACTTCAGTTTTTTTTTTAATTTCTTTCGAATTGTGAACTGATTTTGATTTTGTGTTTCTGTTTCAGGGTTACTTTGAAAGGTGGTCATCTCTATCTATTTCCCAATTTCTTGTTCGAAAGGTTGTCATATATGTTTTGCTGAGAGTGTCATATGAAGACTGGTTTATCACTTTTTTCTGTATTGACTTTGTGTTTATGGTCTAACTATTTTTAATCTCAGTTGAAGCAAAATGACGGAAAAATACATCGAAACCCACATACTTGGCCACCGATGTGATGAGAGAACCTTGCAAAGAACGTCTCCGATAAGATGCCAACAGAGCTCTAGCCCGATGTGATGATCTCCGGATGTGATTTTTCTAGAAAATGACCAAAATAAGATCAGCTGATGAGATCTGACGGCACTGCTGAGCTGAATACAAATGGTCTACGAATGGTCCGTAGGTGAGTTTTAGCTGAATACAAGCAGTTACTTTTGGTGTCCATGATGAAGCACAGGTGATGAGGTTCTCCAAGAAGAGTCTTGCATCTTCCACAACCCAAATTTATAGACTGTAGATCTTCTATGAAGTAACATTTTGAACAGATCATTAGCTGGAAACTTCATATTTAGTACATGATTCCATAGCTTTTAACTGAGTTATTAGCAAGTGGTGTCCTCAATATTGTTTTATTTTTTCACGATCTAATTTTTTTCAAGGTTTATAGAACTGATATTGTATTTTTTTCGATGTTATTATTTTATTGTTTTATTGATATTGTTTTTCACGATCATTATTGGTCTTTATTTTTTTCGGTGTTTATAGATCCGACGAACTTCACATCTTCTTTAGCGTTTGGTGGGTCTGGGCGGTGGAATCTTCTTGGTGAGTGACTGGTTTGGGTGGGGGTTGATTTGCACTATGTGGGGATAGGCCTGTCAACGATTCTGAGTCGGGTCGGGTTTAGGGAGATCCAGATCCGTGTAATGAGGTCTTCATCGGGTTCGGGTCTTCATCGGGTCTACAATATTGGATCCAGACCCGGATCCGTTCGGGTCTTCGGGGCTCGGGTTCAGGTCCGGGTCTGGCCAAATATATACCTTTTTTTATATTATCCCCCTTCTTTATTTTTTAATCTTAAAATAAAATATTTTGTAATGTATTATAGAATATTATTAGTATAAATAAAACATATATTATTTATATTTATTATATACATAAATATATTTTACTTACATGTTATATTGATGAGATATATTTATAAATATATATAAATCTATAGTATATGTATATATATATGTAAAAAATAATAATGTACAATTCGGATCGGGTCTTCGGGTCCGAGTCTTGTATAAGATCCAGACCCTACCCGTTTAATAAACTGGTCTTCGGGTATTTGGGTCTTTGGGTCTCGGGTCCAAAAAAATATGCTCAGACCCTATTATACGGATCGGGTTCGAGTCGGGTCCGGGTCTAGACCCGACCCATTGACAGGCCTATTGGGGATATACCAATGGGTTTTAATTTTAGCAGCTGTGATCTCCGGTCGCCTACATCTATTACTATCATGTATGGGCAAATATACCAATGGATTTTAATTAGGACTTGCTATCTATTACTCTAATCTATTACTATCAGTTGTGATTGTACCTGCACATTTGGCATATTAATTGGGTCACTGTATTTTTTTTCGTGGATAGAAAACTAGGTGTGATTTTTGGTTTTGTTAATTAATATTTGTGATTTTGCAAGTCCTAAAAATATGGAGATGGGTTTCTCACCCATGTAATTTTATCTTTTATTTTTGAATAGTTTGTATTTTATCCATTTTGCAGATTATAGATTTTTCCATTTGATCTAATGCTACAAACTGATTTCTATTGTTGCTTATATTTCTATTTTTAAATTTCACTGGAGAATTAGTTTTGGACAATCATTAGTTTTGATTTTGTGTGCTCATTTTGAAGTATAAGAACTTTGAATGTTCTATTCATGTATGTGTGCTGATTTTGATTTTGGACTTGCATTTTTATATCTACAGATATGCTCCAGTTGGGTTTTATAGACTGGTACTTTTGTTGGGTTCTTTGTATCTAAAGATCTTCTCCGGTTGGGGTAGCAGATCTGCTCCGGTTGGGATAACACATCTTCTCCGATTGATGATCCGATTGGGGTAGCAGATCTGCTCCCATTGTGATCCGCTCCGATTGGTCTTTTTTGCGTTTATATGTATTTATTTTCTATTTTTACTTTGTATTATGATAACGAGTTGTTATTATTTTCATATTGTGTGTTCAGTTCATGGGGGAAATTCGTGTTTAGTTTTGGGTGAAAATGGTGGGGTTTTCTCTAAAACTAATGCGTGTTCAGTTTTTGGTGAGACAACGGTGAGTTTTTCTCACATACACGATGGGTAAGGTGGATTTTTCTTAGTAAATAATTTCTTTTAGTAAATAAAAAATGTGTTGAAAAGAGAAGACACTAAATTTTTGTTAAAAATTGTGTCAAAAATAACATCATTTAGTAAGAATTTCGTGTTGTGTCTCATGAAAGGTACACAAAATTTTCTTAGTAAATAATTTTTTTAGTAAATAATTTTGCATTTTATTGAAACGTGGACACAAAAAGATATTTTTAGTAATAAAGATTGGGACGAAGAAAAGAACAGAAAACTATATTTATTTTTTAAATAAGAACTTGGATAAAAAAAGAACAAAATAATATTTTAGGTCACGTTTGTATTTGGTAATTAAAAAATATATTGTAACGTTTCATTCCATGTTGTGTCACTTTATTTGTGATATGTTGGTGTTAAATCAAAAATATATAAATTTTGCTTATTTAATTGGATCGTGTTTGTATTTGGTAAGAAAAGTGACACGGCACGAAAGTCTTATATACTAAATACGAATACAAAAAATGTGTCAAGGCACAAATGAACTTTTAGGTAAAATATGTAGTGTTACGAAATGTGACATTAACATGTTCATATGTAGTGTTACAAAAGTGTCAAATCAATAATACCGTATTGTGAGTGTGTTATAGCGACAAATACTCGGGAGCATATTTATTATCGTGCAATTGGTACCGGTACACCCTAGGAATCCTGTGTATAAAGTTTATAAAATTTGGTATCATGATGTAAGTGTATAATGGGATAACCAACAATATTTATATTTGCATTAGCGGCGACACGAGAACAAATTTATTACGGAAACAAATTTATCCTCGTGCTATCGGCACAAGTACAAAATATCACGAGATCAAATTTATCTCCGTGTCATCGGCACGGGTACACCCTAGTGTATATATATATATCGATTTCTTCATGGTATTGTCTGGGTTTAATGGTAGAGAAGAAGAAGCGGATTGTGTTGAATCTCATATAAATCTAATTATTCTGCTTGCTGGTGGATTCGTAGCAGTGGAATCAACATTTGTTACAATTTTAGTTTTTGTAGGGTCATGTAAAGACGTGTCAGGTATGTGGGTTTCGTTTTTGGTGGGGGGTTTTGGCGGAAGAACAAATCGGGGGTTTATTCGTTACAATCTCAGCGACTCAGCCTTTGTAATGTTTATTCGAGATTTTTTTTCTTTTTTTTTTACGAGATCTGAACGTGTCTTATTTACCTTCAATTATTTTTTATCTAAAATTTGAAACTATTTTCCTTCACGTTTTATAAAGAATGTTTATGCTTTTGTTTTTTCAGTTGTTAAATTACCATTAAAATCTATTTAGTTTGTTACAAGAAAAAAGTCAGTGTTGTTTTTAAAAAATAAAGTCTGGAAAGTTTTTTCAGTTGTTACAAAAAAATATTGCTGTAAAGATAAAAAATATAAAAATAATATCAATTTTTTGAAACAATTATTTAAAATTAGTAAAAACATGGTACTCTTACGTTTTAATTCAAATCAGTACTATTTTGTAAAATAAAAAAGGATTAATAGTTTTAACGATTGTTATATTTAGTTTTAATTAGTACTAAAAATATTAGTATAAAATAGAACTAAAAATTGTAAAGATTGGCTCTAATTATATAAGATAATCAGTTAAAATAGCACTGTTTTAAATCATAATAAAAAAAAACACTGCTGTTTAATTAAAATTCGTACTAATTTTTAAGATAAAATAGTACTAATAGTTTTCAGTGTAATAATCCGTACTAGTTTTATATTAAAATTAGTACTATTATCGTTGATTTATAATGGAATATTGAAGTTGACTAGCCGACGTGAGTTAATTTACTAAATTAGACATTGCTAGAATTTAAATTATGGTTTTGAAATTATCTAGTTGGTTCACATTTTTATATTAATTCTTTAAAATTTCTATATTTTTTCATTGTTTATTGGGCTCTCTAAATAACGTATTGCTAAATACTGTGACCAAGCTAAGAATTGAACGTCCGATTCGTAGGCCACAACCTTGATTTTGAACCATAGTTGGCACGAGAGTTGCCTTCCTAGAGGAGATAGATTTGTGCAACCAACCTGGTCTTTGGGAGTATTCAGATGTACTTCGTTTTTCTAGGGGATGATATGCAAAAAGAAAATTCAAAATGCTTATGGAGACGCGATGCTTTAGCTGTTTCTAGGTTGGTTTCGCTTGTGCATAACTCCAGAATCTCGTGGTTTAGACTCTTGACTTGAATTAGTATATTTATATGTTAATTTACCATGCCATTCAGGTCCGGCGGTTGGCAAACACACACGAGCGAGGATGATGGATTGGTGAACCATGCTTTGAGTTGGGATTTGGAGCATGATGCCGAAAGATTGGAACAGTTTGGAGCAGACTTGGAAGCTGGTTGATGTTTATACTTTACATTGTTTCAAAGATTTTAGAAATTTGGAGCATTGTATTATATTTGACTAACGTTTTATCAGATTTTTAGTTGTCAATTTTGATTTATGTATTCTTGGAGTTGATGAAAAGATTCGCTATATTGGGTTTGACTCAGTATTATCACTTTCCGGGCACTTGAAAATGTCATATATACTCAAATAGTGTCCCAAAAAATCTCATGAAGCATCTTAAAAGGTTCGTTTAGAATGCTTCGAGGTAAGAGTCAAAAACATATGAATAGGGTCATGCCCAAAGGAATTTATACCCTTAAGGGCTCTTTTGGTTAGAGGCTTGGAAAAAGAATTTAGAATTCTCCTCATCTAGAATTACAATGTGTAGTTTAAAATTTTGGGGGAATCCCAATTTAGAATTCCTGAAATTTTGGATTCCCACAAAATCGGAATTATCCTTTCCCCCCTAAAATGGAGGGAATGTTATATTTTTGGGAACTCTAGATTACTTTTTTGGTGAGACAACATTATTCAGTCTCACATACATAAACACACAAACACTCACATCCTCTTTCACATAAACCAACAATACCCTCTCACATAAAAAAAAGGTTTTAAAAAAAATTAATAAAAATTTTAAACTTTATAGTTTCTTCTTTTTCCAGAAAAAGTTAATAATTGTATAGTTTTTTTTTTGGAAACAAAATTAAAAACAAAATAGAAGTTTTAAAACAGTTCTAAACTGTACAATTTTATAAAATGGTAAAAACTGTATAGTATGTAAAAAACTGTAATTTTTTTTTTTAGTAAAAAACAGTTAAAAAGTTTTTTAAATTAAAACCAGGTAAAAAAACATACATTTTTTTTATAAGAAAACACTTGCAGTTTTTAAAATTTCACAACCGGTACTTAAAAGAATACAATTTTCATAAAAGAATACATTTTTTATAATTAAAAAACAGTTCAAAAATGTCTTTAGTACAATTAACAATTAAAAAAATTCCCACTTTTTAATAATTTATAAAAAGCAGAAACACTGTTTTTCAATAATTATCAACGTATATAAATGCGTGTATACACACACACACATGCTTGGGGTTGCGAGCCATTAGCGTGAACTTTTAAAAATAAGAGTGTATTGAGTAAATGGATGTTTCAGGGACCTAGGTGTTTAAAAAAAGAATATCCTGGTTTTAGATTAATAAAATTACTTACGAGGGACCCAAGTCTATTTATCTATAAAATAAATCATCAACATTTTAAATAGGATATATGGATAACCTTACATTGAATTAGTATAGAGCTACTTCCAAAATGTGAAAGACCAATGAAAATCTTGAAGTTGCCTGCTTAGTCCTTAAAATTACTCTGTTTCAAATAAATAACACTCAGAAGTAAATGATCTCAGTAATAGTTATAAAAAATAAAAGTCAAAAATTGTATTGCAAAGCCATGGGAAATAAATAAAAGAACATTTCTTTGCCTCTCTTCTGAGAATGATATTAAAGCACGTAGCTTGACATCTCTACCTTAAGAAATATTAAACCAAAATACATGATAGAACACAAACACAATCATGAGCGACATGTAACTATTATCTTTCCATCATTCTGCTTCAGCATGCAAACTATTTAAAGCTAAATATCAGCAAGTTATGGGGATTTTTTCATTACACATCAACTCTCTGATTTTATTGAGGCATGGACTTATAATGTGAGGATAAGAGTAGTTATTTTCCTCAAATTTACTCTTGTTTCTCACAAGTCTATGTTGCCATCAGATCAGAGTAAGAATTACCTTATATACCAGCCTCATGTAATCAGACTTGGGAGCATTCATCCATCAATCATTCAACCACAAGTGAATTTTTTTTAGCTCTATTGGGAATCCAACATGTGTTGCACAAATGCTATCAAATAGGTAGAGCAAAGTCAGTAGAAGAGAACACACGTTGCAAAGTCTACAACCGAAGCAGATTATTAACTGTAGCAGAATATTAAAGGAATTACCTATAGAAATATGACACCTCAATGTGGAATTGGATTTGGAGCCCCCTGTTTCCAATAAAATTTTAAAAAGTGATTGTTGTCATACCAAACCATTTGAACAATCTTTATCACATCTAATGGTCCCACTCTCAAAGGTAATATGTAATATATTGTTACAGATATAGAATACAAAGAACGTAATTAAAGCAGTAGCAAATAAACATCCCATTGCAGGGAACTGCATCCACTACTTCCTAGAAACCCCCATGTCCCAAAATAATTTAGTCAGGTTTCCATTTCATTGTAATGTAGTTCACCTGCTAACATGTCCATGTCCAATTCTTTGTGCCCTCATAACTCCGATAACATCGTTTGCCTTATAGTTTTCCACCCATCATCCGAACGTAATCCAAACTGCTCTGCAAAACACCTATAACCACAATGACCATCCGGTGCAACATTCTCCAACCGATCATTAATATGCTCCTTAATTTTTTGATCGAATTCGTTTAACACTGAATCAAAGTATTCCTCATCGTTTAACTCTCTCAAAAATATTGGCAAACACCAACCACACAATTTATATAACTGGTGATGAAAGTAGTGGGGGAATAGGGAAAAAACATGGGGGAAATATGAAATTTCAAAATGCTTACCTGCGGGAAAAAATAAATTAGACAAACTCTTTCCATCGTTTTCAAGAGTGTGAAATAGAATGAGGGACAACTTGCAACTGATGTCGGGAATAGTCCTCACCTGGGAGTTTTAAGAAAAAGTGAAAGGGATTTCACTCAATTCTACACATTTTAGGCAAATATGGAAAAAGAAAAACGAAAATTGGGATTTCAACTGACAAAATAACATACTAAAGGCAAGGAAACAAACCAAAATATCTGAGTATATATTCATAGGCTTTATGCAAGAGACAAAACTGAAACATGTAAATAAAAAGTAAAAGTAAAGAAAGCAAAGAATTTATGAATGATGTATATTTAAATATAATTAAATAGATAATAGTAATTTCTAATGGAGCTAAGTTTTGAGTACTAATCATTTACCCTCTTTGATGACTGTAATTAGCAAACTGTTGGTGTTTTGTTTCAAACACTAACAATTTGATTTGCGTTGAATACATATACCAAATGAAAATGAGGGATAAAAAAAAATTTATAAAGTAATGAAAAAGGTCATTCAATAAATAAGTAAATGCAGTACTAAGATATTTGAATACCCAAACAACACCTCCACCACCATCACCAATATATTTACCCTCAAATAAAACCTTTTCACAAAATCACACCTCACCAGTATGCTCTTTTAGCATATCAGCACCATTTCAAACACACATGCATAGACAATTGACACAACATATAGAAAAACTGCATCCATTGGCAGATAATTGCTTCTGAAAAGAGTATTAAATAATAATTTCACAGGGGCGAAGAACAAATAATGAGGTGGTTAGAGAGAGGATATAACACAAATCAAAGATACTGTCAACTGAAATATTCATAGAGAATGGCCCTAAGCAAATATAAAGTGTAGCAAAGAATCTACACAAACCATATTCAACTCGGATATCTCAACGAACGTCATATATGCAAAATGGTTTCACACCCCTATTCACCAACCCACTCTAACAAACATGACCATCGTATAAGATAATTTCATTGATGGATTAGTTACCAATTCTAACTGTTGTGAGCCAACTATTGCAATTCAAAGCCTCTAATAATTCTATTTTTCAAACGATTTCATATAGAAGTGTTGCCATAACTACAACATTCTTTGATATAAAAGTATCCATATAGCATCAATAATAAATAATCACAGTTAAATTCAACTTAATGTTGATACAAACCTCACATAGTCTAGTGTCAAAAATGAAGTAACAGCCAAAGGGTGAGCCTTCTAAAATGAGTTCATCAAATTAACAAAAATTAATAAGTGGGTTGGGTCGGGTCAGGTTCGTATTTCATAAGTATCTATTCGAGGAGGGTTCAGTTTTAGATAATAAAACACGTTTCGGGTTTGGGGGGATTTGATATATTCTAAACGGGTCGGGTTCGGGTTTTGCGAAACCCGCTCCATTGCCATCTCTCAGGTCGCTTAGTTATTGATGAAGGAGGTGGCTTACTGGAAGAGAAATTATGGGACAGTTTTTAGTCAAGTGATCTTTTACAATCTGGGTTACTTGTACTCTTTTGAAAAACCGGAGTAGATGGTGAGGATAAAACCTTTGGCTTGTGAACAGAGGGTGGGTTACTGATGTCAGGGGAAACTTGGAAGAAATTTAAGTGCTTTGAGACTGAATGCGTGTGGTGTGTGCATTGAATTGGGTTGTGAAATAAGTGTGACTAGGATATGTGGTGTAATTGGGAACTTCCCAATAGTCAATTGAGTTTTGATTTATGTTATGGACAGAACTTTCAACATACCGGGGCCAGATATAGGGTCGACGGTCGTCTTCTTCACAGCAAAGTATACAACATAAAATGTCCTGGAAAACACACATTTCACATGAATATGATAGCTCACAAAAATATTCTCAATTTTATATGTGGAAAACACCGAGTCCATTCATCCAATACTAAGGAAAATCATATTTCTTAAGCTTTGTGGATCCATGAGTCAGTATATTACTTGTAATTTTGTCCCACAAAATCCATAAACACATTGCTGGAAAGAAGCATCAAGTTCATGTTATATAGACTGTACATTCCAGATTAACTTTAAATGAAACTATCCATTGCAACCATAAACAACTAAATAGCCTATGATATTCAAACATGTAGAAAGAATATCGTGGCCAGTGTGCTGAATCGGTAAGGAAGAACCATTTCCAACTGTTACCTGATCTGAACCAGAATAAGAATCATGTATCTGAAGATTTGAGAGGCCTGAAGTGAGATGATGCATGGATCCAGAATGAAGATGAAGGATTGAGGAGGTGGAGAGGAAGAAGAAACAGTAGGGAGAGGCAGGAGCGGATGCATTTGGGGGCCAGGAGGGGCCAAGGCTCCCCCTGATTCTCCCCCCCCCCCCCAATCCAAAAAAAATAATAATAAATAAAATAAAAATTAGGGTTGGGGGTGTTATATGTAAAGATATAAAGTTAAATTGAAGTTCTTTCAACTTCAATTTGTATAAATGTAATAAATTTGTATAAAACTAGAAATTGAAGCTATAATTTGTATAAAACTCGAACTAACAAAAAAAAAATCGCCTCGGGGGCTCCCGTCCCTGAATTCCCCGATATTTTGCCCCCCACCATAAATCCTGGATCCGCCACTGAAGAGAGGAGAAGAAGATGAATCATTCGGGGAAAAGTTGAAAATGAAGTAGGTGAAGGTTTAGGAGATGACTGGAATTGAGGATCATTCTTATACCAACAATCAAAGTCCACTTGCTTAGGTCGATTGCGTATTTAACAAAACACATGTGATTAGACCCAGAAAAGGGGCGGACATGGGTGGATATGGACGGGTCGGAAGGGGACTGGGTTTATTTGGGGCGGGTATATGGTTTGGTCCCGAGCGGATCGGATTGGGGTCACCTGTTCTCTCTCTTTCTAAAACAGTTCTTTCTCAGAAAAGCAAAATGGATTGAGACTTACCATTGGAGGAGATAAATTCAGATCAAAGAGAGAGATGTGGCTGTTGCGATCCATATGGATTCTCAGTTTGGGGGTTATTCTATTCCTTTCGCGACCCGCTGCTGACCTGTACTTTCACCCGCAATTTAACCGACCTCGATTAGAACCTCTTCCACGGGCATAGAAACCTCTTCCACGATTATTATAGGGCATAGAAAGAGAAGATCAACTTGCAAACTGTGGAGAATCTCTTTTATACCCACGCCAGGGATCAGATTTTATTCTGCCACTTCAATCTAAATCATTCTAGTTGATAAATTCTGTTTCAATTTGCTCAAACCAATTGAAACCTAATAGTTTTATACAAAAAAAAAATATGACACAAGTGTATAAAAATAAAAATTTCTTCTCATCCTGTCTCAGTTTGGGGGTTATTCTATTCCTTTCGCGACCCGCTGCTGACCTGTACTTTCACCCGCAATTTAACCGACCTCGATTAGAACCTCTTCCATGGGCATAGAAACCTCTTCCACGATTATTATAGGGCATACAAAGAGAAGATCAACTTGCAAACTGTGGAGAATCTCTTTTACACCCACGCCCAAAATGAGATGATTGATCTGTGCTCATGGCAGGAAAAGCCACTGTCATAGTTGTTCATCTAATCCAATGTGATACAAACAAAAAACCATGTGAAATTAAACAGAAAATATAGCTACCTTAAACTAATTTGGTGACTAAGCTTTGTTACCAAGAGCATAGCATTATCATGTAGCACTGCATCCTCCAAAAAAAATGTTGGTGTTTATAGATTTATTTAGCTCAAACTAAAGTGCATGCAAATGAGATTAATGATACACTGCTAAAATATCTACTTTTTTAAACTAGAATATGTAATGTGTGTGTGTTTGTGTAGATTGATAAAATGACATAAAATAATAGCTAGATAAACAGAAATCATGAAATCTACAAGTCCTCCTGAAGTTCTTTCTTTACTTCCGATAACATAACATATTAAGATGTCTCAACTATAAAGTTGCTGTCATGGGTAAAATTTTGGGATGGCAAAAAGAAAAGCATACAAGTTCAGAATTGTAGTCCGTTAAATCTTGTAGAAAGGGAAAGAAAGTATTAAAAGGTTTTTCATTATCATGATTTTTTGTATGAGTTTTGTTTACCGCGGGTGTGAGTATGTGTAACACGAGTCCAACATCAGATTATATATGCATGAATTTCAGAAAAATATTGTTGGAATAAGTGATAGAAAAATGTTAACTAATGTTTACTCCGTAAAGAGATGATATAATGATCCATGAAAAACTCACAGTAGTTTCAAAACCAAAATGATTGCAAAAAACACAAAACATGCTTTACCAACACAAACAGAAAGGCTACAATACTTAATTTGAGTACAGCAGTTAATTGAGAGTCCAATATAAGTCATCTCTTTGCCAGAAGCAATTAAAATAAATGTTCAGAAAAAAGCTCTGCTCTAATAAAACACTCTTGAACTGGGGCTATTGAACGGTGAACGACAGTCTTGTTTTTCTGGAGAAGGCGTAATTCCTCAGATTTGAGCAGAGAGAAGCACTCATCAATTGTCATAGTTGATGGACGACTTCGAATCACAGATGCAAGAGAATCATAATCAGGAGGTAATCCTTCTAATGTGTGGATTATCATATCTTCATCATGAATGGGATAAGAAAACATAGCGAACTGATCTATAATTTTTTGAATTTCAGAGAGATATTTATACATTGATTTGGTACCTTTCCGAAGTTCATTCAATTCCTTCTTCAAGCAATGAATCTGAGATCTAGAGAGATTTGGGTATCGATGATGAAGATGATGCCATACCTCTGAAACAAAACAAAAATAACGAACAAAAGGCAAAACACTTAGGTGAAATTATAGCAAGAACTGAACTAAAAGGCTGGGCATTGATAAGTTGCCATTCTTGAAATGCCGGATTTGGAGAAGATTCATCATTATCAGTTCGAATCGACACAGGAGGACACTGAATTTCACCATTAACAAACTCATAAAGATGGTTTGCACGAAGCGCTGCTTCGGTCTGATTCCTTAAAGAACTATCCCAAATTCCTTGGTTCTTCTAATTCAAAGACACCATTTGAATGGACCCTTGGTATATGTTTTTTAAGGGGTTACATATTCAAAGTAATACTTTACTTACCTTAATTTGTTTCGTGGTACTAGACATTGCACACAAATTCCGATCATAAAACCCCACAAATCGGCACCAATTCAGATCAATTATACCTATTGACAAAAACTATAGCAACATATTACACTGAATAAAAAACTATCTCTATATGGTTACATTGTAATGGCAAAATGTTTTAACTAAAGGTATCGAAACAAACAAAAAGAATTAATCAAATAAGCCACATAATTCAAAGGACTGCTATCTAAATTTCCATGTAGGTATGAGTCAATCAATTTTCTCTTACCACTCAAGAGTTACTATCCAGAGTTGTATTTCTGATGTATTTTGAGTGAAGTCAAATACATAATACTATTGCAATAGGTATCTCTTTTATTAATCTCTAAGAGCCCGTACAACCCGTATATTGCATACAGTATTTTGTTGCTGCACTCTGATACAATTTCCCAGACTAAACATAGTCCTTCCAAAAATAATCAAGAGAGCTTACACACTGTGTGAACTCTATCTTTCTTCCCATATCAGTTTTTACTCTCCATCTCAGTATGCTCTTCCAACTAATTTCACCTAATCCTGATTTCAAAAGAAAAACAACCAAAATAATTGATGTAGCCTTTTAACCTTTTTGAATGCAGTGCTATAATTAGAAGACCCAAACCACAATTGGGACACAACACAAAACAAATAAAAATGAAATAATAAAAAATATAGTTTATCATCAAAACTAATTACATTTGACCAAATCATTAATTTCAAACTATATAGAACATAAATAAACTAACTACTTTGATAAATAAATAGAAAAAAGTATAACGACAGACTTTATCACCTAAAGAAAATGTATACAACATATTGCTAATGATTAAAAACATTAAAGTAGTATATCATCTCAAGATTTTAACATCTCAGAGATTATAATAAGACATTTTTTATTGGTTGCCAGTTTTATTCATCTTCAAGACTTAAACTACACAAAGCTCGAGAAATGAAATCACTGGTCATTTTCAATCTAGTCTCTTAAATCAAAAGCTTAGCCTTTGCATCCTCACCTTTTCATTAAACTGCTTTTGATTTAGTATGCATAAATACAAAACATAAGGCACAAACAATTATCATTGATGAAAGCCAAATATAATAATTCATTAACTTTAGACCCAACTCAAGTTTAAGAACATTGATAAAGAGATGCGTTATAGCTCACAAAATACTGTTTTTCTTCAACAATAAAGTGATCATTTTCAGAATTCTCCAGTTTCAGTTTCAGCCAAAGAATCAAACACATTCAGATATTTTCTCCATAATCCACAAATCACTCGATTGCACATAAACGCAAACAGAAAAAATATAGATAGCAACTTTAGAAAAATCTTCATGGAGAGTATACTGATTGAGTTTCTATGAAGAAATAACTAAGAATTTAATTAAACTAACTGTTCTCCCAAAGACTAAAATCTAAACCTAAATTCAAGATATAATATCAGAAATATTTATTATGTTTTCTACAGAAACAACTAGTCTTTACTTTTTTCACAACTATGTCCCTGAAAAAGCATAAATTTCTTAAAAAGGTTAAATATAGTTATTAGGATACGATCTAGATACCTTTAGATTAGGCTCATAGTATATGTAATTTAATAAAAGTATGTATACCGCATTTAAAACATCTTATTCACAGGGGATTGTATCCTGAAGAAGAAGATGAAGCAGAGGAGTAAACAAAGTGTGTTTTGGTGACTGGAACTATGTTCTTCAGTCTTGTCTATATATATATATTCACACAGTACGAGTTCAAATAAATTCCATATAATTTAGGGATGAGATGATAACAAACTCAGTCAAATATGATTTCAAACTCTGTTGTCTATCACCCTCCGGCAATCTCATGGGGCAAGGGCGACCTGTAAGCTTGTTGGCAATAGACTTGAAAAGTACAGAAGATAGGCGTTTAGTGAACACTTGGCTACTTGGTCTTCTGTACAAAGGTAGCAGACCTGAAGTTCTTCGCACCACATTTTCACGAACATAATGATAATCAACTTCCAAGTGCTTTGTACAAGCATTGAAAACCGGATTGTGAACCAAGGAAACAGAACTGATGTTGCAAACCAAATCAGTGGTGTAGAAACAGGAACACAAAGATCTATAAATATGGAATGCAACCAAGACATCTCAGCTACTGTAAAATTCAACTGTCAGTATTCCACTTCAGTGTTGGACTATGATACTGTACATTGCTTCTTAGAGCTCCAAGAAATCAGATTATGGCCAAGATATAAACAATAACCTCCGGTAGAGTGACGATCACCCGAATTGTCGGCATAATCAGCATCTCAGTAGGCTTCCAAACGAAGAGAGCCCAACTAATAAAAATAGACCATCATCATGTGTGGACTTCAAGTAATGTAAGATGTGCTTAACTGCTGACCAATGGACCGTAATTGGCTGGTGCATAAATTAGCAAACGTGATTGACGGCAAAAGATATGTCTGGACGAGTACTTCGATATTTAGTGGGACCGAAAAGCGGATCACCATTGTACAAGGACAATTTCTTAGCACTCATGGCAGGAGAGGAAATAGCTTTGACATCCTGAAACTTCATACGATGCAACAAATCAAGAACATACTTAGTTTGGGTCAAATGCAAGCCGCATGAACTATAAGTTGCCTCGATGCCGAGGAAGAAACGAATAGGTCCCAAATCTTTCATAGAAAATAATTTCCCCAAATTAAATTAGAAATTAACTCTGAAATATGAGAAGAATTATTTCCCTTGATGATAATATCATCCACATAAATAAGCAATATAATCCTTATTGCCGAATAGGGGAACACGTGTTGGAATGGAGAACACATGTTGAAAGGTGATTAATTAAATAAACAGCTGTGTTAAATGCATCAACCCAATAATCAATTTGCATATAAGAATGAGCAAGAAGGATGAGGCCAGTCTCAACAATATGACGGTGTTTCTGTTTGACCACTCCATTTTGTTCGGGATGTCCTGGACAAGAAGAACGAAAACCAATCCCATTATTGGCTAAAACATTTTGAAAGTCCACAAATAACTCATAATATTCTGATCATTTTACAAATACAATAGGGGATGCCCATACATCAGAATGTATTAATTCCAAAGGTGATGTCCATACATCAGAATGTATTAATTCCAAAGGTGAACTAGAAATTGAATCTGATAAATGGAATGGTAATTTAGTTCTCTTTCCCAATGGACACAAATGACAAAAGGACAACGAACTAGATCTGGTCATTGGAAGACGCTTATTAGAAATAAGACTCGAAAGTGTTGGAGAGGCAGGATGACCAACTTTAACACTAACACGAACACCGTGTTGAGATTTGAAATAGTCAAATATCCTATTATGTAGGAAGATTTCATCTCCAGATTTTGTGCTAGTTTAGTTACACGGAGATACTAGTTTTGTGGCTTGATTTGTTGTGATATCTGTATATATTCATTCTGTACGCATCATGAAGATTAATATACAAGAAACAAGTTTTCTTCCCATTTCATCTCCCTCACAAATTTACATTGTATCAGAGCAATTGATATGATTTTTTCTTTCGTCTCATTCTAATAATTTAGAGATGGCATCTGAAAAATGAGAAGAGTATACGCGTGCGTTCAAATGAGAAAATTATATATTAAATTCAGTTTAACCCAAATAAACCCTAAACAAGCAACTAGGTGTGATTGAATCAAGAAGTAGATCATGAAGATTAATCAAACACACACAATTGAGGAAAAATCTCCCAAAGGGGCAAAACCATTTATTTTCATTATAATATTGTAACTGTACAATTTTAAATTACAATGAAAATACAAGTGACTAAGAATTACCCTCAGGTGTCGGATTCTGTAGTCGGCGGCTGGAAATATCCCTTTCCAGGAGGGCTGCAATGAAGAAGAAGAACGGTCTTCTCCACAAGGGTTGAACAACAACTGGTTGTGTTCTAGGGTTACAAACAGATTCACAAATGTATGAGAGGTTGTGTGAATCAATAAAAAACTGGAGTCTTGGGACTCAACAGGTGAAGACTTAGAGTTTTTTGTACTTTGAAAATCGTGTGGAAGTCTTACTAAACCACCTCCCCATAGTGGGATTAAATAAGAAGTCTTGGGCCTTAAAAATCTGAACACGATCTGTTGAAGTTTATCCCAGGCGGACCGGTCCGGGTCTGAGGCGGATCGATCCGGGTAGGCGGATCGGTTCTTTTTATTTTAGGCATCTTCGGTTCGCTAGCAGTCCGGGGTATTCTCGCTTTTCAGTAGGCGGACCGGTCCGGGTATGAGGCGGACCGGTTCGTAGGCGGATCGGTTCTTTTATTCTGGGCGGACCGGTCCGGCTCTGCAGAAATCTGATTCCTTCTTCTTTTTGATATTCGGATCCGTTGACGTAGATTCGGTCTTGAATATTATTCAACGGTGTGACGGCGTATGACATAACCAATAAATGATGGACAAATTGTCCTTACAAATCTCCCCCTATGTCTATACCGGTACAAACATAAAAACATCCGAATTATCAAGTAAAATTGCCTATACAAATCTACCCTTCCATGAACCCAAAACTGAAAAGGTACAATTGAATAAGACTTCAACGTTTGCTCTTTGAATCTTCAGAAATCTCAACACTTTTCTCATCAGGGTGTGAAATCCAATGATAATTCATGTAGTACCTACACACATGAGACAAAGCAAATACCAAAGTGACGTATCGAGTTCAAAACTCCCCATAATAAGATAATTCATTCTCCCCCTTTTTATGATGTCCCAAATAGACAAATGAGAGAAATAAATCAGATAAACAAAGCAAGGGTGTCACAAGGAATAGAACAACTATTTTTGAATTTTTCAAAAAAATTTCAAATAAACAAGAATATATACAAGGAAACACTCCATGAATGATAACAGGACAACCAAGTCGATGATTATGGAAAAGAATGGGTGTGATAAAATTTGATAGGAAAATCAATGCATACAAACATGACATATGTGCACGATGAATATTGGATATTCCTAGCGAATGAACTCAAATGCTTCCTTTGGTGTAAAAAATGGAAATATAAGACATTGACTTAATCAAATCAACAAATCAAAGCTAAAAATGATTTTCACACCAATAACGTCCAAAACGATTTTATGCTTTTTTAAGACTTTCAAGGAAGTGCAAACCCGTTTAAAGATTCTCCAACCAAACTCCCTCAGATATATATTTTGAATAGAGGTATTCAAAATTTTCAAACTTTGGAGAATTGATGGTGAAACCTAAGTGGACCATATTTGGCATGAAGTGCTTGTTATTGCCTTTAAATTTTTTCGGGCTCTTTTAACCTCTTTGGACCTCGGATATTAAAATTCCTCCATTTTTTAGGTCCTTTTTAACAGTGGCTTTTGCGCAAAGGATAGATGATTACCTTTCGCAGCCCCTCCCCGTTATACAAAAACACACAGTCTCACCAAAACGGTTTTTACATGCATTCCAATCATGTCAAGTTTTATCGAATATTGTACATTGTATACATAGGATTGAGATGGAAACACTCAAGCCAATATGAGATAGACAAGTGCAATAATCAAATATAGCCGTGCATGTGTGCAATAAAGGATATAGGAGTCAAGCATGTAGGAAGATATCCCTAATTACATCTCAAAGACTCCAAACAATGTAAAGCACATGGATGAAATGATGTAGCCTCTAAAATCTCTATCAAACAGTCACATGGATATATGGAATGAAGTTGTGACTTGGCTATCTTAAATGCTCATCCATAAAAGGAGCAAAAACATAAATCTTTTTGGATTTTTCAAAAATTTTATCAAAATAAAATCTTTTTGTGCTTTTCTTAAAATTTTTCTTAAAGGAAAATCTTTTTGTATTTTTCAAAAAAAATATAAAAAGCAAAAGGAATAAATAAATAGTTGTACATATAAAACAGACTAGCAATAGGAAGCATATGATATGAACATGAAGAAGAATCCTATTCTAGACATAGACCAACCCCTCAGTCAACTGTGCAAATCCCTAAAGACTTCCTAAGACTCTCAAATCTAAGGGCATCTAAAGGTTTCGTGAAAATGTCGGCTAACTGACGGTCGGTGGGAACAAAACTCGGGGATACAGTGTTCTCCTCAACTAACTGACGAATAAAGTGCTCACGTATCCTGATGTGCTTTGTGTGCGAATTCTGGACGGGATTGCGGAATATGTGAATCGCGCTCGTGTTATCACAAGAAATGATCATGGTGTCCTGTGAAATCCCATAATCCTCCAGCATTTGCTTCATCCACAAGAGTTGCGTGCAACAACTCCCGGCGGCTATGTACTCAACCTCCGTAGTGGACAAAGAGATGGAATTTTTCTTCTTGCTCAGCCAGGAGACAAGAGCAGAACCAAAATAGAAACACCCACCAGAAGTGCTCCTACAACCATCTATATCCCCGGCCCAATCGGCATCCGAATAGGCAGAAAACGGTCATCGGTATTAAAGGAATACCAAATACCGTATGAGAGAGTCCCACTCACGTATTTAATAATACGCTTTAGAGCAAGTAAGTGTGACTCTTTAGGGGACGCCTGATATCGCGCACAGACTCCAACACTAAAGGCGATGTCGGGACGACTAGCAGTCAAGTAGAGAAGACTACCTATCATACTCCGATATAAGGTTTGCTCTACGTCCTTGCCTGAAGTGTCCTTACTAAGCTTGGTAGTGGTACTCATAGGTGTACGTGCATGCTTAGCGTAGTCTAAATCAAATTTCTTCACTAGGTCTCTAGCATACTTGGATTGGGAGATGAACATCCCATCCTCTAACTGACGAACCTGGAGACCAAGGAAGAAAGTAAGCTCACCAACCATGCTCATCTCAAACTCACTTTTCATCTCCTCTTCAAAGTGATGAGCATGTTGAGAGCATGTGGATCCAAAGACTATGTCGTCCATATAGACTTGGGCAACTAAAATTGCACAGTCATCTCTCCTAACGAACAACGTCATATCAACTCCCCCTCTCTTGAAGCCACGGGCTAAGAGATAGGAAGTAAGCCTCTCGTACCAAGCACAAGGTGCTTGCTTCAAACCATACAAGGCTTTCCTTAAATAGTAGACGTGCTCCGGGTGCTGTGGGTCTTCAAACCCTTTTGGTTGTTCCACGTAAACCTCCTCCTGTAGAATGCCATTCAGAAAGGCACTCTTGACATCCATCTGATATAACTTGAAGCGCAGATGACATGCGATGGCGAGCAGAAGACGGAAGGACTCAAGCCTCGCAATAGGAGCAAATGTCTCCCCAAAGTCTACACCCTCTATCTGTGTGTAGCCTTGAGCGACCAACCTAGACTTATTTCTGATTATGGTACCATTTTCATCCATTTTATTCTTAAAAATCCACCGGGTACCTATCACATTAGTCTCACTAGGTCGGGGGACAAGTTCCCAGACATTATTCGTTTTAAACTGAAGCAACTCATCCTGCATAGTAGATATCCAGTGTCCATCCTTGAGTGCTTTTTTATGGTTCTTGGGCTCGACTTTGGACGTGTAGCAAAGATGGCTAACAACGTTCTCTAGCTGAGCATGAGTCTTGACCCCTAAAGTGGGATCGCCAACAATATCAGACGGGTCATGACTCTTGTGAACCCAAGCAGGTGTGTCCCCTAGCATAAGAGTAGGGTCCACAGAGTGTGAGAGAGGAACAGGTAAATCACTGTCAGAACAATCCTCATCCTCACACTGAAGGTTAGGATCAATAACCGTCGAAGGTTCGTCATCTTGCACAGTGACGTTTATTGATTCCATAACCTTAGAGCTCTTCAGGTTAAAAACCTGGTACGCTCTGCTATTTGATGAATATCCTAGAAATATTCCCTCGTCGCTCCGGGAGTCGAACTTTCCTAATTGCTCTCTATCCCGTAGGATGTAGCATTTACTCCCAAAAATACGAAAATATGCCAGGTTGGGCTTCTTGCCAGTCCATAACTCATAAGGAGTCTGAAGTGCGTGTGGACACAAATAAACCCTATTCACCGTGTGGCATGCAGTAGACACTGCCTCTGCCCAAAATCTCCTAGAAACTTTACGACCTAGAAGCATAGATCTAGCCATCTCTTGGATCGTTCTATTCTTTCTCTCAACAATCCCATTTTGCTGAGGAGTTCTCATAGCAGAAAACTCATGTTTGATCCCGAGGCTATCACAGTAAAGGTCTACCTTTGCTTCTGTGAATTCAGTGCCATTGTCACTACGCATCCTGTTAATAGTGACACCGTGTTGATTTTGCAGGACACGACACTTGGTCGTTAAAAATTCTACAGCATCGGATTTCTCTCTCAGAAAACCTACAATGGAGTACCTGGAGAAATCATCTACCATCACGAGGATGTACCTCTTACCACCTAAACTCTCAGTACGAGTGGGACCCATAAGATCCATGTGAATCAACTCAAGAACACGAGAGGTGGTAATGGAATGCAAATTCCTATGGGGACTACGAATTTGTTTTCCCATCTGACAGGGTCCACAAACGGTCGAAGTTGACTTTCCAAGAGATGGTAAGCCACGTACTAGGTCCTTTTTAGCTAAGCGGTTGATATCTCTAACGTTCACGTGACCTAGACGTTGGTGCCACAGATCCATAGGAGTGATCGTGGCGTTGTTGCAGACAAGTGAGGACGTGGGCTCAGTCCCATAGCAATTATCCTCGATCCTCACCCCTTGCATCAAACGTTTACCGGCTTGATTGTAGACTTTACACGCATCCCGGTCAAACTTTACTGCAAAGTCAGTGTCGCACAGCTGGCTAATGCTGAGAAGATTTGCTTTCAAACCTTTGACGTACAAAATATTTTCTAGCTTAGGGAATCCAGGTAACTCGACAGTACCACGTCCTATAATGCTAGACTTGCTCCCATCTCCAAAGGTGACTCTGCCATCCTGATAATCCTCAAGAGTCGTAAAAAATGAGGCATCACCTGTCATATGTCTGGAGCACCCACTATCAAAATACCACTGTGAGGTATTGTGTGCTTTGAGACAAACATGAACAACGAAGGCCTTTTTATCTTTCTTAGGTACCCAAGCAGAGATGACCTTTTGTTTTCCTTTGTTGTTGTTGGTTTTAGCTGGAATGTGAGAAGCATTCACTAACGTCAAAGACATCCATCGGAATTCTTCCATTAAACTCTGGGACGTTGCAGATAAGAACTCAACTCGCTCTCTTAGACTAGAAAACTCATCAGTATGACGTGGTGGAGCAGTAGTACATCGTGTCCGACCCATGCTATAGCAAAGCTCCCTAAGGTGGCCTTTTCTTTTGCAATAAATACAGAAGAACACAGTCAAAGGCGGACCTTGGTTTGCTTTTCTTGGTCGAACTCCCCTTCGAGGTTTTTGATGATGACCATAAGGAGTAGTAGTAAACTCAGGAACTGGTCCAGGTGCAATTTGAGAGGTGGAGCCACCATCATACCCAATTCCCTGCCTATCGCCAAAACCTAAAGCGGGGCCGAGGAGCATCTTTCTCATTTTCCCTGATCTGTCCTCGATTTGTACCTTGACTTCCCCTGCTTTCTCAATATCATGAGTCAGCTGAGCAACAAAGGCTTCAAGTTTCTTTTGAGTCTCCACGGAGGAATGGAGCTCACTCGTAAGACTAGACACTTATTTAGTCAAGTCCCCTCTCTCTTTCTCAAAAACACTCTCTCTTTCTCTAAACAAACTCTCTTTCTTGACACAGGCAGATTCTCTCTCTCTCAGGGTGATGAAGGTGGAGGACTCTCTCTCTCTTGCCTTTCTTAAATCTTCCTCTAAGCTAGTGATCTTAAGAACTAGCTCTTTGTTACGTTTTTTAGTTTTAAAAGACTCAGAATATAACTCAGCGTAGGCGCGTTGAATATCACTCTCGCTCTCACTTGAGTCATCCTCCCCCTCACTCACATTGATCTCACTATCGAGGTGTTCCTGTGAAGCATCATCCTCATCGTCGTGAAGAGAACTAGGAGTACTCACTTGACTGGCCATGAATGCGGTGAAGTTACACTCATGCGGTGACTCATCTCCTGAATCCACCGTCTCAACCTCACTATCGTCGCTAAGAGTAGCATTAAGGACAGCTTTCCCTTTCTCTCTATTCAAACGAGTGGCACACTCAAAGGCTCTATGACCCCTACCATCGCACTCAAAGCATCTCTCACTTTCTTTCTTAGGAGGATTTTTGGAATCTTTTTCATTTTTCTTTTCAAATTTATTTTTCTCAAATTTCTTTTTATCTTTAAAATTGCCATTTTTCTTAAATTTGAGAATCCTCTTGAAATTTTTTGGAAAAAGAGCCAAATCATGTAAGTCAAAATTACACTCAGAATCTGACGTGTCAGTCTCTCTCTTTCTAGATGACTCTACCCTCTTTCTAGCCGACCCCTCACTCCTTCTCTATTGGGCATTAAGTGCAATTTCCTTATCTTTAGATTTAGCAGTTTTAGGGAACATATCAATTTCATATGTTTGCAAATCTCCTACAAGTTCTTCCAATTTTAGCGTATTTAAATTAACCATAGAATTTAGCACAGTGACTTTAGGGATAAAACGAATAGGCAAAGACGCAAAATCTTTTTAACAACTCTAGCATTAGGAATATGTTCACCAAGATTAAAGCTACTATTCACAATGTCAGAAAGTCTAGCATAAAATTCATCAAAGCATTCAGATTCATGCATGGTGATGGTTTCAAATTGCGTTGTTAAATTTTGCAATTTAGACTCTTTTACAGCATTGGTTCCTTCATGGGTGAGTTGTAAAACATCTCATGCCTCTTTTGACGTGATGCACATCATTATTCGTTTGAACTCATCAGGTGTGACAGACCCAGAAATAGCACTAAAACCCTTAGAATTAAAAGATGACCATTTAACTTCTTCTTCAGTCTAAGAAGTGACAGGTTTCAAGTTGATCACATTATCAACAGTCACGGAGGGAGGAGTCCACCCTCTTTCAACCAAGATCCAGACACGTTCATCAATGGCTTTTAATGAAGATCTCATACGGGCTTTCTAATAGGCACAGTTTGTCCCGTCAAAAACTGGTATTTTATTATATAACTTCTCCATTTGAACACGCACTTTTTCAAAAATCAATTTTTTTCGAAAATTGATATCTTAGAAAAAATTTTGCGGAAAATAGGAATACACGATAGATTAGCGTAACCCGCTCTGATACCAATTTGAGAAGAGTATGCGCGTGCGTTCAAATGAGAAAATTATATATTAAATTCAGTTTAACCCAAATAAACCCTAAACAAGCAACTAGGTGTGTTGAATCAAGAAGTAGATCATGAAGATTAATCAAACACACACAATTGAGGAAAAATCCCCCAAAGGGGCAAAACCATTTATTTTCATTATAATATTGTAACTGTACAATTTCAGATTACAATGAAAATACAAGTGACTAAGAATTACCCTCAGGTGTCAGATTCTGTAGTCGGCGGCTAGAAATATCCCTTTCCAGGAGGGATGCAATGAAGAAGAAGAACGGTCTTCTCCACAAGGGTTGAACAACAACTGGTTGTGTTCTAGGGTTACAAACAGATTCACAAATGTATGAGAGGTTGTGTGAATCAACAAAAAACTGGAGTCTTGGGACTCAACAGGTGAAGACTTAGAGTTTTTTGTACTCTGAAAATCGCGTGGAATTCTTACTAAACCACCTCCCCATAGTGGGATTAAATAAGAAGTCTTGGGCCTTAAAAATCTGAACACGATCTGTTGAAGTTTATCCTAGGTGGACCGGTCCGGGTCTGAGGCGGATCGGTTCGGGTAGGCCGACCGGTTCTTTTTATTTTAGGCATCTTCGGTTCGCTAGCAGTCCGGGGTATTCTGGCTTTTCAGTAGGCGGACCGGTCCGGGTATGAGGTGGACCGGTCCGCAGGCGGATCGGTTATTTTATTCTGGGCGGACCGGTTCGGCTCTGCAAAAATCTGATTCCTTCTTCTTTTTGATATTCGAATCCGTTGACATAGATTCGGTCTTGAATATTCTTCAACGGTGTGACGGCGTATGACATAACCAATAAATGATGGACAAATTGTCCTTACAAAAAAAAATCAAATAATAGATACAACAGACCCCTATCACCTCCAATCATCTGATCATCCAGGCTCTAACTTGGTCAACAAATAGCTGAATGGAAATAACTATGAAACATGGAGTAGAGCAATGAGCATAGCCTTAAGTGCGAAAAATAAAACTGGCTTTGTTGATGGATCGATTAAGAAACCACTACAAACCAGTGAGGAATTTGCGTCGTGGAAGAGATGCAATGATATGGTACTTTCTTGGATCCTAAACTCAATTGATCAAACTCTCTTTGACAGTATTTTATACACTGAATCTGCAGCCGAAGTTTGGACCGATCTCAAAGAAAGATTCTCACAAAATAATGCACCTAGGGTGTTTCAAATCGAAAGAGATATAGCATCTTTGCATCAAAGTGACATGTCAATTTCTGCATACTTCTCGAAGTTAGAGGGACTGCGAGACGAGCTCTCATCATACAACGACCTGCCAATATGCACACCTGGAGCAGCAAAGAAGATAGAAGAAAGAGATCAAAGAAGCAGGGTGATGCAATTCCTCATGGGCCTAAACGACACATATTCTACAGTAAGAGGAAAAATTTTACTTTTACAACCTCTTCCCTCTATTGGAAAGGTCTATTCCATGATTTTGCAGGAAGAAAAACTACGTGACTTGTCAACAACGAGAGAGACTAGGGGTGCTTATACAAGGAAGAATTTTCAACAAAGGAGCAAAGGAAAGCAACACTGTGATCATTGTAAGAGGGAAAACCACACAATAGATAGATGTTTCTATCTGAACGGGTTCCCTCCCGGACACAAATTGCACAAAAGGAATGAGAAGGGTAATATGCAACATGGACCAGCTACAAATAACACTGAATTGAAAGGTCAACAACCGATTTTCACCACGGAGCAGTACCAACAACTAATGGCCCTTCTTCAAGATGGTAATAAATAACCTGAAATAAATTTTGCAGGCCCAGGTACATCTCAACACCTTTTTTCTCATTGACAATCAATAAAATCAACAAGATGGATCTTGGATAGTAGAGCCACTGACCATGCCGTTTCTTCATCAAACCTACTACAAAATATACACAAAACACCTCATTTTTCCGTTTCACTACCAAATGGTCAAGGGCCAACATAAAAGTAGTAGGCATGCTAAATCTGAATACAAAAATAAATATGCCAGGGGCCTTTTGTGTCCCTTCCTTTTCAGTCAACTTACTTTTCGTAAGCAAAATGACGAGGGAATTGAATTGTTCTATCACTTTCTTTCCTGACTTTTGCATTTTACAGGACTTGGCAACGAAGAATACGATTGGTTTGGGGAGGCAGTGTGACACCCCACCCAATTAAATACCGGGCGATCACTCCTTTATTAAATTAAATCAAGGTGAACAGTTGGTCCATTCTTAGCATCACTGTCGAAAAATAAATTTTCCAATTTAACACCCTAATTAATTAAGCTAAGTGTCAAAACCATTTTCATACATACTTTCCAAATTTTATTTAAAGAAAAATCATTTATTTTATTAACAACATTCAATAAGTAAGAATCACACCACATTAAATTCTGCAACATAATCCAATTAATATAACACATTCGTCAATCGAATGTCAACATACGAAATCTAAAGTCACACATCCAAACTGAATAAATCCCATAGTAACAATACTGGAATAACTGAAATACAAATGTCCAACAACAACGGAATAATGGAAAGAGCCACACATGCCCAACTAGATGAAAGTACTAAGAGTGGATCCGAATGAACGAAGTCGTCTAAACAAGAGACCTGTAACTCCCACCTAAGCTGCAGCGCGTTCCTTCCAAGAGATCCTAAGCAAGACGCCCCTGTGGCTGGGCACCTGTAATACATACATATATATACAAGAGAGAGAAAGAGAAAAAAAGAAACGGGTCAGAGCCCGATAGTGTGTTTGATTTAAAATACGTTTAGCAAGTATTTAAATTGATACAGGCCAATGCAACAACATATTAGTGCGACACTCTCTAGAGAAATTCTCACCTCTCTTCTAATGTGAACCCTATCGCACTAACCTTCCCAATGGTCTATCTCATCATATAACACGCTATTCTTTCCCAATGGTTTAACTTATCTTATATTACTCGTAAGATTCAAAATTTAACAATTCAATTGTTTGAAGATACTATTTCAATTAGTAACCAAAGTTCTCATTTTAACTTTATAAATAAATAAAGTTTTCCAGTGTCATATTATACTTTTCAAACAAGTATTTTCGATTTATAGTCCAGAATTATTTCTCACTTACCATATCACAGCAACAGTTTAAATTTCCCAAGTTCCAGATATATATATTAAGCACTCGTATAATATATACATTCTAACAGCACCAACATACAAACTATGGTGCAGGCATACTCTGCTATCCAATCCCCGTATCGCTCACACTAAGGGATATACAAGTTCGGAATCACTCTCGAACTGTATCAACATATATACACAAACAAGATTGAGGCGAAGCATAGATTCCAAGTCTCCAAGAGGTCAGTACATACCCTCACGTCTCTTAGGACCGTCTGAACTATCATTCTGATAGCCTGTACCAAGGATATCTATCTTCTAGGGTACAAGTCAATATCCCCCATAAAGGTCCCATCGAGATAAGACTGTCCCAGCGCGGTAACCTCAGGGATAGCAAGTAGCGCGGGTACGTTTTTCACACGTATATAATATATGCATACACAACCATATAAATATACCACTTATTATTATATCAATATAGGTTTCTCTCTTCACCCATAATTACGATATTTATCCTTAATTTTCACATTAAGTATTCTTATAAGGCTTCGTCACTAACCTTAACTCGAAGGGTTTCTCCAACTCTTTTCGTGACACTTGTGAACTCTATCCTCACAAGTATAAAGTTCAGTAGGTGTCCTTATTATGTTCTAACGTAACTCTCTTACGTGACTCTCTCTCTTTAAATTATAAATTTACCGACCCATATGTAATTATCCCAAAATACAATCTTTGCCCGACATCAAGGGTTCCAAAATCTATTCACATGTCCTAGTGGTCTTCCCTATCACCCAAAACATTTTATTAAGGATGCCCAAGAATTATATCACGACAATTTGAATTTAACTCATTTAAAAAGGGAAATAGGAGTCTGCCAGGAGGGGTCGATCGATCGAGGTTTGGGGCTCGATCGATCGAGCCTTCGATCGATCGAAGCTCTGAGCTCGATCGATCGATCGAAGCTCTGAGCTCGATCGATCGATCAAGCAGGTCTGCGAATTATGCAGAATTGCAGTTACGGGTTTCATCACCAAATTTACACCAAATCCATATTTTCTAGTCCCAATCGTCCAAGAATTGATACTACTAACCTTATATCATCATATCAGGTATATTCAACGTAAAACATATCAATTTACATCACCAAACATGGATTAATCAAGCCATAATTTATTTAAAACTCAAGAACCCTAAAAATCTCTAACTCATGATTCTAATCTATTTTATCCCAGAATTTCTTTCTTATTTACACTAAAATTTCGTGGGTTATCTTTCTACATTACAAGAGACTTCCATAATAAGGTTTAAGTCTTTACTACATGCAAATTCCTATCACAATTTGGGTTTTCTTCCATATATTTCATCCCTAATCATTCCTAAACTAATATGGAAATTGCACCAACGAAAATAGCAAGATAAACATTTGGCTGGGATTTTCAGAGGTCTAGTTTGGTGCCGAATTCGGTGTGGTTTCGTTCCCCGTCTCGCGATCTACGCGTTGGTGGCGGCGGCGGTGCAAACCGTTGAGTTTTGGGCCTTGAATTTGCTTGAGAGCTCTCTCCTCTCTTCTCCAATGGCCGTTCTAGGTTTTGGGAATTCTAACCCTAGGTGACAACCTCAAAATCAGATATAGCCCTTCTAATTTTCGTGGGTTTAATTACCCAAAAATGTAAAATGACCAAAATGCCCTCCCGGGTTACTAATTAGGCCTAAAAACGCCCCGAGACCCAAACTAAACCCCCGGGTACACTTTTCTGACTATCTCGACCCTTCCGGATGCGTTGGCGCACTCAAAACGACCATACGAACAACTTATAAAATATTCACTTTTATTAATCCACATTTAGTCCCGACACGACACAGGCGCGTCCTGACTTAAATTTCCACAATTGTCATTTTATTCACACGTGACAATATTATAAAATAAATCTCATATATTACTATACTCATCCAGTAATATGCCACAAATAATAAATTTCCAATAATTACTAACTCTCGTCACGCTAGTAAATATTTAAAACAACATTCCAGATTTTTATTAAATAATTAACTCACATTACATTTAATAAATCCCCAAATTAATATAGCATAAAAATACGGGGTATTACATACTTCCCCCTCTAATAACGGAATTTCGTCCCGAAATTCGAAAAATAGGGCATACATGGTAAGAACAAATCTGAATATCCTTGCCAGTACGCAAATTATCTACATAGTACGGCGCTCAATCATTATGGCTTTTTCCTCACAACAACATTGTTTTACATTCTCATTGGCGACACTTCACATTGTGATCCCACCCGAAAACATTCGCATAGGTCACGCCTATACGTTATAAATTCCATTATCTCACTATCATTAGGAGGCCGCACCTCACTACATGACAACTACTCGGATTTATTCATACACAAAATTCCCATCCTGAGAAGATCATACGAACATTTGACCACTCTTGACTGCTTAAAACCGTCGTGGAATTCCACCATAGTCATCGGATATTTTCTCGACCGATCCAAAAATTCTGATTATCTACTCTCCTCTAAACATACGTAAGGAGAGTAGTCGAGGTTCTTCCATAACAAAACCTTAATAAGTACCTCGTACGCGACAAACAGGTACGAGTGCTTCTACAGAGCATTCTAGAAATCATCGTACCAAGATTCCAAAATCTCCTTCACATGGCTCCACTAATCTTTAATCACCATGCGCTTATTCCCTGGCTAAGGGTGATACATCCTACTCGAAATGAAATCTTATCTCCGCTGGTTCCTGAATTCCCATATCAAAGGTGAGATTCATCAATCTCATCCTGATTCAGAAGTTTATACTGCGCCGGACCATGCACTGGCGCGATCCTTCCTTTCAAAGGAAGTCTGGGGCATACTAGTTAATATTGTAAGCCAGCCCAAAGGAATATCAATCACTTCCTTCTCGGCGACTTAATTCACATGTTCGGGATAAACCCTTGATCTTGTTTTGAGGATGGCAACCCATCCAAGAACTTTACCGACTTTACCAACCTCTTCCAATTTCAGGAATTTTCGATAAACACAAAATTCTTTGGTTGATTCTCCTCTTTCAACCAAACCTTACCTATGGGCGGTTCATGTAGAGACTACTCACTACGTCTCGCTAAACATCGATTCTTCCCTTGAAATGTCTCACATTAAGTGACACGTAATACTCCCCTTCCTTCCTTGGAGTATGCCGAAAGTTCCGACCCGTGCTCTTCTCTCCACGAAGCGCACTTCTGGATCTCTTATACTATACTAACATTATTAATCTTTGTATGCGCAAGTCGCTCTCACACTTGACTAATAACAACTCCGCTCCGGGTGTGCTTCATAACAATTAAACTCTACTATATTCAAGGAATACCAATTCTTGAATGGCTTCCCACAGCCTTCCAATCAAGTTAGGGTGTGCTATTTTAATTGCACACTTATGCATGGATTATCGCTCTCATGTGACGTTTAATCCAATCTATCACTTCCACTTCGTTATACTAGTCCCACAAACATATATTTCACACGTCTATTACCACGTCCCTTCGACTCGGACTATTTTAACTGTAGTTAACCAAGATGCCCACATTTTGCAACCCTCCGACCGCCCTGGGAGAGCGAACGGCGTGCTACTCATCTGTAGGACTAACTAAATTCAACGGAATAGAAGGAATAAGGCATTCAAATTCCATGACAACAAAAGAGGGATAATAATTCTCAACCTTCCTCAGATAAGTACAACAATTTCCCAAATAGGTACAACAACCAAAATAAATCACTAACGCTATATTCATCAAAATAATTACAGGTCATCTCTTTTGTATAATATAAAGTTCTTTCCAGATAATCCATGCTAAAAATCATTCCAATTCTTTATTCACCTTGTGTTCTGTACGCGGTTATGACATTTGGGTACTCTCAATCACCCTAGAAATCAAAATTCTTAAATTCTCCTTATCATCGTTCCACCCCTCAACTCGTGGGGATAACTTTCAATGCTTTCCTACCACAAAATCCGGCTCCAATGACTCTAAAAAAAAAGTTCAACTTTCAACTTTCATACATAATTACTTGATCCCATTTCGATCAGGGTACCGAACTCATGGAATAGTGACCAAACGTCTCCCTATCTCCAACCTTACGCTAAGTTTCATGCGTGGGATGTCTCGCAAAGAGAAATCCAAACAAGGAACCCCCCCGATACACTACTACCTAGCGTTGTCGGTTATCGAAATCCATTAGGTCCTCCGTCCATAGTATATACCCCTTTATTCCGTCCCTTGATAGAAAAGTTGCAATTTCTCCCGTAATTATGCTTGACAATGAACGTTTCACTAATTGCACTATTGTGCAGTACAGGTTGGTGGTAATAGCATTCCATAAACCGCGAATACATACAATCGGAATTCTCGAAATTCCTTTCCCTAATAATAGGGGTATAAATATTAACTCCCACATCTCTTAAGGATAAATATAACACTGCACTCTTCCTATCACTAAGTCCGGAGTGCTAAACATAATACCGAGTCAAGTCTTTTTGCTCATCGATAAATCCCGGTACATACTGAATCATACTGACAAAGTCTATACATACTTTGGCATCGAATATCTCGAGTCCACTATCTCCTCCGAAGTCTCTAGGATAGGTAATATAAGTGCAAGTACAACCTTCTTATGTAATACCCCGTATTTTCTGTGATATTTATTTTTGGGGATTAATTGAATTAAATGTTTATTAATTGGAAATTAATCCAGATAAAAATATTAACGAGATGTGAGTTAGTATTTTATTATAATGTGTATACTTGGCATTATATGAATATGGGTAATATTGAAATTGTCACATGATTGAAATACAGCAATTTGGGAATTTTGTTTGACGCGTGTGACCGCCACGTCCTGGTATTTTATTATTAAATTAAAAAGTGAATTTTAGTTCCATTAACCTTATGGTCGTTTTGAGTGCGCCAACGCGTCTGGAAGGGTCGAGATAGTCAGAAAACACTAGCCGGGAGTTTAGTTTGGGTCCCGGGGTATTTTTGGGCCATACCGGCATCATAAAGGGTATTTTGGTAATTTGTATTTTTGGGAATTAAAAAGTGACGAAAATTAGAAATACAATCTGACTACTTCTTTAACCCACTTAACCCACTAACTACACTAAGAGACAATATGGGCTACGGGAGAAGTTGAAATACAATTCCAACTTACCAAAAACCAAACACACCTCCATACCTCCATTGTCTTCAACCTTGGGAAGAACTTGAGAGAGAGAGAGAGAAGGAAGAGAATTCTGCAGAAAGAGAGAGAGAGGACATACTTAACTTCAAGATTCAACACCAAATTCAGAGATAAATTAAGGCAAGTGGTTTAAATTCATTTGATTCAAGTTATGTTTTCCATGTTTAGGAGATTTTCGAAATTGTTCTTGGAAGATAATTTAGACCCATAAATTGGAAGTTAAAAGCTATGAAACATGTTAGGAACTGCATGTAGTATATTCTGGACGAATTATATGTTCTAAACAGAACCTTTGATGATCTAATTAAATACCGGGTAGCTACTCCTTTATTAAATTAAATCAAAACGCCAAGTTGGCTTAGTTAATAGCATCACTGTCGAAAACATTTTTATTATTACTAACCACCTAGTATTTAAAAAGTAAGTTGCCAAATTTTAATTAAAGTCTGATTAACATGCAACAAGTGTAATGAAGAATAATAACACCATTCACCATAATGAAGTAAATAGAATAACCGTCACATGATATAAATAAATCTGGAGGAAAAACTCCTCATAACACAATCCCACAACTGAAGTAAATAATGAAATACTGAATACTGAATGAATACATGCCAAAGTCTGAAAAACTGAAATGTAAATGTATCTAATAGAATTTGGGCAACATGCCCTACAACTGAGGAATACTGAATAAGGAATCCAAATGATATAAGCGTCTAAAAGCAAATCCCTGTAGCTTCCGCAAGCAGCTACAGCTCGTCATCTGAGTAAGAATCCTATGCATGGTGTCCTTGTGGATGGGCACCTAAAATGGTTTTACAAAAAAAGTAGATTTGAAAGCAAACGGGTCAGAGCCCGAATGTGGAGATATTTTAAAAACCTGCAAGTGCTTTAAAAACATTTAAAACAGTATATGCAAAATACATGTTAGGACGTTCCCTCACATGAGATACTCACCTCTCGTCTAACTGTGCACTCCTAACGTTCCTGTACCCATTCATGTGTTATCTCATAACTATCTACAAGAGTTTCTAACACTTCTACTCGGTTCACGTTTAAGTTTCAACCTAAACAATTAAATAGAGAGTTCTACTATAATTCCCGGATTCCCAATTATTAATAAAACCATTATTTGATAAAAGTTCCCTTTTTATCTTTTCAAAACATTACCATAACTATACTCACAATTTAACATAGTAAATTCCTTCTCATTTAACCGTATATTTTCACATCATAAATATACAATACAAGCACCCAAAGGCTAAGCTGCGGTGCACACATACTCTGCTATCCATCCCGGTACATCACGTACATAAGGATCACGCATTTCGAATCTCTCAGGAATCGTTCAGATAACAACATCACAAATAGTGGAGGCGAACACAGTCACCATCACGTGGGTCACGCACATACCTACGCTCCCACGATCAGCAAACTTATTAACATCTCAATAAGTCCTTCAATGACCTATGTTCATCGAGGTAACCAATCTAAATCCGGGCAACACAAGGATAAGAAGGCCCTAAGCGAACGTAAACCTCCCGTGATAGCAAGTATGGTAGGTATGGCATACACATAAAGTTATATACTAAGCATTCACACATCTTAGATATCTCAATATTAATAAAGGTATACTCTACATCTTTATACCATTATTCCAAATTCGTATATTTCAAGTATCCCGATAATATATAAATTAAATTGCCGACACGTCTCACGTCGTAGATTCTTAAACTTAAAACCTATCTCAAATAGACTATGAAGTTCCCATTATTCTCACATGTAACACCTTTACACCTAAGGTCTTTACTTCTGACCCAAACCTTATTTCATCAAATTACTCAAATTTACAATATTAACCCAAATATTATCTCACTTATCGAATTTCATTAATTTAGAATAATTCTTCAAATTAAATTCCAATTAAAGTCCAATCTCATAATCATGTCTATTGGTCTTCCTTAAGGTTAAGGGTATTCACAATGTCTCCAATAATATTATTCAAGGGTTAACACCATTAAAATTCAATTAAGGAAAAACTTTATTCATTCTGGGAAGGTCGATCGATCGACCTTTACCTTCGATCGATCGATGGTGGTCGATCGATCGACTGAAGAACATCGATCGATCGAACGCACCAGGTCTGTTACGGACTGCTTCGTTTTGCAGTTACAATTTCGTCCCAAAACTCCATTTTTAAGCATGAAACTCTAAGACAAGGTTACCATAACATCATACTATCATCCTACAACAGTATTAACGTTCCAAATTCCATAATTCATCATTCCAAGGCTTAGTTTAGATCAAAACTACATCAAAAATTTCCAGAATTCTTCTTCATTCAAGAACATCAATAAACTTCATCTAAACTCCATTTTTAGATCATCAAAGGTTCTGTTTAGAACATATAATTCGTCCAGAATATACTACATGCAGTTCCTAACATGTTTCATAGCTTTTAACTTCCAATTTATGGGTCTAAATTATCTTCCAAGAACAATTTCGAAAATCTCCTAAACATGGAAAACATAACTTGAATCAAATGAATTTAAACCACTTGCCTTAATTTATCTCTGAATTTGGTGTTGAATCTTGAAGTTAAGTCTGTCCTCTCTCTCTCTTTCTGCAGAATTCTCTTCCTTCTCTCTCTCTCTCTCAAGTTCTTCCCAAGGTTGAAGACAATGGAGGTATGGAGGTGTGTTTGGTTTTTGGTAAGTTGGAATTGTATTTCAACTTCTCCCGTAGCCCATATTGTCTCTTAGTGTAGTTAGTGGGTTAAGTGGGTTAAAGAAGTAGTCAGATTGTATTTCCAATTTTCGTCACTTTTTAATTCCCAAAAATACAAATTACCAAAATACCCTTTATGATGCCGGTATGGCCCAAAAATACCCCGGGACCCAAACTAAACTCCCGGCTAGTGTTTTCTGACTATCTCGACCCTTCCGGATGCGTTGGCGCACTCAAAATGACCATACGGTTAATGGAACTAAAATTCACTTTTTAATTTAATAATAAAATACCATGACATGGCGGTCACACGCGTCAAACAAAATTCCCAAATTGTCATATTTCAATCACGTGACAATTTCAATATTACCCATATTCATATAATGCCAAGTATACACATTATAATAAAATACTAACTCACATCTCGTTAATATTTTTATCCGGATTAATTTCCAATTAATAAACATTTAATTCAATTAATCCCCAAAAATAAATATCACAGAAAATACGGGGTATTACATCTTACAGGTAAAGCCTCGCCAAAACAAACATAAAACTTGTTGCACCAATGCAACTACTCCGATAGCCTTGCAATAAATGCTCACTATCATACTACCCATCTTTATAACATTTTAACAAAGATAATATCATACTCGTGTATCGCATCGCTACAACGAGTAACCTCAATAAAGTATGAAACACTGTTAATATACTCATTCATCCTCCGCGGATAGCACTAAAGAAAAATCCCGCTACACTAGGGGAAAATATTCACATAATGGTAACATTTTTAATGATATTCATTAAACTCGTCTCACATGCTAATCTAGCAATGAACAAAATATGGTGACTCGCTCGTGTCACACAAACACGTCGCATCCTCTAAGGATACAACCTATACTTCCATCCTGGCAATCGTCTTGACTGCACAAATGGTTTTTGGACGTAACACGCCTGCCCAACCCAAAACAAAATTATTTTAATCGTTGCCTTAAAAGGCACCATATTCCTGTCCTTTTTCTCATTTTGGAACATATTATCGTGAGCGATCTCACTCCGCACAAAATACCTCAACACATAATCCACTTACCACCTGTCCTACTAACCAGGTTAGGATTGTCCTTCTCTCGGACGTTAGTAAACTTGATTCCTGTTAGCCATCCCTGTTGTTCTCTTAGCTTTTTCGGCCATAAAGATCATGTTACTATCTATAATAGTACTTACTGAATTTACCATCGCTTGGTAAGAATTTAATTATCTGAAGCATTTAAATGGTTTTCCTGATGTGTATCCACATCCTTTTTGCGGTGCTATACCACCATCGTTGTATTCAGTCTCATTCTCGACTAAATTCTTCGATTCCTTTAACTTCCCCCACAAAGAAGCGTTATCATATATATTGACAAAATATGACATTGTCAACCTCTGAATCGGTCGTCCATCAGAATTTCCTCCTCGAGTATTATCAACTATTATTACAAGTTAGTCTCCCACTTGGAGTCGTTTCCTCCACTAGTATCTACCTCTTTCGATACAAAATTTGCTAACGATTAGGATTCATATCCACAATTGGACTTCGGTCATGCCCTCCTGCGATGAGTTCAGAACCACGTTTGCTTCTCATCCTGAACAGTTGAGGAAGGAACATACGGTCAACACTGTACCTAGCATTCCACTTCTAAAATCGGTGGTTGCTTCCAACCATTATAATTTCGTCCCGAAAGCCAAGAAAATTTTCTCTAAATTTTCACTTTCAGTTTTGCCACACTCCGTCCTATATTTAAGCCTTTGGATACTTTACCTCCCTTGGTAAACACATACAATTTTCGCGTTTCTAAAATTTTCCACTAATAGTCTCTACATGTTTTTGTAATACGTTGGGTAAGTTTACCCTCGCACCTCATTTGACTATAACAGCATTTGAAAATCATTGTTGCACCTTAGTCGCCTTTCTAGTCGTGGCATCTCGTGCCATAATGGAGGTGACCTCGACTACGGTCATCATCCTCGGATATATTTCATAATCTCAACTGAGCCCTGCCTCCTGATGTACGCTTAATGGTCCTCTTCTGACATCCGTCATCGCTCGGCAGACGCACACATCCGAACGAAATTAGAATTCACTAGTGTATACACATTATAGCAGGAGAATGAAATCTCGACAAAGAAATCGACAATCCTAAACATAGGGCTCTATAACAAATAAAGTAACGCTGAAAGCATAATAAGCCGTACAGATCCTAAGGACACTAGAACCTTATGCTCTGATACCACCTGTGACACCCCGCCTAATTAAATACCGGGCGATCACTCCTTTATTAAATTAAATCAAGGTGAACAGTTGGTCCATTCTTAGCATCACTGTCGAAAAATAAAATTTTCCAATTTAACACCCTAATTAATTAAGCTAAGTGTCAAAACCATTTTCATACATACTTTCCAAATTTTATTTTAAGAAAAATCATTTATTTTATTAACAACATTCAATAAGTAAGAATCACACCACATTAAATTCTGCAACATAATCCAATTAATATAACACATTCGTCAATCGAATGTCAACATACGAAATCTAAAGTCACACATCCAAACTGAATAAATCCCAAAGTAACAATACTGGAATAACTGAAATAAAAATGTCCAACAACAACGGAATAATGGAAAGAGCCACACATGCCCAACTAGATGAAAGTACTAAGAGTGGTTCCGAATGAACGAAGTCGTCTAAACAAGAGACCTGTAACTCCCACCTAAGCTGCAGCGCGTTCCTTCCAAGAGATCCTAAGAAAGACGCCCCTGTGGCTGGGCACCTGTAATACATACATATATATACAAGAGAGAGAAAGAGAAAAAAAGAAACGGGTCAGAGCCCGATAGTGTGTTTGATTTAAAATACGTTTAGCAAGTATTTAAATTGATACAGGACAATGCAACAACATATTAGTGCGACACTCTCTTGAGAAATTCTCACCTCTCTTCTAATGTGCACCCTATCGCACTAACCTTCCCAATGGTCTATCTCATCATATAACACGCTATTCTTTCCCAATGGTTTAACTTATCTTATATTACTCGTAAGATTCAAAATTTAACAATTCAATTGTTTCAAGATACTATTTCAATTAGTAACCAAAGTTCTCATTTTAACTTTATAAATCAATAAAGTTTTCCAGTGTCATATTATACTTGCAAACAAGTATTTTCGATTTATAGTCCAGAATCATTTCTCACTTACCATATCACAGCAACAGTTTAAATTTCCCAAGTTCCAGATATATATATTAAGCACTCGTATAATATATACATTCTAACAGCACCAACATACAAACTATGGTGCAGGCATACTCTGCTATCCAATCCCCGTATCGCTCACACTAAGGGATATACAAGTTCGGAATCACTCTCGAACTGTATCAACATATATACACAAACAAGATTGAGGCGAAGCATAGATTCCAAGTCTCCAAGGGGTCAGTACATACCCTCACGTCTCTTAGGACCGTCTGAACTATCATTCCGATAGCCTGTACCAAGGATATCTATCTTCTAGGGTACAAGTCAATATCCCTCATAAAGGTCCCATCGAGATAAGACTGTCCCAGCGCGGTAACCTCAGGGATAGCAAGTAGCGCGTGTACGTTTTTCACACGTATATAATATATGCATACACAACCATATAAATATACCACTTATTATTATATCAATATAGGTTTCTCTCTTCACCCACAATTACGATATTTATCCTTAATTTTCACATTAAGTATTCTTATAAGGCTTCGTCACTAACCTTAACTCGAAGGGTTTCTCCAACTCTTTTCGTGACACTCGTGAACTCTATTCTCACAAGTATAAAATTCAGTAGGTGTCCTTATTATGTTCTAACGTAACTCTCTTACGTGACTCTCTCTCTTTAAATTATAAATTTACCGACCCATATGTAATTATCCCAAAATACAATCTTTGCCCGACATCAAGGGTCCTAAAATCTATTCACATGTCCTACTGGTCTTCCCTATCTCCCAAAACATTTTATTAAGGATGCCCAATAATTATATCACGACAATTTGAATTTAACTCATTTAAAAAGGGAAATAGGAGTGTACCAGGAGGGGTCGGTCGATCGAGGTTTGGGGCTCGATCGATCGAGCCTTCGATCGATCAAAGCTCTGAGCTCGATTGATCGATCAAGCAGGTCTGCGAAATCTGCGGAATTGCAGTTACGGGTTTCATCACCAAATTTACACCAAATCCATATTTTCTAGTCCCAATCATCCCAGAATTTATACTACTAACCTTATATCATCATATCAGGTATATTCAACGCAAAACATATCAATTTACATCACCAAACATGGATTAATCATGCCATAATTTATTTAAAACTCAAGAACCCTAAAAATATCTAACTCATGATTCTAATCTGTTTTATCCCAGAATTTCTTTCTTATTTACACCAAAATTTCGTGGGTTATCTTTCTACATCACAAGAGACTTCCAGAATAAGGTTTAAGTCTTTACTACATGCAAATTCCTATCACAATTTGGGTTTTCTTCCATATATTTCATCCCTAATCATTCCTAAACTAATATGGAAATTTCACCAACGAAAATATCAAGATAAACACTTGCCTGGGATTTTCAGAGGTCTGGTTTGGTGCCAAATTCGGTGTGGTTTCGTTCCCCGTCTCGCGATCTACGCGTTGGTGGCAGCGGCGGTGCAAACCGTTGAGTTTTGGGCCTTGAATTTGCTTGAGAGTTCTCTCCTCTCTTCTCCAATGGCCATTCTAGGTTTTGGGAATTCTAACCCTAGGTGACAACCTCAATATCAGATATAGCCCTTCTAATTTTCGTGGGTTTAATTACCCAAAAATGTAAAATGACCAAAATGCCCTCCCGGGTTACTAATTAGGCCTAAAAACGCCCCGAGACCCAAACTAAACCCCCGGGTACACTTTTCTGACTATCTCGACCCTTCCGGATGCGTTGGAGCACTCAAAACGACCATACGAACAACTTATAAAATATTCACTTTTATTAATCTACATTTAGTCCCGACACGACACAGGCGCGTCCTGACTTAAATTTCCACAATTGTCATTTTATTCACACGTGACAATGTTATAAAATAAATATCATATATTACTATACTCATCCAGTAATATGCCACAAATAATAAATTTCCAATAATTACTAACTCTCGTCACGCTAGTACATATTTAAAACAACATTCCGGATTTTTATTAAATAATTAACTCATATTACATTTAATAAATCCCCAAATTAATATAGCATAAAAATACGGGGTATTACAGGCAGCATATTGGTCTTTACCTCTTCTTAGTAACAAAACAAATGAAGCCACCCCTTTCAGTCAATCATGTGGAAAATCATTCTAATATTTGGCACCAACGACTCGGTCACCCCTCTAGTTTGCCTATGAAATGTTTAGCTGATTGCAATTCTAGCATTAATCATGATTTAAATAAAATTTGTGATATTTTCCCATTGGTAAAACAGACACGACTTCCATTTGGTTCCAGTTCTATTAATACTAAACAATCATTTGATTTAATACATGTTGATATTTGGGGTGCTTTTCGAATACCATCTCTTACTGGAGCGTCTTATTTCCTTACCATTGTCGATGATTTTACGCGTTATACATGGATCTTTTTAATGAGGCACAAATCTGAAACTCAAAACTTGCTCAAGAATTTTTTTTGCCTTTGTAAACACACAATTCAATAGCAAAGTCAAAGGAATTCGAGTCGACAATGGAAGGGAATTTTCTTCTATGATCCATTTTTTTCATTCCCAGGGTGTCAAATATAATCACAGTTGCATCTCAACACCTCAATAAAATGGGATTGTAGAACGCAAACATAGGTATATCCTGAACAATGCTAGAGCTTTGCATTTTCAAGCAAATTTGCCACTTAAGTTCTGGGGTGAAAGTGTCCAACATGTCGTCTATCTTATTAACCGTACACCTACACCTCTTCTTTCTAAAAAGACTCCATTTGAATTTCTCTATAAAAAACCACCTACCTACGATCACCTCAAAGTGTTTGGTTGCTTATGTTTTGCCACAAACATCCAACCTGTACACAAATTTGATAAACGTGCTAGAAAGTGCATTTTTGTTGGTTTTCCTTCAGGACAAAAGGCTTTGAAGGTCTATGACTTAGAGTCCAAACAACTTGTAACACCCCGTATTTTTTACGATTTAAATAATTATGTGATGAATTATTATTATGGGAATAAGTATGCGATTAATTATTGTTGTTGGATTAATTAAATTAAAATGCGAGGAATTAATTTGTTATTAATCCCGATTAAAATAATTATTAACTAACGTGCCAAGGGTTAATACTTATTGTTGTGAACTATTAAATATTACTGTGTGATATGTAATATGGAATTATGATACTTGATAAATTGTCGGAAGTGAGAAATACGACAATTTGGTAATTTAAGTCTGACATGCGTGTGAGTCGTGTCGGGACTAATTGAATGGAATAAAAAGAGAATTTATCATTGGTAACTTGTATGGTCATTTTGAGTGCGCCATTGAGTCCAGTAGGGTCGATATAGTAAGAAAACTCTACCCGGGTATTTTATTTGAACTCCGGGAGATTTTAGGCCAAACCGGCACCCCGTAGGGGTAGTTTTGTAATTTGGACTTTTGGGAAAATTAAATGGACTAAAATTAGAGAATAATTATATCATCTATGGGAGTTTCCATTAGGTTTAAGTTACACAAATCAAGAACGGCCATGGAGGGTCGGAGGGAGAACCAAATTCCAAGAGGGAAGGCCAAATCATCCTCACCTTGCACAACCGTGACCACCAACGCGTAGATCGAGAAGAGAGGAACGCGTCTATACCAACATCACCAAAGGATTCAGACCTTCAATTTAAGTCAAGTTTTTATTACTTTCTTTCTTTAGCAATAATCATACTCATGTTAGTGTAGGTGAATTTATTCCTTGATTTACATGTTAATTGGGTGAAACTTTGGAGTTTAAATGATGATTAGAAACTGGACTAAATAGTTGATGATGTTCCTTCATGTATGTAGAGGTTAAACTACGAAATTAAATCACATCTTGATGAACAAATCTAGGTTGATTAGGTTCTTTAATTGAAATTTTGGAAACTAGGGTTCATGTGAATTAATTTGGGGGTTTTATGCAATTATGATGATTAATGACGAATTAAGGATCCTAGGATGGTAGAAATGATTTATAACCTGTTAGGTGTTGATGGGTATTGACGACGAGGCGTTGGGTGTTGAATCTTAGAGGTTTTTAGGTCCAAAAATGGTAGAAAACGCTCAAATTTGGTGAAGAAGACGAAACAGTAGGTCTCACGCGAAGTCACGCGAAGTGGTTCAAACGAGATGGGGATATCGCGCGAAGTCATTCGAACGACATGTGGAAGTGGTTCGAATGACATGTCATTCTAGTTCGAACGACAGGGTGAATTTCTGGGAATTTTCTTAGAGTCCAGTTTTGAGTTTGTCAGTTTATTGGAGTGAGAGAAATTTCCAATTAGTAAATTCAAATAGGAAAGAATTTTGGAAAAAGTATGTGAGAATTAATACTTTAATTATTTCGATATAGAGAGAATATACCTTGGAGATTACGAGAGAGATAATATTCTAAATAATTATACTATACGTAGTGTTGAGATTAAAATACGTATGAGAAGTATATATGTAGGTTGGAGGAATACCTATAAATTCTAATAGGATGTGTGTATGCCTCTTATGTAATATTATTATTAAGAGCACTAATGGGTGATAACCCGGGGGTGCAAGAATCTTACTATTAGGTGCACTAATGAGTGATAACTCGGGGGTGCAAGAACTTGTTGATTAAGTGTACTAATGGATGATAACCCGGGGGTACAAGGATGATTATTGTTAGGCTCACTAATGGGTGATAACCCGGGGGTGCTGGATTATTATTGATAGGTGCATTAATGGGTGCTAACCCGGGGATGCAGTATTCTCTTGATAGGTGAAGTAATGGGTCTTAGCCCGGGGGTGCAGGATTAGTATATATATATGTATAGGGATGATGTGACTATATATATATATATATATGAGCTTGTGAATATTTCTACTGTGTGAAATTAGTAGACTTGGTAATAATAATAATCATTACATTGCACCAAGTGGTCTTAACCTAAGGGTGCATGAATAGTCTATATATATAGGGATGATGAGACTATATATATATGAGTACACTTGGGTAACTTTCTACTTTGTGAGACTAGTAGATAAAATGGAAATGAGAAATATAATAATCTTAGTGGATAAAAGATTAATCATTCATACGGTAAATAGTGAAACTTAGTATGTGAGATAAACTATTTGAATAGCGTATTGTATGGGCGATATGAGAATACTACTAGTGAGCATAGTTAGTATTAATATGGTTTCTGACTAGTTAGACGGGGTGGTATAACTAGGGGTAGATTAAATGTACGTTAGGCATGCACAATAGATGAGAGGTGATAAACTCATGTGAGAGTTTGATAACTAACATGCGTATAAGACTTGTTTTAAGAACCAATTTTAAATACTTGCTAAAATCATTTTTTTAAACCTCGGGCTCTGACCCGTTTCTTGTATCTCTTCTCTCTTTTGCTATATATATATATATATATATATATATATATATATATATATATATATATATATATATATCAAGTGCTCAGCCACATGGGTACCAGATTTAGAGATTTGGGTTGCTTAACATGCTGCAGCTATTGTGGAAGCTGTAGGTCCTTACCGTAGACGCATCTATCCTTTCCATTCAGTTTCATCTAGACTTCTTGTTTAGGGCATATGTCGCCCACTTCTAGTTCTTCATTAGAGACATTGTATTCGGTTATTTTATGTCTTGGAGTTTTGAACTGGGAGGTTTTACCCAATCTTATTTATTTCAGTAGTTGATTCATGTTCAGCATTTATTGTATTCCTATGTGTAGTGAATGGTTTATATTTTAACACGAAAATAAATGGATTTACTTGGTTTTACTAAAATTGGAAATGTTTTGACACTTAGCTTAATTTTATATTAGCTAATTAATATGTTAAAAAGTTTTTTGACGGTGATGTTAAGAATGAACCAACTAAATATCCTGTTTTGATTTGGTAGAGGACTGATCATCCTATATTTAATTGGGCGGGGTGTCATAGGTTGTATAAGAGCATCAGGTTCTAGTGTCCTTAGGATCTGTGCGGCTTATTACGTTTCAGCATATCATTCTTTGATGTAGAGCCTTATGATAGGATTGTTGTGTTCCCTTACGTATGCGACTTACGTTCTCCGGCTATGAATTATAATGGACGTGACTCATTATATGAAATTCTATGTGTTTCGAACACCGAACATTTTAGGACGACCAGCGAGGACCATAAGAAGAACTGCAGGAGAAGAAGCACAACAAAAGACAGAATAATCGGGAAAGAGTGATCGTAAAAATAAAAAAATAAAAAAATCACTGTGGGGGCAAAATATATGCCTACGTAATAGCATGACGTGTGGTGAGCACCCCGATGAAGATAACGACGTGCCAACAGTATAGGGACGACTAAAATCCTTAATAAACTAGAAGATCGAGGAGCGGTATCGGATTGGAATAAAACTCCAAGAAGATAGGACTCATCCATATTTGTAACCCTAATGTAACCCCTAACTCTATATAAAGGGGACACCCCCCATTGTGAAAGGAGGCTTAGAAGTTAGAGAAACACTCTCATGTAAAACTCTCTGATCATTCTAATGAAACACACCAGCAGCCTTGTGGACGTAGGCCATTCATGGTCAAACCACGTAAATCTTTGTCTCTCTCGTATTTATTTTTACACTTGTATCGTGATGAATTGGCACCCCTCGACGGGTGAGATTTTTTGCACCTACAATTGGCGTCGTCTGTGGGAAACGGCACAAAAAGCCTTCCCATTTTTGCTAGAAGAGATCTAAATTTACGTTCAAGGACAATGATGCCTACGATATGCACATAATCAAAAGATAAGTTTTGTTTTTTAATCTATCCACGAGCAGTTATACGTTTCATATATGATTATTTGTTTTGTAGAAATATCGTTTAAGTGATGTTTGGTTTTCGTATATTTATGTTCATAAATTCTTTACTGGGTGTATATTCATCTGAAAATCTGCATAACCATTCTTTGTTTTTGATGAATCTCAATACTGAAGATGTGAGAAGAGTCTCCAAATATTTGAACTATTGTAGGGTCAAGCATACACGATCACAATCTGGGCATGCTCTTTCTCTCTCTCTCTCTCTCTCTCTCTCTCTCTCGATTTTTGGATCACCAAAGATCTCAATTACTGGGTCATGTAACACCCCATTTTGAGGCGGGCACCTTGGATATGCCATCTTCCAGTCGGGTACACAAACACGGCCACTTGAGACAAAAGGGAATCGTCGAAAATTGGCCCATCACATCCATCGTCACCAACCCATGGAGATCCAGTCCTCATCTCCGACTCTACATATCATCCGCCTCTGCTGGTCGAATTTCATGTGCAACAAGAATTTCCCTCCGGTTTTATCCACGGTTGGCGCCGTCCATCCTCATCAGGAGTTATGGGAGATCTGCACCAAACACTATTTTTCGGTCGGCCAGCGATCATCGACCTCTTCGCGGCGACCATCATCACACATCAGAGGAATAAAATCTATTGGGGGCTGGTTTAAATCGAAAACACCATCTTCCCTCTGTCTGGTCGGCAACCACGATGAGAATGGCATAATACCTACACAACTTTGCAAACTTCACTCACTGATAATAGACAGATTTCGGGCGTGAAACCCGCGAACAGGCGGCGAGCTCAAAACAGATCATCACAATCAGCATGCTAGGACGATTACACCGCCCTTCCGATTGTAGGAGAAAAATGAGGTCATCGGATCACTCATTATTGGTCGGCGACCACTGCGCTACCACGGCGAGGCCAGAGGAAGGTCGCCGCTGGACCAACAATACTGGTCAGCGAACACTATACAACAGGTCTCACACACCAACAACAGAAGAAACCCACTCAGACGGTGGTAAATAGGTTGGGAGTAGCGAAACCCATTTGGAGTTTAACCTTTTTTAACCCATAAGGAAAAAAGGACCGAATTTACTGTGACTTCTGTGATGTATTTGGGAATTGATCGAGGACCCTAGAATAGGGTCGCCGAAATACCCTTCTGGTCGGTAACCATGGTGCGAACATAATATATCAGCGACCACTATGCGAAATCGTTGGACCATCCATCGTCATCGGTAACCCCTGTACTACTGCGATGAGCCAGCAGTGGCGAGCAGTGTGGCGGGCTCAGAGGGAGCTCGGCGAACAGTGTGGAGCTCGGCGATCAGTGTGCCATGGGATCAAATCAGATGGTCGACGACGAGCACACCCTGTGCATTGTTTAACTCAGACAAGATTATTTTGGGGCATGAGTTTCTAGACCTGTATATCTTCATTAAAGCACACTGCGCACTCTAGAAGATATTGCCCGACCTATTTTAGTTCAAATCTATACGGAGTAATAATTTTTGACACCAAATAATTTCGTGAAAATTCTGAACTAACCCCTATGTTGTACATCTGTAAATTTTTAGAGAACCGTGTGATTTTATTACAATTGTTACAACGATTTTAGTTGGAACTTTTTCATGCGATCTTATCATAAATTATTTTACTCACATAAATAAGTGAGGCGCACTTATATAGCATTCATGTCATTTATTCGAATATTTTAATTTTCAATATTGTCATTTAGCTACAACAATTTAATCTCACCAGAAGGAGATCATTGGTTATTTAGCTCAGCCCCGACGGATGCTCGGGCACGGTTATCGCAATGGGATTTTTATCATAAAAATCATTGGATCATTTATTACATTCATACGCTACTATGAATTTTTTCCCTGACAAATGACCGAGCGGATGCATATCTTATATACTTTGTTGAACATATCATTTTCATGATAACTTCTATTTTGATTTAGCCTCAACAGATGGTCGGGGAATTTATTAACTTCCACAGGTACAAGATTCAGTCCCGACGGATGCTCGGCAATAATCTTAAGTCCTTGGAAATCTCATCGATGTTTCAACGGATGCTCGAGCACGAATTACTCGCTATATCTACTTGGTATTCTACAACTTTTCCCCGACGGACTATCCAGGCACCATTCATTTTATTAATGCTCCGACAGATAGTCGAGCACACTATAGCACCTTATACCCAAAGAAACGCTTGGGCAAAATTATTATTACTCCGACTGAAGCTCGGATTCTATGATTCGGTAACCTGAAGGACGGTCAGGCACATTCGAGATTCATCTTGGCAGAAAATTGGCAAAATATTTCTATATATTTAGTCCCGAAGATATTTGCCTCGCATGTCTCATTTTATCCCCAGTGGATAGCTGGTCAGGACAATTCTTGTATTTAGCACAACCCCACGTTATGGACACACACATTTATTTGTACATTGTACGTTTTCATATCATAATACTTTATTTGCTCACAAATTATGCTCACAATTTTTATCATCATAAATTTATTAGCAGGGGGCTATCTATACTCTATACTTCACATGAGAAAAATAATTGATTACCACATGAGAAAAACAATTGATTGCCACTACACAAATTTTCTGTGAAAACAATTTTTTGAAACCAACTTAATTTTAAGTATTTACTTAAATCCATTTGCACAAATTCCAAATTAACTCCTATGCCATACATCTGGATATATTTGATAAATTTTGCATCTTTCATTCGACTTTATTACAATTATTTTGTCCACATAAATATTGGGGCGCACTTAAAGAGCACTCATGTCATTTATCCAGTCATTTAATTTTCAATATTATCGTCCTGCCATTATTGGTTATACCAATGAATGGTCGGTGTAATATCTTTAATCATACTTAGCGTAGCCTCGATGGATGCTCGGGCACGACCATCCTCGTGAGATTTTATCACAAAAATTATGGGATCATTCATGTCATTCATTTAATACTATGAATATTTTCCTCGGTACATGATCGAACAGATGCACATCATATTGCATGATAAATTCTATTTGAATTATCCTCGACAAATGGTCGAGCAACTTATTAACTTCTACAGGTATAAGATTCAGTCCCGACGAATGCTCGGCCACAATATTGAGCTCTTGGAAGTCTTATTAATGCATCGATAGATGCTCGAGGACAGATCGCTCTCTTTATCTACTCAGACATATATAACCTTGCCCTGGCAGACAACCCAGGCACCACTTATTTAGTTAATGCTCTGATGAATGGTCGAGCACGTTACGCCACCTTGGACCCAACAAATTCTTGGGCAACATTATTTGTGATAACCGACGGATGCTCGGATGTTGATATTTCTTCAATTTCAATATTGATTATCTGGCTCTATGATTCTTGACCTGAAGGACGATCAGGCATATTCAAGGTTCATCTCAGCAAATGCTCGGCAAAATATTTCTATATATGTAGTCCCGATGATATTTGACACACATGTCGCATTTTATCCCCAATAAATGGATGGTGAGGATAATTCTTATATTCAGTCCCAACAGATGGTTGGCACAATCAATTAATGATCGACATTGCATTTATTGGAAAGTTAGTTTTCACTAACACTACAGGATCACCCGCAATATCTACCAGATCCTCTATAGTTTTTGCCTCGACAGGCATCCAGGCATCATTTATCTTATAAACGCTCCGACCGATGCTCGAGCATGGATCGTTCACGATATCTACTAGGTCCTTTGCAACTTTGACTCGATGGTCCCTCAGCTCCGATGGATAGTTGACATTGTGTAGTCACATCTCAAGCTCCAGCGGACAGTTGGGAAATAAAATTCTTGTTTAATTCAACCTCGGCGAATGAGAAGTTAGGTGATCTGTAGAACAAAGATCCGATAACACATAAAGCAGCATGAAGAGCAACGATCAACTATATTTATCAACAAGGACGAATCCAACCTGTAAGAAGTCACATATCCAGCAAAATCACAGTCAACGATCAAAACATGTTGATAACAACACTAGACCATCCTGAATGTATCAAGCAACATCGTCAGACAACCCATGGTGATCGACGATCACCAAGAAACGAATTAACGCGTCATCAACACTAAAATATCCACTCCAGAGGAACAACATTTCTTGAATGCCATATCAGATCAACGCATTTCTGCAGATGGACACTTTGAACTCATATCAATTTCTTTAGGTGAACGAGCTATATGGAGTCTTCCACAGCCTCCCGGAACCACCATGCATGGTCGACGAACAAGTGCGCCCCAAGGAAAGATACATTACATGGGACTATATGAGCAAGAGAATCCTTAAATATATCCAACTCGTCAAACGATCAACGCGACATTCTTTAACGCAACGAAGCCCCGAGGAGCGATCGGGCATACTTATCATCCCGGTTATACATATCAAATGACCCGATGGACGGTCGACCAGTCTTCTCTTCACGGCCCGATTGAGGACTCCATGGCAGCGATGACACGTGAATAGATTCACTATAACATTTAAAGCAAAATAGAAGAGGTCAACTCAGGACAGATGCCAACATGGTTAACACCGGAATTAGTCTTTCAAATGACGATCAAGACCAAGCTTGATTTAGTTACAACTGCCTTCTTGCTTGTTCCCACTAAATTAAGTACGTCTATAGGCCTTTGTTATATCCAAACACAAATGGCCTCACGAGTTGCCCAGGCAACAATAAAAGCCCTACGGGGGATCCCTAGGCAAAAAGCCAACTCAAGTTGGTCGCCAACTATGTTGGTCGGTTAAAATCCTGAAAGGGTGGATGACCCTTAAACCAGGTGCATTTTTTCCATCGCCTTTTAGGCCTAAGGAAGTGTGACGGCACAACCTAAAAGGTAAAATAGGCGGATATTTACATGCGAGGCATTAGAAAATGGAAAAATGCAAACGTAACTAGTATTACATTAAATTGCGGGAAAAGCCTAAGTAAAATAAGCATACCGATTACATATCACATGTTAGAAAACCTAATGCAGGGTCTTACCCCTACTAGGTACATGCTCAAGAAGGGCTCGACGCATAGGCTTCTGGTCGGCCTCTCCAATTAGACCATATGAAAAACCTAAGGTAGGGTCTTACCCCTACTAGGTACATGCTCGAGCAAGGCTCAACGCATAGGCTTCTGGTCAGCCTCTCCAATTGGACCATATGAAAAACTTAAGGAATGGTCTTACCCCTACTAGGTACATGCTCGAGCAGGGCTCGACGCATAGGCTTCTGGTCGGCCTCTCCAATTGGACCATGTGAAAAACCTAAGGCAGGGTCTTACCCCTACTAGGTACATGCTTGAGTAAGGCTCGACGCATAGGCTTCTGGTCGGCCTCTCCAATTGGACCATGTGAAAAACTTAAGGCAGGGTCTTACCCCTACTAGGTACATGCTTGAGCAAGGCTCGACGCATAGGCTTCTGGTCGGCCTCTCCAATTGGACCATATGAAAAACCTAAGGCATGGTCTTACCCCTACTAGGTACATGCTCGAGCAGGGCTCGAGGCATAGGCTTCTGGTCGGCCTCTCCAATTGGACCATATGAAAAACCTAAGGCAGGGTCTTACCCCTACTAGGTACATGCTCGAGAAAGGCTCGACGCATAGGCTTCTGGTCGGCCTCTCCAATTGGACCATGTGAAAAACCTAAGGCAGGGTCTTACCCCTACTAGGTACATGCTCGAGCAAGGCTCGACGCATAGGCTTCTGTTCGGCCTCTTCAATTCGACCATATGAAAAGCCTAATGCATGGTCTTACCCCTACTAGGTACATGCTCGAGCAAGACTCGACGCATTGGCCTGTGGTCGGCCTCAATAAATGGACCATACGAGACCAAAATATAGGGAGGCGCCCTAAACTTGATGCACGCTCGATAAAGCCTCAGCAAACAAATTCTGAACAGCCCTCTGGTTAGCCTAAAAAATTAGGCCATGCAATAAAATAGGCAATGAACTACGTTCGACCTGATCCCAAGAGGGTACGTAGGCAGTTCGACACTCTCGAGTCCGGTTCCCATATTAATTGAACGTCTCTTAACTCAAGCCAATAATTCATCTAAAAACCTATGAAGGCGAGAAGATCAACCAAAGAAGGCTTAAAAGTTGAACGATAGATCAAAGAATGTCAGTCCAGTTCACACCACCAACTGTATACGTTTAAAAAGACCGTGGACCAGCTCCCAGCTCATCTCAGAATCAACTCAGCTGAATTGCGACCTGTGGGATTATTGTGGGGGAAAAATATATGCCTACGTAATAGCATGACGCGTGGTGAGCACCCTGGTGAAGATGGCGATGTGCCAGTAATATAGGAACGACTAAAATCCTTAATAAACTAGAAGACCGAGGAGCAGTATCGGATTGGAATGAAACTCCACGAAGATAGGACTCATCCATATTTGTTACGCATCCATATTTGTAACCCTAATGTAACCCCTAACTCTATATAAAGGGGACACCCCCCATTGTGAAAGGGGGATTAGAAGTTAGAGAAACACTCTCATGTAAAACTCTCTAATCATTCTAATGAAACACACCAGCAGTCCCGTGGACGTAGGCCATTCATGGTCGAACCACGTAAATCTTTGTCTCTCTCGTATTTATTTTTACACTTGTATCGTGATGAATTGGTACTCCTCGACGGGTGAGATTTTTTTCACCTACAATCACCATGAGGGTTACTTAAGTAAGAGATAGTAAAATCGTCACTCGAGAACTGTGAGTTCCCAGGACAAAGTCGTAGATAACGGTGGAGTGATTTCAGGACCACCTAACAAAGGCGATAAGGGGGAAATCAGAGAGACTCTTTTGAAAACCCATCGGTGGAGATGCAGAGAAGAAAACGAGAAAGTATAACAGACCAGCGGAAGTAGAAAAGCCGAAGGCAATGGTGTAGAGTGGGGTGTGACGACACTCAGAATTGAATTTGGAGTTAAAAGCTATAGCTCTTAGGAGAACCATGTAGTGATTAGAGACAATCACCATATATGAAAATGTGTGTTTGATATTTAGAGAGAATATGGGAACGATTTGACCGTGAGGTCATCCATTCGACGTGGTAACAAAATGCGAGTGAAATTTTGATGTTTAGCACAATGGGTAAGATAGGAACCGATCGTGAGAGAAAGGTTAAATTGCATAATGAACTTCGTACCCAGTAGAGGGTATGAATTATCCAAAGGGTTTATAGTTGATAAAGGATTCGGGAGTAGCATACCAGTATGAACGGGAAATATGGCTAGGATGACTAGTGCCGAAGTCATCAAGGTCATGCATTAGTATGATAATGTTAACGCTTCCAAGAGAAGGGTGTAAATAGGGTTAACGAATCTACTGAAGAGCAGAAATTGAATTCAATGGTGTTAGTGAAATCCCACATGAGAGTATACCCAGTAGGGAACTCTATTAGATGATTTTAAGTTGATTAACTTCCTACAAAGTGACGATGAAGTCAATCAGGGCCATGGAGGCCAACCATAGCTTCGAAAGGCAAGTGTAGCCAGCAAGTTAAGACTACTCGGTCCGAGAGAAGAAAGTTTCCAAAATGGTCAATGGGACCAGTGGAGGGGAAATGGTTCGTGAAGTTTTCCTTATGTGAAGGAAGTAGAACTACAAGTGTTGAAGGTGTCCACAATTGAGAAGTGAGATCGAAAAGATTAGAAATGGTAAATCGTGCCAGTTAGGCATAACAACTGGAGGAGTGAGACTTCCAGCGAAGGAATTTGGGGTCAAGAGAATTAGGCCCAGGAAATTTATAACACGAGAGTGACGGGTTCAGGCTTGACCAGTAGAGTCCTCGTTAATAGTACAAACAGTATGTCAAGGTCTACAGGGTCCGGGATGTAAATGGGAGTTTAGTAAGGCCATAATTGAGGCCTAGAGATTTTGGGCTAACGTTTCAATAATAGCCGTGAAACCCACATGATGGAATAAATTTTCCATGATGAGAGGGGACAACTATAGGATGAAATCCTAAGATGTATGACGATTGCAGACGTTCATGGGTCGTGATGGTAGCCACTTGCTGAGACCTTGTGATTTGGAGAGACTGGTGAGGTTTTGCTTCTTCCTTGTGAGTAAAGGATATATTCTATTGACATGGGTGTGCCACAACTTTTATGTAAATCGGAAAACCCTAACCTTCGCGTGCGGGGCGAGTTTAGTGGGAATGTTAATTTTAACAGTCTTGTTACAAACCTATTTCTCGTTATTAGCAGGGCATTTCGATGATTGTCCGTGAGTGAACCGGGTGGGCCCTAAGAATATGTTTTGTTGTTATAATTTACCACTACATTGAGTCAGCTTTAGTAGAGTTTATTATGGTAATATGTAGTGATTAATTACCGTATGGTTAAACGATAGTAAGAATGTAGTAATATGATTGTCGTGATGGATACTCCGGAGGATAAATCCTTATTTTGTGCGGCACCACCTGAAATAGGGTTGGGGCCAGATATATAAATATATTAATAATTTCATGGTATTATAGACCTTAGTGAGTATGTTGTCTAGTTATATGTGATTCCGGTGCGTAGGAAATTATTTTACTGAGGAGACTTAGGTTTCATTGTGTTCTTCTTCAAGCAGAGAGATAGAACCCATTATATTTATTGCGCTGAGTACTTGGGTTAGTAAGAGCATCGTGCTTCATGTTCCATTTTTAGGGACATGAGAGTGGACGAGTAGACTTTTATGTCACAATACGTAGATTACGGAAAAGTACATAGTATGTACTGAAGGCCTTACAGACCTCGACAACCGACTAGGTTAGATAGTAGTGTATGGGGGGGGGGTCCTTGTTTGGATTTCTCTTTGTGAGACATCCCACGCCTGAAACTAGCGAACGTTGGGAGTTGGAGAGAAGTTTGGTCGGTAGTACATTAGTTTTGTATGTTGGTTATTATACCTATAAAGGAATATAATTGAGAGTTAATAATTCTTTTATAACTTAAGGCCAATAGAGTCGCCTAGCCTTAGTATCATTTAGAATAGAGAAATGATGCCATTGAAGGATCAATTAAGTTATGATTAGTGGGGCGGTTGAGTGCACCCCTACTAAATCATCATACCGAGTGTGCAAGAATTGAAGTAGGAAAATTACATGTCATTTGTATTATGATGCGCGAGGCATAGGGTGTACGGGTGCCCTAGGTAATTTGGTCAGGCAGTGGATTTTGGTTAGCATGTGAATTCGATAACATGTAGTCGGGTAAGCCAAAGCCTATTCACTAAGATTTGTCAGAGACTTACGTTCCAAGATAAACTGAAATTGATTCGGGAAATAAAAAATGTATCAGGATACAAACAACAGTGGTGATGGGTTACGATGTAGGGTAATATTGCAAGGATAGTCTTGCAGTGGGTCACCTGACTGTTGAAAAATGGTGGACAATTAGAAACTAGTAGGGGCTTCTTTAAGTAGAGAATGGAAGAGTATCCCCAAGGATCTTCTCATGTAGCTGAGATGGTGAGATTATAGGCACTAAAATGCGATTGAGTATGGCCTAATACCCACAGAGAGATGTGCAGGACAAGCGGTCTAATCGGATGCGGGAGAGAAAATTTTATGTGAAACCTGAGATCTTAGAGGACGACGGGAGCAATACCTTCCACTAGTGAAGTTTGTGTCCAAATAACTCCTATGAGTTCACGTTCGGGTAGAGTGCCAGTAGAAGTATGGCATGATAAACTTTGTTATTTTCATACTTGAGAGTTAAAGGCAGGGGACCAATTATGATTACAAATGTCGAAAAGAATCAATATTATCGTATATATTGTGTGTGAAATATATATTGCACAACCAATTTACTTGTATGGACGACACGAGGCAAAGTCGTATGTATCTGAAAGGAGGATAAATATACTAAGATTCAAATAGTATAAGACTAGATAATGAATATCTAAAATATAGTAAGTAGTGAAACTTAAACGGTAAGGTGATTAGGCATAAATTCTTCACATTTATCCCCTTAATTTCAGTATTTTTATGATCGCGTGCAGTGTAAATAGCTTGGATTTGTCTCATATTTATGCTACTAACCCTCTTTGGCAAGTATTTCGTATTTTGTGTATCTCTTATGTGTTTTATAGGTATTTCATACAAGTTAGTGCCAAAGAGAACTCAAAACAGTGAAAGAAAACTAAGAAATGGGGAGTTAAAGGGCATTTTCATAATTTTGCAAACTTATTCCGGAGGTGGGGCCAACTGGAAAGTTGAAGAGCTTTCAAGTACAAGAACACTGGAAAAAACGGCACCTCAATCCGAGCTACGGTGAAGAAGTTATTCCCATTTAAAATTGAGAAGAAATCCAAGAAAAAAGCTGTCAAACCCAAACCGAACCGAAGCTGAAGAAAAGGAACTGGTCCACACATTTGTCACGCACCAGATCCGTTACAAAATTAGTCACGCTTTCTAAGTGTGACAAATTGGCAGATACGGGATTTTTATTTTGTGCTTATCTTTTAGCCAAAAGAGTTTTATGTTTTGGGGACTCTTCTAAACGACCTCTAGCCTATATATTTAGTCATTCAGACTCTTTTTATTAAGATTTCATTGATGTAAAAGCTCCATAACAAGTAGGAACATCTAGGAGAAGAATTTACATATTTTGCATCATTAATTCAAGAGCTTTTCCATTTTTTCTTCAATCTTTAATTTCTTCTTGCATGTTCTTGTTCTTCAATCTTGGTAACTTTTATTCCCAGCACTTTTATTAATATTTCTCATGTTAGGCTAGGTTTTTAAAGGTCGGGATGCATGAACCCAACCTGATGTGTTAGTTGCATGTGTATAAAATTAGTCCTCTAAATTTAATGATTTATTACAACCGTATTGCGTAGAAATACGACAATTGTAGATCTTTAGATCTCGTTTGCTTTCGAGTAACCGAGATGCTTTATAATACAATTCGAGTGTAACTATTGAAATACCGATTTACTCATCCTCAGATTAAGTATGATGCGGGCTTGAACCTCATATACGTAATGCTTGGGAGTACTAAATTCTGGGTCTAATTAATCACTTAAATTTACGATTAGTTTTATATCATCAATACTCTAGGGTTGGGGGATTGTGTCCCTACCTTAATTTTCTAATTAGTTTTAGTTAACTTCTTTATTTTTCACTTTTTTCTTTCTCACTCAATCATCATCTTTTACACTTTATTTTTTGAAGTAATAAATCAATTAAATCTATCAATCATTCCCTCTGGATTCGATACCCAGACTCGCCACTATACTCCGCAAGAGTGTAGTTAAAGTTTAGTTTTTTTTGTATGATGGTCAGAAGCCGATAACAATGACTAGCGTATTTACACGAACGCTCGGTTTCCAACACGATCATAAGGCTAACGGAGGATCCTACATAACGGGGTAACCTGGAGCTTAAAACAAACGCATGTGAAGTGTTCATTATTAAGGGTATTCGATAGCGTACTATATGGGTGGTACGGAGTAGCTTACTTGGGAGCGTAAGGATGCGATGCGCAATATTTTTAAAGCGTTGTTCGTACCTGGTATACTTTTTTCGAATTTCGGGATGAAATTCTGTTGTAAGGGGGGAGTATGTAACACCCCGTATTTTTGACGATTTAAATAATTACGTGATTAATTATTATTATGGGAATAAGTATGCGATTAATTATTGTTGTTGGATTAATTAAATTAAAATGCGAGGAATTAATTTGTTATTAGTCAGGATTAAAATAATTATTACCTAACGTGCCAAGGGTTAATACTTATTGTTGTGAACTATTAAATATTACTGTGTGATGTGTAATATGGAATTATGATACTTGATAAATTGTCGAAAGTGATAAATATGACAATTTGGTAATTTAAGTCTGAAACGCGTGTGAGTCGTGTCGGGACTAATTGAATGGAATAAAAAGATAATTTATTTTTGGTAACTCGTATGGTCATTTAGAGCGCGCCGTTGAGTCCGTGAGGGTTGAGATAGTCAGAAAAATCTACCCGGGTATTTTATTTGGACTCCGGGAGATTTTAGGCCAAACCGGCACCCCATAGGGGTAGTTTTGTAATTTGGACTTTTGAAAAAATAAATGGACGAAAATTAGAGAATAATTATATCATCTATGGGAGTTTCCATTAGGGTTAAGTTACACAAATCAAGAACGGCCATGGAGGGTGTGAGGGAGGACCAAATTCTAAGAGGGAAGGCCAAATCATCCTCACCTTGCACAACCGTGACCACCAACGCGTAGATCGAGAAGAGAGAAACGCGTCTATACCAACATCACCAAAGGATTCAGACCTTCAATTTAAGGAAAGTGTTTATTACTTTCTTTCTTTAGCAATAATCATACTCATGTTAGTGTAGGTGAATTTATTCCTTGATTTACATGTTAATTGGGTGAAACTTTGGAGTTTAAACGATGATTAGAGACTGGACTAAATAGTAGATGATATAACTTCATGTATGTAGAGGTTAAACTACGAAATTGAATCACATCTTGATGAACAAATCTGGGTTGATTAGGTTCTTTAGTTGGAATTTTGGAAACTAGGGTTCATGTGAATTAATTTGGGGGTCTTATGCAATTATGATGATTAATGACGAATTAAGGATCCTAGGATGGTAGAAATGATTTATAACCTGTTAGGCATTGATGGGTATTGATGATGAGGCATTGGGTGTTGAAGCTTAGAGGTTTTTAGGTCCAAAAATGGTAGAAAACGCTTAAATTTGGTGAAGAAGACGAAACAGTAGGTCTCGCGCGAAGTCACGCGAAGTGGTTCAAACGAGATGGGAATCTCGCGTGAAGTCATTTGAATGACATGTGGAAGTGGTTCGAACGACATGTCATTCTGGTTTGAACCACATGTCGTTCGAATGACATGTGGAAGTGGTTCGAACGACATGTCATTCTGGTTTGAACGACAGGGTGAATTTCTGGGAATTTTCTTAGAGTCCTGTTTTGAGTTTGTCGGTTTATTGGAGTGAGAGAAATTGCCAATTAGTAAATTAAAATAGGAAAGAATTTTGGAAAAAGTATGTGAGAATTAATACTTTAATTATTTCGGTATAGAGAGAATATACCTTGGAGATTACGAGAGAGATAGTAATCTAAATAATTATACTATACGTAGTGTTGAGATTAAAATACTTATGAGAATTATATATGTAGGTTGGAGAAATACCTATAAATTCTAATAGGATGTGTGTATGCCTCTTATGTAATATTATTATTAAGAGCACTAATGGGTGATAACCCGGGGGTGCAAGAATCTTACTATTAGGTGCACTAATGAGTGATAACTCGGGGGGTGCAAGAACTTGTTGATTAAGCGTACTAATGGGTGATAACCCGGGGTACAAGGATGATTATTATTAGGCGCACAAATGGGTGATAACCCAGGGGTGATGGATTATTAATTATATGTGCATTAATGGGTGCTAAGCCGGGGATGCAGTATTCTCTTGATAGGTGCACTAATGGGTCTTATCCCGAGGGTGCAGGATATATATATATATATATATGAACTTGTGAATATTTCTACTGTGTCAAATTAGTAGACATGGTAATAATAATAATAATTACATTGTACCAAGTGGTCTTAACCTAAGGGTGCAGGATTAGTCTATATGTATAGGGATGATGAGACTATATATATATGAGTATACTTGGGTAACTTTCTACTTTGTGAGACTAGTAGATAAAATGGAAATGAGAAATAAAATAATCTTAGTGGATAAAAGATTAATCATTCATACGCTGAATAATGAAACTTAGTATGTGAGATAAACTATTTGAATAGCGTATTGTATGGGCGATATGGGAATACTACTAGTGAGCATAGTTAGTATTAATATGGTTTATGACTAGTTAGACTGGGTGGTATTACTAGGGGGAGATTAGATGTACATTAGGCGTGCACAATAGATGAGAGGTGATAAACTCATGTGAGAGTTTGATAACTAACATGCGTATAAGACTTGTTTTAAGAACCAGTTTTAAATACTTGCTAAATCATTTTTTAAACCTCGGGCTCTAACCCGTTTCTTGTATCTCTTCTCTTTATTGCTATATATATATATATATATATATATATATATATATTATATCAGGTGCTCAGCCACAGGGGTACCAGATTTAGAGATTTGGGTTGCTTTACGTGTTGCAGCTATTGTGAAAGCTGTAGGTCCTTGCAGTAGACGCATCTATCCTTTCCATTCAGTTTCATATAGACTTCTTGTTTAAGGCATATGTTTCCCACTTCTAGTTCTTCATCAGAGATATTGTATTTAGTCATTTTATGGTTTGGATTTTTGAACTGGGTGGTTTTACCCAATCTTATTTATTTCAGTAGTTGATTCATGTTCAGCATTTATTATATTCCTATGTGTGGTGAATGGTTTATATTTTAACACAGAAAGAAATGGATTTACTTGGTTTTACGAAAATTGGAAATGTTTTGACACCTAGGTTAATTTTATATTAGGTGATTAATATGTTAAAAAGTTTTTCGACGGTGATGCTAAGAATGAACCAACTGAATATCCTATTTTTATTTGGTAGATGACTGATCACCCTATATTTAATTGGGCGGGGGTGTCACACAACTCTTCACCAATAGATATGTTATTTTCCATTAATCTATTTTTCCTTATACTTGTACCCCTGCTGAAACTCAAACTTCAGTGTTACCACTACCTGATCACACTCCAGACCGGCAATCTCCTCATACACCTGCTTCTGAAACATCAGATGCTTTACCTCAAACCATCGCATACCCACTCACCACCATTCCATCCCGCTCATCGCCTCCTCAAATTGAACCAGCTCAACCTTCTCTAAGGCGATCTAAACGAGTAAGACAACTCTCCATTTGGCTCCGTGATTTTCACTATTGCGAGACCACTATTTTGTGTGTCCACCAAGACTCTTCCTCAAAGATAATATCAGGTAAGCACAAAGGTTCTCACTATCCCTTGACCAATTTTATTTCATATGATAATATCTCACCTTCTTATAAAGTCGTTGTAGCCTTAATTTCAAACATAATAGAACCTACCACCTACTCACAGGTTCAACACGATCCAAAGTGTAGAGAAGCTATGAATACTGAGATTAAGGCACTTGAAGAAAATGGAACTTGGAGCTACACCACCTTGCCACGAGGAAAGAAGCCCATTGGTTACAAGTGGGTTTATAAAGTCAAGTATCACACTGATGGGACCATTGAGTGTTACAAAGCTCGATTGGTTGCCAAAGGGTACACACAGGTTGAGGGGATAGATTATAAGGAAACTTTGGCCCCTCTAGCAAAGCTAGTCACTGTTCTATGCTTACTAGCACTTGCCCCTGCTCGCATCTGGTCACTTCACCAGATGGATGTCCATAATGCCTTCTTACATGGAGATCTTAATGAGGAAGTATATATGAAACCTCCACCAGGGCACTACCGACAGGGGAAGAAGCTGGTGTGTCGCATGCACAAATCTCTATATGGATTGAAGCAAGCTTCAAGAAACTGGTATGTTAAATTTTCCTCTGCAGTCAACAAAGCAGGTCTCCAACACTCGCTGGCTGATTACTCATTATTCACCAAAGTAGATGGAACTTCATTCACTGCGGTATTAATTTACGTGGATGACATGATCATAATGGGGAACAATCCTAATGCAATATCGGAGCTTAAAGAGTTTCTGCACACTCAATTTAAATAAAGGATATTGGACATCTAAAATACTTCCTTGGCATTGAGGTAGCTCACTCGAAGCAAGGAATTTCCATTTGTCAGAGGAAATACACACTCGACTTATTGGATGATATGGGATTTCTAGGTGTTTCCCCTGTTAGTTTTTTTATGGAACAAAATGTAAAGCTAATATCCTCAGATGGATAATTACTCAAAGATACGTCAAGGTACCGGAATATAGTTGGTAAGCTAATATATCACACTATCACGAGGCCTGACATACAGTTCTCTGTGCACCTTCTTAGTTAGTTTATAAACCAACCTCGAAAGCCACATATGGATGCAGCCATTAGAGTCCTAAGATACTTAAAAGGTACACCAGGTCAAGGCTTATTTTTCTCATCTAACAATGATTTAAAGCTGCTTGGGTATAGTGACGCTGACTGGGGAGCATGCATTACCACAAGAAGATCAGTGACGGGATATTGCGTATTCATTGGCAATGCCCTTGTCTCACGGAAGACTAAGAAGCAAACTACTGTATCAAGATCCTTTGTAAAATCTGAATACAGATCCATGGCAACCATTACGTGTGAACTAACTTGGTTAAGGTTTCTTCTCAATGACCTGAAATTAATCTTATCTGTTCTAGCTAGACTACACTGTGATAACCAAGATGCACTTCACATTGCAGTAAATCCAATGTTTCATGAACGCACAAGACACATAGAAATGGACTGCCATGTTGTATGAGAGAAGATACAAAAAGGGTTCCTTGAAATAACTTTCACCTCTTCACGGACACAAGTAGCAGACATGCTCACAAAGCCTCTTGGAAAGAAAATTTTCCAAATGCACCTAAGCAAGTTGGGCATTACAAACATCCATGCTCCAACTTGAGGGGGAGTGTTGAGATTTAAAATTGTCAACTCTCCTATTATGTAGGAAGATTTCATCTCCAGATTTTGTCCTAGTTTAGTTACACGGAGATACTAGTTTTGTGCCTTGATTTGTTGTGATATCTGTATATATTCATTATGTATGCATTATAAAGATTAATATACAAGAAACAAGTTTCCTTCCCATTTCATCTCCCTCACAAAGAAAAAGCAAACGGATGAATTGACTTTGTAGAAATCTGATGGTGAAAGTGGAATGGATAAAGTGTGACACCCCGCCTAATTAAATACCGGGTGATCAGTCCTTTATTAAATTATAACCAAGGTGAACGGTTGGTTCATTCTCAGCATCACTGTCGCAAAAATATAACTTTTCCAGTTAAACACCCTAATTAATTAAGCTAAGTGACAAAACCATTTTTAGACTTCAATTTCCCAATTTAATTCAAAACCAATATTTGAAACCTTTGATAATTAACAGTTTAAGAGTCACATAATAATAACAAGGATATAAATGATCATTCAAGAATTTAACTATCAATAGTAAATCCCAACTTCAAACCACCAAAGAAAACATTCTGACAGTAATAAATCCCAAAGTAAAACTACTGAAAGTAAATGAATTACAATCCATCACAAAAACCAACTGAATAATGAAAAGGGCGACACATGCCCAACTAGATAAAGTAGAACTAGAAGTGGAATCAACAACGAGGTCGTCTAAGCAAGAGTCCTGCAACTCCCACCTAAGCTACAACGCATTCCCTACGGAGGATCCTATGCAAGACGCCCCTGTGGCTGGGCACCTGTAATATATACATATATATACAAGAGAGAAGAGAAAATAGGAAATGGGTCAGAGCCCGATTGTTAAAGCAGTTTAAAATTAGTTTAGCAAGTATTTAAAGTGCTACCGGCTAATGCAACCAACATATTAGTGTGACACTCCCTTGAGAAATTCTCACCTCTCTTCTAATGTGCACACCTATCGCACTAAATCTTCCCAACAGTCTAACTTATCTTATCTTAAGTTGCTCGTGAGGTTTCAAACCGACAAATTCAAATGTTTAAGAGGTTAAATTTATTTTAAAAGAAAAGTTCTCAATTAAACCTTATTTAATAATAAAGTTTCTCAGTAAAATATCATGATTTTCAAACACTTATACCCAAGTTGAATTAATTATTCATTTCTTACATACCATAATCACAGCAGGTAGTTCCCAATTTCCAGATTTAAATATATATATTAAATACTCATATAATATATATATTCTAACAGCACCCCACATAAAATCTATGGTGCGGGCATACTTTGATATCCAGTCCCCGTATCACTCGTACTAAGGGAAATACTAGTTCGGAATCACTCTCGAACTGTATTAACACAAAACACATACAAAATGAGGCGAAGCATAGTTCCAAGTCACTAAGAGGATAGCACATACCCTCACGTCTCTTAGGACCGTCTGACTATCGATCCGATAGCCTGTACCAAGGATTTCTATCTTCTAGGGTACGAGTCAATATCCCCCATAAAGGTCCCATCAAGATAAGACTGTCCCAGCGCGGTAACCTCGGGGATAGCAAGTAGCGTGTGCATGATTTTTACACGTATATAGTATATGCATAAACACAGTCATATATATATACTACTATTACCATATCAAATTTAGGTACACTCTCACGACCCATAATTATGATATTTATCCTTATTACTCGTTAATTAGTTATCACGTATAACGGTTTGTCTCTCATTCGAATTTGTGGAATTATTCCAACTTATTAAGTGACACTCGCGGATTCCTATCCCCCTAAGTGTAATTTTAGTAGGTACTCATTTATTTTACCACGTAACTTCCTTACGAGTCTCACCCTTTAACACATATTCCCATTGACCCTTATGCGTAAAACATCCCCGTGAAAGATTAATCTCGCCTTACGTTAAAGGTTCCATATTTTTAATAGGTCCTACTGGTCTTCTTTATATCCCAAAATTCTCTAACATTAATATCCAAAAATGTGTAATCATTTAAGTTGGAACAACCTATAAAAAAGGGAATATGAGTTATGCAGGAGGGGTCGATCGATCTATGGCAGGTGTTCGATCGATCAAAGCATCGATCGATCAAGCAGGTATGGCAGACCTGTAGATTTTCCAGATTATGGGTTTCCTCTTCCAAAATCATCCAAAACGATATCTTTGATTACCAAACTCCAAATAGTTTATACTACAAGTATTATAACCTCAAATAAATGGTTTTCTACACCAAGCATGCGGATTTTCATCATGAAAAATGAATTAAAAGGGATATAATCCATAAAAATATCAAGAACCCTAATATTTCTTTTGTCTAGTTCTTTCCCATTGTTTTACCAGATTTAATACTCTTTATTTACTATAATTTCGTGGTTCAATCTCTACATATGAATTGAGTTTCCAGAATACATCTAATACTCATACAACATGCGGATTTAATTCTCCAAATGGGTTCTTCTTTCACATAAACTAGTCCTAATCGATCCTAGGCTAATATAATTAGAGCATTAACTGAAATAGAGAAAGATAGATACTTTCTTGGGGATTTTTGTTTCTGATTTGTGGATGAAATCGGTGTGGTGGTGATCCTCGTTGCGCGATCTAACTTTTGGCGGTGACGGCATTGTAACCGGAGGAGTTCTTGGCCTAGAACTCCTTGGTAAGATCTTCCTTTACTTATCCAATGGCCGTCTTTTATTTTTGGTTGTGCTAACCCTAGAAGACAACCCTAAGCATCTGATATATCCTAGAAAATTCGTAGGTTTCCAAGCCCAAAAATACAAAATGCCTAAAACGCCCTCTCGGGGTGTTAATTAAGCCTAAAAACTTCCCGAGACCCAAACTAAACCTTCGGGTACATTATTTTGACTATATCGACCCTTCCGGACACTTTGGCGCACTCGAAATGATCATACGGGTGACTTGAAATTTATTCATTTTTATTAATCAAAATTTAGTCGCGACACGACACGGGCGCGTCCCGACTTAAATTTCCAAAATTGTCATTTTATTCACTCGTGACATTTAATAGAACCAATTTTATATATTACTTTTCTCATTAGTAATATTCAACTAGTTTCCAATAATTACTAACTCTCGTCACGTTAGTAATTAAAAATAATTAATTTTCAATTTATATTAAATTAATAACTCACATCAAATTTAATAAATTCCCAAATTTAGAAAGCATAAAAAAATACGGGTATTACATACTTCCCCCTAATAACAGAATTTCATCCCGAAATTTGGAAAATAAGGCCTACCTAGTAAAACACATTTTGGATACCTTAACAGTACGCAACCTATCCACATAGTAAGGCGCTCAATCACTATAGCCCCCGCCTCACAACAAGCTGGTTTACCACTCTTCATTAAAGATACTTCACATTGTGTTCCTATCCGACAACATTCGCGTAAGACACGCATATACAATATTAATTTCCATTATTTTAATATCATTGGGAGGCCGTACCTTACCACATGACAACTTATCGAATTTTTCTAAACACAAAACTCCCGTTCTGGGAGGAACCATACGAACATATGACCATTCTTGTTTGCCTAAAATAATCGTGGAATTCCACCATAGTCATCGGATTATTCTCGACCGATCCAAAATTCTGATTATCCGCTCACCTCTAAACATACGCAGAGGGAGAATAGTTAAGGTTTTTCGACACCAAAACTTCAATAAGCATGTCGTTCACGACAAACAGTACGAGTGCTTCCACTGAACTCTACCATACTATACTTCACATGCTAGTTATATCCGTTGTGGAAATGAAATGATTACCAAGGTTCCAAAATTACCTTCGTGTGGCCCCACTAATCGTTTAATCACCGTGCGCCTGCTCCTCGGCTATGGGTGATACCTCCTACTCATAACGAAACGTTATTTCCGTTGTTTTCCTGAAATCCCATATTGGAGCTGGGACTCAAAAATCTCATCCCGATTCAGAAAATAATACCGTGTAGGACCACGTACCGGCGCGATCCCTTCCTTTCAAAGGAAGACTGGGGCACATTAGTTAACATTGCAAATCACCCCAAAGGAATGTCAATCACTTCCTTCCTGGGTGATTTGTTTCACACGTTCGAATGAACCCCTTTATCTTTTGTCTTGAAGATGGTAACCCATACGAGAAACTTTATCGACTCTACCAGCCTCTCCCAATATAGGAATTGTCGATAGCCACACGATTCTATGGTTTATCTTCTTATTTCAACCGATATCTATCTATGAGTGGTGCATGCAGAGACTACTCACTATGTCCTGTTAAACATCGTGTTTTCCTAGAAATGTCTCACATTAGGTGACACTTAATACTTCCTTCTTTCCTTGGCGTGTACCAAAAGTTCTGACCCATGCACTTTTTTCCACGAAGTGCACTTCTGGACCTTTTAGACCATACTAATATCATCACTCTTTGTATGCGCAAGTCGCTTTCACGTTTGACTAATTATAACTTCGCTCCGAGCGTTCTCTATAATGATTAAATTCTACCCTTCTCAAGGAATACCCCTTTTAAATGGCTTTCCACAGCCTTCCAACCAAATTCGGGTGAGCTACTCTAATCACACCCGAATATGTATATATATATATGGATTATCGTTCTTCATGCAACGTTTAATTCCCTCTACTACTTCCGCCTCGTCATGTTAGTCCCACAAACATATATTCCTCACGTACATTCCCACGTCCCTTCCACTCGGACGATTTTAACATTAGCTAACCGGGATGCCCACCTTTGTAACACCTCGACCGCTCGGGGAGAGCGAACGGAGCACAACTCATCAATAAAATTACCTATATCCCACAAAATACAAGGTATAGATCATCTAAATCCCACAATCAACAAAATAGGGACTACAAATCTCAAATCTCTTCAGATAAGTACAACAATTCTATCGAATAAATACAATAATTAAAATAAATCACTAATGATCTATAGCTACAAACAAATACAAGTCTCGTCTCTTGTATTAAAAATTCTTCCCAGATAATCCACACTAAAATCATCTAAACTCCTTATTTCCCTTGTGGTCCGAACGCATTTACAACACTTGAGTACTCTCAATCACCCTAGAAATAAAAAACTTTTAAATCCTCCTATCATCGTTCCACCCCTCAACTCATGGCGATAAAACAAAACTTTCAATGCATTCTTACCACACAACCGGATTTACTGGCCTTAAATCATAATTCAACTTCCATCTTATATATACAATTACCTGTTCCTTGTACGACTGAGGTACTGAACTCATGAACTACTGACCAGACATCTCCCTATTTCCAACCTTATGCTAAGTTTCATGGGTGGGATGTCTCGCAAAGCGAAATCCAAACAAGGAACCCCCTGATACAGTACTACCTAGCGTTGTCGATTATCAAAATTTGTTAGGCCCGTCCATATCATGTACCCCATTACTCCGTTCCTCGACAGACAAGTTCCGTCATTTCCCATAATTTCACCCACACAAAGAACATTTCGCCAATCCACTATCATCCAGTATTGGTGGTAATCAGTATATGCAAACCTCTTACACATACAATCAGGACTCTCAAAATCCCGATTCCAAACATAGAAGTCTAACTCTTAACTATCACATCTCTAATGGGTAGATATATCATTGCTCTCTACCTATCACCAAGTCCTGAGCGCTCCACATGATAACGAGTCAAATCTTTTCGCTCAACAGGAAACCCAATATATACTGAATCATAACAACAAAGTCCCTACGCACACCGGTATCGAATATCTCGAGCCCACTATCCCTTCCGAAGTCTCTAGGATAGATAATATAAGTGGGAGTACAACCCTCTTGCAGGTGAAGCCTCGCCAGAACAAAACATGTTGCACTAATGCAACCACTCCGATAGTCTCGCACTAACTGCCCACTATCGTACTGACCATTTTTATAAAGTTATAATCAATACCATATTATACTCGTATATCACATCACTAAAACGAGTAACCTCAATAAAATATATAACACTATTAATATACTCCCTCATCCTCCGCGGATATCACTAAGGAAAATCCTGCTACACTAGGGAAAAATATTCACATAATAATATCGTTTGTAGTTATACACATTAAACTCGTCTCACATGTTAATCTAGAAATGAACAAAATATAATGACTCGCTCGTGTCACATGAAACATGCCTCATCCTTCGAGGATAACCGTCATACTTCTACCTTTCCATTCGTATTGGCAAATCCTTCCTCTGGGCGAGGCATTGCTTCTAAACAACTTTCCCACCCCGAAATGGCGGGGAAAATACTCCTACCAAAACGCTAGCATGCCAATAACGACCTTATACTCATGCATATCTAACATCAGTATTGATCGCGGTTAAAAATGAAGTTATCAATTTCTATTTTTCACCCTTTCAAATAAAGAAAATCAAAGACTCTTTCCCCCAAATGGCGAGTCTACGCATGACACCTTACTCGTTGTTGTGGCTAATTGCCCCAAGGCTCGTGAAAAATGAATAGCCCTAAAATAATGTGGTGCCCCGGTACCAATTAAAACTCAACCCATCGCACCCAGTATAAGGAACGTACCTTGTATCTCGGTTGGGGCCTGAGGTGCTGCTATCTGCTGGACGTTACATACACGTCCATACTATAATTGCCTCTGCTGAACTGAGGCTGTTGGAATGGATGGTGGAGCTGGCTTTTGTGGTTAATCACTGCGCCCTTCTGCTGTGGGGCCCCATTCCTCTCTGGGAAATCCTGACGCCTATGGCCATTCCTGCCACATTGGAAACACTTCCCTCGAAACCGTCTCACTTCACTACGTTGCTGACTAGTCTTGCTTTTCCCTTGGTTTTGCTGGCCTTGATAAGAAATTTGCAGAAAAACGATGTCAGGTTGAGGAAAATCCCTCCACTTGTGACCCGGTTGCACACATTTATAGCAGAGTCCAGAAATCCCTCACTGGTCGGGTTGTAGTTTCTCTCCAGTCTGATTCGGACAAGATTGGCATTTATGACCGTCCAATCCACATTTGAAACACCTCTTTATGACTTCATTCTGACCCCAATCTTGTTGGCCCCGACACTTTTGGCCCTCTACATAAATTTTGTTACCTCTGGGACTGTCTTGGTCTTAAGGGGTTTGTTTCCGCAATTTCGGTGTCTTCGCACAATTATCAACTCTAGTCACATGAATTTGACTAACCTCTCTAGGTATTTTGCCTCCTCTGAGCTGCATGTTGCGTTCGTGGTACTGTAAGACTGCAGTGGTAACTGCTTATGCCACAATGCCTGTAAATTCGGAGATTGGTACCCCTTTTGAAGACGCCTGAGGTGTGAGTTATTCTTGCTCACTAACTTCCCTAACGGCATTAGCTTGTTCGTCCTGACGGGCCATCTGAAAATTTAAAAATTTAATCTTGATAAGTTCAATATTCACATCGACAAATAGCAGAAGAATGAATTTCCAACGCATAAAGATGAATACAACATTCCTAATATTAGGGGTCTAAGTCAAAGACGCTAAGCTGGAAGATTAATAAGCTGTACAGATCCTAAGGACACTAGAACCTGATGCTCTGATACCACCTGTGACACCCCGCCTAATTAAATACCGGGTGATCAGTCCTTTATTAAATTATAACCAAGGTGAACGGTTGGTTCATTCTTAGCATCACTGTCGCAAAAATATAACTTTTCCAATTAAACACCCTAATTAATTAAGCTAAGTGACAAAACCATTTTTAGACTTCAATTTCCCAATTTAATTCAAAACCAATATTTGAAACCTTTGATAATTAACAGTTTAAGAGTCACATAATAATAACAAGGATATAAATGATCATTCAAGAATTTAACTATCAATAGTAAATCCCAACTTCAAACCACCAAAGAAAACATTCTGACAGTAATAAATCCCAAAGTAAAACTACTAAAAGTAAATGAATTACAATCCATCACAAAAACCAACTGAATAATGAAAAGGGCGACACATGCCCAACTAGATAAAGTAGAACTAGGAGTGGAATCAACAATGAGGTCGTCTAAGCAAGAGGCCTGCAACTCCCACCTAAGTTTCAGCACGTTCCCTACGGAGGATCCTATGCAAGACGCGTCTGTGGCTGGGCACCTGTAATATATACATATATATACAAGAGAGAAGAGAAAATAGGAAACGGATCAGAGCCCGATTATAAAAGCAGTTTAAAATTAGTTTAGTAAGTATTTAAAGTGCTACCGGCTAATGCAACCAACATATTAGTGCGACACTCCCTTGAGAAATTCTCACCTCTCTTCTAATGTGCACACCTATCGCACTAAATCTTCCCAACAATTTAACTTATCTTATCTTAAGTTGCTCTTGAGGTTTCAAACCGACAAATTCAAATGTTTAAGAGGTTAAGTTTATTTTAAAAGCAAAGTTCTCAATTAAACCTTATTTAATAAAAAAGTTTCTCAGTAATATATCATGCTTTTCAAACACTTATACCCAAGTTCAATTAATTATTCATTTCTTACATACCATAATCATAGCAGGTAGTTCCCAATTTCCAGATTTAAATATATATATTAAATACTCATATAATATATATATTCTAACAGCACCCCACATAAAATCTATGGTGAGGGCATACTTTGATATCCAGTCCCCGTATCACTCGTACTAAGGGAAATACTAGTTCGGAATCACTCTCGAACTGTATTAACACAAAACACATACAAAATGAGGCGAAGCATAGTTCCAAGTCACTAAGAGGATAGCACATACCCTCACGTCTCTTAGGACCGTCTGACTATCGATCCGATAGCCTGTACCAAGGATTTTTATCTTCTAGGGTACGAGTCAATATCCCCCATAAAGATCCCATCGAGATAAGACTGTCCCAGCGCGGTAACCTCGGGGATAGCAAGTAGCGTGTGCATGATTTTTACACGTATATAGTATATGCATAAACACAGTCATATATATATACTACTATTACCATATCAAATTTAGGTACACTCTCACGACCCATAATTATGATATTTATCCTTATTACTCGTTAATTAGTTATCACGTATAACGGTTTGTCTCTCATTCGAATTTGTGGAATTATTCCAACTTATTAAGTGACACTCGCGGATTCCTATCCTCCTAAGTGTAATTTTAGTAGGTACTCATTTATTTTACCACGTAACTTCCTTACGAGTCTCACCCTTTAACACATATTCCCATTGACCCTTATGTGTAAAACATCCCCGTGAAAGATTAATCTGGCCTTACGTTAAAGGTTCCATATTTTTAATAAGTCCTACTGGTCTTCTTTATATCCCAAAATGCTCTAACATTAATATCCAAAAATGTCTAATCATTTAAGTTGGAACAACCTATAAAAAAGGGAATATGAGTTATGCAGGAGGGGTCGATCGATCTATGGCAGGTGCTCGATCGATCGAAGCATCGATCGATCGATGCACTAGGGTCAATCGATCGATCAAGCAGGTATGACAGACCAGCAGATTTTCCAGATTATGGGGTTCCTCTTCCAAAATCATCCAAAATGATATCTTTTATTACCCAACTCCAAATAGTTTATACTACAAGTATTATAACCTCAAATAAATGATTTTCTACGTCAAGCATGAGGATTTTCATCATGATAAACGTATTAAAAGGGATATAATCCATAAAAATATCAAGAACCCTAATATTTCTTTTTTCTAGTTCTTTCTCATTATTTTACCAGATTTATTACTCTTTATTTACTGTAATTTTGTGGTTCAATCTCTACATATGAATTGAGTTTCTAGAATACATCTAATACTCATACAACATGCGAATTTAATTATCCAAATGGGTTCTTCTTTCACAAAAACTAGTCCTAATCAATCCTAGGCTAATATAATTGGAGCATTAACTGAAATAGATAAAGATAGATGCTTGCCTGAGAATTTTTGTTTCTGATTTGTGGATGAAATCAGTGTGGTGGCGATCCTCGTTGCGCGATCTAACTTTTGGTGGTGACGGCGGTGTAACCGGAGGAGTTCTTGGCCTAGAACTCCTTGGTAAGCTCTTCCTTTCCTTCTCCAATGGCCGTCTTTTGTTTTTGGTTGTGTTAACCCTAGAAGACAACCCTAAGAATCTGATATATCCTAGAAAATTCGTAGGTTTCCAAGCCCAAAAATACAAAATGCCAAAAACACCCTCCCGGGGTGTTAATTAAGCCTAAAAACGCCCCGAGACCCAAGCTAAACCCCCCGGGTACATTATTTTGACTATCTCGACCCTTGCGGACACTTTGGCGCACTCGAAATGACCATACGGGTGACTTATAATTTATTCACTTTTATTAATCAAAATTTAGACCCGACACGACACGGGAGCGCCCCGACTTAAATTTGCAAAATTGTCATTTTATTCACTCGTGACATTTGATAGAAGCAATTTTGTTTGTATATTACTTTGCTCATTAGTAATATTCAACAAGTTTCCAATAATTACTAACTCTCGTCACGTTAGTAATTAAAAATAATTAATTTTCTATTTATATTAAATTACTAACCCACATCAAATTTAATAAATTCCCAAATTTAGAAAGCATAAAAAAATACGGGGTATTACATAAAGACCATTTTCACTCCTCCCGTGCAAAAGCGTCATCCCGGTATTTTGATCCTTCGCATATAAAAAATCAGGGGAAACAATAAAATAACAGCTATTATCACGTGTGCATTGGTAAACGGAAAGAAGGTTAGCAGTATCAAAAGTATAGTAAAAGTTCGACACCCTTAAGAAGTATATGCGTATAAAAAAGAAAAAAAACATAGTTGAGCAAATCAACACATATGCACAGTAACACCCACGGGTAATGAGTTTCAATTCCCAAATAAAAAAATATTACAATATATAGATTGAAATAAAAAACTTAATAGAACCTTGATCATTTATTCCAAAATGCCTCTACTATTCTAGATAATTGTACTATGATTCGACAATTTTTTTTCTTTACTTTTAACAAGTCCTTTATCTTAAGAATACCAAGGACCAAGAATGAGAGTTCTCAACTGACAAATGTATACAATTTCATGCAAACATAGAACTCTAGTAGGGAATCGAAATGTGAATATTTCAAAAATTATTTATTATGCAAAACTAAAAGGAGAATATTGTAATGTAGTTAATAACGTTGACTAGTCTTATTGATATGGAGAATACCTTTTTACTAATCATTCTCTAAATTTCATAGACTGTGTAACGCTCTCATGTGCTAAATACGTTTGAAAAGTTAAAAATATGAGATATTTGACTATTTTGTGGAATAACACTTGCAAGCATCAATGAGGTTATCTATCTAAGCTGTTCATATTGACTTTCCAAACATTATTTAGTTCTCATCCAAATTTGATAACACAAAACTCAGGGGGTTGCTACACATTCCCTTTTTTTTCTTTCATTTTATAAATTTCCCTTTTCCTATACTCACTTTTTCCCGATTCCTACTGGAAGCAAAAGCAATTATTTGGAAGTTCAATATTATTATAAAGTGAGAATAGGTTACACATGCATAAGTGTCAGGTCCTATAACATGCGAATCAGTGTACTACAGGGCCTCATGAGAAAAAGAAGTTCTCTAATATGTAGATAAAGATAAACGTGTAACTTACTATTAGAAACAACTCTAAAAACATAAATTCTGTCAATACAATGACAACAAAAACTTCAAGTCTAATATGCAATCACCTTATACAACAAAACATTTAAAAGACATACGCATCATTTGTCTGACAGATTGCTAATTTCTTCCTCCATGATGCCTGTGAACTCTCTTCATTAGCCTCCTTACATTCTTGTATGTTCTTTTTTCAAAAACTTCTGTAAACCATCTTGGTTTTCCTATTAAGAATATGAGGCAACCCATAACCAATCCAAACATTGTCCCATAACCATAACCCATCAACACAACCCTCAATGTAAATCCACTGGTAAAATTTGAATTTTCTTCTTGTTGGACTATCGGTGGGTGTGGAGTTTCGCCATCCCTACATTATTTTAAGAGTGGTAAGCCACAGAAGCCTGAGTTCCCATTATACGAATCATTTTGAAATGTATTAAACTGCTGACCTTGAGGTATAGGTCCCACTAGATGATTTTGTGAGAGATTCAATACTGCAAGAAATGTTAAAGCTCTTAATTGTTGAGGAATTTATCCCATAAATTGGTTACAGGAGAGGTCTAATGATTCAAGCATGGAAAGACTTGCCAGCACAGAAGGGATATTATATGCTAGTCTGTTATGGGATAAGTTGAGCCCTCTGAGTGAGTTTAAATTTCTGATGGAATTTGGAATCTCACCTTCAAATTTGTTACTAGAAAAATCAATGGTTGTGAAGAGAGTCATAATTCTCACTATACGAGTCACCACTCCTTTCACTACCAGAGTAATTTCGTCATAATAGTGGTTTATAGAATATTCCACTATATACATATTTGAAATTTCATTTTCTTCCACATTCATCATAGCTTTGAAATTCCTAAAATATTGTGATGGAAGAAAGCCACTAAACTGATTATGAGAGAGATCAATTATTCGAACGTTACTGAATAAAAACTTAATAGTCTTGGAAGTGCTACTTATGGGACCATGGAACCTATTATATCTCAAGATAAGAACTTGGAGTTTTGGAAGAGTTCTTAACCAATGCGGGAATGTATCATTTATTAGATTATTTTTTAGATAAAAAAGTTGTAAGTATGTGCAGTTGGCCAAAGATCGTGGCAACGTTCCTTCTAGTTTATTTCCATGCAAATTGAGACGTACCAAATTGTTTCCTTCTACACCAAATGTTGTTGGAATATGTCCGTGAAATCTATTGATTCGTAAATCTAACACAGAAAGACCATAGCAGAAATTTCCCAAACACTGTGGAATTGTACCAACAAACTTGTTATTGGACAAATCAAGAACACAAAGAGAGATGAAATTACAGACGGATGAAGGCGGTGGTCCTTGAAGAAAACTATATTGAAGTTGAATAGAATATAATTGATTCGACAGTAAAAAAATTAGGGGGGAGTTGGCCGTGAATTTGGTGGTATGAGAGATCGAGTTGAGTTAGGTTCACAAGTTTTGAAACTGAATTCGGAATAGGGCCATGTAGATCATTGTTATTTAATAAAATAAACCTTATTGAGGTTGATCTGAAATCATGGATTTGTTCAGTAAACCGATTCAAGATGAGACCGAACAACTTCAAAGATGGAAAAGCGAACAACCAAGAAGGTAATGTCCCGTCGAAGGAGTTATTGGAGATATCGATATGTGTTAGGTTGTGAAGCCCAACTATGTTGGAGGGAATGGGGCCAGTCAGTGAATTACTTGAGAGATCTAAACTAACAAGTTGTGAGGTTAGCAAAAAAATAGGTAATGGACCACTGAATTTTTTTTCTCCAAGAGAGATAGAGCTTAAGGATGTGAGGTTTCCGAGCGATTTAGGAATGGACCCAGATAATTCACATGAATGCAGATAATCTAAAGACCTCAAATTGATGATCAAATTTGGTAATTGTCCATCTAACAAACTTGTCACCGAAAGATCCAACCACGGGAGAGGATTGCTTCTAGCACTCACATTTTGCTCTGGAAAGGGACCAGTCAGACCCTCGTTGTCGAAAAGGAACCAGTCACATTGTTTTAAAATGTTGACCTTCATATTTGAAAGGCTTGTTTAAATTAGAAGAATTAATTTCCTCCATGGCAGATTTTCAGACACCTTAAAATTGTTGTAGCAGTAGTAAATTAAATGCAGAATTAAGGAACGAAATTACCCAGTTTTTGGAGAAAATAAATTTGAGACAGAAAGTATAAGAAATCCCAGAAGCATGTACAATCCAGAACATTGTTGAGTCGCGAATAATATCGCTCTCTTTAAGGTGCTTCGCGGCTCTGCCCAATGTGTGCCGACAGTCAAAATTGCCTCGCCACCCCCAGGATAAAATAGCCTCCAATAAATAAAAAAATACGAATTGATAAAGCACAAGAATCAATTCGTTCCATGTACATCCATTCGTAATAATTGCTCGAGTCTAATAATAAATATGGGGAGGATTTATTATTTCAGTGTAGAAGAAAAAATTTCAGAAGCAGTTTTACGTGGGTAAAAGTTGCAGAACAGGTCTGCCAAAAAACGAAGGTGGAATACCTCTTTTATGGGGAAACAAAAAAGACATCGAAAAAAAACGTGGAGAGAAAAATCTGGAAAGAAGTGGGCAACTGGGTTGAAAAATTCAACTCGGAATTAATCACGTTTATTTTTATTTTATTTTTTTTTTGGAATTAAAAATCGATAAAAAATAATTTTTAAAGCTCAAAAAATCGTGAATTAATTTGTCCAAAAAAATATTTCTTAATGAGCCTAAGCCCAAGACCCGGGCCCGGGCCAGGCCTGCCGGACAGTGGTGCGCGTGCGTGTGTGACTTGGCCCAATAAGTCCCCCACCCATACACACAAAACATCTAATGCCAAAAGGTCTTGCTCATTTGTTCCACAAAAATTGGAGATATACACAACTCATTTTAAAGGCACTACTGATGTGGGACAATGCCAAAAGGCATTTTCAAATTTTGCACTATAACTATTCCAACAATCCACCACTTGCAAATTTTGAAACATTTTTATCGAGATATAAATCATAGAATTGTGAATAAGCGAAGGTGTCTTCAGACTTGAACCTTTACATAGTAAAGATGGTTTAGAATATACTAGAGTAACTGTAGTTTTGAACTCTGTCTCTGACAACATCCCACACACAACCCTACTTGGATGTAATTCTAATAGCTAGCACATTACGGCCATCTACTTCTATCCCAGTATAGTGAACACTTTAGGAATTTTCTCAAAATATCCATAGGAAGCGGCCACACTTCGACATTCACATAGGTGAGTCTATCAAGAATACTCATGTAGCTAGGTACCCCACTCAAAATAGAGCTATAGATCTCATTAAGAGTTATAATAACTCATCCTTTACTCGCTTCAGGATATCATGCTCCATAGGGATGCACTCGGAGTAATATCCCATTCTATATTAATTAATAATAGCTTAATTCAACCCATATCACTTGTGACTTGTTATTACCCTTTGAACATATTTCTTGGGATCTCCAGTCTATATGTTGGGTTACCATCACAAATGACTCATTTATCCAAGGGCTTTTGTCCCATCCCTTTCGAGGTGTTCCACACCTTCTCCCTAGCTAGTCCTTTCGTCAAAGGATCAACTAAGTTCTATTCAAACCGTATATGATCCACCCTCACAGCACCCGTCGAGATAAATTCTCTAATACTACTATGGCTACGACATATTTGTCATTTCTTACCATTATAGTAACAGTTCTTAACTTTTGTAATATCCGCGGTACTATCGCAATGAATCAAAACGGTTGGTATTGGTCTTTCCCATAACGGGATATTTGACAGAAGGTTTCTTAACCAACCTTCCTCTTCACTAGCAGTAGTTAGCTCTATCATCTCAGACTCCATAGTGGATTGAGCCAAAATAGTTTGTTTCTTAGATTTCCAAGAAACTGCACCACCTGCTATGCTAAATATATATCCACTAGTAGCCTTAGAATCATCAGATAGGATGTTCCAATCACCATCACTAAATGCTTCAAGGACACCAGGATGCTTATTATAGTGTAATCTGAGGTTCATCATCCTTTTAAGGTACCGCATGACCCTCTCAATAGCATGTCCTTGCTCCATACTAGGTCTACTAGTAAATCTATATAGTACTCCCACAGCATAAGCTATGTCAGGTCTAGTGCAATCTATAACATAACTTAAGCTACCTATGATGCTTGCATAAGCATTTTGATTTACACTGTCGCCAGTGTTCTTAAATAACTTTACACTATGATTAAATGGATTACTAGCAGGTTTACAGTCAAAGTAATTGTATTTCTTTAGAACTTTCTCAATGTATTGAGATTGATCCAAAGAAAGTCCCTTTTCTGACCTAGTAATATTAATTAATAATATTACACTAGCTTCACCCAAATCCTTCATATCAAAATTGGCACACAATAATGATTTAGCATTTTCTACGGCATGAATATTAAAACCAAATATAAGCAAGTGACGCGACTAAAAATGTGTCTCAGAAATGCGTTCACTCTAGGCTCAAGTGTAAGCCTGCCGCTCAAGTAATAATCTGACAAGTCGGGTATCGATCCTCAGGGAAAAAGGACAACGAAGTTGTGACGACGGGAAAGATGGAGGAATCCTAACCTTGACTCTAAAAATAAAGGCAAAATGATTTGATTTTGGGAATGATTACAACTAAATGCAAATATAAAATTATGAAAAATGCAACTACACTAATTTACCTAAAATATGAATAAAAATTGATTTTGAAACTTTTGACAAAGTGATGAGAAAAACTAGGACGGGAATACAATCCCCCAACCCTAGTGTAGTGCAATGGTAATATTAATCATAAACTTATCTGATTGATCTGACCCGGAATTTAGTACTCCCAAGCATTATGTATACGAGGTTCAAGCCCGCATCATACCTAATCTGAGGATGAGTAAATCAGTATCGCGATAGTGACACTCAAATTAAACTCTAAATCATCACGAGTACCCAGAGGCAAACGTGATATAAAGATCTACAATTATTGTGTCATTATGAAATACGATCATAGTCAATCAATAAATTCATCGGATTAATTTTATACACATACACTAACACCTCAGGTTGGGTTCATATACCCCGACCTTGGTAAATCTAGCCTAACACGTTGAATTTAATGAAAACAATAATTGATGTGCAGGAATTCATGATTAATCTAAGAAAAATGATAATTAGATGTAGAAACGAATTAGAAATAAAAATTACTCACTAAAATTACTCAAACAATACGTGCAACAATGAATGAAACCGATACTCACAAAAATTACTGGATCAATCTTCAATCCTTGAATTAAAACTGCAATTCTTAGCTAAACTAAGGTTTTTGGAAAAGAAGCAGGAAAACCTACTAATTCTTCGTGTCTATAAAAATACTAAATCAGGTATTTTATACCCTACAACAATCTCGGAAGTCAGCTGCACTAGGAGTCTTTTTAGGAAGAGAAAAGATTTTCAGATCTCGAAGACCGGACTGGTCCGGGTCTTAGGCGGACCGGTCTGCCCCCAAGGCGGATCGGTTCTTTTTATTTTGGGGGGACCGGTCCGGTGGCGGACCGGTTCCTTTTATTTTTGCCTCCTTCAGTTTGCATGCGATTCGGGGTCCTCTTTAGTTTAGCAAGGCGGACCGGTCCGGGGTATGGGCGGACCGGTCCGGCTATTTGACTTTCTGGCTCCTCTTTGACTGTTCATAACTTTTGTTTCGGGATTCCGAATGGGGTGCCGTTTCTTCCTTTGTGCTTGTGAATGAGATGTCTTCAACTTCTCTTTAGGTACCTCATCCGAATTCCGTGTAGAAATTACGCTTTTGCCCTTGAGACTTTTCCTTCTTTCTTTCTTGATTCTACTGATTTCCTTCTTTCGTTTCTTGACCTCAAATACCTGCAAAATCACTACAAAATACCAGAAACTCGGTGTACTCATTAGGATCAGTCAGTTGCACAGTTATGAGATAAATCCAACTCAATTACGTTGTTCAAGGTGCTAAAAGTAACTAAATCAAGGGATAAATTAGGAAGAATTTATGCCTAATCAGCAAGTCAACAACATAAAGACATATGATAGTGCAAATGTTCTCCACATATTTATAATAAATGCATTTGTCACTTTCAATAATTTTAAACCCATTAGAGATGACTAGGCTATCAAATTTATCATGCCATTGTTTAGGTGCATGTTTGAGTCCATAAAGAGATTTATCTAATTTACATACTTTATTTTCTTGACCGTGTACAATAAAACCTTCAGGATGATCCATATAAATCTCTTATTCTAATTCTCCATTTAAAAATGCAGTTTTAACATCCATTTGGTGTACAATTCAATCATTTAAGGCAGCTATAGCAAAAAGTACACGTATAGACATTATTCTAGTCACGGGTGAAAATGTATAAAAAAAATCTACGTTTTCTCTTTGTCTAAAACCTTTGGCAACATAACGTGCCTTATATTTTTCAACAGTGCCATCAGGTTTTAATTTCTTTTTAAGAATCCATCTACACCCAATTGTTTTACACCCAGGAGGAAGGTCCACTAAATGCCAAGTTTTATTTGTTTCCAAAGAATCCATTTCATCATTAATAGCCTCTTGCCATAAATTGACATCTAAAGATGATAAAGCTTATAGAATAGTGTTAGGATCCTCCTCTAAAGTGTAAGCATAAAAGTCGGGACCAAAATATTTTTCAACATGGGTCCTTTTACTTTTTCAAAGTTCTAAAACGGATTCATTATTTTCTTTATTTTTATTTAAAGAAATATTAGTGGATGACTCGCCCCCACTATTTCTCAATTTAAAAGGAAATTTATCTTCATAAAAATCGGCGTCATTTGATTCAATAATTACTTGATTTTTCAAGTCATAAAATCGGTATGATTTTCTATTACTAGCATAGCCTATAAAAACGCACTCATATGCTCTACTTTCCAATTTAGACCTCTTAGGGTCGGGTATAGGTACATATGCTAAGCACCCCCACATTCTAAAGTATGACACGTTGGGCTTAATATTTTTCCAAATTTCATAAGGAGATATTTTTATTTTAGTCTTAGGAATTCTATTAAGTACGTGACACACCGTTAAATTAATTTCACCCCACCAATGTGAGGCAGCCCCCGAATTTAATAAAATAGCAACCACTAATTCAGTTAATGTCCTATTTTTTCTTTCGGCTTTACCGTTCATTTCGGGCAAATAAGGTGCAATTTTTTCGTGAATAATACCGTGGGATTTATAAAATTCAATAAATGGTGCAGAGTCATATTCGATGCCTCTATCACTACGTAACCTTTTAATTTTTCGATTAAATTGATTTTCAATTTCATTTAGAAAAATTTTAAACATGTCAAACGATTCACTTTTATTTTTCATTAAATACACAAATGAATAACAAGAACAATCATCAATAAAAGTAATAAAATAACGTTCGACAATTCTAGTTGTGACACCATCCAATTCACATATATTCGAATGAATTAAATGAAGTTGTTCAGATTCTCTAAAAATCGATTTATGTGGTGCCTTAGTAATTTTTGCTTGACTACACCATTCACATTTTTCAAAATCATTTAATGATAATTCTGGAATTAATCCTAAAATGCTCATATTTTTAACAAGTCGTTTATTAACATGAGAAACTCTAGCATGCCAAACATTAAATGAACAAGCAATACAAGCATAAGGAGAAATTGTATTCATTGCATCAACATTTAATTTAAACATCCCATCAGTGGCATAACCCTTGCCTACAAAATTTTCATTTTTGGTCATAGTAAATAAATTAGCACCAATAGTTTGAGTAAAGCCAACTTTGTTGAGAAGATAGTCCGAAACCAAATTTTTCCTTATCTTAGGAGTGTGAAGAACATCTTTGAGGATAATAGGCTTTCCCGAAGTGAACTTTAATTCCACATTTCCAGTACCAGCAACCTCAGTGGAGTGAGAATCACCCAACAACACCTTCTTAGCTGCAGTCTCGCAATAAGTCTTAAACAGAGTACGGACATAACATATATAGCGGGAAGCGCCAGTATCCAACTACCACCCTTCGGCACTGCTAACCATGTTGATTTCTGAAATCATAGCACATAGGTCCTCTTCGGTCAAATTCGTTTGTGCTTGTGGCACATTGCGATATTTGCGAGCCATATCACCAGGCTTGCCACACTTAAAACAGAGAAACTGTCCCGAGTTGCTAGACTGTCAATTTCCAGGGGTCTTATTCTTATTCTGAGTCTGAGTCTAATTTTTAAAATTCTGGTTGTGGCTCTTTTTCTGAAATTTCATATTTTTCCCGTTTGCCTTTAAAACAACTATAGTGTGGTTCTTTTTCTGATTTTTGTTGTTAGACACACAAGAATTTCATCTTTGTAGTCATGTTTTCTGGATTCCTCCTCAATTCTCAATTTATTGATGAGTGACTCTAGTGAAAATTCTTTAGACTTATGCCCCAAAATATTTTTAAACTCTTTGAAGAGTGGAGGCAATTTATCAATAATTACTGCCACCTGAAATTGCTCATCTAAATCCATGCCCTCGAAAATATTTTCATGGACAATCATTTGCAAATCATGGGTTTGAGCAACAAAAGATTTGTCATCTGTCATTTGGAATTTCAAATAATGGCTGACGGCATATTTTTTAGCACCCGCCTCTTCCATGCCATATTTTTTAAAAAGTGCATCCTAAACATCTTTCGCAGTTTCATAATTGGCATAATAGTCATAAAGTTCGTCACTTAGAGCACTCACAATATAGTTCTTGCACAGAAAATCATTTTCCTCCCAAGTTCTAATAGTTTAGCTTTCCTCAACAGTAGGTGGATTATTTGCTATGGGTTTGTCAAATTGAACATATGATGCGACCTTTTTCGTAATTAAATAAAATAACAGTTTTTTGATCCAACGTTTAAAATATTGACCTTCATATTTAAAAGGCTTGTTTAAATTAGAAGAGTTAATTTCGTCCATGGAAGATTTGAAGACACCTTAAAATTGTTGTAGCAGTAGTAAATTAAATGCAGAATTAAGGAACGAAATTACCCAATTTTTAGAGCAAATAAATATGAGACAGAAAGTATAAGAAATCTCGAAAGCAGGTACAATCTAGAACACGGCTGAGTCGCGAATAATGTCGCTCTCTTTAAGGTGTTTTGCGGCTCTGCCCAATGTGTGCTGACAGTCAAAATTGCCTCACCACCCCCAGGATAAAACATCCTCCAATAAATAAAAAATATGGATTGATAAAGCACAAGAATCAATCCGTTCCATGTACTTCCATTCGTAATAATTGCTCGAGTCGAATAATAAATCTAGGGAGGATTTATTATTCCAGTGTTGAAGAAAAAATTTCAAAAGCTGTTTTGTGTGGGTAAAAGTTGTAGAACCGGTCTGCCAAAAAATGGAGGTGGAATACCTCTTTTATGGGGCAACAAAAAAGACATTGGAAAAAAAACGTGGAGAGAAAAATCTGGAAAGAAGTGGGTGTAATACCCCGTAATTTTAATGACTTTTAAAATGGGTTATATTTAAATTAATGGATTAATTGGATCTTATTATAAATTAATTCATTTGGGTTTTATCCGAATTGTGGATATTAAAATGGATGATTCTGAATATTACTTAAAGATATTTAGGTAATATATGAATGTGATGTCATTGATATGACGGTATGATATAAATTCGGTAATTTGAATTTTTAGTCAGACGTGGTATGGGACGTGTCGGGACTAATTTATTAAATTAAAAAGGAAATTTATTTTCTATCGACCTTATAGTCATTTCGACTGCGTCGTTGCGTCCGCAAAGTTCGAAATAGTCAGAAAAGTCTATTTGGATGTTGGATTTGGGGCTCATGTCATTTGGAAATGAAAAGACAACCCAAAAAGGTATTTTGGTTATTTTTACAAGGGGGGTGAATAGTGATTTTGGGTTTTGTCTTATTATAAGTATTTGGAGATTAGTGTATGTAGGTTCATTTCATCTCTTCTACACAAAATTGAAAAGTCATCTTCTTAGAGAGAGTGGAAGGTTGCTTGGAAAGAAAAAGAAGTTTGCTTGGGAAGGAGGAGAACCAAAGGTCACCACCACCATCACCACCTGTGTTATTCAACTCCAAAGGATCAGATCTTCATTAGAGGCAAGTGTTTGATATTTGCAATTTAAGTTCGTATATTGTCCATGTTAGGATAGTTATAAAAAGAGATGATTTTCATGCTTGGAAGATGAAAGGATATAGTTGTTAATGGATTTTTGGAATCTAAAAATATTTAGGAATTAAACTCATGTTGTAGGTAGTTAGTAATCCAATAAATATTCATCAATCTGTGGAAGAAATTCTAAAAATAATTTAGTGTTCTTGAAGATAATATGTTGATAATTTTCTAGAAAAAGAGGCAAAAACGAGTGGAATGAGAAGAGCCAATTTGGAATCTTTAGATCTTCTTTTTGAGTGCATTTGGATGAGATTTGAGAAAAACTCAAAACACATACCTGACCCAATTTTTCGTCTAGAATTCAAATCTGAAGTCGGATCAGCGATTTGAATAATTTTTGGAGCTGATTTTTCTGAGTTTTTAAAATAGGACTATTTGGTGTTATCTCGTGTTGGGGCTAGAACATGATTTGATTATTTTTGCGAGAGGAACGTGATCGCGTGATCAGATTTTGAGGATGATTTTTATGTGGCGATTCATGCAATAATTTTAAGGTATGGGGTTTTACACAATATGCTCCTTAAATCTCGCGAGTGTCATTCTTTTTGAATTCTTGTTAATTGAACTCATATTTGAATTGATAAATTCATTGAAATCTGGAAAATAATTGTTGAAATTATTTTGATTCATGTGGTATTATTCATGTTGTTATTGAGCACGTTGACATGAGATTTTAATATGGCACGGATGTTGGACACCCGTCAAAATTCCTGTTTCCCGAGTTATGGTTTGATAAAGCATATACGGATGTGGTGAGGCCTGGTGACCCGGTTAAAGTGTTGTTGAGAAATTATATTGATAAATGCTTTGAGATTTGAATTTTGATTTGAATATTCGTAGTCGTGTTGTTACGTTTTATTCGTTTCTAATCCGTATTTGTTGAGCATAATTCCTGTCGTATTGTGTACTTCCCCATATTTTCTTTTAGTGGCAGGTTAGCGCGGATTTTGGGGCGCTATGGAGATTGATTTGTATTATTTTGATGTATGGAGCTTTGGAGATTTGTATTTTTTATTCGAGTTAGATAGTTGTAATTTTAATTCGAGAGATTTGTTGTATTTATTTAAAGAGAATTGAGATTACTGGTTTCATCTTTTGTTGTTGTGGGACTTAGATGCTCTATACCTTGTCACTTGTCACTAGTGGATTTGGATTTATTTTATCGATAGTGGCGCTCCGTTTGCTCTCCCAGGGCGTACGGGGTGTTACAGTGGGCAACTGGGTTGAAAAATTCAACTCGGAATTAATCACGTTTATTTTTTTCGAAATTAAAAAAAAATTAAAGTCCAAAAAAACGTCAATTAATTTGTCCAAAAAATTATTTCTTAATGAGCCCAAGACCTGGACCCGGGCCAGGCCAGATGGCGGCGGCGCGCACGTGTGACTTGGCCCAATAAGTACCCCACTCATACAAATAAAATATCTAATCCCCAAAGAACCTGTCCATTTGTTTCACAAAAATTGTAGATATACACAACTTATTTTAAAGCACTACCGATGTGGGACAATGCCAAAAGGCATTTTCAAACTTTGCACTATAACTGTGCACTACAGCTGTTCCAACAACAATTGTTCAAGCAAGCAGGAAGGATAAATAATAAATTATTATTTTTGTGTATGAGAATTAGGAAAAGGCAACATCTATCTTTATAGAGGGAGAGTGCTTCAACGTATTATTTTTCTTTCCACTTGCAAACAACTTGACCACAGGGTCCCTTTCAACTCTACAAGTCTTCTGCAATGTAGATTCTAAACTCGCAATCCTCCAACTCCGGTTCACAAAAACAAGATCGTATAAAGTCTTCGCAAGTCTTTACTTTATGTAAATTTTGAATTTTAAATATTTTTTCTTTCAATTTTCCAGATTTTTTTAATAGTTTTTACTATTTTCAATTTTTTTTGTAACTTTTCCTAAATTTACATATATTTTTTCTAATTTCTAAAGGGACATTTACCAAATAGTCCCTTGAACTTCTTTTAATACATGTATAGTCCAAGCCTTTTTATTTTGTATCAAAAAGTCATTCACCATGTCTGCTGGCTCGGACCTTTAATGATAAGAGAATAATGGACTTTTTGGTACAAAATAAAAGGTTTGAACTAAATGTGTATTAAAAGCTATTTGAGGGACTTTTTGGTATTTGATCCATTTCCAAATGTCCTATATACTTATTTTTCATTTCCAGATTTTTTGTCAAGTTTTTCAGATTCTTTAAAAAAGTATTTGTAATATTTTCTTTTTTTTTTAGTATTTTTCAGAATTTTAAATATATATTTTTTTATTTGCAAATATTTAAAATGTTTTTTTTTGTATTTTTCAAAAAAAAATTATAATGTTATTACGTGATTTATATAATATAAAATTTTCAATTATCCCTTTAAGTAGAAATGGACGAAAAATCCTCACTTTCCCTCGTGTGCACGCCACATGACTATTTTTTCGTCCAAAAAGTTTTCGTTGTTAGTGTTTAGAGATTGTCTGTAGTTGTTTCAAAATATAAGGAAATTATGTTTAGAAAATAAAAGTTTGGATGTTGAAGTGAAAGCATAGGTAAGTCCAAGATGGTAGGTGTAACTAACCCAAGAGGGAATCAATATTAGGTTATCATATTATTCACAACTCTAAATATTTTCCCCTAATAAGTTTAAGGGTTGTTTTCAGTTTTCCCAACTTTTATGACGAATTTGCAATAGACATCCACTTTTAAAAAATAAAAAAATTAACACACTTTATACAAGTCTTTTGCCTTGTAGAAAGGTTTGATTCTTGGACCACAATTTATAACAACAAAAGTTGATGATATTATTGTCGAAATTTAAGATAGACATTTTTTCGAAAATATAATTAATAAAACTAAAAAATTAAATTAAATGCCCTTTTAGCCAAAAATTAAAACAATTTTAACAGAAAAAATAAGAAAAAACAGTTTTTAATGAAAAACAAAAATTAACAATAAAAATAGTTTTGAGAAAAATAAAACAGTTTTTTAAAGAAAATCATTTTATTGAAAACCTATTTTTTTAGAAAAATAGTTTTAACACAAAATGAGTTTTTAAACAAAAAAAAATAGTTATATCAAAAAATTAAAAAATAATAATTTTTAATGAAAAATAAATTTTGAGAATAAAAAAATAGTTTTGAAAAAAATAAAACAGTTTTTTAACAAAAAAAAGTTTCGTGAAAAACTATTTTAAAAAAATAGTTTTTAGCCCCCCCCCCCCCCCCCCCCAAAAAAAAAAAAAAATTGTTATAACGAAAAATAAAAAATATTAAAAAAATATTTTTTTAACAAAATAAAAAAGTTTTAACCAAGAAAAACAAGTTTAAAAAAAACAATTTTCATAGGGATGGCAAATCTGTGGGAAAACTTTGTCATCCTGTATAGGTAAGCAAAATTTGCCCATAGATTTGCCATAAGGGTGGCAAACACATGTATCTAGACATGGTATCCATGCAAAAAATTTCATGAAAATGTGGCTTATAAAATGGACCCTAAATATATCACCTATGATGTGGCAAGTGCAGTAAAATGATGTAACACCTTGTATTTTTAATGATCTTTATATTTGGATTAAATAGGGATTAATTAAATTAAAATGGGAAATTAATTGAAAATTAGTCCGAATTAAAAATAAATATTAATTAGCATGGCAAGGGTTGATACTTATTTGTATGAAATATATTGAATATTACTTAGCAAACAAGTAATAAATTATTATTAATATATTATAATTGTCGCGAGTGAAAATACGACAGTTACAGTAATTCTAGTCGTGATAGGGCTTAAATTAATGAGATAGAATGTGACTTAATTATAATTAATTCATATGATCATTTTGAGTGCGCCAATGTGTCCAGAAGAGTCGAAATAGTCAGAAAAGTGTACTCGAGGGTTTAGTTTTGGTCCTGGGGCTATTGAAGGCCAAACCGCCACCCCGGGAGGGTATTTTGATTTTTTTTAATTTTGAGGAAGGAGGACCTACGAAATGCCTAGGTTTATATCATCTGATAAGTTAAGTCTTCTAGGGTTAGAAATTACCAAGTTACAAAGAGCCATGTGAGGAAGGAGAGAGGAGTCCCAAGGCTTGTCCTACACCTTTCTTGCACCAAAATCACGGTCGTTGTGTAGATCGGGAGGAGAGTATCACACCCGTACCATTCTTTTACAGAGATTCAGACCTACTAAAAGAGGCAAGTATTTATCTTGCTTTAATTATGAAAGATATACCATCCATGTTAGAGTAGGATGATTTATTTATGACTTTCATAAGTTTTGGTTTAATTTGGAAGATTTAAAGCATGTTCATGGGTTGAATTTGAGTTAGGATATACCCCTTATGCATATAGGATGAAACTAATAATTCATCACTATACAAATGTGAAGAAATCTGGGTTTTTATTTGAGTTCTTGAACAAAAATGATAATTTGAGGTTTTGGGGATTATCGTGGAGTAAATTCGACTTATAGATGTTTCTTGATGATTTGATGATTCTATTACATTAGAAATCATGTATATACGTTAGGATAATGTTTGGTAGCTTTGGTTGGGAGTATGGGATCTTGCAATGAAGGTTTGGAAAATTAAAAATGGCAAACCCCGTAACTATTTAAGGAAGAAGACGAAGACCTAGTATAGCGAATCGATTCGGCTCCTTGGCCGAATAGATTCGAAAAGCTAATCGATTCGAACAAGGTTGAATCGATTTGGTTTCCTAGATTTTAATAAATTTTTCCCTTTTTGCTTAGAAGGCTTGGGAAGCAATCGGGTTAACTTTTGAGGTAATTTTTAAATGTAATGGGAGTTATTTTAAATACAAGTAGGCCAAGGTGAGTTTTGAGATTTAATCACAGGGGGAGAATTTAGGGCTAAAGCTAATTGAACATAATTGGGTGATGAAATTTAAATTCGGGGAACATTATCGTGTCATGGGTATTCCTGGGAACTGGTGACTTAGACCAGTAGGGTATGAGTGAGGCAGCTACTGAACTGAAATGACTTAAGGGACAATGGTAACCTTCCAAGTGATGGGAAACACTTGGGCATATATACGATAAGAAGTATGACGATAAATTAATGATACTTAAGCTATTCTAGAGTTATATAGACTACGTACGGGATATATTATAGGGTACGTGCTTACCTTTACTGAATTTATATACTTAGGTTGTGGGAATAACTAATGTGTGAATTGTTATGTGTATGACATACCTACCCTGCTTTCTATCGTGGGAGGTTTTAAAAAGGGGACAATCTTATCCTGATGAGCCCATTAGGGGGATTTTAAAAGGCGGTTGACGTTAAAATAACCGTTGGGGGGCATTAGTTTCCCCAAGAACAGTCGTAAAACATGGTGGCACAAATTTAGACTCACCTATTGTAGTGGATAAAAGGATAGAATCGAAGAAGTTTTCTTCTCAGAAGATCCATCCCCTAAAGTTCGCGGGGAGTGCGGAAGGGTGATTTACCAATGGAAAGAGGACATTCAATTGGAATCACATGCGGGGGAGTGAAGTGACAATCAAGATTAAATTTCAGATAAAATTTTAGCTCATCGGAGCAGCATTATAGTGATAGGAGTCGGTCACCACACATATGGAAGTAGACACGAAAGGAATTGAAAATTTTGGGTGCGGTTTGACCGTAAAAGCTTCCATATACTATTCATACAATGATGTAAATGGAGTTTCGAATCTTATCACAAGTAGACCAGATATTAAGACCGATTGTGAGAGAGAAGTTGACTTGTTTAGCTTACTTTGCCCCCGACAAAGGGGATACGGAGAATAAAAAGGGTCTGTAAGTTGATGATGAACTCGTGGGTAGAATATTGTTGTCAAATTTAAAATATAACGGGTGTAAGTACGGGTCGAACCCACAGAGATTTCGTCAATTTTTATAAAGTATTGATTGTCCAACTAGACATATGAGTGTATAAATGTGATTGAGTTTCTAGAATAAAAATAAAAGAGGAATAAAAGAACAAGTAAGAGTTGATATAAAATGTGGAAGAAACTAGGACGTTGGTTCCGTTTATTAATTCTAATTAAATTTACGCAATAACTTAATTCCGAATAAAAACACAAAATATACCGACTCTCGTCGCGTTTCGGAGAATAAAACATTACATGTGTTCAAAATATTGTAACATCTCTTAAATTAGACACCATAAATCCCTATTCCCTCGAAAATATCACGTTCTAAATTTTTAATGTGTATTTAAGCATGAGGTATCAAAACATCTAAGTGCAAGCATAACCCATCAAAAATGACAACTTTAAAATTTTAAACATGAATTTATAATTAATTCTTGAGGTTTAAAAATACACTTCCGTGTAATTTTAAGCGAATACCGATTTTTTTTTTATTTCAAATTAAAACACGTCGGAATATGTACGAAATTAAATTAACATGCGTAATTTAATTAGTCATAACAAACATCACCTAAGTCCTAGTAATTAAACTGCTCACACATCATATTTTACACACAAATATTGCAAGATGAAATAATAATTTTCATTAATAAATGTCAACTTACAAAAATCGAGTCCAAGACATGAGTTACAATACACAATGTGCTCCTCCAAAGTCTTCCTAAAAAATACTGTCAACACATATTTTTTTATCTCACAAAGTGTCTATTTGTTTCTATCCAAAAGTGTCTCTCAAGATCGAAATTGGCCCATAATTTATACCCAAAAATCTGACAGGAAAATAGGACAAAGTGGGGGTATAAATCGTGGGGGATAAACAGGTTGAGGGAGGTTGATTTGTGGGTTGGTGGGTTTGGGAATTCCGAAATGGGGTAAGTAGGTGGGGTAATGGGTTTAGTGGGCTAGTGGGTCTTTTTTTTTTTTAAACATTTCGCCAAAACTCTTATGGGGCAGGCAGGGGTCGAACACCTGACCTCTCCTATGCGCGAAAAAGACTTTAACCACTGAACCAACTATCATATTTACAAAGAACATGAATCAAATAATAAATAAACCCATGTTCTGTCCTGTTTCCAAAATTACAGAACACACCCCAAATTCAATATCTTCTTCATACGACCTTCGATCGATGAACCGTAAGAAACTACATGACCCACATTATGGGCCAACAATATTTCAATAGTTTTTGGGTCTCGAGGTTTACTTCGGGTGTTGACCCGGGACTTTGACTTTGACTTTCTTATTAATCCGAACTTTGCACGGCCATAACTTCTTCGTTTCAACTCTAATTGACCTGCCGTTTGAACCCAGACGCTCCTTGATTCAAGGCCTTCAATTTTCGTGTTCGGTACAAGTCTGAATTAAGTCAACTGAATTTATAATATTACACCTGAAGGTGCAGAAGTGACATTTTCATGCTCAATTTGCGCCCCGACTTCACCGCAAGCATTCTAAACCTGTCAACACTCAAAACAACCTTGCACAAGAGATTGACGATGAATGTGAGAATAAATTTCTAAAAATTGCATTGTTAACCCCATTTATTCTTAAATTTCAATTTTTCATTTAAATAACAAAATAACTCTAAAAAATCTTTATTCACTATAAATTGGGAATAACAACGCTTAGATTTACATGTAAATAATACAAAATATGCACTCATCAAATACCCCCAAACCTAAACTTTGCTAGTCTTCGAGGAAAAATTAAAATCTAACTCACTTTCATAGGAATCACGGTTGCACTTAGCATGTGCAACAAGCCGTTAAACCCCTAGGTTACCCTAGTGGACGAGTTTTGTCTCGTCAGGGTTTGCCGTGAATATACCCACAAAATTCAAAATTTGACTCTATTTACAAAAGACACAAATGTAATATAACCAAGTTTAAATGCAAGCTTCATAAATATAATAGAAATTTTACTTTTCAATCTCAACTTTTTGTGAGTGTGTTTGTAGCCAATATAACCGTCCAATTCAAAAGATTTGATCGTTACATTTTTTATTCAAAAGTTCGTTTTGATTTTAATATCTCACGGAATGCACTCACAATCGAACACTCGAAAACGGGTAGTTTCTATCGATATATGTGAATAAAAGAGTAAATTTAATGAGTAACTTCACATATATATCATGAAAGACGAACATTTTATAATAGATGATTATGATCTCATTAATGGAAAATCGATTACTTATTCAAAACTGAAAGAGTGGTGCGTTTGTGTTCAAATAAGAAACAATATAATTAAATTCAGTTTAACTCAAACAAACCCTAAACATGCAACTAGGTGTGATTGAAACAAGATGAGATCATGCAATAGTTATTCAAGCACACACAAATGAGGAAAAATCCCCCAAAGGGGAAAAACCATTTATTTCCATTTTAATATTGTAACGTACAATTTCGGATTACAATGAAAAATACAAGTGACTAAGAATTACCCTCAGGTGTCGGATTCTGTAGTCAGTGGCTGGAGATATCCTTTTCAAGTAGGGCAGCAATGAAGAAGAAGAACGGTCTTCTCCACAAGGGTATTAATAGCAAAAGTGTGTTCTTGGGTTGCAAAGTGATTCACAGATTTGGCAAAGTTGTGTGAATTAAACATGAGTTTGTGAACTCATAAAGATGAAGACTTTGAGTTTATGAACTCTAAAAATCGTGTGTAGAAGTCTTGCTAAACCAACTCCCCGTAGTGGGATTAAATAAGAAGTCCTGGGCCTTAAAAATCTGAACACGATCTGTTCGAGTTTATCCAGGGCGGACTGATCCGGATCTGAGGCGGATCGGTCCGGGTAGGTGAACCGATTCTTTTTATTTTTAGCTTCATCGGTTCGCTATCGGTCCGGGGTGTACTAGATTTTCAGTAAGCGAACCGGTCCGAGTCTGAGGCGGATCGGTTCTTTTTCTCTGAGCAGACCGGTTCGGCTTTGCAAAAATCTGATTCCTTCTTCTTTTTGATATTCGGATCCGTTGACGTAGATTCGATCTTGAATATTCTTCAACGGTGTGACGGCGTATGACATAACCAATAAATGATGGACAAATTGTCCTTACAAATCTCCCCCTATATCTATGCCGGTACATTCATAAAAACATCTGAATTATCATATTACAAAGTGCCTATACAAATCTACCCTTCCATGAACCCAAAACTGAAAAGGTACATATGAATAAGTCTTCATTGTTTGTTCTTCAACTCTTCAGGAATCTTCAAAGATGTGTGCATTTCACTGATCATCAATGTAGTACCTACACACATGAGACAAAGCAAATACCAAGTGACGTATCGAGTTTGAAATGAGATAAACATAGATACCAATTTATGAGAAAACTCAAACTTTCAAAACTCCCCCATTTCAAAACTCCCCCATAATAAGATAATTCATTCTCCCCCTTTTTATGATGTCCCTAAATAGACAAATGAGAGAAATAAATCAACCAAGCAAGTGCGGGGTGTCACTAGGAATACGCAACTATTTTTGATTTTTTTTCAAAATTTTTCAAACGGAATCACACCATGAATGAACACAAAACAACCAAGTCGGTGATAGCGTAAATGAATGGGTGTGATAAAATTCGATAGGAAAATCAATGCATACACTCATGACAAATGTGCACGATGAATATCGGATACTCCTAACGAATGTACTCAAATGCTTCCTTTGGTGTAAAAGAATGGCAATAAGTGATATTGACTTAATCATATCAACAAATCAAAGCTCAAAGTGATTTTCACACCAATAACGTACAAAGTGTTTTCATGCTTTTTCAGGACTTTCAAGGAAGTGCAAGCCCATTTATATTCTCCAACCAAAATCCCTCAAATTTTAATTTTGAATAGAGGCTTTCTAAATTCTCAAACTTTGGATAATTGAAGGTGAAACCTAAGTGGCCCATATTTGGCATGAATTGCTTTTTATTGCCTTTAAATTTTTTCGGGCTCTTTTAACCTCTTTGGACCTCGGATAGTAAAATTCCTCCATTTTTAGGTCCTTTTTAACGGTGGCTTTTGCGCAAAGGATAGATGATTACCTTTCGCAGCCCCTCCGCGTTATACAAATAAACACACAGTCTCACCAAACGATTTTCACATGCATTCCAATCTTGTCAGGTTCTATCGCATATTGTACATTGTATAGACAAAATTGAGATGGAAACACTCAAGCCAATATGAGATAGACAAGTGCAATAATCAAATATAGCCGTGCATGTGTGCAATAAAGGATATAGGAGTCAAACATGCAGGAATATATCACTAATTACATCTCAAAGACTCCAAAACAATGTAAAGCACATGGATGAAATGATGTAGCCTCTCAAATCTCTATCAAACAGTCACATGGATATATGGAATGAAGTTGTGACTTGTCAATCTTAAATGATCATCCATAAAAGGTGTATATAAAAATAAAAAAATCTTTTTGGGCTTTTCCGAAATTTTTATATACAAAATCAAAAATCTTTTTGGATTTTTTTTAAAAAATAAATAAATAAATAGTTGTACAACAAAGCAAATGTACATATAAAACAGACTAGCAATAGGAAGCATATGATATGAACATGAAAAAGCATCCTATTCTAGACATAGACCAACCCCTCAGTCAACTGTGCAAATCCCCAAAGACTTCCTAAGACTCTCAAATCTAAGGGCATCTAAAGGTTTCGTGAAAATATCGACTAACTGACGGTCGGTGGGAACAAAACTCATGGATACGACTTTCTCCTCAACTAACTGTCGCATAAAGTGTTCACATATCCTGATGTGCTTTGTACGCGAATGCTGGACTGGATTGCGGGATATGTGTATCGCGCTCGTGTTATCACAGGAAATGGTCATGGTGTCCTGTGAAATTCCATAATCTTCCAGCATTTGCTTCATCCATATGAGTTGCGTGCAACAACTCCCGGCGACTATATACTCAACCTCCGTAGTGGACAAAGAGATGGAATTTTTCTTCTTACTCAGCCAGGAGACAAGAGCAGAACCAAAATAGAAACACCCACCAGAAGTGCTCCTACAACCATCTACATCCCCGGCCCAATCGGCATCTGAATAGGCAGACAGACGGTCATCAGTATCAAAGGAATACCAAATACCGTATGTAAGAGTCCCACTCACGTATTTAATAATACGTTTTAGAGCAAGTAAATGTGACTCTTTCGGGGACGCCTGATATCACGCACAGACTCCAACACTAAAGGCTATGTCGGGACGACTGGCAGTCAAGTAGAGAAGACTACCTATCATACTCCGATACAAGGTTTACTCTACGTCCTTGCCTAAAGTGTCCTTACTAAGCTTGGTAGAAGTACTCATAGGTGTACGTGCATGCTTAGCGGAGTCTAAACCAAATTTCTTCACTAGGTCTCTAGCATACTTGGATTGGGAGATGAACATCCCATCCTCTAGCTAACGAACCTGGAGACCAAGGAAGAAAGTAAGCTCACCTACCATGATCATCTCAAACTCACTTTTCATCTCCGCCTCAAAGTGGTGAGCATGCTGGGAGCATGTGGATCCAAAGACTACGTCGTCCACATAGACCTGGGCAACCAAAATATCACCGTCATCTCTCCTAACGAACAATGTCATATCAACTCCCCCTCTCTTAAAGCCACGGGCTAAGAGATAGGAAGTAAGCCTCTCGTACCAAGCACGGGGTTCTTGCTTCAAACCATACAAGGCTTTTCTCAGATAGTAGACGTGATCTGGGTGCTTAGGGTCTTCAAACCCTTTTGGTTGTTCCACATAAACCTCCTTCTGTAGAATGCCATTCAGAAAGGCACTCTTGACATCCATCTGATATAACTTTGAGTGCAGATGACATTCGATGGCGAGTAGTAAGCGGACGGACTCAAGCCTCGCAACAGGAGCAAATGTCTCCCCAAAGTCTACACCCTCTATCTGTGTGTAGCCTTGAGCGACCAACCTAGCCTTGTTTCAGATTATGGTACCATTTTCATACATTTTATTCTTAAAAATCCACCGGGTACCTATCACATTAGTCTCACTATGTTGGGGGACAAGTTCCCAGACATTATTCTTTTTAAACTGAAGCAACTCATCCTGCATAGCAGATATCCAGTGTTCATCCTTGAGTGCTTCTTTATGATTCGTGGGCTCGACTTTGGACGTGTAGCAAAGATGGATAACAACGTTCTCTAGCTGAGCACGAGTCTTGACCCCTAGCGTGGGGTTGCCAACAATGGCAGACGAGTCATGACTCTTGCGAACCCAAGCGGGTGTGTCCCCTAACACAGGAGTGGGGACCACAGAGTGTGGGTGGGGGACAAGAGGATCACTGTCAGACGAGTCCTCATCCACACACTGAAGGTTAGGATCAATAACCGTCGGAGGTTCGTCATCTTGCACGGTGACGTTTATTGATTCCATAACCTTAGAGCTCTTCAGGTTAAAAACCCGGTACGCTCTACTATTCGATGAATAGCCTAACAATATTCCCTCTTCGCTTCGAGAGTTAAACTTTCCTAATTATTCTCTATCCCGTAAGATGTAGCATTTACTCCCCAAAACACGAAAATGTGCCAGGCTGGGTTTCTTACCAGTCCATAATTCATAAGGCGTCTTAAGTGTGTGTGGACGCAGGTAAACCCTATTCACCATGTGGCATGCAGTAGACACTACCTCTGCCCAAAATCTCCTAGAAACCTTATGACCTAGAAGCATAGATCTAGCCATATCCTGAATTGTTCTATTCTTTCTCTCAACAATCCCATTTTGCTGAGGAGTCTTCACAACAGAAAACTCATGTTTGATCCCAAGGCTATCATAGTAGAGATCTACTTTCTCTTCCTTACATTCTGTGCCGTTGTCACTACGTATCCTGTTAATAGTGACTCCGTGTTGATTTTACAGGACACGGCACTTGGTCATTAAAAACTCTACAGCATCGGATTTCTCCCTCAGAAAACCTAAAATGGAGAATCTGGAGAAATCATCCACCATCACCAGGATATACCTCTTACCACCCAGACTCTCAGTATGAGTGGGACCCATAAGATCCATGTGTATAAGCTCAAGAACACGAGAGGTGGTAATGGAATGCAACTTCCTATGGGGACTATGAATTTGTTTTCCCAACTGACAGGGTCCACAAATCGTCGAAGTTGGCCTTCCAAGAGATGGTAAGCCACGTACTAGGTCCTTTTTAGCATAGCGAGTGAGATCTTTAATATTAACGTGACCTGGACGTTGGTGCCACAGATCCATAGGAGTGATCGTGGCGCTGTTGCAGACAAGTGAGGAAGTAGGCACAGTCCCATAACAATTATCCTCGATCCTCACCCCTTGCATTAAGAGTTTAAGGGCTTGATTGTAAACATTACACGCATCCCGGTCAAACTTTAGTACAAAGTCAGTGTCGCACAACTGGCTAATGCTGAGAAGGTTTACTTTTAAACCTTTGACGTACAAAACATTCTCTAGCTTAGGAAATCCTGGTAACTCTACAGTACCTCGTCCTACAATGCTAGACTTGCTCCCATCTCCAAAGGTGACTCTGCCATCCTGATACTCCTCAAGTGATGTAAAAAATGAGGTATCACCTGTCATATGTCTGGAGCACCCACTGTCAAAATACCACCGTGAGGTATTATGTGCCTTGAGAGCGACATGAACAACGAAGGCCTTTTTATCTTTCTTAGGTACCCAAGAAGTGGTGACCTTTTGTTTTCCTTTGTTGTTATTGGTTTTAGCTGGAATGTGAGAAGCATTCACAAACGGCAAAGACATCCGCCAGAATTCTTCCATCAAACTCTGAAACGTGGAAGCTAAGAACTCAACTCTCTCTCTTAGACTAGAAAACTCATATGTATGACGTGGTGGAGTAGTAGTACGTCGTGTTCGACCCATGCTATAGCAAAACTCCTTGAGGTGGCCTTTTCTTTTGTAATAAGTACAAAAGAGCACAGTCAAAGGTGGACCTTGGTTTCCTTTTCTTGGTCGAGCTCTCCTGTGAGATTTTTGACATTGGCCATAAGGAGTCATAGTAAACTCAGGAACTGGTTCGGGTGCAATTTGGGATGAGGAGGCACCATCATATCCAATTCCCTGCTTATCACCAAAACCTAAAGCGGGGTCGAGGAGCATCTTTCCCATCTTCCCAAATATGTCCTCGATTTGTACCTTGACTTCCCGTGCTTTCTCAAGATCATGAGTCAGCTGGGCAACAAGGGCTTCAAGTTTCTTCTGAGTCTCCACAGAGGAATGGAGCTCACTCATAAGACTAGACACTTTTTTAGTCAAGTCCCCTATCTCTTTCTCAAAATTACACACTCTCTCTCTAAACAAACTCTCTTTCTCAACACAGGAAGATTCTATCTCTCTCAGGACGGTGCAAGTGGAGGACTCTCTCTCTATAGCTTTTTTTAAATCTTCCTCTAGGTCGGTGATCTTAAGAACTAACGCTTTGTTACTCTTTTTAGTTTTAAATGACTCAGAATATAACTCAACGTAGGCGCGTTGTATATGACTCTCGCTCCACTTGTGTTATCCTCCCCCTCACTCACATCGCTCTCACTGCCGAGGTGTCCCTGTGATGCATCATCCTCATCGTCGTGAGGAGAACAAGAAGTGCTCACATGACTAGCCATGAATGCGGTGAAGTTACACTCATGCGATGACTCGACTCCAGAATCCACCGACTCAACCTCACTGTCGTCACTAAGGGTAGCATTACGGACATCTTTTCCCTTCTCTCTGTTCAGCCTAGTAGCACACTCAAAATCTCTATGACCCCTACCGTCGCACTCAAAGCACCTCTCACTTTCTTTCTTAGGAGGATTTTTAAAAACTTTTTCATTTTTCTTTTCAAACTTATTTTTCTCAAATATCTTTTTATCTTTAAAATTGCCATTTTTCTTAAATTTGAGAATCCTCTTGAATTTTTTTGCAAAAAGAACCAAATCATCTAAGTCAAAATCACAATCAGAATCTGACGTGTCAGTCTCTCTCTTTCTAGATGACTCTACCGTCTTTCTAGTCGACCCCTCACTCTTTCTTTCTTGGGCATTAAGTGCAATTCCCTTATCTTTAGACCTAGCAGTTTTAGGGAACATATCAATTTCATATGTTTGCAAATCTCCTACAAGTTCTTCCAATTTTAGCGTATTTAAATTACCCATAGAATTTAGCACAGTGACTTTAGGGATAAAATTCTTAGGCAAAGAACGAAGAATCTTTTTAACAACTCTATCATTAGGAATATTTTCCCCAAGATTAAAGCTAGTATTAACAATGTCAGAAAGTCTAGCATAAAAATCCTCAAAACATTCAGTCTCATGCATGGTGATGGTTTCAAATTGAGTTGTCAAATTTTGCAATTTAGACTCTTTCACAGAATTAGTTCCTTCATGGGTGAGTTGTAAAACATCCCATGCCTCTTTTGACGTGGTGCACGTCATTATGCGTTTGCACTCATCAGGTGTGACAGACCCAGAAATGGCACTTAAACCCTTAGAATTAAAAGATGACCATTTAAATTCTTCTTCAGTCCAAGAAGTGACGGGTTTTAAATTTATCACATTATCAACAGTGACGGAGGGAGGTGTCCACCCTCTTTTAATCAAAATCCAGACACATTCATCAATGGCTTTTAATGCAGATCTCATACGGGCTTTCCAATATGCATAGTTTGTCCCGTCAAAAACTGGCATTTTATTATATAACTTCTCCATTATGAACACACCCGTTTTCAAAAATCAATTTTTCAAAAAATTGATATCTTAGAAAAATTTTGCGGGAACTAGGAATACGCGATAGATTAGCGTAACCCGCTCTGATACCAATTTGAAAGAGTGGTGCGCTTGTGTTGAAATAAGAAATAATATAATTAAATTCAGTTTTACTCAAACAAACCCTAAACATGCAACTAGGTGTGATTGAAACAAGATGAGATCTTGCAATAGTTATTCAAGCACACACAAATGAGGAAAATCCCCCAAAGGAGCAAAACCATTTATTTCCATTAGAATATTGTAACGTACAATTTCGGATTACAATGAAAAATACAAGTGACTAAGAATTACCCTCAGGTGTCGTATTCTGTAGTCGACAGCTGGAGATATCCCTTTCCAGTAGGGCAGCTATGAAGAAGAAGAACGGTCTTCTCCACAAGAGTATGAACAGTAAAAGTGTGTTCTTGGGTTTCAAAGTGATTCACACAGATATGGCAAAGTTGTGTGAATTAAACATGAGTTTGTGAACTCATAAAGATGAAGACTTTGAGTTTATGAACTCTAAAAATCGTGTGTAGAAGTCTTGCTAAATCAACTCCCCGTAGTGGGATTAAATAAGAAGTCCTGGGCCTTAAAAATCTGAACACGATCTGTTCGAGTTTATCCAGGGTGGACCGGTCCGGATCTTAGGCGGATCGGTCCGGGTAGGCGGATCGGTTCTTTTTATTTTTGGCTTCATCGGTTCGCTATCGGTCCGGGGTGTACTGGCTTTTCAGTAAGCGGATCGGTCCGGGTCTGAGGCAGACCGGTCCGCAGGCGGATCGGTTCTTTTTCTCTGGGCAGACCGGTCCGGCTCTGCAGAAATTTGATTCCTTCTTCTTTTTGATATTCGGATCCATTAACGTAGATTCGATCTTGAATATTCTTCAACGGTGTGACGGCGTATGACATAACCAATAAATGATGGACAAATTGTCCGTACAAAAACATTGAATCACACCATCTATCCCATTCATTCTCTCCACACTATAACTAACTTCACTTGAGATCAATTAGGACTTTCATTCGGTTGTATTGTAGAAAGAACAAATTTTGGAGTTTCAAAAATTTTTAAACAATATAAAGATTATCGGGATTTTAACTTTTTAGGCACTTTTCAACCTCCATTTTCATTTCTTTTCTTTTTCGACTCGCATACTCCATTTTCTCTTTTTTTTTTCATTTTTCCATTTCGTTCTTTCTATCTCCCCTTTTCTTCTTTCTTTTCTCTTCACATATTATTCTAGCAAACATTCTTCTTTTGGCCTTTTACTATATTTTTACCCTGATATTCTCTGAAAAATGGGTATGGATTTTTTTGGGCTTTCAATAAAAGGATCGTTTTCATTTTGGCACAAATGGGCTTGCAATGGAATAACGTACAAAGGTTAATTTAAGCTTTATTTTGGGGCTTTCAAAACGATGGCCTAATATCATTTTTCAAGTTCTGTTTAGTCAATTTTGTGTCTCAGGTCAACTTAATAATGCATTTAGTGTATACGATTCAAATTTTTACTTTCAGTTTTCCGTAATCGAACAAAACAAAGATTTTTAGATCAGTGACGAATCAGGCGCCGAAGGAAAGTTTGAGTTATTTTAACTAGGATTGATTTAAATCTCTAAAAAATGACGAATGGTACAATATCTCACCGGGTTAAAATCTCAACATTTATTCGTTAAGCATATTAACTTTCACCTCAATGTCCATTTTCAATCATATTATATGGCTAAGTGTAAAAAAAATTATAAGTTGAGAGATTTGGGAATTAATTATATATTAAGAAATCGTTTCAAAACTTACTTATATTGAAAATATTTTTGGATTTTTGAAAATTTTCTGATTTTTTTTCATAGCGGAGAGACCTCAATACCCCTAAACCTAATTTATACATTGTCCTCATTGTACAAGAAAAATTGAAAAGGTGTGAAAGATATTACCGTATTGAGGGACTTTCTCCAACACATGTTTCCTGGAAGAAAAATAATTACATGAAGAAAAAAACTATGATACAAAAACACGACCCATGTTATGTTTACTCGTGGTATATTGGGTCTTGGAGGAGAACGTCCTCTATTTCTCGATCTCATAATTCTAGATACAGTTTCAGCCTTTGACCATTAACCTTGAAGATTTCACCATTTTTATGATTCTCTATCTCAATTGCCCCATGTGGGTAGAATGTCATAACAACAAAGGGACCGGACCATCTAGATATAAATTTACCGGGAAAGAGATGCAGTCTAGAGTTGTGCAAGAGAAATTTTTGACCAGGTTCAAATGACTTCCGTAGGATGGACTTGTCATGGAACATTTTTGTTTTCTCTTTGTACAATTTTGCATTTTCGTACGCATTATTCCAAATCTCCTCTAACTCATTGAGTTTGAGCTTTTGGACCTCTCCCATAGTGGGTAAATCAAAATTGAAGGTTTTAATGGCCCGGTAGGCTTTATGCTCTAACTCTTCCAGAAGATGACAGGGTTTTTTGTAGACAAGCCTATACGGGGACATACCAAGAAGGGTTTTGTAGACAGTGCGATAAGCCCGAGTGCATCTAATAATCATAAGGACCAGTCCTTTCGATTTGGATTCACTGTTTTCTCGATGATTAGCTTGATTTGCCTATTGGACACTTCGACTTGTCCACTGGTTTGAGGATGATAAGATAATCCTACTTTATGCGTGACTAAATACTTTTTCATGAGACTCTCAAATGACCGATTGCATAAATGGGTTCCTAGATCGCTAATGATGGCTCGAGGTGTATCGAATCGGGAAAAAATGTTTTCTCAAATAAATTTGACAACCAAATGGAGATCATTTGTCCAACTTGATATAGCTTCGACCCACTTAGACACAAAATCAACTTCCAAAAGGATGTAAAGATTAACGTAAGAGTTTGGGAATGGACCCTTGAAATCGATGCCCCAACAGTCAAAAACCTCAATAATCAATATAAGATTTATGGGAATCATATTCTAACGAGTGGTCTTTCCTAACCTTTGGCATCGGTCATAACTTCTACAATCGTCATTTGAATCATGAAAAATTATGGGCCAATAGAATCCACACTACAAAATTTTGGTAGCGGTTTTCTTAGTACTGAAATGACATCCACAAGCTTGTTCATGGAAAAAAGAGATTATGCTCTGAATTTTGTGATCGGGGACACACTTCCGAATGATTTAATCAGGATAATACTTGAAGAGATATGGAGCGTACCAAAAGAAATGCTTGGCTTCCTTAAGAAATTTGGAACGATCGTCCTTAGGCCAATATGTGGGCATCTCACCCGTCGCAAGATAATTCACATTATCGGTAAACCCTGGAAGTTGGTTGACAAGTAACAGTTGCTCATCAAGGAAAGACTCATTAAGTGGAAACAAGTCAATGGAAAATTCAGCGGTCAACCTAGATAGGTGATCTTCCACTACATTCTCATAACCCTTTTTATCTCGGATCTCGAGGTCAAACTCTTGCAGTAATAGAATCCATCTAATAAGTCGGGACTTCGCGTCCTTTTTAGATAAAAGGTGTCGCAGGGCCGTGTGGTTAGTGAAAATGATGACTTTGGATCCTATCAAGAAAGACCTAAACTTTTCTAGCGCAAATACGACAGCCAAGAACTCTTTCTCAGTGGTGGAATAATTCAATTGAGCGTTATTAAGAGTTCTGCTGGCGTAGTAGATAACATGAGGAAGTTTTATCGTTCGCTAACCTATAACCGCACTAGTGAATAGTCGGAAGCGCCACATATGATTTCGAAAGGTTGAACCCAGTCAGGGGGTCGCATAATAGGTGTTAAGGTCAATTCCTTCTTTAGACTCTCAAAGGCTTGAAGGCTATCATCGGTGAACTTAAAGGGTGTGTCTTTGCCAAGAAGATTTCATAAAGCCCGAGAGATTTTATTCAAATCCTTAATGAATCTCCGATAAAAACCGATGTGTCCTAAGAATGATCGAATTTCACACACAGTTTTCGGGGGTGGGAGATTAGAAATGAGATCAATTTTATCCTCATCAACCTCGATACCCTTTTCAGAGACGATATGTCCTAATAATATGCCTTGTTTAACCATGAAGTTACACTTCTCCCAATCGAGTACAAGGTTCTTTTCCTTACACCTCTTCAGAACGAGGGTAAGGTGATGAAGGAACTCATCAAAATTAGACCCAAACACAGAAAAATCATCCATAAAAACCTCAAGAAACCTTTTGACCATGTCTGAAAAGATACTCATCATGCACCGCTAAAAGGTAGCGGGTGCATTACATAGCCCGAAGGGCATGCGTCGATAAGCAAAAGTTCTAAATGGACAAGTGAATGTGGTTTTCTCTTGATCCTCGGGAGTGATTGGAATTTGATTATAATCGGAATAACATTCGAGAAAACAATAATAGGGGTGACCGGATAATCTCTTAAGCATTTGGTCTATGAAAGGAAGGGGAAAGTGATCCTTCCGTGAGACAGCGTTCAGCTTCCTATAGTCTATACAGACACGCCAACCGATTTGAATCCTAGTGGGGACTAATTTATCATTTTCATTTCTCACCACTGTAACACCGGATTTCTTTGAAACAACCTGAATGGGGATGACCCATTGGCTATCAGAGATGAGATAAATAATACCCGCATCTAACAGCTTGAGCACCTCGGCTCGGACGACTTCTTTTAGTAGGGGTTAAGTCGACGGGCTTCACAAGAAATTTTAGCATTTTCTTCTAAGTGTATTTTTGCATGCACACTAACGGACTTATCCCTTTAATGTCGGCTATGGTCCAACCGACAGAGATTACGTCAATTTGTATAAATTATTGATTATACAACTAGACACATGAGTGTATAAATGTGATTGAGTTTCCAAAATAAAAATAAAAGAGGAATTAATGAACAAGTAAGAGTTAATATCAAATGTGGAAGAAACTAGGACGTTGGTTCCGTTTGTCAATTCTAATTAAATTTACCCATTAATTTAATTCTGTAATTTAGAATAAAAACACAAAATATACTGACTCTTGTCGCGTACATTTTGGAGAATAAAACATTACATGCATTCAAAATAATTTAACGTCTCTTAAATTAGACACCATAAATCCCTATTCCCTCGAAAATATCACGTTCTAAATTTTTAATGTGTATTTAAGCATGAGGTATCAAAACATCTAAGTGCAAGCATAACCCATTAAAAATTACAACTTTAAATATTTAAAACATGAATTTATAATTAATTCTTGAGGTTTAAAAATACACTTCCGTGTAATTTTAAGAGAATACCGATTTTTTTATTTCAAATTAAAACACATCGGAATATGTACGAAATTAAATTAACATGTGTAATTTAATTAGTCAAAACAAACATCACATAAGTCCTAGAAGTTAAACTACTCACACATCATATTTGACACACAAATATTGCAAGATGAAAAAATAATTTTCATTATTAAATGTCAACTTACAAAAATCGCGTCCAAGCAGTGAGTTACAATACACAATGTGCTCCTCCAAAGTCTTCCTCAAAAATACTCTCAACACATATTTTTTATCTGACAAAGTGTGTATTTGTTTCTATCCAAAAGTGTCTCTCAAGATCGAAATTGGCCCGTAATTTATACCCAAAAATTTGACTGGAAAATAGGACAAAGTGGGGGTATAAATCGTGGGGGATAAACAGGTTGAGGGAGGTTGATTTGTGGGTTGGTGGGTTTGGGAATTTCGTGTAAAAATAAATGGGGTACGCAGGTGGGGTAATGGGTTTAGTGGGCTATTGGTATTTTTTTTTGGTAAATTTTTTTTGCCAAAATTGTTACAGGGCAGGCAGGGTTCGAACACCTGACCTCTCCTGTGCGCCCATGACTTTAACCGCTGAACTAGGTATCATATTTATAAATTATATGAATCCAACAATAAATAAACCCTTGTTCTTTCCAGTTTCCAAAATTACAGAACACGCCCGAAATTCATTGTCTTCTTCATACGACCTTCGATCGATGAACCGTAAGAACTTACATGACCCTCATTTCGGGCCCAACAATATTTCAATAGTTTTCGAGTCTCGAGGTTGAATTTGGGTGTTAAAGTGGGGATTTGTCTTTCAAATATATCAGGTGTAAGTAAAGGTCGAACCCACAGAGATTTCGTCAATTTTTATAAAGTATTGATTGTCCAACTAGACATATGAGTGTATAAAAGTGATTGAGTTTCCAAAATAAAAATAAAAGCGGAATAAACGAACAAGTAAGAGTTAATATCAAATGTGGAAGAAACTAGGACGTTGGTTCCGTTTGTCAATTCTAATTAAATTTACACATTAATTTAATTCCGAATAAAAACACAAAATATACCGACTCTCGCCGCGTACATTTCGAAGAATAAAACATTAAATGCGTTCAAAATATTTTAACGTCTCTTAAATTAGACACCATAAATCCCAATTCCCTCGAAAATATCACGTTCTAAATTTTTAATGTGTATTTAAGCATGAGGTATCAAAACATCTAAGTGCACGCAAAACCCATAAAAAATGACAACTTTTAATTTTTAAAACATGAATTTATAATTAATTTTTGAGGTTTAAAAATACACTTCCGTGTAATTTTAAGCGAATATCGATTTTTTTTATATCGAATTAAAACACGTCGAAATATGTACAAAATTAAATTAACATGCGTAGTTTAATTAGTCATAAAAAACATCACCTAAGTCCTAGTAGTTAAACTACTCACACATCAAATTTGACACACAAATATTGCAAGATGAAATGATAATTTTCATTAATAAATGTCAACTTACAAAAATCGTGTCCAAGACGTGAGTTACAGTACACAATGTGCTCCTCCAAAGTCTTCCTCAAAAATACTCTCAACACAAATTTTTTATCTCACAAATTGTGTATTTTTTTCTATCCAAAAGTGTCTCTCAAGATCGAAATTGGCCGATAATTTATACCCAAAAATCTGACAGGAAAATAGGACAAAGTGGGGGTATAAATCGTGGGGGATAAACAGGTTGAGGGTGGTTTGGGAATTTCATGTAAAAAGAAATGGGGTAGGCAGGTGGGGTAAATGGTTTAGTGGGCTAGTGGGTTTTTTTTTTGTAAAAAAAATTCGTCAAAACAATTATGGGGTAGGCAAGGGTCCAACACCTGACCTCTCCTATGCGCGGCTAAGACTTTAACCACTGAAACAGCTATCATCTTTATAAATAACATGCATCCAATAATAAATAAACCCTTGTTCTGTCCAGTTTCTAAAATTACAGAACACACCCCAAATTCAATATCTTCTTTATACGACCTTCGATCAATGAACCGTAAGAACCAACATGACCCTCATTTCCGGCCCAACAATATTTCAATAGTTTTCAGGTCTCGAGGTTGACTTTGGGTGTTGACTCGGGGCTTTAACTTTGACTTTCTTCTTAATTCAAACTTTGCACGGCCATAACTTCTTCGTTTCAACTCTAATTGACACGCCGTTTGAACCCAGACATCCCTTGATTCAAGGCCTTCAATTTCCGTGCTTGGTACGAGTCAGAATTTAGTCAACTAAATTTACAATATTACACCTGAAGGTGCATAAGTGACCTTTTCATGCTCAATTTAAGCCCGGACTTCACCGCAAGCATTCTAAACCTGTCAACACTCAAAACAACCTTGCACAAGAGATTGGCGATGAATGTGAACATAAATTTCTCAAAATTGCATTGTTAACCCCATTTATTCTTAAATTTCTATTTTTCATTTAAATAACAAAATAACTCTAAAAGCTCTTTATTTACTATAAATTGGGAATAACGACGCTTAGATTTGCGTGTAAATAATACAAAATATGCACTCATCAAATACGCCCAAACCTAAACTTTGCTAGTCCTCGAGCAAAAATTAAAATTTAACTCACTTTCATAGGAATCATGGTTGCACTTAGAATGTGCAACAAGCCGTTAAACCCCTAGGTTACCCTAGTGGACGAGTTTTGTCTCGTGAGGGTTTGCCGTGAATATACCCACAAAATTCAAAATTTGACTCTATTTACAAAAGACACAAATGTAATATAATCAAGTTCGAATGAACGCTTCATAAATATAGTAGAAATTTTAATTTTCAATCTCAACCTATTGTGAGTGTGCGTAGACAATATAACCGTCCAATTCAAAAGATTTGATCATTACATTTCTTATTCGAAAGTTCATTTTGATTTTCAAGATCTCACGGAATGCACTCACAATCGAACACTCGGAAGCGGGTAGTTTCTCTCGATATATGTGAATAAAAGAGTAAATTTAATGAGCAACTTCACATATATATCACGAAAGATGGACATTTTATAATGGATGATTATGATCTCATGAATGGAAAATCAATTACTTTTTGAAAACATTGAATCACACCATATATCCCATTCATTCTCTCCACACTATAACTAACTTCACTTGAGATCAATTAGGTCTTTCATTCGGTTGTATTGTGGGCTCGATTTTGGCTAGAAAGAACATATTTTAGAGTTTTAAAAATTTTGTGAGAATATATAGATTATCGGGATTTTGACTTTTTAGACAATTTCCAACCTCCATTTTGATTTCTTTTCTTTTTCGACTCACATACTGCATTTTCTCTTCTTTTTTTTCATTTTTCCATTTCATTCTTTCTATCTCTCCTTTTCTTCTTTCTTTTCTCTTCACATATTATTCTAGCAAACATTCTTTTTTTGGCCTTTTACCATATTTTTACCCTGATATTCTCAGAAAAATGGGTATGGATTTTTTTGGGCTTTCAATAATAGGCTCGTTTTTATTTTGCCACAAATGGGCTTGCAACGGAATAATTTACAAAGGTCGATTTAAGCTTTATTTTGGGGCTTTCAAAATGATGGCCTAATATCATTTCTCAAGTTTCGTTTAGTCAATTTTGTGCCTCAAGTCAACTTACTAAGGCATTTAGTGTATACAATTCACATTTTGACTTTTAGTTTTCAGTAATCGAAGAAACCAAAGATTTTGAGATCATCAACGAATTAGGCGCTGAAGGAAAGTTTGAGTTATTTTAACTCGGATTGATTTCAATCTCTCCAAAAACGACGAATTGCATAATATCTCACCAGGTTAAAATCTCCACATTTATTCGTTAAGAATATTAACTTCCGCATCAATGTCCATTTTCGATCGTATTATATGGATAAGTGTTAAAAAAAATTATAATTTGATGAATTAATTATATATTAAGAAATAGTTTCAAAACTTACTTATATTGAAAATATTTTTGGATTTTTGAAAATTTTATAATTTTTTTTTCACAGTGAAGAAAAATGACCTCAATACCCCCAAACCTAATTTATACATTGTCCTCATTGTACAAGAAAAATTGAAAAGGCGTGAAAGATATTATCGTAATGAGGGACTTTCTCCAACACATGTTTCCTGGAAGAAAAATAATTAGAGGAAGAAAAAAACTATGATACAAAAACACGACCCATGTTATGTTTACTCGTGGTATACTGGGTCTTGGAGGAGAATGTCCTCCATTTCTCGATCTCAGAATTCCAGATACCGTTTCAGCCTTTGACCATTAACCTTGAAGATTTCACCATTTTTAGGATTCTCTATCTCAATTGGCCCATGTGGGTAAAATGTTATAACAACAAAGGGAGCAGACCATCTAGATCTCAATTTACCGGGAAAGAGATGCAGTCTAGAGTTGTACAAGAGAACTTTTTGACAGGTTCGAATGACTTTCGTAGGATGTACTTTTCATGGAACATTTTTGTTTTCTCCTTCTACAATTTTTCATTTTCGTACATTGAGTTGGAGCTTTCGGACCTCTCCCGCAACCAGTAAATCAAAATTGAAGGTTTTAATATCCCAATAGGTTTTTTGCTCTAACTCTACCGAAAGATCACAGGCTTTTCCATAGACAAGCCTATACGGGGACATACCAAGTGGGGTTTTGTAGGCAGTGCGATAAGCCCATAGTGCATCTAATAATCGTAAGGACCAGTCCTTTCGATTTGGATTAACTATTTTCTCAATGATTAGCTTGATTTGCCTATTGGACACTTCGACTTGTCCACTGGTTTGAGGATGATAAGAGCATCCTACTTTATGCATAACTGAATACCTTTTCATAAGAATCTCAAATGACCAATTGTAGAAATGGGTTCCTTGATCGCTAATGATGGCCCGAGGTGTACCGAATCAGGAAAAAATGATTTCTCGAATAAATTTGACTACCAAATGGTGATCATTTGTCCGACTCGGTATTGCTTCGACCCACTTAGACACATAATCATCTGCCAAAAGGATGTAAAGATTACCGTAAGAGTTCGGGAATGGACCCATGAAATCGATGCCCCAACAGTCAAAAACCTCAATAATCAATATCGGATTTAAGGGAATCATATTTCGACGAGTGATCTTTCCTAACCTTTGGCATCGGTCACAACCTCTACAATAGTCATTTGAATCATGAAAAATTATGGGCCAATAGAATCCACACTGTAAAATTTTGGCAGCGATTTTCTTAGTACTGAAATGACCTCCACAAGCTTCGTCATGGGAAAAAAAGATTATGCTCTGAATTTCCTGATCAGGGACACACTTATGAATGATTTGATCGAGATAATACTTGAAGAGTTATGGATCATCCCAAAAGAAATGATTGGCTTCCTTATAAATTTGGAACGTTTGTGCTTAGGCTAATGTGTGGGAATATCATCCGTCGCAAGATAATTCACAGTATCGGTAAACCATGAAAGTTGGTTGAGAAGGACAGTTGTTCATCAATGAAAGACTCATTAAGTGGAAACAAGTCATTAGAAGATTCAACGGTCAACCTAGATAGGTGATCTGCCACTATATTCTCATAACCATTTTTATCTCGGATCTAAAGTTCAAACTCTTACAGTAATAGATTCCATCTAATGAGTCGGGCCTTCATGGCCTTTTTAGATATAAGGTGTCGCAAAGCCGCGTGATTGGTGAAAATGATGACTTTGGATCATATCAAGTAAGACCTAAACTTTTCTAGTGCGAATACGACAGCCAAGAAGTCTTTCTTAGTGGTGGAATAATTCAATTGAGCGTCGTTAAGAGTTTTGATGGCATAATAGATAACATGAGGAAGTTTCTCATCTCGCTGACCAAGAACCGCACCTAGTGAATAGTTAGAAGCTTCACACATGATTTCGAAAGGTTGACCTGAGTCGGGGGGTCGCATAATAGGTGCTGAGGTCAATTCCTTCTTTAGCCTCTCAAAGGCTTGAAGGAAATCATCAGTGAATTCAAAGGGTGTGTCTTTGGCTAGAAGATTGCATAAAGGCCGAGGGATTTTACTACAATCCTTAATGAATCTCCGATAAAAACCGGCGTGTCCTAACAATGATCAAATTTCAGGCACAATTTTTGGGGTGGGAGATTATAAATGAGATCAATTTTAGCCTGATCAACCTCGATACCCTTTTCAGAGATAATATGACATAATACTATGCCTTGTTTTACCATGAAGTGAAACTTCTCCCAATTGAGTACAAGGTTCTTTTTCTTACACCTCTTCAGAACGAGGATAAGGTGGTGAAGGCACTCATCAAAATTAGACCCAAACATAGAGAAATCATCCATAAAAACCTCAAGAAACCTTTCGACCATGTCTGAAAAGATACTCATCATGCACCACTGAAAGGTAGCGGGTGTGTAACATAGCCCGAAGGGCATGCGTCAATAAGCAAAAGTACCAAATGGACAAGTGAATGTGGTTTTCTCTTGATACTCGGGAGTGATTGGAATTTGATTATAACTGAAATAACCATCGAGAGAATAGTAATAGGGGTGACCGACTAATCTCTCAAGCATTTGGTCTATGAAAGGAAGGGGAAAGTGATCCTTTCGTGAGACAACGTTTAACTTCCTATAGTCTATACAGACACGCCAACCGATTTGAATCCTAGGGTGGACTAACTCATCATTATCATTTCTCACCACTGTAACACCGAATTTCTTTGGAACAACCTGAATGGGGCTGACCCATTGGCTATCGGAGATGGGATAAATAATTCCCGCATCTAACAACTTGAGCACCTCGGCTTGGATGACTTCTTTCAGTATGGGGTTTAGTCGACGTTGTGCTTCACGAGATTTTTTAGCATTTTCTTCTAAGTGTATTATGTGCATGCACACTGACGGACTTATCCCTTTAATGTCAGATATGGTCCAACTGAGGGCTTCTTTGTGTTCGCTGAGAACACACAACAACTTACCTTCCCGTTCTTTATCCAGGTCAGACGCGATGATAACAGGCAAGGTATCAAAAGGTCCAAAGAACCTATACACAAGTGATTCTTGTAACGACTTCAATTCAAGCTCGGGGGCTTTTTCAATGGAGGGAGGACTTGGTAACGCAAAAAGAGAGAGGGGTTCAGTCTTAGATCTCCAAGATCCTATTTCCAAGACAGAGGTGGAGTCGAGGAGAGCACTGACTTTCACAATGGAGATATTGATGTCAAATTTAGACCCAAAATGGGCAAGGCATGCCGCTAAAGGGTCATCATTATAAGTCTATTCGAATTTTTCCTGGATGATACTATCAATCATGTAAACTTCTAGAGTTTCATCATAATCAGGTGGTTATTTGACTAAATTAAATACATTCAGATCCATGGTCATGTTTCCAAATGATAAATTCAATTGTCCACTATGACACCTAATAACTACATCAGAAGTGGCGAGGAATGGCCGACCCAAAATGACAGGAATTTGTGCATTAGGATTATGCACATGCTGGGTATCCAAGACCACAAAATCAACTGGAAAGACAAACTCTCCCACCTTAATCAGGACATCCTCAACAACACCTCATGGAATTTTAACGAATCGATCAAATAAGGATAAAGTAATCTTAGTCGGCCTCAAATCGCTGAAGACTAATTTCTCATACACAGTATACGGTAGAAGATTCACGCTAGCTCCTAAATATAAAAGGGCTTTCTCAATGGTGTGTTCCCCAATCATGATGGAGATCTTTGGAGTCCCGAGATCTTTATACTTGATGGGGGTCCTATATGAGATAATCGAGCTTGCCTGATCACTGAGAAAAGTTTTCTTCGAAACGTTTGTGCTTCTCTTGAAGGTACAAAGGTCCTTCAAAAATTTAGCACAGGATGGAACTTGTTGTATGAAATCAAGCAACGGGATATTAATTTGTACGTGCTTAAATACTTCCAACATTTTTTCCACTTGCACCTTTTTCTTTTGTGGCACTAAACGTTGTGGAAATGGAGCTTTCGGGACATAGGTCTCAACAGATGGTTTGGAAGATGAGGGCGAGGAAGAAGTTGGATCCACATGTGGGTCCTTCATTTCCTTACCTTTATCGGATTTATTCATGGTGGGTCGTGAGACATTATTCTCAACTTCTTTACCTGACCTAAGCGTGATTACAGCCTTAGCATGCTCTTAGGTAGTGGACGTGCTAGTGTTGTCCTGGAAAACATACTGACCCCTAGACGTGTTACCCTTAGGATTAGGCTCGGGTTGGCTTGGGAACATTCCTTTATTTCTCTCGCTCAAAGAATTGGCTAGTTGACTAACTTGTACCTCTAATTTGGCAATCGATTGGGTGTTGGCATGCAAGTTTTGTTGTGTAGATTGGAGGACACTTTGCATGGTCCGTTGGAATTGAAGGGTACTTTGGGCAAGTTAATTCATCATTTCTTCTAAAGATTGAATCTTTTAGGGTGAAGGGAACGACGGTGTGGGGGTGATATTTTGGAAATCCGGGGGTGGGTTACTTGAAGATTGACCTCCACTACCCTGGTATTGACCTTTAAACCATGAAAAGTTGGGATGATCCTTCCAACCTAGATTGTATGAGTTAGAAAATGGGTTATACTTAGGCTTGTTTTGATAGAGGGCGTTTGCTTGCTCGGTGAGAGCTTTATGGGCCGGAAGGGTGGGGTAACTTTCAACGAGGTCGTCGAAACTATCGCAAAGCAAACACATAGGTGAACCTACATGTTGCACGGTGTCATGTATGGCTCGATTACCCTCTTTACTCATTTCTAAGGCTTCTAAACGCCGGCCCAAGGTGGCCACTTTTGCATCTAGTCCAAAACCTTGTTCTTCTGGGTGAGCATTACCCTCATTAATTGTGGTGGTCCTCGAATCCCAATGGGGTGCCCATCGCTGGGACTTTTGAGCAACGGTTTCTAAAAATGTCCATGCGTTGGCCTCACTCTTTTCTGTGAAATCTCCACTACACATAAGTTCAAGCATAGATCGAGTAGTGTAATCGAAACCCTCATACAAAATCTGGATTTGACGACCTAATTCGATTCCTTGGGGAGGACATTGCATGAGTAAGTCCTTGAATCTTTCCAAGTACATTCATAAAGTCCCTCCCTTTTTTTGATTGAAAGTATTGATGGCATGACGTGTTGCCATCGTCTTTTGGCTAGGGAAAAACTTTTGCAAAAATTCAACACTCAACTAATTCCATGTAGTGATGGAATTTGGTTTAAGTGAGAGTAGGCAACTCTTAGCTTTGTCCTTCAAAGAAAATGGAAACGTTTTTAGTTTAACAATCTCATTGGTGAGTTGTTGTAACCTAACTGTTCCACAAATTTCTTCAAACTCACGCATGTGGAGGTATGGGTCCTCATTTTCCGTGCCTCGAAAGATGGGAAGTAAATGAATTATTCTCGACTTGAACTTGAAATTATTTATATTATGCGGGGGAAGAAGTATGCATGATGGTTGGCTTGCCCTAATCGGATACAGGTAATCCTTTAGGGCACGAGTTGCTAGCTCATCTTCCATCTTGGTGAAAATCGAGGATCTACCTATAACAGTATCGGGAATACTAGACTCCACTCCAGCTAAACGACCAGTAGGATCTCGAACCCAACTTACCATACATCATACTCACTCGTTTTTTTTTTTTTTTTTTTAATTTTTAATTTTTTTTTATTATTATTTTAATATGGAAAGAAAATAATCCGACACGGTACCACAAAATTCGTACGCCAACACAAAACAATTTTGAGTTTATCTGAATTAGGTGAGGGGAAATTCAATTTTTAAGATCTAGTTTCCCGAGATTATTCGACGACAATGGGTCTCCGAAATAATCTCCCTAATTAAAGAGCTCCTAATTCTTGACGAGGGAGAATTTAAAAGACGACCAACTCCAGACTATCGCCTCAATTACCAAATTTTTCCTCCAGGTAGGTGGTCGGTGCGAAGACTCATTAAAAAACACCAATCCTAGTCAAGGTCAAAATGGCGTCGATTTGAAAATTCCGTGTTTGGATTAGCTTTTAATCCTAGCCTTGAAAAGAATGTGCCTATGAGCTATGTGACACCCTATGGACAATGTCTAATAAATATTAAATTAAAATTATGGCTTGGGTTATGCAGATGCGCGGGTAGCTTAATGATTTGTGGGTCAAGGAAGGGTGATTAAATCTCCACCTTATCTTAAAATTGGGTTTTGCCCTTAAGTAAAATTATGCAACATGCTTATTGAAATTTGCGAAAGTAGTTTCACGTAGGAGCACACAAGACTTACCTCTAGTGTAGACTTTTTACGGTCACTTGTTTACACCGGGCCAAAATTTCATTTGACGTTGATCGGAGGGAAAGGTCGCCTCCATTTTAGTCGCTTCCGAGAGTACCTTGTGCGCGTGGCAAGATTGCACAAGTAACTTTAGCGCTTTTCCCATGGTTGCTTTCTTTTCCGTTTTTATTTTTATTTTTAGTCTCTTTTTTTTCCCTGAAAAAGAACACAAAAACCACACCAAGCATAAAGTGGAACAAAAATTATTAAATGCAAAAATAATTACATATGCACTAACATTGTATTTTTTTTGTTTAAATGAGAAAAAAATAATAAAATCACACTATAAGATTGGAAAAATATATATATATACACTAGAAAAAAATTGTTAATGGAAATAAATAAATAAATAATTCTCGATTTTTTCCCCAAATGTTAGAAATCTCAGAGTTTCCAGGAAAAAAAATATTTTTGTCTTGGAGTTTTTCAAAATTTAAGTTCCTTTGTGACAAACTAGTGTCAAAAATAACTATTAAATCACAAAAAGATTTAAAATCTATTTTTTTGAATTTATTTTTAAAATAAAAAATAGCTGCTGGAATATTTGAATTTTTGGAATTTTTCGATTTTTTTGTGTATTTTTGAGTACTTTTATGACAAAACTAGTGTTAAAAACAACAACTAGTTATTCATAAAAGACTTTCAATGTTTTTTTTCTAATTCTAAAAAATAAAAATAGCTGTTGGAATATTTGATTTTTTTCTATTTTTTTTTTTTTTTTTAAAAACCTAGTCCAAAAATCACAATTCTTAAAATCGACCAAAATCCCCGGCAACGGTGCCAAAAACTTGTTGTCAAATTTTAAAAGTTAAAATTACCGTAAGTGCAGTGGCTATTGAAATATAGCGGGTGTAAGTACGGGTCGAACCCACAGAGATTTCATCCATTTTTATAAAGTATTGATTGTCCAACTAGACATATGAGTGTATAAATGTGGTTGAGTTTCCAAAATAAAAATAAAAGCGGAATAAACGAACAAGTAAGAGTTAATATCAAATGTGGAAGAAACTAGGACGTTGGTTACGTTTGTCAATTCTAATTAAATTTACACATTAATTTAATTCCGAATAAAAACACAAAATATACCGACTCTCGTCGCGTACATTTTTAAGAATAAAATATTACATGCGTTCAAAATATTTTAACGTCTCTTAAATTAGACACCATAAATCCCTATTCCCTCGAAAATATCACGTTCTAAATTTTTAATATGTATTTAAGCGTGAGGTATCAAAACATCTAACTGCAAGCATAACCCATCAAAAATGACAACTTTAAATTTTTAAAACATGAATTTATAATTAATTCTTGGGGCCTAAAAATACACTTCCGTGTAATTTTAAGTGAATACAGATTTTTTTTAATTTCAAATTAAAACACGTCGGAATATGTATGAAATTAAATTAACATGCGTAATTTAATTAGTCATAAAAAACATCACCTAAGTCCTAGTAGTTAAACTACTCACACATCATATTTGACACACAAATATTGCAAGATGAAATAATAATTTTCATTAATAAATGTCAACTTATAAAAATCGCGTCCGAGACGTTAGTTATAATAGACAATGTGCTCCTCCAAAGTCTTCCTCAAAAATAATCTCAACACATATTTTTTATCTCACAAAGTGTGTATTTGTTTCTATCTGAAAGTGTCTCTCAAGATCGAAATTGGCCCATAATTTATACCCAAAAATCTTACAGTAAAATAGGACAAAGTGGGGGTATAAATCGTGGGGGATAAACAGGTTGAGGGAGGTTGATTTGTGAGTTAGTGGGTTTGGGAATTTCGTGTAAAAAGAAACGGGGTAGGCAGGTGGGGTAATGGATTTAGGGGCTAGTGGGTTTTTTTCTTGAAAAAAGAAATCGCCAAAACTGTTATGGGGCAGGCAGGGGTCGAACGCCTGACCTCTCCTGTGTGTGCCCAAGACTTTAACCCCTGAACCAGCTATCATCTTTATAAATAACATGCATCGAATAATAAATAAAACCTTGTTCTCTCCAGTTTCCAAAATTAGAGAACACACCCCCAAATTCAATATCTTCTTCATACGACCTTCGATCGATGAATCGTAAAAACCTACATGACCCTCATTTCGGGCCCAATAATATTTCAATAGTTTTTGGGTCTCAAGGTTGACTACGAGTGTTCACCAGGGGCTTTGACTTTTACTTTCTTTTTAATTCAAACTTTGCACGATCATAACTTCTTCGTTTCAACTCTAATTGACATGTCGTTTGAACCCGGTCACCCTTAATTCAAGGCCTTCAATTTTAGTGCTTGGTACGAGTCTGAATTAAGTCAATCGAATTTACAATATTACACATTAAGGTGCATAACTGACCTTTTCATGCTCAATTTACGTCCAGACTTCACCGTAAGCATTCTAAACTTGTCAACACTCAAAACAACCTTGCACAAGAGATTGGCGATGAATGTGAGCATAAATTTCTCAAAGTTTCATTGTTAACCCCATTTATTCTTACATTTTTATTTTTCATTTAAATAACAAAATAACTCTAAAAGCTCTTTATTTACCATAAATTGGGAATAATAATGCTTAGATTTGGATGTAAATAATACAAAATAATACACTCATCAAATACGCAAGCATTGATGTGGAAATTCAGCTAGGATAACTGATGCCAATGTCATCAAGGTCATATGTTTACAAGTTTACATCAACACTCATATGAGAAGGGAGCCAATAGAGTTGGAGAATCTATCCAAAATTCAAGACTAGATTCAACGGTGCTAGTAAGGCACCACATGAGGGAAAGATACCCAGTAGGGAGGACCCATCTAAATGATTCAGATCAATAACAATTCTTACCAAGTAACGGTGGATTTAGTCAGGGCCGTCAAGGCCAGAATCGAGTTCCATGGGGCTAGCGGAGCCAAAAGGACAACATGGGTAGAAATTGGGGCCAAGACTACCAGATCCAAGAGGAGGATGCCCCTACATGACTAGTGGGACCAGAGTCAATGGGGTGGTACTGAAAGGTGTCCTATATGTAAATGGTAGGGCCACCTATATTGAACTTATCCGAAGAAGATATGTGAAACCAGTGAGACTGGGAAGGTAGTTAGGAATGGTGCCAGTGCAGCACAACAACAGCCGCAGGAGGAAGACTTCTAGCAGGGATATACGACTAAGAGATTTAAGTTACAGGGTTACAAACCCGAGAGTGGTAAGATTAGGCAGTACCAGCAAGGTCCTCAATAACAGTAGTAACATCCCGTTCCTCAGGGCCGCTAGGGCTAAGGGGATGGCAGGGGAGGGCAGTAAAGCCAGGGCCAAAAGCAAGAGAGTTTCTCTGGCAATTGTTAAGATTGTGGAGAGACAGAACAGAGGGAGAAGGAGTACCCAAAGTGAGGCAGGGGAAATTATAGGATGAGATCCTGGATATACAACCATTACAGTAGGTCATGGGTCAGTTCGAGCATGAGAACTATGCGCACGAACCTGTCGATCCGGTAAGGTAGATGGCAATTAAAGATAGAATCTTTGCTTTACCTTTTTGAGTACGAGTTAAGTTTCAGGTGACATGGGTGCATCACAATATATGATTATTTAACTCTAAAATTCAAGTATGAGTCGGGTTTAGTGGATGCATTAACAGTATTATCCTTATAGTTGAACAATTATATTTACCATTGAATAACAAGGCTCCTTAGTGTTGCATATAGGGAAGCTTACGTGAATAATAGGTGGATATGTATAAAATATATAAGTTTTACTCCTTTTGAGAGACATGAGAGTCGAAAGTATTAATATCTTGAGTTTTGAACTGGTTAGCAATGGTTTGAGCGATAGTCGACTGTTATGATAGAACTCTATGTTCACTGTTCCAGGAAACGATTTTTTTTGCTAAGTATCACCTGAAAGAGGGTCCATTATATATATATATACACACACACACACACACACATTATAGTGTGTTGCATAATAAACTTATAAGAACGTGTTTATATGATTATATTTGATCCCGATGAGTAGGGACATTTATTGATGTGATTCAGGGTAGATTGGATTATTATCGAGCGGAGAGATATAGCTTGTGGCTTATTTGCGCTAAGAAACTAGTGATAGTGAGAGCGTCATGATGTGTGTTGTCTTTTGTAACATGATAGTGGACGAGTATACTTTTATGTCAAAAGATGAAAATTTGAGGGTACGTTCTATGGACTGAGGGCCGAACGAATCTCGACAATCGACAATGTTAGGTAGTATAGTGTATCAGGGTTTTCTTGTTTGGATTTCGCTTTGCGAGACATCCCACGCATGAAACTTAGCACAACATTGGAAGTTGGGAAATAATTGGTCTTTAGTGCATGGGTTAAGTACCTTAGTTATTATATGTATGTGCAGTTATTACTATGAGTAAATAGTAATATTACAACTTGACGCCGGTAGATCCGTATAGTGTGGATGTGAGAAATATTGTAAAATGTTTAAACCAATAATATATTAGTGGGGCAACCTAGGGAATGATTAAGTTGCGATTAGTAGGGTAGTTAAGTATAACCTTATCGTATCGTCATGCTTAGTAGACAAGGCTTAATTTAAAACCAGTATATTACGTTTAGTCGATTTGTTCATAAATACATAGGACATAGGGTGTAGGGATGCCTTAGTTAGTAGAGATTTTCAATATCTTTCATGATGAGTAGACATGGAAAACTATTAATTAAATGTAGATGCATTGATAAATTAGAGGTAGAAATAGAATGAAATTAGGGGAAATGAAGTTGTAGTGTGAGCAAGGTGTGTCACCAGGGACTAAAGAGTAGACGAAAATGGGTGACTATAGTGTTGGAAGGTGTAAGAAATATACATTTTAGATTTTTGAAGATAATCAAGAGCTACTCTGTGCAGAGGAGTAATATGACGATAGTTACGACATAACCAACTGAAGACATAAAAGTTCGATGTGGGTAGTCGGGTATGATCGTTGATATCTCTCATGAAGGGAGTATATGATTTAAAAATAGGGAAGTTGTCACCTAAGGAGGAGGGGACCTTTCCCCAGTATAGTGATTGCTATAGTCGTTACTATGTAGACCCATCATAATGGGAAGTGTTTGGAAAAAAGGTAAATATGTTGAGTAGTTGACAAGGTGTGTTGGTAAACAAAAGGATGCATTATTTTGGTGTAAGGTGACTAAAGAGGATTTTACCATGGGACAGTATGCCCAATTTTTTATTTCTAAGATAGTCAGACTACATGGGGTGCCACCCGATATTGTGTTCGATAGGGATAAGATCTTCATGTATCATTTTTGGCAGATCTTACAAGAGACCAAGGGTACCGAGTTGCGATTAAGTATGGCCTTTCACCCGCAAATGGACAGGAAGACTGAGGGGATGAATCAAATTCTATAAAATATGATATAAATGTGTATCCTTAACTTTAGGGGAGGTTGGGAGCAGTACCTTCCACTGGTAGAGTTTGAATATAATAACTCTTACCAGTTTACTATTGGCATGACTCAATTTGAGGCATTGTACAGTAGGCCTTATCGTTCTCCCTCTTATTGGCTAGAGATGGGGGACAACAAGCTTCTTGGTCCAGAATTGATTCAGGATATTTCATCTTGTATTGATATGATTCGGAGTCGTATACGGGTAACTCAGGACAGATAAAAGAGTTATGCCGATGCGATATGATTCTTTAAGGAGTTTGGTGTGGAAGATCAAGTATTACTGCGTGTGTCTCCTATGAAGGAAATAATGAGGCTCGGTAAGAAAGGAAAGTTGGACCCAAGGTATGTAGGGCCATTTCATGTCATCCAGCGAATTAAACCAGTGGCATATAGACTCGGGTTACCGGAGATCTTGCATCGTATCCATGATGTATTCCATATTTCTTCATTAGGACGATACCTCCGGGATGAGTTATCTAACACTCACATTACCTTGGAGGAGATTGACTTTCAGTCCGATATTCCATACAAGGGGAGGCCAGTCGCTATCTTATACCACAGTGAGAGGAAGATGAGGTCGAAGGTAGTGCCACTTATACGTGTTCAGTGGGGGCATCATAACGCTAATGAGTCTACCTGGGAGCGTGAGGATGAGATGCGCAACAAATATCCAAAGTTGTTCCCACCAGGTACATTTTATATTCCGAATTTCGAGATGAAATTCTGTTGTAAGGGGGAAGCGCCCTGTATTTTTAATGATTTTTATATTGGACTAAATAGGGCTTTATTAAATTAAAATGGGAAATTAATTAGAAATTAATCTGAATTAAAAGAAATATTAATTAGCGTGACAAGGGTAAATATTTATTTGTATGAGATATATTGAATATTACTTAGTGAACAAGTAATAAATTATTATTAATATATTATAATTATCGCGAGTGAAAATACAACAATTACGATAATTATAATCGAGACGTGCATGTCAATCGTACCGGGACTTAAATTAATGAAATAGAATGTGACCTAATTATAATTAATCCATATGGTCATTTTGAGTCCACCAATGTGTCCGAAAGGGTCGAAATAGTTAGAAAAGTGTACTCGGGGGTTTAGTTTGAGTCCCGGGGTAATTTTAGGCCAAACCACCACCCAGAGAGAGTATTTCGATCTTTTTTAATTTTGAGGAAGGAGGACCTACAAAATTCCTAGGTTTATATCATCTGATAAGTCAAGTATTCTAGGGTTGTAAGTTACCAAGTTACATAGAGGCCATAGGAGGAAGAAGAGAGGAGTCCCAAGGCTTGTCCTACACTTTTTTTGCACCCAAACCACCGTCATTTCTTAGATCGAGAGGAGAGTATCACACCCGTACCATTCTTCTATAGATATTCAGACCGATTAAAATAGGCAAGTATTTATCTTTCTTAAATTATGAAAGATATACCATCCATGTTAGAGTATGATGATTTATCTATGACTTTCATGAATTTTGGTTTAATTCAGAAGATTTAAAACATGTTCTTGGGTTGAATTTGAGTTAGGATATACCCCTTATGCATGTATAATGAAACTGATAACTCATCACTATAAACTTGAGAAGAAATCTGGGTTTTTATTTGAGTTCTTGAACAAAAATGATAAGTTGAGATTTTGGGGGATTATCGTGGAATTAATTCAATTTATAGATGTTTCTTGATGATTTGATGATTCTATTACGTTAGAAAACATGTATATATGTTAGGATAATGTTTGGTAGGTTTGATTGGGAGTATGGGATCGTGTAATGAAGTTTTGTATAATTAAAAATGTTGAACATGTAATTATTTAAGGAAGAAGACGAAGACCTGTTATAGCGAATCGATTTCGCTCCTTCCCCGAGTCGATTCGAAAAGCGAATAGATTCGAACAAAGGTTGAATCAATTCGGTTTCCTAGATTTTAACAAATTTTCTTTTTTTTTCTTAGAACGCTTGGGAAGCGATCTGGTCAACTTTTGAGGTAATTTTTAAATATAATGGGAGTTATATTTTAAGATTTAATCACATGAGGAGAATTTAGGGCTAAAGTTAATTGAACATAATTGGCTGATGAAATTTAAATTCGGGGAACATTATCGTGTCACAGGGATTCCTAGGAAATTGGTGACTTAGACCAGTAGGGTATGAGTGAGACAACTACTTAATTGACTTAAGGGACAATTGGAAACCTTCCTAGTGGTGGGAAACACTCAAGCATATATACGATAAGAAGTATAACGGTATATTAATGATACGTAAGCTATTCCATAATTTTATAGACTATGCACGCTATATATTATAGGTTACACGCTTACCTTTACTGAATTTATATACATAGGTTGTGTGAATACCTAATGTGAGAATTATTTTGTGTATGAAATACCTACGTTGATTGCTATCGTGAGAGGTTTTAAAAGGGACAGTCTTCTCCTGATGAACCCAATGGGGGATTTTAGATTGGTTCCTCGGAACATAGAACCTAGGTACGGGCTATTTGAGAATATGATAGTTTTGACCGCCAAGTGGGTGCATAGGTATGTGCGTATCCCATAGGCATGGAACTATGTTAAGTAGTGAAACTTAAGTGGAACGGCTTGGGCAAGAGCCTATATGACAGGGAAACCTGGAGTTTACAACAAACACATGTGAAGTGTCATTACTAAGTGTACTCGATAGCGTACTATATGGGTGAAACGGAGTAGCTTACTTGGGAGCACGAGGATGCGACGCGCAATATTTTACAGCGTTGTCTGTACTTGGTATACTTTTTTCGAATTTCGTGATGAAATTCCGTTGTAGGGGGAAGTATGTAGCACCCCGTATTTTTTATGATTTAAATAATTATGTGAATAATTATTGGGAATAAGTATGTAATTAATTATTGTCATTGGATTAGTTAAATTAAAATACGAGAAATTAATTTGTTATTAATCCGGATTAAAATAATTATTAACTAGCGTGCCAAGGGTTAATACTTATTGTTGATAATTATTGAATATTACTGTGTAATATGTAATATGGAATTATGAAATTTGATAAATTAACGAGAGTGAAATATACGACAATTTGGTAATTTAAGTCTGACACGCGTGTGAGTCTTGTCAGGACTAATTGAATGGAATATAAAGATAAATTATTTTTATGTAACTCGTACGGTAATTTTGAGTGCGCCGTTGATTCCGGGAGGGTCGAGATAGTTTCATGCGCCATTCAATCATCTCATAATAAGCCACATTATTAGCCACAGCCCGATCAAGTAAACACTTCAAATATTGGTAAGCCTCAATTGCTCGTTTAGAGGCATCAGGTCCAAAGATATTAATGATTTCAGCTTTAGTAAAATTTGTATGACCATCTTTGAAGTAATCGTTACATTTCTTCATCAACAACGTATCATGAGCTAATAAGAGTTCCATCCTGACAACAAACTAGCAAGGCAAATAGAAATCAATCAACAACAGTGCAACTACATGTCGAGCAAGTAAAGTAGAAAACTCAGAATAAATAACAACCGAAGTTACAATGAAAGGGAAAAATAGAAGAATAACATAATTAAAGAGTCGAACAACTCTACATTTTCTCCTTATTTCCTATAACATCTTCAGTCGATTTGGACGAAGGAGTTAGTTCTTCGGACAGCAGTTGAGGTTGCGCGGTAGAAGTTATCGCCTTCTCAACTTGCTCGGAAGATTGAGGAAGGGTAGCAGAAGTTTCTAGTTCTACTAATACCATAGAAGATTCATCAGATGCCATTTCATCTTCTTCTTCCTCTTTAATAGTAGGAGGAGGGCCATGGGTATATTCCTGAAATAGTTCAGAATCCTCGGAAACATTCAACCTCATCAAAGCTGCTACCCATCCATCTCTGAAGTATTTCAAACTTGTATACTCCATATGGTAAGTGATGGTATTTAAGGCCTTGTTCCATCCCTTGTCCCATCCAGACATAAAGGACTTGTTCACAGCAGTTTTCCTCTTCGCTCTCTCCGAGGAGGTTTTCTCCCTGAGAAGCTCTTCAGCAGACTTCACCCTCTCTTAAAGATCTTTCTTACGCCGTTTAACCTCTTCAAGCTTGGCGTTAGCTTCCTTGGAGTCATTTACAGCTTGCTTTCGTGCTATATCAGCAAGTTGAAGAGCTGACTCAACTGATTTAATCTTCTTCTCCCAAGTAGCTTTGTCCTCTTTATACTATGTCGAGATTCCCCTAAAGACTTCAACAAACCGACAAGGGCTTCCTCAACACCACTGGATCAGGTTGAAGCTTTGATGGCTTCATCCTTCTCCACGATATTGTCGAAGCACGCCAACAACTGTAAGAAGAAGAAAGATGCAAATTAGAGCATGAATATAGAAATGAAAAATTAGAAGGATAAGTATAATGACCACTTACAGATGCAAGAATCTCGGCTGCCACATCGACCACCTTATCCCAAGGAGTTGAAGTTTCAGCAGCTCGGCAGTTGGGCAAAGTCCCTGACTTGATCAATTTCTTGGCTAAGTCAGGGGTAAGCACAACTGGAAAACTAGCCCTCAGAGAAGATATCCTAAATCCAGAAGATTGGGCAATAGCATCTACAGGACTCTCAGCACGACCCCTCTTAAACCTCCTCAAAGGAGCATCTTCAATCAAAGGTGCTATCTCTTTTGGGACAACAACTTCAGTCAAAGGTGCTTCCTCTTTAGGGGAAATAGGGGGCTCCTTGCTGATATTTTTAGTTGGAGGAACAATATCTTTCTTCTTAGTTCCAACAGCGAGAACATCATTTTTGCTCTTCTTCGCTCCTTCAGTATCAGGACCGGACTTGGTAAAGAACTCGGGTAGCCTCCTCTTCTTCGTCATCAAATCAGCAATGGAGGTGCCCAAATTAGAAGAAGATTCTCCTCTAATTTCTGGAGAAGCCGGTGCTTGATCAAGATCAACCACCACTAGATGAACGAGAGGTCGGGCAATAAAAGATGAAGTGGTATTCTTATATCTCAGCAGATAAGAAGCAGATCTCACGTGCTCCCCGTTGATGGACTGGTTCAAACCCCAGATAAGTGTCAAATTTTTTAAGTTTATGTCACTCTCTTTTGAAGGTTTCTTTTTGCTATCAACTGTAACAAACAAAAAATGAGTGTCAGTGACACATTTCATCAAACATAAACATATCTAAATTGTAAAAATTAAAAACAACATATCCCATTGCCATAAAGTGGACATCTGGGACCTTGATACATATCATTTCTTTTTAATGAGGGGTGTTGCCAATTTTTCATCACAACCCTATGATCAAAATAGTCCCTATTAGCATCGGTAAAACCTAGTTTTTAAATAAAATGTGGTGTCACTGGTAACCCATTTATAACAATATAAGATTTTAGGAATTCCTAAGCGAGTTCCATGTACTTGATTTAACCTATATATGCCTTTAACTAACCTCCATGTATTTGGAGCTACTCTTGCAGGAACAATATCAAAATATTGGCAAAACTCCAAACACAAGGGATTCGACGGATAAAAACCACACTCCGCTAGAAATATGGAGGGAAACTAGTATCCCTCAGCTAAAGAAAATAAATCAGAGGGGCAAGGAGGATCCTCTAGAATAACCCAAGAGGGAATTGCAAAATCAAACCGTAACTTATCCAATGACTCAACAAGATAAACCATGGTGGATAAAGCAAAGGAAGAAGAAGGAAGAAATTCTTAGAGAAAAACTGGGAAATTTGCTAAGGCGGATGATAGAAAGAACGACAGTACAAGGATAGAGTGAGAAGACAAAGGGTTCAGAAATCTGGAAGTAAAAAGTAGAAGACGATCTGATTCTATCGCTTTTAAATTCCCTGCATCGGGAAGCAAGACAAGAAATGATTACTAGAAAATACGATTGTGTTTTCTTCGGCTAAATGATGAAAAAGACGTAACTATCCAAGCATTTGTTGAAGATTCAAAATATTTACAAGTTTGCCATTTCGCGCTCAAATGACTTGACTAAAGAAAAAATTTCCTAAGTATTGGAGACCTATAATCTAACCAGACTGGGTAAAACATGTCCGAGCAACTTCTGGGCATAATGTTCCACACTCTCATATTCAACCTCAACTGTAAAACATTGGGGGCTTCTGTTGATACAAAAATTATTCAGATGACGTGGACCAATTATATGACAACACGTGTCGTCTTATGTGGCAAAAGCATATATTCACCGAACAACTTATAATGTCAATCTACTCAGCACCCCGAGCTACTCAGCGTGCAGAGCATCTAGTCAAGAAGATCAAGCGACAATAACAGATTCAATGAACATCGGATTCAATGAACATTCTTATTATGTACAGATGTATATGTCTATTAAGTAACGGCGTATTGTCTATTCATATTGATAGCCCAAAGGCTATAAATGCATTGTAATTCCCCTCCCCCCCCCCCCCCCATAAAAGGGGGATGGATAATTGATCATCTACGATCATCATCAAGATTAAGGCAAAGACCCAGCAATACAAAATAGTGGACATAGGCCATTTTCATAAGGTTGAACCACTTTAAAAACGTGTTATCTTATTTCTTATTTTATATTTATCTGTGATTAATTAATTAGATCAAGCCTAGTTTTTTATATCAACACTCTGGTCAATTGTGGTAGGAAAAATCATACTGGATATGAAAGAAATTGGCAAAAAAGAATTTTTATTTGTTGTAGGAACTCTTAATAATTATTATAATACTTCTCATTTCCACTTGAAAGAGACCTTCAATCAATATAACTTAGTTTAACAAAAGAATAGAGTTGTTAAGTATATACGAAGGGCTGATAATCTTCAACTTCTAAAAAATATTAGAAACCAAATATCATATTATTTCACAACACTTTATAATAATATTTAGAGCAGCACATTACTGAATGCATAAACACTTAAATGGGACATGCTCTTTCCATTGATGACCCCAACAAATAAAAAGGCATTATGGATCAGTGAATTAGATTTCCTATGGAAAACAACCTCATTTTTAGACCTAAATATTTTAAACAATAACATATTTGAGTACTGCAAAGAAAAAATTTGATAGCAAAAATAAATAGTTAACAAGATTGGAAAAACATCAACAAAAAGTTTAAATTAAATTGCAACTGTACTTTTTAAATTATCCAAAGGATTGCAAAACAAAATATAAGCTTAAATCGACAAAATAAAATTAAATCATAACATGTTCCAGTACGGAACTACATCCCGAGCCTCGCCTGGATTTATGACCCTGCTAGTCACATAATAAATGTTGAAATCGACAAAAAAAATTAATTATCACATTTTCCAGTAAGAAACTTCATCTTGAGCCTCACGTTGATCCATGCCTTTGCTAGTCACATAATATATGCTGAAATCGATGTTTCTCTGATACAAACAATAAATCACCACTATTAATTAAATCAAACTGCAACACCTTATTGAAGAAATGCATAAAACTAAAAAAATCATACCTTTTTCGATTTTCATTTGGGTTGAAGGGGGCTCCGACAACGGACCAATAAGCATGTCCCACTTAACAGTCAAATCCCTCATTATCCCACCCTGATACAATATGTGGCATTGGTGAACCTTATTTAAGGCGTATTTGCATAAAATGGTTGTTGTCATACAACATAATTGGAATAAAAGGGGAGAATTTACTAGTTGGTGCGGTCCTTAATGGTAAGTAGGTTATATTTTACTTGGGGGAATAAACACAAAGTATGCAATTGAATGCAGTGTCGAACAAGCAACCCATGGCTGGGAACTGCATCTAATATTTGCGTTGGACAAAATTTGTGCTAAAAGAATCTAACGCCTCTTAGATATGTGCCATGTACAAAGCAAGTGTGCAGTCCCCAAGAATGTTACTTGGATGACATTTATCAAGGCCAACTCTCTATCGGTACAAAGGGGGTAATCCTTGGATGAAGGATTTCCTTCAAATAATATAACCCATATAAAATTAACATCCTTTTCCGATTTAAGATAAGCATGCAATAAAGTCATGTTTATAGAAGTAACACCCACTATCTCTAACAGAGGCATGTCGTGTCTACTTATCTTATAGGTATAGTCCATTAAAAACACTTCGGGAAGCATTTAGCAAGTGTCATAGAATACGGATGCGTGAAAAAAATATCCAACACCTAATCTTTGTCATAATCCCTTCTAAAATTCCATGTATTGTTTTGTATCCAATATGTTCATTAATTGTTTCATTACGTTTCTCCATTGCTTCTCAAGAACTTAATGCTTTGCCTTGAAATTATATACTGTTTCAATTGTAGAAGCATTATTTGGATAATTTTTTTAAAACATGGAGAATTTCTCTTTGTTTAACCCCATGGATGCCGATATCATACACCATCTTCTCCCTAATTTTAGTAAACATATGAATGAACTTCAAATGTAGCATCTTTATCAAGTTAATGGTTATGAAAAAATGGCCATCCACACTTTTTGTTCTAGTCCCCCTTATTGCTTCTCATTTTCTTTTAATTGCTTCTTAAACCTACGTTTATACCCATCACGTCTCTCATAACAATACGTTGCTCCTCCACAGCAACCATACTTTGGATTATTAGATTTCTTTAAGCATACCACAATACCGCACATATTCCCAACTAATTTACACCACTCGGTTAGTTCATCACGTGAATGGAATATCTTAAGTATATATTAAAAATAATAGAAGACATTAAAAAAGTTACCTTCTCAATTACGAAATAGGATTTGCAATCCAATTCTAATTCATCATCACACGACGTTTGGTCATGTTCAATCCAACTTGCAATACCCTTTTTACTATCTTGTGATTTGGAAAATGAATCAACATGAGCAAGTTTAGGTGAAATTGAGTCATGTAACATTATAACAATTGAATTAGTTTAAATAATAATAAAAATTAAATTTGATAAAATAATTATATTGGTTGTATCAAACATATTTGAGCAAGAAGATGAACTTTATGTTTTTTTTATTTAAATTGATTTAATTCTTCAATGAATTTTTAAATTGTCTTGATAGGTTCACAGAGTATAAATGAGTGTCTATTACAGATTGGTATACATTAAGGGTTTTGTGAGATACCGGGAACGGTATGAACAAATCGGCAACAACGGTGCATCGAGACAACGACAAATGGTGTCAATAACGTATACAACATAAATACTGTCATGTATATAGATTGAGAATGTAAAGATGTGTTGTGAAAATCAAACTTACATTAGGATTTGTAATCCCCTTTATGGAATCAATCATTGTCCAGTTTCGTTCAATGGGTCAAGTTTTTTGCATTGATGTTCTCTGAGTAATTTTTAGTCCGTAGAGTCCATTGTAATATTTTATATTTATTTTTATTCACATAATATTGTGTGGAATGCAACTCCCAATGCATAGGAATGCAACTCCTCTGCTATTATTTCACTGTTGTAGAAACAAAAGTAGGGGTGATAACTGTTTTATAGTTATTTTTATCCACATGTTATTGTTTCTTTACAAGAATTACCCCTATTATTTTATTCCACTGTAGAAATAACTATATGGAAACAACAACAAGGGAACTAGATTCCTCCACATAGTGTGGGTCTGTCCCTAACCAAGCTGATAAAAAAGTCACATCAACAAAAAGAGCAATAGTTACAAATAATATTAGTTCAATTTTTACATTCTCCAAGGACGGACAACCATCCTTAAAATCAATAACCACGAGAGCGAGTGCATATATAGCTGCAGTCCAGGACATATTCAAGTCTATCAGCAAAGAAATCAGCATTCCAATAGTAACGAGATAAGAAAATGTTTTCCATAGCATTCGTTTCCATCTGGACATCGTTCCTTCCTTTTCTTCCAAACACTATCAAATTTAAACCCACCAATCTGCTCACAGATGAAACCCTACTTGAGGGAAAAAATATTTTCCTCCATTATTTATGACAACCCATCATGTGTCACTTCTTTTGATACATTTGAACTCCTAGCAGAATCATTCTCCCCATTAGGACTCTTGTAAACTTCACTCACACTTGAAATTACATGGTTCCTAAGTGCATCACTACAGTTTTACTCAGATTCCAATCTAGAATTAAATTCTTGAGAATTTAATGATGTAAGATGTGATAATGTTACTAGTGAAAACCAATGCGAAACCACATCTTCCTCAGGACCCAGTTTAATAGAAGCATCATCTACATCTTTCTGAACAAATAACAACTTTTAAAATATGCACACGAGAATCAAAGTGATCATACACACCCCCATGATCATCGCGTTAGAATCCTAATCATAAAATCCCCAAACAAAATCTTACTCTGGATAGTAATAACCAGGTTTTGTGGGTTCCCAATCAGAGTCACTAAGGATCCAATATTCTCATTCGTTGCAAGGGCTAATAGGAACGGGTGTGTGGGCGATTATGTGGCCTTGCAATTTTAAAAACAAACTCGTTTAAATTAGCACATGAAGTATCATTAATGAAAAGTGTGTCCTAGAGAGAAGACCAAGGATTGGGAGATCAATAGCACCATATGCTTGATCTGGGGTTATAACATGAAAAACTACCATAAGAGTAGCCCAAAGGAGGGACACTGTAGTTCTCCCAATGGGAAAAAAATGGCACAGCTAGAAAAATAGATAACACCCAGAAGATAACAAAGGCAATTGAGCCTAAAACCACTTTTACAGTAGGAGTTGTGGCCATGTTTTGAAAATTTGTGAAGCTTAAAGCTTTTTAGTAATATGAAATTTCAAGTTCTTATAAAATTAGTCACAAGAACTCCTTTTCCATGTCCGTGGAAGTTTTTCACATAAAAAGAAGAAATCCCTGAGAATAAAAGAAATGAGCCAATATTAATAGGTGTATATTAATCAAACATATGGAATGCAAATAGGAAAATTACACAACAACTTCAAGATGCATGCATCCATTTATATTGTTAGGAAACTTCAAAGGATAACAAGTGATGCGACCATATTTTTTGTTTACTTTTTTAAACAAATCCATGGCTATCAATCAAAGAGTTTGTAACTAACAATCTAAGATAAATCCTACTTCATTGTGTCTTTAACAACCAAAATAAGACTTGGATGCCACTGGTATCTATTTCACTTGGAATAAAAGCCTCTAATTTTCTAGAATTGAAAGAGTTTTTGTTAATCACATTTAGCTCCAATCTTGGCAAACTATGAAGTACATAGCCCACGATATCCTATATGCCCGTCTGATCATCATCCTCTTTAATTTTAATCCCACTCTGTTATTACTTCCTGCCAATGCCATTTAAATTTCTCACTGCTTGGCTTGATCATCCAGATTTCATAACTGTGGTCAATGACTTGTAGGTTACCCAGTGTATTGGAAATCATATGTTTATAGTTAAGTATAAACTCAAATTAATTAAGAACAAACTCAAAATATGAAATGCTGAAGTTTTTAGAAACATCCACACTATAGTTAAAGTTGTTGGCCTTAAAGTTGGCTCTGTGTAAGCTCAACTGGAAGCCCCTCCCACTCCTGGCTTGGGAAAAATAATTAAAGGTAAACAAATCTTTTAAAACCTAACTATTGAGGAGGCTGAGAAAAAGGAAACAAAATTAGGTTGGGCAGTGGGTTTTTGTATTGTTGTTTTTGTTGTTTAAGTTAATTTGTTAGCCCAAACTCATCCTTGTGTTTTTTTTTCTAATTAATGACACTCGTATTTCACCAAAAATAAAGTATGTGAATATTTGACAATCTTTTAAAAGGTTGAATTTGATTAACAAATGATAATTTTAAGGCTACATGCTAAAATCCAACAATCAACTCATTTATAATTACACAGATCAAAACATAAATCTCCCCAAAGATGTTGTGAATTTATTCAACCATGTCTTGCCTACTTAAACATCCACATCCACATCAAAAAAAAAGACAAAGAAGATATATCTAAGATATCAAATGGGACATTATCAAGAATCTTACATTTTTTATGCTATTTTGACATAGCAAGCTCCATGCCTGAGATAGTGAAAAAAATTGCAAAAAAAATGGTCAAAACTAGAAATCAATCCATTGGCTAATAAGAACCCTAAAGTCAAAATTTACCTCCAAAAAATAAAAGAAGCCCCAAAAGATACTAATGGCATACCTAAAATAGATGGAGTAAGAATACCATCACCAATCACTATAAAAGTCCCAACTACGGCCAAAGCAAGAAAGTCAACATTTTGGGCTTATCAAAAGTGGATTTCAGCCTTGACTCGATGTATCATTCTTGTAGGATGATAATTCTTCATCTGCTAATTGGCAATATGGTAGTGAGTTAACTTGAGCATGTCTACACAGTCAATAATAATGTGCAAATGTGCCCCCTTCACCGTTATCATCGGTTTTGAGAAGAATGAACACATATTTAAAAGGAGGAACCAAAATGAGGGTCTGAAATATAAAAGATAAAGCCCCATATATTTATTCTTTTGTTTCTGAGCGCACAATATCTTCATCACATGTGTTCTTGAACACATAAAGTGAATATGTACTTAAATTTCCATACATAACTTCCAAACTCTGATAAGACAATGCCAAAACTGTCCTCCAAGATTCTTTCTTCATCCCCCCCCCCCAATGAAAAGAACAATCTTGATCTGAAATATCAATTGGGTTTGTAATAAAAACAAAAAATAAGAGATACCTATCTCACCCTAACACGATTTTGAAGAGACCCACCTTCAAGATCCATGCTTTTATCTTTTCAAAGATACCAAAAACCCATCTTCGATTTGGATAAAACTTTTGAAAGAAACATTTATAAAAGATTGTTTATTATGGGGTATGTACGCAGAAGTTGAACAAACAAGAAAGCCCCCACAAATGGGTTTTGTGATTGATATAGAAAGGTTGAAAGTATAAATCGTGAAAAAGATTATAGAATATTTTCTTTCATTTGGAAAGATAGAAAGAGAGAGGAGAGAGATTATTTTTTGTTTTCTTTTGTCTATTTTATGTTTTTGTGTTTGTTTGTTTATTCAAATTTAAGTTTGTTCTTATTTGGGGTTTGGTCAGCCGTAATTCCGGGAATTTGGGTAAGTGAAAACCACTTGGCTAAACCGAGAGGGAAATCGTAGCAACTAGGGAGGTGAGAATGGAAATTAATCAAGATAAGTATACATAATATAGATCTACAGTCTCTCTCTCTCTCTTTATATACCTGGGAGCTTCAAGTTCAACCCTATGAGTGAGAGTTGAGGCAGTAAATAGTGATAGTTATAGGTGAAAACACATATTAGATGCTCTCAGAGTGGAAGAGTCCTTTTGGTATGAGAAGTTTATAATGAAGTGGATGGTTGATGGTACGTTGTTTTCAGCATATAGAATTTGGGTAGTGAACTTGCTAAGTATACATCCACTATATTGTGTACCGGATAACGAAACGTACCAATAATCTAAAACTGCAGAAGTTTTAAGTGAGGGAATAACAAAACTTGAAAATTTAAGCTTACTTAAGATGATTTCCTCTCCTAAAGGCTGTTGATTTCCTTTCCAAAGGCTACTCTTCTCCTTCATGCCTATTATATGCCGATGACTTGATGGTTTTTTGTAAAGGACATAAACAATCCCTCTAGAACCTCAATAATCTTCTCAATATGTATGATGCAACCTTTTGGCAATTCAATAATAAGCAAAAGTCCATTATCTTTATTGGTAATGGTGATGCACACCAGATAAATGAAATTACACTATTGGCATCTGTGAAGGTAAAGCCCCATTTACATAGCCTGGTGTCCCTAACTTTAGAGGCCAACCTAGAGACACTCACCTTAAATATCTTACTGACAAGGTTATAGCCAAGATTAAAGGTTGGTAAGGAAAATCCCTCTCTATTGCTGGCAGAACAAAACTCATTAAATTTGTTATATAACCCACTCTGCTACAAAGTGTTATGATTAATGTGTGGCCTGTGGGATTACTTAAGCAAGTCCACTCTTAGATTATGAATTTCCTGTCGATTGAATCTACTCGAAAACATCCTCTATCTACAGTGGCTAGAAAATTCACCTTCTTTCCCAACGATTGGGGGGCAATTGATCTCAGAACATAGTCGCACTTAATAGAGCTGTAAACTTCAAACATATTGTGGATATCCTTGCAATAAATACTCACTAGAGCCATTTTTTAAAAGCAAGGTTTCAGTTCCAAAAAGCAAGTTTATCCAATAAAATATCATTAGATTGGCTTGTTTTTAAACAGTCTATTTCCATTATAAACCTCCACTGCAGATGGGTTATGGTCAATGGTGGGGACATCTATTTTTGGAACAATAACTGGTGTGGTCAGCCCATTTCCACTATTTTAGGAAGATATCTCTCCCATTACTCTTTCCCTGTCCAAACCATCATCAAACATTAAACTTGTAGCATTCCTCCGAACCTCACTGATGCTTTTCCACATATATCTCACCTTATTCACTCCACCTCTCTGCCACTTGCCTCAACAACTGATACTAGAATTGGCCCTACTCAAGTAATGGCTCCCTTAATTTTAAGGATCCTTACTCATTTTTCTCCCCTAATTATCATCATGCACCTTAGACCAAGCAATTTTGGAATGTTTTATCCCCCCCTAAAATTTCAACTCCAATATGGAAACTGTTAAATGGTGGACTTCCAACTCTTAATCATTTTTAAAAATTGGCCTTGCAATTGAACCATGTTGCATTCTCCATGATCAATATATGTAAACCCATGACCACCTCTTTATTGAATGCCACTTCTCTCATTCTTTGTGGCAATGGCATTACAACATTTAATTTACAGTACTCATCCCCTATTAAGCAATCTTTCAATCCACAAATCTTTGACTTATGGATTACAGCCTCTCAAATATTTTGGATCTTATTTGGAGAGCCATGAACCTTAAAGGCTTCCAAATTACCAATCCAAATCCTTAAATAGATAAAGTTTTATGATTGTATGGTTTATATCAGTGTCTAAAATTCCTCCTGGTCACATGAACAACACAATCAGTGACTTTATTTTACTCAAATTTTCGAAGTAAAATGCTCTCCTACCAAAGCTCGTGTCATCACCCCTATGTTCATGCTTCATCTTCCTCCCATGTGTATTAAACTTAACACTGATGGCCCTGCTAAAGGTAATACTGGTTAAGCTGCTATTGGGGGCATAAGATATTTTAGAGGCTTTATGATGGGTGCTTTCTGTATGAAAATTGGGATTCACGTGACCTTCTTTGCTGAACTTAGTGTTGTCAATACTGGAGTTGAATTTTCTTAGCAAAAAGGTTGGAAATACCTTTGGATCGAGTATGATTCTATTGTTGCGGTTATATGTCTATTATCATCTTGTTATCATCCACTTGGCCTCTCCTCACAAGATGTAAGTTCCTCCTTCTTAAGACGAGAAATCAAAAAGAGTCTGATGTTCGAACCAATAGTTCCTTGAAGCTGGTCAGCGTATAAGTCGAGGATAATCATGTGACATATTAAGTCATTGAACATAATTCCATCCCATGTGAAGCAATCTATACTTCTCTTCTAATACAAAGTTTTTGTTTAGCTAACTAATGTTAAAAGAGGCGTATATATTCTAAGGGTTGTCTTGTACTGAAGTAATGTAAGTCCCTGATCACAGGGGTACAAATGATTATATGCAGAGTAATAGAGATATTTAGTGGAATTAGCAAATATATTTGGCAAGATAATGATGATGAAGAAAATGAATGGATAAATCCAAGTTTTCTACCCCATATTTCCTATTCAGGATTGTATAGAGGATGAAACATTATTCTCTCTTGGAAAAGGAAAAATCTATAAATAGGTAGGAAGTATTTGAAACAATTTAACTTACTTCCTCAACCGAAATTGATGACTAAGAAGATGGTCATGAAGACAACGTGTCCCTTTACCATTACAATATGAGCGTATTTCCACATCTGCAATTAACTGCTAAGAAGATGACCATGAAGACTTGGATAAGTTGGTTAGCAGACAATATCTTTACTAAAATTTACCAATTAGAACCACAACAATCGAAATAGTTGATATACTTGTACGCTCCTTTAGGTGCTTATGCTGACTATTCTTCTTGTATGTGTCAATGTTGATTTTTTTCTCTTGATCTTTTTCTCTAAGTACCAATTTTGACAATATTTTGTTACTGCATGTATCAAATGCACAAATAAGAAATTTTATCTTTCCACATGTTGAATATTTATTTGCAAGGTCACATGAAGACATACATTATTAATTTGCGAATCAGTTCGAATACAAATTTTTAATGAATGTTTCAACCCTTATCTTAGGTTTATAAATCTAAATGACACACTGGGAAAAGAAACTGAGAAATGCTAAATAATAAGCAATTAGGTGATATTATGCAGTTTTATGATCAAGTTCTAAATACATAGCAGGACACTCTGTAACATAAATTTTATTTTTTGTGGGGGAAAGTTTTTTCTCTTTTTCATATTTATCTACTACATTATTTCTTGATGAACTGTAACTCTCCAGTATAAAATCTCACTCTTTGCGTGTGTTCGGCTTTTTTCCAGCATCATTTTTAGTGTCATGTTTGTAAAAAATGAAAAAGAGATTATATTGATTCCTATGTTTTTTTAATGGGTGTTGCTACTTACGTTTTCATAATTTCCCTACCAGCATGAGTATTCTCATAGTATATTGATTCGCTAATATTGATGGGAATGACGTAATATTAGGATTTAATTGTTATTTTTAATATTTTGTATTAGTCTTCCTTTTATTTTAGTTCTTTTACTTTATTTCTAGCCTTTAATTAGTCTCCAAGCATGTTTGGGACTAATTTGTCATTCTTTTGTAATTAGTTGGTCCTTTTAGTCATTTTATCTAATTAATTGATTAGCAAATAATCATTCCCATATAAATACCCCATGCACTCTCATTTACTTACTTTTCTCATTATTAAAATATAAGACAACTTTTGATTCTCTCTTTAAAATTAGGGTTTGGTATTTCTTTTTAGCCATTGGCGTATAGTTTACATCAAATTGGTATCGGAGCGACTTCGCTCCAAACATTGGTGTATTAGTGTGTAGTTTGTATCAATGTGTGTAGATTATCAAAATTGTACACTATGGACTTGATGACTCTAAAAAAATCAGGGAGATTATGTCTCCTTGTTTGCTGCCGGTGTTATTAGCACCTAAGAAGGATGGGAGTTGGCGTATGTGTGTGTATAATCATTTCATTAACAAAATAACGTCTTTCATAAATGCATAAAACTCCAAGTTATATGTAAAAGAGTGTAATGCCACTCCCATTAACTCCTAAATGGGAGCGTCATCACAACTTCATAGAACTCCAAGTCATACATAGAAGTGTGTAATTCCTTCCCCTTGGGAGTGAAGTTTTGGTCACCTTATCTCATATATAAGGAATTTGTGATCAAATCTGACCATGAGACATTGCGATTCCTTCATAACCAACGACGTGTTAGCGACAAACATGCCAAGTGGACCGCCTACCTTCAGTGTTACACTTTCCATCTCCAGTACAAGCCCGATAAGGAGAATCTGGTAGCGGATTCACTTAGCCAACGCGCTCATGCTTTGGTGACTTTACGAAATCAAGATTTTAGGTTTCATGAGATTCGAGACCTCTACCTGGTCGATGTGGATCTAGGTTCCATTTATGTCGCATACCAGCTAGGTAATGGGGCATCGGGTGAGTACCTATTACGTGACGTCTTTTTACATAGGGGCATAGCTTTGTGTATTCCTTATTCTTCTTTACGGGAGAAGATTATTTCCAATGTTCAAGGAGGAGGTTTTACAGGGCATCTAAGATAGGTACGCACTCATGCGATGCTGTGAGACTATTTTTATTTACCAACTATGAGAAGGGATACTAATGCCTTCATTAGGCGTTGATACACTTGTCAAACGGCCAAGGGGTAGCACACTAATACCGACTTATACACTCCACTTACAATTCTCGAGTGCTCGTGGCATGATGTCTCGATGGATTTCATTGTTGGCATCCCCCGTACTTCTAGTGTCCATGACTCCATACTCGTTGTTATAGATCGGTTCTCTAAGATGTCTCACTTCAATCCATGTACCTAGAAGACAGATGCTTCTCATGTCGCCTCTTTGTATTTTTATGAGATTATCCGCTTACATGGAATGCCTCACAACATTACGTCTGATCGGGATCTGCAATTTACGGGACATTTTTTATGGACACTATGGCATTTGTTATAGAATGAGTTTCAGTTTTCGACTACCTTTTACCCCTAGACAAAAGGAGGTGGAAATAGGAGTGTGGGTGACCTTTTATGGTGTTTGATATCGGAGAAACCTTGTAGGTGGTGGGATATAGTGAAATCACAGGTTGAGTTTGCCTTCAATAATGTAGTCAACCGTTCTACAGGTTTATCTCCTTTTCAGATTGTGTTTGGGCAGTCTCCCCTGATGCCCATTGATCTAGCCTAGCTTCCCCCAATGGTGCCTACTTTCCCTTCAGCTGAGGAGTTTGTTGCTCGTCTGAATTCCATTTAACCCAATGTTCATGCCCGTCTACAGATCATATATGCCTCTTATAAAGACGCTGCTGATGAGCACCGTCGATTTGTCTCCTTCTGACCGGGTGATCTCCTCATGGTATACCTGTAGAAGGTGTACCTACAGGGTAAGGGTACCAAACTTCTTATGTGCTGTTTTGGTCCCTTTTTGATTGTCCAAGCTTGTGGATAAATGCCTATGAGGTCGATCTCCATGATGAGTTCCGCATGCACCGCACATTTAACGTGGGAGACCTTTTTACATTTCTAGGCACTCATGATCCATCGATTCCTATTCCTTTAACCATAGGCCACCCGGTCTGTTCTCACGTAGATCGTATTGAGAGTATTATCGCCTCCGAGTTTGTATCATCCTCTTCAGGTGATTACACATGTTATTTAGTTCATTGGGTTGGTCGTCCCATGGCAGAAGATTCATGGATCACCGAGGACACCCTCCAGCACATCGACCACGATTTCTATCAGCAATATATGAAGTATATATAATCTTCTCAAGGGGGATATGGGCGTCCTTTTTAACATTCTTTTATTTTTTTATTTTTTAACCTTTTGCATGTTTAGTATAAATAGCCCAAGGGCCTTCTTTTGTAGCACTTTTGTCATTTTGAAATTAAAAGACTAGAGAGAAAAATAATAAACCCTTCCTCATTTTCCATGTTATTGTTGTTGTGTAGATAACTTCTTTTTTTATACCCTAGATTACATCAATATGGACCAAATGAAGTAGTAGATCGCTCCAGTTCAGAGTGAAAATCCTAACAAACTTTATATGAAGTTGGCGATTGACTTATTTATCTTGTAAGTCAGCTTGATTGAGCATCAAATAAAGTCATCATACGCAAACTCATGTAAGCTTGATTTTTTTATTTATCGTATCTTAATATGTTTTGGGTTAATCAAGTCTAGTTCCACCCAAATTCAGTAAGCTAATAATGAGTTTAAAAATATGATCAAACTTGATTTGTTTATTATAAATATTAATTTTGAATGAGCATCTTACAAAATGAACACGTGTTGAGTAAAAACGATCTACAAGAATCGCATAGATATCACAAAACCTAATCTTACGGAATTTTCAAATTGGTGAGGCATTAGATAGTATATTAAGCTTAGAAGGGAGTATGCCTCCAATAAGATAATATAGATTTAATTGCATTTGGAAGAGTCATATACTTAAATTTTGTAATATTACATGGGCTAACATTACATTCTTGCAGTAGATTACCTCAATTATTTTCCCTCATTCATTTTCTTTTTTCCATTATTTCTCATTTGGTAGTTTTATACTTTAAAGTTGTTTGGTTATTACCAAAATACAATGATTATATGTTTTAGTTTAAAATTGATATTTAATGATTTACTAGGAAAATTTGTTCAATATAAATTTAGGTAATTCAAACAATCAACTATATGTATAATTACTCTTAGAACAATCTAATACACAACTTATACTTAAAGAAACTATAGTCATAGAAATGAAAATTTAAACCAGGACAATAAAGAAAAATAATCACTTACAAACAATAGAATCAAAAATAACAACAACAACAACAACAACATCAACAATAATAATAATAACAAAAAAATACATGCACTGAGTTCCACAATCAACTGGTCCTTGAGGAGAAATTGCAAAATGGACATGGTAATCTAAAATATATGTGCAAACTTACTGCAATGTAACAATTAATGTAATTCAAAACAGAGCCCGAGACAAAGAATTTATCACCGGAATGACATCTAATCTTCTCAAACTAAGACACTAATAAATATGAATCTATGAATACGGAAGCGTTATTATTACAACTACACATTAACTACTAACTACACAACACTAACAACAATAATAAATAAAACTAAACTAAGAAAAAGGCTTTCTTTCTCTCTTTATATTATCTTTCTCAATATTCAAGTATAATTACAAATGAATGCGAAGGGCCTATTTCTAGGAGAAAAATTACTTGGTAACCAAGAAATGACCCAAAAGACTAAAAAGGACGACTAATAACTAAAAATGACTAATTAGCCCCAAACGTGCTTGGAGATCGATTAAAGACTAAAAAATAAAAGGAAATGACAATATTACCCTAAACTAAAAAATATAATAAAAGATAGTCTTCTCCCGGGATCACAACCACGCACTACGTGTCGCTACGTATAATAAAATACATAATTCTCCTCGTCTTCGAAAATCTCGTCCTCGAGCGTGTAGGGTGACTCATAAATGTCACGTGATATAATCTTCAAAAAAATTTGGACCTCGATCAAAATCAACCAAAAGTGGGTTGTCCAAACTTTAATTAGTCCCATGCATATGAACCTCATCAATAACGGGTCTAATATACCCAAGTTTCGGCAATGTTCCCTACAGAATCCAAGAAATCAGAAACTGACGACCATATCCGCCTTCTCTACATCATGAGCACACAATTGCAACTTGGCTTGGTGGACCCTTGAATCTGATCGGATGGAAACTTCAATGACCGCACCTTTGTGAGTACGATGGCAAAATAAGCGTAGTGAAGGCGACGGCATTTCGAAAGGTCAGACCTAAAAATGGCAAATAATAGAAAATGGATCATAAGTGGGACTCATTTTTCATGTAAGTCTTAAGTTGTAGCAAAAACAGGTCATTAGGCAATTTTTTATCGGATTTGAGGTCAAATAGGAGGTAGGGGATCGGGTCAAAGAAGGGCAGGTCCATTATTTATCGGGTTTGATTATGGTTGGGTGTGGATGAGTGGAGACATGGTTAAAATAGGTTCAAAAGTGGTTATGTCAGATTAGGATTACACTTGAGGGGTTAGGGTTTGGGGGTGGTGGGGTTAGGTTTAGGGCAATAAAGGACATTGGGGAAGAAGATGGGGGTGTATTTTAGAGTGTAGTGGAGGTTGTGTTGCGGCAGGATCAGGTGATGGTGGAGGAAGATGAGGTGGTAAAGGGTGAAAAAGTGGTGGAAAAAAGGGTTGGTATCGCCCCTACTAGCAGTGATGGAATCTAGGTTTTCCATCCACCCGATTCCTATTTGGACATTTATAAATCTAATAATTTAAGGGTTGATTAAGTTGGAATCATAACTCGATACCCACTTCATATACCATAACGAACACTAAGAAAAACATAACTATGATACCAAATTGATGTGAATCTATGAATATGAAAGCGTTATTATTATAACTACACAACACCACCGTCAACAACATATAAAACTAAACAAAGAAAATGGATTTCTTTCTCTCTTTATATTCTCTTTCTCAATATTCAATTGTAATTACAAATGAATGTGAAGGGCCTATTTATAGGAGAAAAATTACTTGGTAACCATGTAATGACCCAAAAGACTAAAAAGGACAACTAATAACTAAAAATGACTAATTAGCCCCAAACATGCTTGGAGACCAATTAAAGGCTAAAAATAAAAGGAAATGATAATGTTACCCCAAACTAAAATACAAAATAAAATATAGTCTTCTCCCAGTAGCACAATCATTCGCTACATGTCGCTACATATAACAAAACACATCACTAATATACAGTAATAAAGAAAAATAGTCAAATATAAGAAAAATAAATAAACCATATGTTAGGTTTTGAAATCATTTGAGAACATTTTGGTACTTTGGTGATCTGTCCATGCTATTTTCCCTTCAAATGACTTTTAAGCACATCTAAAGAAAACGATAGGACACATGAAATGAAAAGTCCCCACCCCCTACAACTACCACCATTAAAATATTCACAATGATTGTTCTATATCATCTCAAATAAATAAAAAAAATTGGCTGTAGTAGTACAATCATTTAAGAATCTTTGGATAAAAAGGTTGAAAAACTAACAAGTGCCCACTGATCTATCATTGTTGGTTTTAACTTACAAAAACTATTATACAGTGCATAAAAGAGTGATAATTTGCACCGAAGCCTCCTCCAAGAGGCCCTTTTTGAGTTTTCCACTGCATGCCTATCTTCTCCTTATCTTTCCAAGATTCCTCCTCTCTGTATCGTTCAGTTTTAGCATAATACATTTTGATGGCTGCCACAGGGTTCGAAATCCCCCCTCCTCTCCCCATAACACGTATCTCACTTTATCTTTGCATATGAGAGAATAACTTGTCCTGACACTGCTTTATATCTATTGTAAAAGGAAGCACTTTGGCAACATCTCTGTTCCTTTTTTGGCACCGATACACCATTAGAATTCTATTATTACAGTTTTACAAGTGAAGGTAATGGGTGTTGTTATTGTATATTGGATGAAGGCGTCAGGTAATTATTAAATGTAGTTGGGTATTTAGCCAACAAGATAGCAGAGTCAGGAATAGAAGGAAATCATGGTTGTATTATATTCCTATGACAGTAACCATAACTACTCTTTACCGGAACATCCTCAAGATCAAAATTATTATTACGGTTGATTTTGACAGAGATGATTTTATATCTACTTTGAATTTCATGTTAAAAGAGGATTCACCACTTAATTTGGAGTGTTGACGGACCTTATCATCATTCTCGTGTTTATTACTCCAAGGTGTATGCTGAGAAGCAGGGTTAGTTAGGATCTAACCAAAGATATTTACATTACCATTCCTGCATAGTTTTGCTTCATTAGGAGAACTAAGTTGTTAGGGTCTTGGATCAAACATATTTTTGTCATTATTGAGTAATAGGCAACCCCTAGAATATTTCATGCCATTTTCTATCCATATCTTGATTGGTTGAAGATCAAAAGCAACTTATATACAATATAAAATACGCCATGGCAATCTGATAGTAGTTTCAAAATACATGACAAAAAGATTAAAGTGTAAAAAATTACATAAAGCAAACGGACAACCAATCATCTTGTTGTTGAATTCTCACAAAACATAAGTTGGTGAATATTTTCAACCCAACTCATTTGTTTGAACTGACTCATTAAATATTGCATTGTTTTTAGGGGAGAAAAAATCCACCAAAGTATAAGACTATTATGTAATTTAATAGAACAGAAGGAAACAAAAGTTAGTAGATACCATGATAAGAAGAAAAGTTAACATAGCTTGTTTACAAGAAACTAAATGGGTCGGTGAGAAAGCTAGAGAAATAGAAAATAGAGGATTTAAATTATATTATACAGGAAAACATAGAAATAAGAACGGAGTTGGAATAATAGTAGATAAAAACTTTTAGGACGATATCGTAACCGATATTAGGAAAGGTGATAGACTTATACTTGTAAAATTGGTATTAGGTGAAAACATAATTAATATTGTTAGTGCTTATGCACCTCAAGTAGGATTAGATGAGCACACTAAAGTACAATTTTTGGAACAAATGGATGAACTAATTCAAGAAATACCCCTAGGTGAGAAAATCTATATAGGTGGAGATTTTAATGGCCATGTAGGAGAAGATCGTGTAGGATATGAGATAGTGCATGGAGGACATGGTTTTGGAGATAGGAACGACGGGGGAGAGTCTATCTTAGATTTTGCGATGGCTTATGATTTTGTACTAGTAAATACATGTTTTAAAAAGAGGCTTGAACACTTAATAACATATAAAAGTGGAACACATAAGAGCCAAATAGATTTTTTCATTACTAGGAAAGGAGACCGATTAACGTGTAAAGATTGTAAGGTTATCCTGGGAGAGAGCTTAACCTCACAACATAGGATAATGGTGTTGGATATAAATATTAAAAATCAATCACGAGTGAGAAAAGTGAAGATTAACCCATGAACTAGGTGGTGGAATTTAAAAGGAGAGAAATTAGAACTATTTAAAGATAAAGTATTGAATGAAGCAACATGGAATAGTGAAGAAGAAACTAACATAATGTGGAATAAGATGGCCACATGCATTAGGAGAATATCAAAAGAAATTCTTGAAGAATCAAAAGGCAAAGGGCCACAGTCTAAAGAAACTTGGTGGTGGAATGAAGAAGTACAGAATATAGTAAAAATTAAAAGTGAGTGCTTTAAAACATGGCAAACAAATAGAAATGAAGAGAATTTTGAGAAATATAAATGGACTAAAAAGGAAGTTAAGAAAGTGGTAAGAGATGCTAAGTTAAAAGCGTATGATGATCTTTATACAAAATTAGGAACACAAGAAGGGAAAAAAAGTATTTATAAGCTTGCTAAACTTAGGGATAGGAAAACAAAAGATTTTAATAACGTTAAGTGCATCAAAAGTGATGATTCGAGAGTCCTAGTCAAAGATGATGAAATTATGAAAAGATGGAAAAACTACTTTGAGAGGTTATTAAATGGAGATAATGAGAGTAGATTAGATATAGAGGAACTTAGGGAGACTCGAGAACATATATTTTTTCGTAGAATTAGGACAACAGAGGTCAGGATTGCTCTAAAAAAGATGAAAACAGGGAAGGCTTTAGGACCAGATGGTATCCCTATTGAGGTTTGGAAGTGCTTAGGGGAGGATGGAGTATCATGGCTTACAAAATTATTTAATAGAATTTTACTGACTAATAGGATGCCCGATGAATGGAGAAAAAGTATTTTAGTACCTATTTATAAAAATAAAGGGGACATACAAAGTTGTTCAAATTATCGTGGTATTAAGTTAATGAGTCATACAATGAAACTTTGGGAGAAAGTGATTGAATATAGATTGAGATTGAAGACAACAGTATCTGAGAATCAATTTGGGTTTATGCCTGGGAGGTCAACAATGGAAGCAGTCTATTTATTGAGGAGATTAATGGAGAGGTATAGAGAGAAAAAGAAGGATCTTCATATGATTTTTATAGATTTGGAGAAGGCGTATGATAGGATACCCAGAGATATAATATGGTGGGTTCTACATAAAAGAGGAGTGACTCGCAGATATATTGATGTGATTAAGGATATGTATGATGGTGCGATGACTACAGTAAGAACATCAGCTGGAGAAAGTAATGAATTTTTAATTACTGTAGGGCTACACCAAGGTTCAGCATTAAGTCCTTATCTCTTTGCTCTTGTTATGGATGAGTTGACTGGACAAATACAAGATGAGGTGCCATCGTGTATGCTATCTGCAGATGATATTGTTTTAGTCGATGAGACTAAGATGGGGATAAATGCTAGGTTGGAATTGTGGAGAGAAACTTTAGAAACAAGAGGATTTAAAATAAGCAGAACTAAAACAGAATATGTGGGGTGTAATTTTAGTAGTAATAGGAGGACAAATGGAGATGTGGTGAAATTGGAGGGTCAAGAAATACTTAGAAATGATCATTTTTGTTATTTAGGATCGATTATACAAAAAGATGGAGATATTAGTGATGATGTTACGCATAGGATTAGAGCAGGCTGGGTTAAGTGGAGAATGTCACAACCCGCCTAAAATAATAACGGGTGGCCAGCCCTATACTATATTAAATCAGGAGTTTCAGATGGTCCAGTCTCAACATCAACTGCCGGTGCTACCTAATATAGGACTAACTACCCGAAATCACATAAGCGGGATGTGAAAATTTAAATGAAATGCAACAACCAACCAACTAACGCTAAAAAAGAAAACAAGAATGCATGAAAGAACTAAGATAACTGGAATGCTAGAAATAAAATGAACAAAATAAGTACAACTGAATGTACTACGGAAAGTAGACCCGAATAAGCTGTCGGGCCACAGCCAATACAATAACTGAAAGGGAATAAATATAAACATGTATATAAATATCCCTTGGGTACAAACCCGATATACAACATGAATCCTACCTAGAATTTTAAAGAAGTAGGAAGCGGCTACATGAAACATCCCGCAACAGTCCGCACCTGTCACGGCTCCCAAAACTCTGGATAGAAAGTCATCCGGCATCCATGCGGTAGGATACTTGTGGTAATATATATATATATACAAGGAGGAGAGAAAAGTAAATGGGTCAGAGCCCCGAATGTGAAAATATTTAGCAAGTGTGTTAACCGTGCATAATAAATACCGGTGCACTTAATTTCATAATTAAAGTGAGACCGTACTCTCGTGAAACTCCAACTCACCTCTCATCTAAAGGCGCGCACATATTCGCATCCTCAAGTTTTAGTTAATATTACCCCCATTTTATTAGGACAACCTAACTTATCATAGGCCTAGCCTATACCCACGAGAGCTACTTACCCGTCGTAATCTAAGGATCCACCCTTTCTAATCCTATAAGATTATGATTACAACAATTATGCCACAATAGGCTAAAGGGATACCGATTAAATTCTCATGAATTAATATTCTTAATACATATATATAGGCTAAAATATAAGAATTAATATTCTTAATAACATGCGCATAGAATATTGGCAAAACCTCTCTCTGATCTAAAAATTGTACTACGTTTCGTGCGTGGGGAGTCTCGCAAAGCGAAATCCAAACAAGGAACCGCCCCGTTACACTACTCCTGACAAGGTCAAGACCAGAGATCCGAGATGCCACATATAGAATTACTTCTCTCAAATCTCGACATGGCACTGCGTTTCGTGCGTGAGGTGTCTCGCAAAGCGAAATCCAAACAAGGAACCGCCCTGTTACACTACTCCTGATAAGGTCAAGACCAGATATCCGAGATGCCACATATAGAATTACTTCTCTCAAATCTCGACATGGCACTGCGTTTCGTGCGTGAGGTGTCTCGCAAAGCGAAATCCAAACAAGGAACCACCTCGTTACACTACTCCTGGGCAATGTCGATCCTAGAGATCCATAATCCCCAACATACAATTTAATACTACCATTACTACTAAACTCTATAAACTACAAAAGAAAGAAAGAAAGAAAGAAAAGAAAAGAAAGAAAACAAATAAAATAAAATAAAAGAATCTCCAATAATATCCTTGGTGTGATGTAACCGAAGTATTCCTCAAATACGATACATCAACCCCCAATAAGTCTGGTACACCATAATCATCCAAGATGCACCCTAGGAATACCATATCCTTTCATCTAGGATATATAAATATATATATAGGTATTTTATTCTCACCATATATATACATACCATCATCCATACCCATGACCAAGTGTACATACCATATATGATGTACAATGGCCATGCAAATATAATACCCGGCTATATATAGCGCCGATAAAACTGCATCAATGCTATCATCTTCCCAGAGTCCGGCTCACGTAACAACTGGGGACCACCTGGTGGGGATCAACGACACCCACCTCGTGGTAACTCACACACACGACGTCCCGGGAAGCGGTCATAGTTCCAACCGGCAATGAGACGAAACATACCCACCACGTCTCACCCCAAAAATATATATCTATATCGTATAATAATCACAAGGGACGACTATGACCTGGGGAATATCCACACCCTGCACTATATGCCAAGATGCTCACCCTCTGCGCGGAAACTTCCCAATGATAGCATGAGCGGGGTATGCTTAACCAAATAAGTATATATATTGCTCACATACGCAATATACATGCATCCATATGATCCCATCATATGATCCAATATAATAAACCATCATATACGGTTTAAATATCCATACCATGTATATCCACTACATAAGTATATCCATATATTCATATTCATACATAGATATATGCACATCTATTCACATATCGCTATATCAATATATATACAAACTAATTCTCGTTCATATGTATAAGATATATAAACCCGGCTATAAGTATACATAATCCTCAATATACAAGCCGTCACCACAATTCCCATTAAATGTACCTCGATATGTGAATACAATTCCTCACTTGAAACATATTCAATCATTTTTCCTATGATGAATAGTCTCCCAAAACCATATGTATATATCTATACATATATATTCAACATTAGGGTTATCACCCAAGCTTGTGTAGGAATCCATCACTACACATCTTATCCATAACCAAAAGTATATAATTACCTTAGCACTATTTAACCATAGGCACACATGTGACTTAATAGTCTAAAACCTCAAATTATTCCAACCTCATTTCAAGTATTGGAATCTCAGTAATCATATCCCCATAATTACGAGTAAACTATCCTAACTAGAATTTACGCTACCGCTTTATAGTCGATAGTACAATCCCATGCCGTTCCCAAAGTCACCTATGGTTCGAATAAGTCTCTGTAACCCTTACTCCTATAGAGTTATCGATTTTTACTTAGACTAAACCTTTCTAAGGATATTAGACCCCTCACTCTTCAAGAGTATGTAACCACTCTCTTCCAATTGGCCCCAAACTACATCTTAACCATATCCTATCCTTATAAGGATTTGAGATAATTGACGGCCTAGAAATTTCACAACATACATGGATATTTCTCATCCAATGATTCCAAGAAGTTCCCACCATCAGATACTAAGTGAGAGACCCCCTATGAGTCACCAAAAGACATCTCTTACTTTATAATAGAGAACCTCAAATCAACAAACCCAACCAAAAAGGGCTAGAAGTCATCTTAGGAAACCCATAAAACAGCCCATTAAGGAAGCCCCTAAGAATAAACTCCAAAAGAAAAGGGGGAGAAGAACTCCAAGGTTTGGGCTAAAAACAGGGGACCGGTCGACCGGTCCCAGACCCCAGGTCGACCGCGGGTCCAAATTTTGCCTACGAAGAAATGCAGTAGGCTTTTCCTTAAGGCGCGGTCGACCGGTCCCCAGACCGCGGTCGACCGGCCATACCAGTTAAGCTGGCCGAAAACCCTTTCTCAACAAACCCACGAAATTATATACCCAAATATCATCACCAAGCCCCCAAATCTTTAACCCAAACATGTTTTTAAGCCAATAAATCAACCTAAAGTTGATCCCAACCACCTCTAATCCATTAAATCCATATTTAAACATTGATTTCAAGATTAAACCCAAAAATCTAGGTTTTGATGTTAATACCCAAAAATCCATTTCTTTACCACACAAATTATGAAATGAAATACACAAATAGCTATTTAGCAAGATTAAACACTTGCCTCAGATTTGTAGGGGTTGGATCGTCCTCAATGTCACGGTTGGGCCTGAAATCCCCAAGCTTTTCTTCCTCTCTCTCTTCCTTTCTTCTTCTTCTTCTCTCTCTAGGGCTTTTCTCTCTTTCTCTCAAATGAGAAATGGCTTCATCCATAAGCCACATAAACCTTTAAAACAAAATCCCAATTTTAAATGTTAATACACACTTTAAATGACTCGTTTACTCCAATTCAAGTCAAAATAACTTAAAAACATTCTGGAGCCGAAATAAGACCCAATGACAGTCATTTTGACTATCTCGACCCTTCCGGGATCGATGGTACCCTCAAAAATGTCATCCGGAATACTTTAAAATTTTCTCTATTTTTGGGCCTCAATTCCCAAATTTTGAAATTCTCCAATTTAATTAAATTTTATTTTCCCAAAATTTTATTTCTCAGTCTCCAAAATCGAGGGTTGTTACACACTTCCCCCCTTACAAAAATTTCGTCCGCGAAATTTAAGACATGCCTAGGACCTCAAATTCATCTAGTCCTCACATCAATTCTTAGGATCACTATACCGATCCTTCCTGGTTCTCATGTCGAACCATACAGTTTTAAAGCAACTACTACCCAGGGCGCCCATACACCCCGTATCCGAGTTTCCACTCGTAAAACTATGATCAAGCTCCATTAGCCTCAATCATAACATACCCTCAGCAATATACTCTATAGCAACATACTAAATATATACAAGTTTAAAATTTCCCAATGGTAGAACTCTCCTCAATTCCTGACACTAGCCACCTTCGTGCGGGGGAGGTCTCGCAAGCGAAATCCAAACAAGGAACCCTCCCAATACACTACTGTGTAGCTAGGTCGGGGATTGAGATTAGTTGAACTAGGGTTAAGGTTTTATAAAAAGAGGATTTTCCATATTTTAAATATTGCCCGAGGGCCTATACAACAATACAATATAAATCAATCCCGCGTCTTTCGACACGCCAAACAAACACCTTATGTTTAGGACACAAGGCCTCAACAAATACAATACTCTAGCCAAAGCCTAGTTCTCAAAACTAGCGCAACTATGAGCCAAACCATCCGCTCTCCATAAATCTACCAAATTCTAAACCTCTCAGTTATGAAAAGGTGTATCATCTCCAAAGATGCCATATAAAGGCCACACTTGCTCACTTCCTCCTCTAGGAAAAAAAAATGCCATACAACCTAGCGGTGTAGCAGCTAGCTACTCATCACACCTCACACGCGGCGTTCCCAATATCGCACAAGGCATAACTTAAACCCAAACAAAGGTATTCTACCTTACATTTCCGTAACTCAATGGTTTCCCCTCGTCCTAAAATCTCAACTCAGGGTCCCTAACTTCTTCCAGGACAATCATTATCCCTAAGACTATTTCTCCACAAGAGAAACATCTTCCTCAGAACCCTTCCTAACCATATTGAAGGGCAAGGCGCAATTGCAACTACCGAAAACTCCCTCCGTCCTACACAACGTAATTGAGTCTCCAAAGGCATTCTACCTCATACTAGAAGGCGATACTCCGGATATTGGGATAACTACACCAACCTCACCTCGGACTTACCTCACTAAGACCAAGATTCGCCATTCGAGTAAATTTCCTTTCTTACTCGACTGCCGATAAATCACCTCGAACCACTGCTAGAAATCTCCTCAATAACTCCTCCGGAACCGGGGAAAACAAATACCCCCGACTAAAGCGTACCCACAATATGCTATGGGTATTGTACTTCTAATCCTATCCCCTCCTAGACGACAAAATCTAGGCGACGTCTGAAACAAAACAAGAGCAACTGTCATCAGAACGCCAATCAAGTGAATATACTTCACAGAAGAAAACAACGCAGTGAACACAACAGTCCTATTTATAGGGCTTTATGTCAAGAACGTTAACGGAAGAATGCAGAAACTCGCATAGATCCTAAGGACTCTAGAACCTGATGCTCTGATACCATCTGTCACAACCCGCCTAAAATAATAACGGGTGGCCAGCCCTATACTATATTAAATCAGGAGTTTCAGATGGTCCAGTCTCAACATCAACTGCCGGTGCTACCTAATATAGGACTAACTACCCGAAATCACATAAGCGGGATGTGAAAATTTAAATGAAATGCAACAACCAACCAACTAACGCTAAAAAAGAAAACAAGAATGCATGAAAGAACTAAGATAACTGGAATGCTAGAAATAAAATGAACAAAATAAGTACAACTGAATGTACTACGGAAAGTAGACCCGAATAAGCTGTCGGGCCACAGCCAATACAATAACTGAAATGGAATAAATATAAACATGTATATAAATATCCCTTGGGTACAAACCCGATATACAACATGAATCCTACCTAGAATTTTAAAGAAGTAGGAAGCGGCTACATGAAACATCCCGCAACAGTCCGCACCTGTCACGGCTCCCAAGACTCTGGATAGAAAGTCATCCGGCATCCATGCGGTAGGATACCTATGGTAATATATATATATACAAGGAGGAGAGAAAAGTAAATGGGTCAGAGCCCCGAATGTGAAAATATTTAGCAAGTGTGTTAACCGTGCATAATAAATACCGGTGCACTTAATTTCATAATTAAAGTGAGACCGTACTCTCGTGAAACCCCAACTCACCTCTCATCTAAAGGCGCGCACATATTCGCATCCTCAAGTTTTAGTTAATATTACCCCCATTTTATTAGGACAACCTAACTTATCATAGGCCTAGCCTATACCCACGAGAGCTACTTACCCGTCGTAATCTAAGGATCCACCCTTTCTAATCCTATAAGATTATGATTACAACAATTATGCCATAATAGGCTAAAGGGATACCGATTAAATTCTCATGAATTAATATTCTTAATACGCTACCCCTATATATATATATATATATATATATATATATCTATATATATATATACATATATATATATATATAGATATATATATACATATATATATATATATAGATATATATATACATATATACATATATATAGGCTAAAATATAAGAATTAATATTCTTAATAACATGCGCATAGAATATTGGCAAAACCTCTCTCTGATCTAAAAATTGTACTACGTTTCGTGCGTGGGGAGTCTCGCAAAGCGAAATACAAACAAGGAACTGCCCCGTTACACTACTCCTGACAAGGTCAAGACTAGAGATCCGAGATGCCACATATAGAATTACTTCTCTCAAATCTCGACATGGCACTGCGTTTCGTGCGTGAGGTGTCTCGCAAAGCGAAATCCAAACAAGGAACCGCCCTGTTACACTACTCCTGACAAGGTCAAGACCAGAGATCCGAGATGCCACATATAGAATTACTTCTCTCAAATCTCGACATGGCACTGCGTTTCGTGCGTGAGGTGTCTCGCAAAGCGAAATCCAAACAAGGAACCACCTCGTTACACTACTCCTGGGCAATGTCGATCCTAGAGATCCATAATCCCCAACATACAATTTAATACTACCATTACTACTAAACTCTATAAACTACAAAAGAAAGAAAGAAAGAAAAGAAAAGAAAGAAAACAAATAAAATAAAATAAAAGAATCTCCAATAATATCCTTGGTGTGATGTAACCGAAGTATTCCTCAAATACGATACATCAACCCCCAGTAAGTCTGGTACACCATAATCATCCAAGATGCACCCTAGGAATACCATATCCTTTCATCTAGGATATATAAATATATATATATAGGTATTTTATTCTCACCATATATATACATACCATCATCCATACCCATGACCAAGTGTACATACCATATATGATGTACAATGGCCATGCAAATATAATACCCGACTATATATAGCGCCGATAAAACTGCATCAATGCTATCATCTTCCCAGAGTCCGGCTCACGTAACAACTGGGGACCACCTGGTGGGGATCAACGACACCCACCTCGTGGTAACTCACACACACGACGTCCCGGGAAGCGGTCATAGTTCCAACCGGTAATGAGACGAAACATACCCACCACGTCTCACCCCAAAAATATATATCTATATCGTATAATAATCACAAGGGACGACTATGACCTGGGGAATATCCACACCCTGCACTATATGCCAGGATGCTCACCCTCTGCGCGGAAACTTCCCAATGATAGCATGAGCGGGGTATGCTTAACCAAATAAGTATATATATTGCTCACATACGCAATATACATACATCCATATGATCCCATCATATGATCCAATATAATAAACCATCATATACGGTTTAAATATCCATACCATGTATATCCACTACATAAGTATATCCATATATTCATATTCATACATAGATATATGCACATCTATTCACATATCGCTATATCAATATATATACAAACTAATTCTCGTTCATATGTATAAGATATATAAACCCGGCTATAAGTATACATAATCCTCAATATACAAGCCGTCACCACAATTCCCATTAAATGTACCTCGATATGTGAATACAGTTCCTCACTTGAAACATATTCAATCATTTTTCCTATGATGAATAGTCTCCCAAAACCATATGTATATATCTATACATATATATTCAACATTAGGGTTATCACCCAAGCTTGTGTAGGAATCCATCACTACACATCTTATCCATAACCAAAAGTATATAATTACCTTAGCACTATTTAACCATAGGCACACATGTGACTTAATAGTCTAAAACCTCAAATTATTCCAACCTCATTTCAAGTATTGGAATCTCAATAATCATATCCCCATAATTACGAGTAAACTATCCTAACTAGAATTTACGCTACCGCTTTCTAGTCGATAGTACAATCCCATGCCGTTCCCAAAGTCACCTATGGTTCGAATAAGTCTCGGTAACCCTTACTCCTATAGAGTTATCGATTGTTCCTTAGACTAAACCTTTCTAAGGATATGAGACCCCTCACTCTTCAAGAGTATGTAACCACTCTCTTCCAATTGGCCCCAAACTACATCTTAACCATATCCTATCCTTATAAAGATTTGACATAATTGACGGCCTAGAAATTTCACAACATACATGGATATTTCTTATCCAATGATTCCAAGAAGTTACCACCATCAGATACTAAGTGAGAGACCCCCTATGAGTCACCAAAAGACATCTCTTACTTTATAAGAGAGAACCCCAAATCTACAAACCCAAACAAAAAGGGCTAGAAGTCATCTTAGGAAACCCATAAAACAGCCCATTAAGGAAGCCCCTAAGAATAAACTCCAAAAGAAAAGGGGGAGAAGAACTCCAAGGTTTGGGCTAAAAACAGGGGACCGGTCGACCGGTCCCAGACCCCAGGTCGACCGCGGGTCCAAATTTTGCCTACGAAGAAATGCAGTAGGCTTTTCCTTAAGGCGCGGTCGACCGGTCCCCAGACCGCGGTCGACCGGCCATACCAGTTAAGTTGGCCGAAAACCCTTTCTCAACAAACCCACAAAATTATATACCCAAATATCATCACCAAGCCCCCAAATCTTTAACCCAAACATGTTTTTAAGCCAATAAATCAACCTAAAGTTGATCCCAACCACCTCTAATCCATTAAATCCATATTTAAACATTGATTTCAAGATTAAACCCAAAAATCTAGGTTTTGATGTTAATACCCAAAAATCCATTTCTTTACCCCACAAATTATGAAATGAAATACACAAATAGCTATTTAGCAAGATTAAACACTTGCCTCAGATTTGTAGGGGTTGGATCGTCCTCAATGTCGCGGTTGGGCCGGAAATCCCCAAGCTTTTCTTCCTCTCTCTCTTCCTTTCTTCTTCTTCTTCTCTCTCTAGGGCTTTTCTCTCTTTCTCTCAAATGAGAAATGGCTTCATCCGTAAGCCACATAAACCTTTAAAACAAAATCCCAATTTTAAATGTTAATACATACTTTAAATGACTCGTTTACTCCAATTCAAGTCAAAATAACTTAAAAACATTTCGGAGCCGAAATAAGACCCAATGACAGTCATTTTGACTATCTCGACCCTTCCGGGATCGATGGTACCCTCAAAAATGTCATCCGGAATACTTTAAAATATTCTCTATTTTTGGGCCTCAATTCCCAAATTTTGAAATTCTCCAATTTAATTAAATTTTATTTTCCCAAAATTTAATTTCTCAGTCTCCAAAATCGAGGGTTGTTACAGAGAAGTGCGACCGGCGTTCTGTGTGATAGGCGTATACCTTTGGAGTTAAAAGGAAAGTTTTATAGGACGACCATTAGACCCGCCATGTTATATGGGACAGAGTGTTGGGTAACCAAGAAACAAAATGTGCAGAAAATGAGTGTGGCGGAGATGCGAATGCTAAGATGGATTTGTGGTAAAACTCGAAAGGATAAAATTAAAAATGAACAAATTCGTGAAACGGTAAAAGTAGCTCCTATAGAAGATAAATTGAGAGAAAATCGACTTAGATGGTTTGGACACGTCAAGCGTAGACCAATGGATGCTCCTGTAAGGAAGAGTTATTTAGTTAGTATTGATGGTAACCCAAGGGGTAGAGGTAGGCCTAAATTAACTTGGTGGGATATTATAAAAAAGGACATGATATCATGTGGTTTAACCGAAGATATTGCACTGGACAGAATGGAATGGAAAAATAGGATTCATGTAGCTGATCCCAAATAATTAGGAAAAGGCTTTGTTGAGTTGAGTTGAGTTGAGGATATGGTCTAGATACCTTTAGATTAGGTTCAAGGTATATGTAATCTCATAAAAGTAAATATACAGCATTTAAAAGATCTTATTCACAAGGGACTGTATCCAAATGTTTGATTTAACCGAAGAACTCATTTTTGTGAAGTAAAAAAACAAGTGGACTTGACTCAATTAAGAATATTTACAATGGGAAAATTTTCTATAACTTTTATCTGTCTTAACATAATACCTATTTTTTGGACACTAAACCAAGATACATGCAGGAGTTCAAGAATTTATTTCATTAATAGAGGTTGATTATGGTACTCATGGAAGGCAAATTATTCTTGGGTTGCTTAGAATGGTAACTCACTTAAGGTATCAAATTAAAGGAATGGGGGGAAGAGAGAAGTGGTTTAGGTTTTGGTTATTGATGGTTTTGTTGATGAAATTGTACTTTTTTAGCAAGTCAAACTTAATTAGTAAGAATGCCATGGAGGAACTCATGCATCGTACTAGTTTTAGTTAGTTGAATGTTATGTTAGTTTAAAGTTACATACTAAAGAGAAATGGAAGTTGGGGATTCAATCATGACAGTTTTTTCAACTAATCATCAATATTTTATCTATTTGTTCATGTGTCTTCTATTTATTCTGGTTCAATGTGCAACAATGAATATATATAAGAAAAATTGTGAGTTGGAATCAAGAAATAAGTATAAACCACAAATTTATTGATGCTATATAAGTTCCCAAAATAAAAGAAACTAAATCGTATGTGTTGCACTTTCACCAACTACACAAAACAGAGGAAATTGCACAAAATGTGTTCCTAACTATACAGAAAGGTATTCCACCAGCACAAAAAGGTGTTCCATTGCTACTATTGCCCTTGATTCCTAGTTGAGGTGGCTTCTTGAGTTGATTTCCTCTTTTGTAAGACTCTTGATGTAGACCATCATTGGTTTAGTTTCAACTAGATTAGTCTTTGACTGCAAATGACTGGTTTCAAGTCCTGAATTTTCGACATAAGCAAGAATTTAAAAAACAAGGGTTAAAAGATACCTAACAATAATTTAAAAAAGGAAACTATAATTTTAATTAAGATCCTTAATCTTATATCCTCCTCTTGAGGTTATCTATCTAAAATATGTATTATATTGCTAATGTATCCATGATTAAGGATTAAAAAATTTCAAGTGCCATAGAGAGTATTCTTACAAACTACCTAAGCTAGTTATTTCTCATCCAAAATCGGTAAAAAAAAATTCGCGGAGCTGCTACATGTTCCTATTTTTTCTCTTTAATATGAACATTTTTCCTTTTTCTAAACTCACTGTTTTTAACTGATCCCTTCTATAAGCATTAGTAATTAGTAGGGATTTTTAAATTATTACAATGTGAGTTTCAGTTACACATGCACAAGCGTTGCATCCTATAAAATGTAAGGTGAATACGTTTGGATTCTTTCACATGTCCTCATTTAAAAACAAAAGAAGTAGACAAAGGTGTAGCTTACTGTTTGAAAATAATGTAAATGCATAAATTCTATATATAAATAAATAAAAAATTATGCATAAAGTTCAACACTAGAGCTTATAACACAATAGTTTAAAAACTTATGTATCATTTACCAATTAAATTGCTAAATTTCTTCTTCGTGGATGTCGAGGACCTCTCCTTACATACTTGTGTTATCTATTTTCAAAAACTTTTATAAACCATCTCGATCTTCCTGTCAAGAACATGAGGTAACCCATAACCAATCCAAACACAGTCCTACAACTATACCCCATCAACACAAACTTCCATATGAATCCACTCACAAAATTCGAATCATTTTCCTGTTGGACTATCGGTGCATATGGTGTCTCACCATCTCTACATTTTTTATAGTGGAAAGTTGCATAAGCCCGAGTTCCCACTATAAGAATCATTTTGAAAAGTATAAAACTTCTTGCCCTGAGGTATGGGTCTGACTAGATGATTTTGTGAGAGATTCAATACCGTAAGAAAGGTTAAAGATGTTAATCGTTGAGGAATTTATCCCACAAATTGGTTAGAGAAGATGTCTAATGATTCATTCTCGAAAAGACTTGCCAACGCATAAGGAATATGATATGTTAGTTTGTTATGGGATAAGTTAAGAACTCAGAGTGAGTTTAGATTTCGGATGGAATTTGGAATCTCATCTTCAAATTCGTTATTAGAAAAATCAATGGTTATCAAGACAGTCGGGATTATCACTAGGTTAATCTCCATTCCTTTCACTACCAGAGTTATTTTATAGTAACTCCCCTCCGAAACCATGTACCTCTCTTTTATATCATTTTCTTCTACATTCATTATGGCTTTGAAATTCATAAAATATTATGAGAGAGATCAATTATTCGAAGCTTACTGAATAAAAACTCATTAGTCTTCGAAGTGCTACTTATGGGACCATGGAACCTATTATATCTCAAGATAAGAACTTGGAGTTTTGGAGGAGTTCTTAACTAATGAGGGAATGCATCATTTATTAGATTATTTCCGAGGTTAAGAACTTGTAATTCTGTGTAGCTGGCCAAAGATCGTGACAACGTTTCCTCTAGTTTATTTCCTTGTATATTGGGATTTTCCAAAGAGTTCACTTTTATACCAAATGTTGTTAGAATGGGCCCGTGAAATCTATTCATTTGTAAATCTAATAACAAAGAAGATTGCTGAAGCTTCCCAAACACCATGGAATTGTACCAGAAAACTTATTATTGGACAAATCAAGGATTTGAAGATAGATGAAACTATAGATGGATGAAGGTAGTAGTCCCTAAAATAATTTAGATTGAAGTTGAAGAGAATATATTTGATGCAACAATAAAAAAGTAGGGGGGATTTGGCCGTGAATTTGGTTATAGGATAGGTCAAAACGCTGGAGCATCGAAATGCCTTTTGACAAACATAGGAGCCCCTTTATCTTACAAGAGGCCAATCCCAAAAAAAGAGGAATAGGAAGTCTACATTGATATTGGTGGTTAAAGATATATTATTATTGGAAATGTAAAGAAACAAGGCTTGTAAGATTTGAAAACGTGTCTAGCGCCACAGTTTCCTTGAAATTGTTCCATGAGAGATCGAATTGAATTAGGTTCATAAGTTTTGACATCGAATTAGGAATGGGGTCATGTAGATCATTGTTGTTTAATAAAATAGATTTTATTGAGGTTAATATGAACTCATGGACTTCTCCAGTAAATCGATTGAAGCTGAGATTTAAGTCCTCCAAAGTGGAAGAGCGAACAACCAACAAGGTAATGTCCCGTTGAAGGAGTTATCGTTCAATGCAAGACTAATTAGATTGTGAAGCCCAACTATGTTGGAGGGAATATGACCCGTCAATAAATTACTTGAGATATGTAAAGTAACCATTTGTGTGTGAGGTTTGTAATTAAGGACAGGAATGGACCATTGAATTTGTTATCTCTAAGTTCGATAGAGCTTAAGGATGTGAGGTTAGCAAAAACATTAGGAATTCGGCTTGCAAGATGATTTTTTGAGACACTTATGTCAATGAGGTGCTTGAGATTTGAAAGTGTAGATGGGATCTCTTCGTTAAAATTATTACCCAAGATTCCCAAATAAATGATTTGTGTAAGGTTTACGAGCGATTTAGGAATAGACCAAGAGATTTTTCAATTCTCCAGATTCAGATAATCTAAAGACCTCAAATAGTCGATTAAATCTGGTACAACTAAAAAGATACCGATATCGAAAAAAGAAAGTTTTGTTAGCTGGGTCAAGTTTTGAATTAGCAATTTGAAATTCTAACTTTCAATTTCAATTTCATGATTCTCAGAGAGATTAAGTGAAACCAGTTTCGAAAGATGGGATATTTTTGTCGAAACTTTGCCTATAAAAGCAGAGTCTGGAAGGTTAAAATGAGTCAAATCCGGAGTAAATCCAACAAATTCATGTGAGATCCGAGAGCTATATAAATTATTATGTGCGAGGTTGAGGCTCTTAAGATGAGATAGCTGGAAGAGGGTGCCGTTGGAAGGGATAATTCCCTTCATCTGGCTGTAACTTAAATCCAACTGAATCATGTGACCCTTCCTCCAATCGCAAGGCATGCCAGCCTCAGCAATTTGTAACCCTCTTCCAAGACATGGTCTTTGGTTTTGAAGTTTGACGAAAGTCAACACTCTCTTCAGAAGCAACACTATCAATGGTAAAAGTTTGCTTAAATTGAAGCAATGTAAATCTCTGGTCATATGGGCATGAATGAGAATGATTATGTTGAGAGTAAGAGAAAGATGAGATAGAATACGTATATTGATGTAGCAAGATAATGATGAAGATTAATGGATAAACCCACAATGACTTTACCATTTTGCTAATCAGACATGCAAGGCTAAATTGAGATATTATTATTCGGTATGAAAATTAGGAAACACATTTATCTTTTATACAACTTTTCTCTCCATTTGCAAACAACTTGACCACGGAGTCAAAAAGACATTTTGATTCTAAGGTGTTGTTTGCTTTTACCTCTTAAGTCTGAATTTGAATCATTCAAATTTAAGAGGTACCAAATAGTATTTTTTTTTAAAAATGATTTAGAGATTAACGACTATTTTTGCCTCTGAATGATTAAGAGGTAAATGTACCTCTGAAGTCTGAATCAGTCTAGATACATTCATTCAGAGGTGACATAAAATTAAACATATTTTTTAGATTCAGATTTCAGACTTTAGAATTCGGTTCAGATTTCAAATTCAGACTCAATATTCGAATGAAAAAACAAACATAGCCTAAGCCTTTGCGGATAAGTTATTTATTTCCTAAATTGCATACCACATGACTACCAACACCAATCTATCCTCTTTGCCCATTTTTTCGTCTACTTAAGTGGACAACAACAATATAACTTAACAAGTCTTTGCTAGACTTTTACAAGACTTTGTTGGGGAGAGAAGGGGTGAGTGTGATTTGAGCCCAAATCAGTTACTTGACGGGTCTATGGGAAACGGATTATTCCCAAATCAAGAGACGTACAATTTTCGGTCTGGATGGATCTGTCTGATTTGAATTTAACCTTAATTCACTAAATGAATTAAAAAAAATTATGTGGCCAAGAAAAATTATTTTTTATTAAAAATTATTTTTGGAGCTATGTATCAATTATTTATTGTCACATATGATGCAATGGAAGAATTTTTGTCATGTATTTGAATGACACTTTGCCGATCGATTTGATTGAAATAAAATTCAAGATTAAAACTGCACCTTTTAAAACATTGGCTCTAAAATTAGAATTCACCCCAAACGTCAAGACTAAATTTGCATTTCTAGGACTCGCCCAAGATCGTTAGAAAGTTTATTAATCTCAACGGGAATGTGCGATTTAAAATCAAAATAAATTGAAAAACCCTAAAAAAAAAAAAAAAAAGCTAACTCTTCACACTCCTGCCATCAGCACCTCCACCCAAGCACCCTCCTCCCTCCACCACCACTTACCATCAAACCAATTGTCTCTATAAGATGTGCCCCGTGTCAACGAGATTTTCATATTCTGTTTTACAACCGCAACCTAAGTCTTTGCGAATAAGTTGTTTATTTCCTGAATTGCTTACCACATCACTACCAATACCTATCTATCCTTTTCAACTTTACTAGTCTTTTGCCCATTTTTTCTTCTTAACTGAAATCGACAACAACAACAAGACTTTTCAAGTCTTTGCAGTGTTAGTTAAATAATGTGAGTGGAACAAAGGCTTTGTTTTTACCCGGACAATGATAAATTTCAATTGAACCAACCTCTTCAAATCGTACATCTGAAATTGAATTCAACAAATAACAAAATCAAAAACTGAAACTCTCAAACTTGTGTTGGAATTAGGGTTTGGTTTTTTCCAATTACAGCCACAACACTGAAATTTCATAATTCACAGTTGAGATTGATGTGTGAGAAGGAGAGTGGATTGGGGAAAAATCTATGGTCCCGATTTTTATATCTTTGGTCCAGTTGGTACATGTTAAACTTGTTTATTTTATTCTTTTATTTTCGGTTAATTGAGCGGTGAGATTTAGACACGTATTTATATTCCCCATTTTAAGTTAGGTTATGAATGCCAGTGGGTTGCATTTTTGGGCTAATACCAAATTCATCCATTCATAATATATGTTTACTAAAAAAGTTCTTCGAAAAAAAAATTAGGACTCATTTGAAAAATCTTTGGGTTTGGTCCCATCTTTATATCTTTGGGTGGGTTTCAGTCTATGTTAGTGTCAAAGGTTTTTATTTTATTTTCTTAATATTTATACTTCTTCCGTCCCAAATTAAGAGCTCATGTTTTCATTTTGTTTAGATTAAAGATACGCTCAATCAATGATTAAGATTAACTTTAGTTCACCATCGTAAAACTTGGTTCATTGATTATGTCCAAAAAAGGAAAGTGAACTTTTAATTTAGGACAACTGAAACATGAATATTGGACTCTTAATTTGGAAAGGAATGAGTATTTAATTAATTGAATGCTATGAGATTACGTTAGGTTAGCAATGCCAAGGGTTATATTTTAGGGTTAATACCAAATTCATATATCTATAACATATTATTACCAAAAAAAATCCTAAATAGATATACTAAATCGATTCAAAAGTTAGGATTGATTTAAAAAAAAGATTCATATTTTTTTCTCTTAGAAGAACGTAAAAGATTTTCCTAATTAGTCACAATTTTTGGATTGATTTGGTATAGCTGTTGGGGGTGTTTTTTTAAGTAAAAATGTTGTTTACTTTTGTATCTTTGGATGGGGCCTGGTCTATAGGTAGTTTATTTTATTTTCTAAATATTTATACATTTGGTTATTTGATGTTGTGAGATTCATTTAGAGTTGAATATCCACAACTTTATATACTAAATTCATATAAGAATTATCTCCAATGGTGTGAGACATAGGAGTATGCCCTTCTCCTTTTATTTTTTGAATAACCATACAACAATATAGAAAAACCAATCTAAGAATCATCCTGCGACACAATTCTAATCAGCCAAGAAGGAAATGATTCAGACCAAACAACAAGACCATTATTGGACAAGGCATATTTTGCTAGAGAGTGGGCCACTTGATTGCACTCTCAATGGGCATATTTAAAAATAATACCGGGGAGCTTCCAGCACTGAATGATGCTCTTTAGATAAGGGACTAGTCGAGTTATTAATTTGCTTGATAATCCCCAACGCATCGCTTTCCACTTCCTGCACAAAAATACCTCTGCCCACTGCAAATTTTATCCCTTCAGCTATGGCTTTAGTTTCATCAACTTCAACATTAATCACATGATGGATTTTCAACAACATCGCAACATTAATCACAGCACCTAACCCAACACATTTCTTCTCAATATCAATCGCAGCTCAGTATTAAGTTTGATATTTAAACCCATTGGCTTCCTCCATCTGCAATTACGGATAGACTGCCCATTACCATCACAAGAAAGGTCACGAATCAATGAGTATGAATGAAGAAAAGTTTCTGATCTCGTAATCACCACTTGAGGCCGACTTCGCACCTCTCCATTTACCTCTTTATTCCTCTCAAATCATAGTTGCCACGCAATAATAATCATTAGCAGAAAAAGTGATGGATTTTCGGATGCCGATACCAATTGTAAATAATCCAGAAAATTTAAGTGCATATATTGAGAATAAATATTACCAACTGAACTAGCCAACCAAACTTCTCTGGCCCAATCACACCACCAAATAGCTTGATCAATTGATTCAACCCCCTCCTCGTAAAAAGGACAGTAAGGAGAAAATGGAATATTACAAAGAAATATATTGAGTGGAAATGCAATTCCGAGAAACTCTCCATAAAAAAATGAGCACTTTAAATGGTAGTTTAATCTTCTACAATATCTTCCACCATGAGGCAAGTTCATTAAATGACGAGGAAGGGAGGATGTTCTGCTTAAATGCCACTTTATACCCAGTCTTTACTGAATATCTTCTGGAGGAGTCATAGTGCCAAACACGAACATTTGGGATGAAGATTAATTCCCAAAGGAATTGATAAGATATCTCCGGCCTCCCAGTTAATAAACTTCTCTTTAATCATTTGAGAATCTCGTTCATAGTCTCTCACATTGGGACTAAAACAAATACCAGATTTGTCCAGATTATTATTTCATCCCGAAGAAGATTCATATTGAAGCAGCGCGTCTTTAATAATTTTATTATCCTCCAATGATCTTTTAAAGAAGAAAATACTATCATCTGCGAATAAGAGATGAGAAATGGCTGGACTCCCTCTCGCCATTTAGACCCCGCGCAAAATACTACTGGATTCAGCATTGTTAATCAAGGAGATTTGACCTTCTATACACAAAATAAAAAGATATGGGGATAGAGGGTCCCCTTGCCACAAGTCCCTAGAAGGAGTAATAAAAGATATGGGTATTTCTATTTGCTAGCACTGAATATTGGACAGTGGAAATGCATTTTATGATCCAATTTATCTAAATATTGTGGAATCCTAATGCTTTCATAACATGTTTGAGATATTCCCATTCTACTTGATCATATGCATTTACTCATATCCAGTGTTAATGCCGCAACTCCTCGAGACCCAGTTATTCTTCCTTTAAGACAATGAATCGTTTAAAAAGAAACCGTAACATTGTCAAGAATCTGTCTTCCCTGAACAAACGCCCTCCAAGACTCTTCAATAATATCTGGTAATATACAGCGCAGTCGATTGGCCAACACCTTCGAAATAATTTTATAAACCACATTACATAAACTAATGGGTCGGTAATCGGATACACTCTATGGATTCTTGATCTTGGAATGAGAACGATGAAGGTTTTATTAATACTCAAGATATCAGCTTCCTCATTGAAAATCCCCTACGTAGATGACAAATATCAGTCCCTAACTAGACTCCAATATTTCTGATAAAACATGGCAGGAAAGCCATCAGGCCCGGGATATTTTAATGGGCTCATCTGATCAAGAGCAGCTTTGATCTCATCAGCATTAACCGAAGCAGTAAGAGTTTCATTCATATCGTTGGAAATTTTCAAACTGAAATGTCTTGATTAGAGGGTGAGGTAGAAGTAAAAATCTGTCGAAAATTCGAGCATTTCATTGAAGAGATGGCACCTTCATCATTTATCCAATTTCCTTCCAGAGATATCAACTTGGTAATTAAATTTATTTTGCTCCTTTGATATGCTTTATGATGAAAAAACTTGGTATTTTGATCCCCTACCTCCAGCCAATTAGATTTGGATCTCTAACCCCAGTACAGTTCTTCTTCCTGAAGGATTCGAGCTTTTTCTTCCTCTATTAACTTCAACTCATCAAAATTATAGGCAGAAAGGGGGGTAGATTCTAATTGCAGTATCGTTGCCTTATTGGATGAAAGGTAACTTTTAAAAGGAAGCTTAAAACTACCTCTGTTCCATCCCTTAAGAGCCAATGCACATTCATCCATCGCAGTCTCAATATTACAGACAACATCAGTACCGCTAGCAATTTGCCACATCTCTTTTGTAGTATCAGCACAATCCTCCCTAGCGTCCACATTTTCTCAAACATAAATCGTCCTTGACTATTTTGAATAGTGTCTCTTACCTCCTCCAAGTCGCGGTTTAGATGAATCGACAGTTGTCGGTGGTCAGAAATGCATAGTCCAACACCTTAACAGTTGAATTTGGAAAAAGCATTTCCCAATCTTTAGTGAAAAAAACTCTATCAATTTTCTCTTGTACAAAGTCTTAAGGCCTCCTACCAATCCTCCATGTACATAATGTTCCTTGATACTTCATCTTAATTAAATTACACACGTCTTTAGTCTCCTGAAAGTTTTGCATTAATATAGGATCACATAGTAGACCACCATTTTTTTCCCATATGTAAGAATTTCATTTAAATCGGCCCTATCAACCAAGATAAAGAGGACAGATCAGCTAACCTCTTGAGCAGAATTAATCCATGAATTCGTTGATCCGGGATAGGGTCCCCATAGAATCCCATAAATCGCAACACTTTTCATCCATTTCTACAATGGAATCAATAAGAAACCTTGAATAGGACTGAATATTAACTGAGATATCATTACTCCACATTAGAGCGCCCGCCGCCTAACCCAATCCTCTCTACTGTGAAAGAATTTGGATATCCCAACTGATGACGAACCCAATCTACCTGTCTCTGGAACATCTAAGTCTCAAAAGGAGCACCAGCAGGGGATTACTACTCCAAACCAGTTTTCGTAGTTCTTGGAACATACATGGATTCCCCAAGCCCCGTATGTTCCAACATAAGCCATTCATTTCTTTTGGCGAGACTGGACTCCACCAGCCGATGCCGATAAATCAACCGAGGATAATACTAGAACATTACAAAGCAATTGCTTTTTTGAAATTTGGGACAAAGACTCGGAATCCCCTTATTCTCCATGATCAAGTTGCTTCTTCAATCCCACAGGAGACTCTGAGGTTGTTGATTTTGAATTAAAATATGGGTCTGCTTTAGTATGTTTGTTTGGTCCAGTTGTTTGAAATACCAAGAATATTTTGAAACAAACTCTTTGCCCGCATCCTCTATAATTGGAACATCCAATAATTTTGTTGAAATAATAGCCCTATTCATATCATCAAAAATCCGATTACTTTTTAGAAACTGTCCAATAGTAGTAGGTCCACGGTTATTGACAGTTATTTCTAGTTCAACTGCATAACCTTTAACTAATACCCCATCGACTATTATTCCGGACAGTTCTGTAACTGCCTGATTCTCACCGGAACAATCATTATTGCCGCCAATTGTCGGAAGATCAGTAGGCATATAGGTGGTTGCTTCCAACCCTATATATATACCTTTCTCTGTGTTAATTTCTTTCTAATTATATATCCCCCACAACCCCGACCCCCCCCCCCCCCATAACACACACACAGACTATCGATTGCTTGTGCCGAAGTCACCAATGGCAAGGAAACAATCTCTCTCTCATAGTTATGAAGTTACAGTATAGGAAAATAGTCATTGTAATCTGCCTTGACCCCAAAAAACAAGGATATCTATAAATAATCATTACGAAAACCCTTGATTACAGTAGTTCACTAGATTGGTCTGTGGTTATAAATAATAATAAAAAATGTGTAGAACAGGGATTGAATTGTAAGGATGATCTTGGCCATCAAATCTCTCTAGTGTGAACTACAAGGATGTTTGGGTGTTTGATGTCAATGAGACCTCGCATTCCAACCTCCCTTATAATGCTGAACATGGTTAAATTTGTTCAATATTTGATTCAATTAGACTATCAGTTCGTGCAATTTCCTAAATATTCATTGGAGTGCACACTTGCCTTTAGTCCTTCAATCAAGAATGTTTATGAGTTTTGAATTTGACATTTGAAAGAGGGTTGATTTTGAGATAGGTTAATTTATCAATACTTGTATTTCTCTTTGCATTGTCACTTTAGTTATGCTCTGTTTTAGTTGCCATTCTCTGTCCAGCCTTGATAAAGAATGTCAACTCTCCTTTTCGTTCAACTAGGTGATGGTTTAGAATTGTCATTCACCGGTAAGAGGTGACAGCTAAAGTTTGTTAACTCAAAATTTCACCATGATACTACATAATCAAGGTTATATAGTTCCATTTATTTTTGTACCTTGGATAGATATTCATTATGCTGATTTATTATTTCCAAATTTAATCGGATTGAATTTATTCTCTTTCTCATGTTTTATTTTTGAGTTTAATGATTGAATCTCTCCACTCCTATTACCTCTAAGTGATATATAGATTAGGAGATTGCGGTTAACAAAAATATTTGGAATTTGTCCGGTAAGGTTGTTGTTTGACAAAATTAACCTTGTGAGTTGCAAAAGCGGTGAGAGGTCAGATGGGTCTCTCCATGAAATTGTTATTAGATATGAGAAAACCAATGATCTCTGTAAGTTCCCCTAGAGATTCAGGAATGAATCCATAAAAATTGCATCCAAGGAGTTGAAAATATTGTCAAGACTCTAGAGAGTCAACTGAACCTGGTAGTATTCCTCCATGTAAGCTAGTTGTTAAAAATCAAACAGGCTGAGAGGACTACTAGTGGCCACATTAACTCTCGAAAAATAAGCAGTGACATCAGGGTTACAAGATAAATTGAATGCTTGTAGAAGGAGAATCATTTATGCTAAAGACCCGCAACTCACTTTATCTCACCAGCTGAGATGACAACAGACCATAAAAACCCGTTCCTTTACCAAAAATTCTTACTTCTTAGAACTCCATTCTTTCACCTTTCTGTTACCTGGTGCCCTTACATAGACATACATGTACCCTATGCAAAGTTAACACGTCATAGTTGATCATTTTATTACATGAACCGGAAAAAAAATACAACTACATGCCTATGGTTCAAGAATTGTTGCTTAATAAAAATTATATTTGATATAATTAGCGAGTAGGAAATCATACAATAAATTAAATGTAATATTTGCAGAATAATCAAAAGATCACTATGAGTCAAATGGTATCGAGTAAACAAAACAAAATTTAATATATAATTTGCTCCAAAATGGAATGGATAAGGTAAAAACCGTCCTATACGCCTTCTTTTACACGGCGATCATTGAGCTAGCCGTGATTTGAGCCCAAATCAGCTACTTCGTGGGTCTGCGGGAATTGGGGTGTTCCCAAATCGGGAGGCAGAGACATTTCGGTTTGGATGGGTGTTACCACAAGGAGAATCTTTTATATGGTGCAGGTTTCAAATTTACCGGTATTTGCCCATTTTTTTCGTCTTAACTGAAGTTGACAGCAAGAAAAAAATGACCGTGAAGACTGACTAAAAATGCAGTGTTAGTCAAATAATGTGAGTGATCCAATATTTTTTGGTATATTATGGATTAAATTATAAATTCATTTTTCGAGGCATGTTAACTTTGAAAATTAATCATTAACTCATTATAATATATCTTAAATGATGCCCGTGTTCTTTGTTGGTTTACAATGTTGAATTATAACTAAAAGTAATCTATCTCAAATTATCTACTATGAAGACCTATCCCGTTCAACTTCACAAGTTTTTGCCCATTTTTTCATCTTAACTCAAGTCCACAACAAGAAGAAGATGACCATATACACTTTAAAAGTCTTTGCAGTGAAACATTCAAATTAGGTACTTCGCGGGCCTGTGGGCAATGGGGTATTCCCAAATCAGGAGACAGGCAGTTTTCGATCTGGATGGGTGTTACCACAAGGAGGATCTGTTTAGTGGTAAATACAGGTAAGTTGTGTATAGGGGTGTAAAATTTTGAAACGACATGAAAACACGAAACGAAAGGACACAAAATTGACACGATATATATTGTGTTCATGTCAGGTCTTTTTGACACAAAGTCATGTCGTGTCATGTTGGCGTCAAAATTATGGGTCGTGTTAATCGTGTTTTTATTCAGGTTTTCTTGTCTATTTATGTTTAATTAGTGTAAAATTTATGAAATCTTGTTAGTCATGCTGTTTCGTGTTCTATTCGGATCGTGTTCGTGTCAAATAAAAAAAATCGTGTCGGAATCCTAAAACACACATTGCCACCCTGATTGTGTGTGTGTTGCGTTAATTTTGTCAGGATACAAACAATACGCCTACATGATTGACAGGAGGCGAGGTATTGAGCCATCTATGTTTGTGTTAATAATGAAGACCATGGCCTTTAAATGAGAATTTAGACCTTGTGTGCTGATTGCCTAATCAAGGCAATTTCACTTGAAAACACACTTGTAATTGATTATACAAGGAAAATATCATCTGGGGACCTTGCACTCCCTTGGACAAACCTGGGGGACTTTTGTCCTCCAAATTGAAGATATTTTTATCGATGCTAATCAATTACTGCCTTCCAACAACTAATGGGGGACTTTTGTCCTCCAAATTGAAGATATTTTTATCGATGCTAATCAATAACTGCCTTCCAACAACTAATGTGCTTTACAAGAAAACAATTCTTCTTAGAAAAGTGCATTCAATGAATTAAGAGATTTCACCCATATGGTTCAAACCAATTTCCCAACAATAATAAGAACAGATCTAATGACCTCAACACTTTCTCTATTACATATTTGGAAATTATCTTTGAAGATTGGAAAATTTAGCCTCATAAAATTCTAAGACATACCAAGGAGGAAATTTTAAAGTATCACAATGTAAATAACAACCCCAAAACAAGTAAGAAAATTACAAGAAAATTAGTATGTATTTTAAGTGGTGACGACACGAGTCTTATATGGTGCAGATTTTGACCCAACACTTCGGTCCTAAATTTATCAATGTGTATGTTGGTCCAAATGGCTTGAGATGACTTTGGCCTTAATTGGCGCCAACTCTAAGCCTTTAGTTTGTGATAAATCAGAGTTGGACTGTTGCTGCGGCTTTCATTTAAAAGGTGCTGAGTTGAATGTTTTGGGACCAAAACATGATAAATTGGTTTGCTTGGACTTGAAGATATTGGCCTACCCCCAACTTTTAAAGAATTTGAAAATATTGCATATGTGTCCCAAATTTGTAGAAATTTATTTTGGGACTTCAAAAAGGAATAAAAAAATATTCTACATATAGTTTTTGTTCTCATAAATTGTGATGGGTTATAAGTGTTGTTGCTTTCTACATAAATTTATTTTGGGACCAAAAAATATTTTCTTGTTTTTCTTTTAATGATGGGTTATAAGTGTGATGGTGTAAAGGATTTCAATTTAATTTTAATGTTTTGTTTTGAGACTTGCTTTGGAGTTACATGCGGCTTAGGACTTCCCTTTCTAAAAAATCCACTAATTAGGAGCTTAAGGTTGTCCTTTACATAGTTGAAATCTGATGGATTTGTTATGATGGCATTATTTATCGCATAAAGAAGAAGATCCAAAAATATACTTCTCTTGGTAGAAAAATTCTTTATCTTGCCACTTCAATTTCGTGGAAGAATATAAGTATCTTGGATAATATATCTCATGTTCATTCTTTATTGGAAAATAGTCATTGTAAGTTGCCTTGCCCAAAATAATGATAAGGATATCTATAAAAAAAAATTATTAAGAAAAAACTTGATTACGTTGGTCCACTAGATCAGTTTGTGGTTATAAATAATAAAAAAATGTGTAGAACTGAGAATGAATTGTAAGGATGATAGTGGCCATCAAATCTATCTAGGGAACTATGAAGGGTGTTTGGTGTCAATGAGACCACGCATTCCGATCTCCCTTATTATACTAAACATGGTAATGGAAATGATTATCTAAAATTTGTTCAATATTTGATTCAATTGGACCAACGGTTCTTGCAATTTTCTACAAATGCATTGGAGAACACACGTAGTTCACCGCAGTTATACAAGTTCTATACCTCTAGTCTTTCAATCAATAATGGTTATGAGTTTTGAATTTAACATTTGGAAGAGGGTTGATTATGAGATAGGTAGATTTATCAATTTCTTGTATTTCTGTTTGCATTGTCCACTTTAGTTATGCTCTGTTTTATTTGCAATACTTTGTCCAGCCTTGTTAGTTCAACTCCCCTTTCTGTGCAACTAGTGATGGTTTAGAATAGTCATTCACCAGTAAGAGGTGACTGCTAAAGTTTGTTAACTCAAAATTTTACCATGTGTTCCTGATTAGAAGATCAGAATATTTTTCAGAAGTTTTGAAAAGGGACCACACAAGAAATTAAGTAGGCCAATGAAGATAGTTCATAGGTGTCATGGAAGAAGAAATTAGCAATATATCATGACGTAAACTACACGTCAATGTGACAATGGCGAAGAAAATAAATTAAACCCTAACTTTTAGAGAGATAATCAAGAGATTTCTTATATTAAAAATGGAGAGTGTCCTCAAATGAGGAATACAAGGAGGTATTTAAAGGGGAGCAGTAGCGTAGGCTCTAAGCTAATATTCTAATTACAACAATGCCCTTACTAGCCTTTTGCTACTTCTACCTCTAAATACTAAACAAAAAGAAACACAATGACATAACAAAATAAAAGAAAATAACAAAAATAAAATAAAACGCAATAAAACCTTAAAAGGGCCCATTTCCATCACTCTTCCCCCTCTTAAGACCAAGCTCATCCTCAAGCGTTCAAAAAAATTGGGGACTCGTGTGGAAATTCCAAAAAATTTGTGCCAAAAACATGTGGGGGACAAAAATTATTTTCTGAAAGTTGAGGAGTGTCCAACCCACAAATTTTCTTTGTATTTCTTCTTCTTCTCTCTTTCTTCACCCAATCAAACCCTAAAACTTCCACCCGGGTCAAAAATATCATTTCGGGGCATATATAAGGTGTTGGGGTTGAATTTTTTTGCCCAGGTGGTTTACAAGCAGACCTAGGGCAAAACCCTAGGTTTTCGGAGTCGTTGTGGGGTCGAGAGGGGTGCACAACCACCTGGGGTGGTCGGGGGCCAAGGGTGTTTGGGGGCGGGAGAAATGGGTCGCTTCAGGTCAGAGCTAGGGTGGGTTGAGGGCCGTTCTGGGTCAGCAGGAGTCTGGGGTTCCAGGAGTGGTTTTCCGACGGTTGTAGGGTGTGGGTAGTGGACGGAAGTGAGGTGGGGGGCAGGGGATGGGTCGCGGCTTGGACAGCAGGGGCAGGGGTGGGTTTTTGGGGTCCGACGGTGGGAGGGTAGGGTTGGGGATGGTAGGGTTGGCGATAGAGGGCGGGACGGAGGGGGGGGGGGTCTAGGGGTAGGGTTTTGGAATTTGGAGGAGATGAGGAAGGCTTTGATTTCTTATTGTGTTTGTACCAACTCTTTCATTTATTTTTTAATCTCCTCGTATAGTTGTTTGGATATTCTTAGAGCCATTGATGTAGTGTACGATTTTGATAACTACACACCAATACACCAATCGGGGAGTGACACCTTGCTCTGATACTAATTTGACGTAAACTACACGTCAATGATCAAGAAAATAAGTCAAATCCTCACTTTTAGAGAGAGAATCAAGAGATTTCTTATATTCAAAATGGAAAGTGTCCTCAAATGAGGATTACAAGGAGGTATTTAGAGGGGAGGAGTAGCTTAGACTCTAAGCTAATATTCGAATTACAACAATGCCCTTACTAGCCTTTTGCTACTTCTACCTCTAAATACTAAACAAAAAGAAATACAATGACATAACAAAATAAAAGAAAATAACAAAAATAAAATAAAATGCAATAAAACCCTAAAAAGGGCCCATTTCCATCATATCAAGTAAAGGATGCATATGTTTTTTAAATGTTGTGCTGAATCAATGTATCAAAGGCATATTACACTCTGATAAGCTTGATTATGGAAATTTGTCCGGTCATTATATTTATAAAATTTATGTATCTACATTAGTTTTGGAATAGTAAGTTGCGCCTTCAACTATATACAAGGGTGATGCCAGGATCTAAACGTTGGGTGGGGGGGGATAGGACCAAGACCAGACCAGTCTGATCGGTTAACTGATTCAACATTAGTAAGTTGTGTTCACATGTCAGATCGTTGTCAGTTTTGGTTTTAGCCACAAATAAGAGAAAGGAAACTTGTGGGGGCTTGATTGGCTTACGAAAAGTAAATTGGGGCCAAATCTAAAATAACTAAAAAAGTAACATGCGTAACAACGGCTAGACAGTTTCTCTTTTCTTCTTTTTGTAATCATGGTACTTTTTAAATTTTATTTTTATGGCATTATTTTTAAGATTAGTCCTAAAAAATTGTTAAAAGCAACATGGTCAAATGTTTAAGTAAAGTTTTGACTAATGGTAGTTTCGAGTGGGGTCTGATACAAAATTTTAAACAAGTTGGGGGTAAAACAAAATTTTAAAAGCGACATGGTCAAATGTTGAAGTCACATTTGATTTATAGTCGTTAGGGAAGGGGTGTCGTACAATTTTTTTAAGTTTCTTTTGCTTCTAGTAGGGATCGAATAAAAAAAGTGAGTGCAGGAAAAGGGAAAAGGTAACACTTAAGGGTAAAACAGGAACATGTAGCAGCCCCCTGATTTTAGTGTTACCAAATTTGGGCAAGAACTACATAGTACTTGGGTACCTAGAAAGAATATTCCATAAGGCGTTTGAAGAGCTTTGTGATCGCTAAACGTGGAGATTTCAGCAAGTTCTTGCACATTTTAGATAGATAACCTCAAAAGGAGGATGTGCAAAACATTTAAAAATTGTGTTCTGATTTTTAAAATTTATTAAGTCTTTATGACACCTAATAATTGATGCTTTGTGACACCAACTTCACTGTTAAATGCAACCTATAAACACTCGCCACTTATTGCCTAACCACCACCACTCGCGATCAGAATCACTAGCATATTATGAGGTTTGTAAGTTGCCAATTGTTAGTAGGGTCTAACGTTGCCATTTATATACTCCAATGCCTTTCATTGCATGTGTTGTTTCACATAATAGTGAAGATCTCATTTTTTTCCCAACATATTTGGTGCTGGAGATTGTTACCAAGGCTATGGAATTTAAAGAATGGTCAGTAGGAATATATGCTTTGTTTCATTAAAATTACTCAATTTTACTAACTACATTACAATATTTTCCTTCCAGTTTTTCATAAGAAATACGTTTTGAATTACTTTACATTTAGATTCCCGATTAGAGTTTATTGTTTCCATTGAATTGTATACATTTGATTTGGCTGTAGACAATTCTGATTCTTTCTCCTTAGTCTTATTAAGATGAATATATTGCTAAAAGTAAATAAAAATCTATCTGATCATAGTAGAATCATGTTAGAATACTGAAGGCATTTTGAGTTTTATTTAGTTTTCAAAGTGCATTTCGTAAGGGAATTGAAATTTTCTATCTATGGTTGTAACTGTGCTTAAGTGCTACTTTGCTCAGCTATGTATTTTTGTTTCTTCATATTTATGTGGTTATTGAACTATACTGCTTTGTTGGTTAAAATTCCAAGTTGACGTTTATTCATTCAAATGCCTATCAATTTTTCCGTAGTTAGTTACATCTAATGTGTGGTAGTTGAATATTTTCCTATTTGTTGAATTTTTCCATTTTTTTTTCTAGTGTCAACTTTTGAATATTTTACTATCTTAATAACTTTTGTTTGTAACCCCAAGGGTTTGGATGAGTGGTGTCAACCTGGACTAATGGGCTTGCACCCCCAAGATCATCAGTTCGACTCCCCTCGCCAGGAAAAACTTGGGGCCACTGACCACATGAAGTAATTCTTGTTTTGCGAGCCTTGTTCGGGGTGGATGTCCAAGGTACGCTCAAGCTGTCCTGGGACACCCTTCGTACCAAAATATATATATACATATATATAAAGAACTTTTTGTGTGTTTGATTTCCTTTCCCTCCCATTACTTTTAGCTTTCTTATTCAGTGTTTTGGACCTCGTCTAATTATTTTATGATATGAAGCATAGTTTTTAGAAAGTTTGGATTCTATGATTTTTACTTGTTCATGTAAACAGCATCACTAATGGTCTCAAACATTTTTCATATTGAAAGTCAATTGTAATGTAATATTTATCATTTGTTTAGTTCCACTTTAAGAAGATAGCGAAGAAGCAAAATATTCGAGTAAATATCAATGATCTCTAGAGTTCTTCAATATGCCTTTAGTTTAATTATGGATGGCTATTAATTTTTCTACACGTGTTTGTTAATTCATATAAATGTTCAAGTACAAAGTTTATCGAATAAGACTGCTCCTAGAGTTTAATTACAAATTTTCTATTACTGTTTATCTTCTTCAGGGACAGGCTGCTGAAAGGAGCAAGATAGTAGCTCAGTAAATACTATAGGTTCTCAAGGGAGCTGAGTGAAGTGGACTGTGTGATGGAAACCCCACTCTAAATCTGTTTCAAAAATAAATTGAATGGGACTAGGAGGTTACAGTGGAATCTATTGCTTGTGATCTTCATTACTCATTCAAGACACGTGAATGGAAAGTTGTATGAAAATATTAATGGCAAGTTTGGTTTTTCCTAAAAGAGAGACTGTTTATGCCTGTTTATGATTGTTGACAAATGTTTTGAACAAAGTTTGCAATTGAGTATAAGTTGTGTGTCAGATTGTTTCAAGTGTAATTGTAATTATGTTTGATGGCCTATTTGGATCACCCAAATCTATAAATAAACAAATCTGTCCAATTCATTATTTAAACTCAATTTTAAATTAAAACATATTCCCATTGTATTTTTGAAACAATCAAGCACCATACAACTACATTAGGAATGCTGAAAAAAAATACTTAGGGAAAATGAGAGGTATTTTACTGCAGTGACGCTTGTGAATGTTATATAATTAATTAGTCATTCATGTTTTTTTTTTTAATTTTTTAATTTTTCCTTTTCCATTTTACTTATCCACGTGGGTTTCGTAAAAGGCTCTATTTTGTATTTTAGAAACTAGATTTAAGACAAGCACCCTTATTGGAAGGAGATTAAAAAATTTAAACCACTTGTGGTTCTACAAAGTGAATGGACTTGTGCCCTTTACCTATTTAGAATTGGCAATGTTTGGGTGATACAACTTTAATCTTTTTCCTAATTTTAGATTGCGTCTTGTCCTTGAATTTATTATAGATTCCATTTTTGTACACCTAGTCCATGAAGTGATGGATGCTAGAAAAACACAATATCTAATTCTTTCAACACGTGTGAATGGCATAATTTAACTTATTTATAGACATCTCATGTGGGACCCTTGTTTAATGTGATACCCCTAAATACAAATATCCAATTAGACATTCAATCGGGTCTTTTTGTAATTCTATGGTGCGGATTGCGCCCTCTTGTAAATTGGCAATTAATTTCCTTGCAAACCTTAAAATGGGTGTGATTTCAAAACAGATTTAACTCTGGTCAATTATTGGTGTCCTATAATGGAATAGACATGGATGTAAGACCATAAATTTCCCCTTGGTAGGACTTTGACATCTCTTCACGGAGGACATAACCACAAAATCACGTTCTTATTCGCATTTAGTATCAAAATTCATTAAAAGGCACACCTTTTGAATTTGATATCACATTTACTAATATTAAAATAAAACAGAAGATTTTGATTATAGTAACATAAAATTTGGTGAGGTATTTTGCAGAGTTCAAGTCTGAATCTTCTAAATCTATCCAATGCTATATTCTTAATATAATATTCAATGCCTCACCAATTTTAGAATTTTCTACGATTAGGTGTTAGAATTTGAATCAAACATGTACTCTCAGCTTATTAAAGGTGAGAGTGGTGCTCTCTTCACACAAATACGAAACTATAGGAAATTCAGTCGAATAATTGAAAAATTAAAGTAATTAGGGATATGCTAAGACCACATCAAGTAAATATCAGAAATATTTATGATGTTTTCTACTGAAAACTAAAACAAAAAGTCTTTACTTATTTCACAATTAAGTCCCATGGAAAAGCATAAATTTCTTAAAAAGTTAACGTGTAGTTATTAGGATACGGTCTAGATACCTTTAGATTAGGCTCAAGGTATATGTAATTTCATAAAAGTATGTATACCACCATAGTTGTCAAAATCTTACGATTCGCGATTCGAATCTTATGATTCGATTCGATTCGATTCTCACATAAAACGATTCGAATCGAGTTGAGAATCGCAAATGTCTAAAGAATCAGACTAAATCGGCGATTCACGATTCGAATCTTCTGATTCGGGTCCGATTCTCGATTCGGTTCCGATTCAACTTTTTTTTTTCGATTTTTTTTACCTTATAACCATACGTGTGTTTTAATAAAACAAATAAAAAAAGAAGCAAACAACAAAGGATACCGTTGAGATACTGAGTTTTAGAGAAAAACATGTTCTCTTGGCTCGGTTATTTTCAGCCGATTTTTCTTGTCTATTCTAGAGGTGGCAATTTTTGACTCGACACGATAACCCGACACGGCGAAGATAGCGGGTTAGGGTTGACGATTTCTTGACACGAACCCGAATATGACACGACCCGCCAACACGAATAATAAACGGGTTGAGTTAGTGTCAAACACGTATAACTCGAAAATGACACGAATAGACCCGCTTAACTCGTATTTTATGGAGAATATATTAGATAATTTATATATCTTGATAGGCATTCTATAAAATTCATAGAGAATTGGATGATAAATTATTTATGTGTTAAAAGAAGTTGAAATTAATTAAATTTAAGTTATTGTAGGCCTATGATTGGTTAAGAGAGAAGAACAAAATTATTTTATATTTTACTTAATGGGTTATGCGGGTCAACCCGAACACGACACGATAATAAATAGGTCGGGTTAGTGTTTGCTCATCTGACACGATTAGTTAAATGGGTCAGGTTAGGGTTGACTAATACTTGACACGAACCCGACATGACACGACACGACGCACACGAATTGCCACCCCTAGTCTATTCTCTCTTGGCTGAGTGTCTTCTATCTTTTGTTTTTTTTTTTTGTTATAAAACTTTTGTATTTGTTATAAAATCTTTGAAGGTATATTTGTTTTGTTGCTTTAAATTAATATGGATACCGTTTTAAATTAATATTGTTTTATAGTTAATCTTAGCATATGTTTTATTGTTTTAAATTAATATGGTTTACTATGTTAAATTAATATTGTTGCAATTTTGTAGGCTGTTTTAAATTAATATTGTTAATCTTAGTAGGTAGGCCTATTTAAAAATTTTGGAAGTATTTGTTTTACAGTTTTACTGTTTTAAATTAACCTTTGTATTTATTTTATTGTTTTAAATTAATATGTAGGATGTTTTAAATTAATATGTAGGTTGTTTTATGATATATTTTTGTTTTTTACATTTTTAATCTTAAAATGAATGAGAACATGTGCTACGGTTAATTTTTGTGATATATTTTGGTATATTATCATGTGCTACGATTAGTTTTTTGTCATATTACGCCTAATTACCAATTCTATAGTGTTAAATCCCATTTACTTATGTTTTACTACGTTATTACCATTTGGTTCCGACTCGACCGATTCGATTCACGATTCGCGATTTGGGGGGTAAACGATTCACAATACAATTCGCGATTTGACAACTATGTATACCACATTTAAAAGATCTTATTCACAAGGGACTGTATCAAAAGGTTTTATTTAACTGAGAAACTCATTTTTGTGAAGTAAAAAAACAAGTGGACTTGACTCAATTAAGAGCATTTACAAGGAACAAATTTTTTGTTACTTTTATTTAGCTTAACATAAGACCTATTTTCTGGACACTAAACAAGGATACATGCCATAGTTCAAGAATTCATCAAATTATATTACAGGCTGATGGTTGATGTGGTTATAAATTGGTGTGGTTTGATTCATCGATAGAAACTCGTGCAAGGCAAGTTCTTGGGTTGCTTAGAACGGTAACTCACTTAAAAGTATCAAATTCAAGGGACAGGGGAAGAGAGAAGTGACTTAGGTTTTGTTTGTTGAATGCTATGTTAGTTTAAAGTTATAAGGAATATTATATCTCAGTTGAGATAGTTTCAGTAAATTGAGGCTCAAGTTTGTTCAGTTAATCATCATTTTTTATCGATTTGTTCATTTGTCTTATATTTACTTTGGTTCAATGTGCAACAATGAAGATATATAAGGGGATTTGTGAGTTAGAATCAAGAATATAAGTATAAACCAAGCAGGGCTTAGGAAGACCATAGGACAAGCTCCAATAAATGAAAAAGGAAAGAATACAAATGGAACAAAGAAAAAATTTCAATCTAAAAAAACAGTTCAATGGATGGTAATTGGAGTCCAGTCCTTCAACTATACAACAGATGGGGAAAAGAACAAACCAAAAAACTATAGATGCAAACTGTGGCAACCATATAAATGGTAGTTCTATAAGATATGATTTCTACTGCTCTCGGTTATAAATTGAGTGGTGGGTAAAAGGAAAAGAGTAGTGGAGGAAGTGGGAGAGTGTACGTTAGGACATTGCAATTTTCATCTTTTGACCTATTGTCAAATATCAAACTTTCAGAGTATAGTAGATTTTCAAAAAAGAATGAAGATGGGCTAAGAAGAAAAGAACAAATAAGAGGCATTCTCAATTAGTTACACTGGTGTGAAGGTATAAAGTGTAGCAAGGAAATATCTGAAAATTTATAGAGAAAACCATAATTTGGAGCAGCTAATTGAATCTTACCAAACGGATGGCATGAACAAAAAAAACTCAATAACTTTACTTTAAATATCTTTGAAACTACTTGTATAAAACATGAGTGTTTTGACATTGCGAACTCAACTCGTACGGACATAATGTCACCTTTCAAATGTCCTCTTAAGTCACAGTTTGTTTAAATGCACCCCAAAACCATGTAAATTCATCATGTCATCATCTCCCTTTATCTAATATTTAATATAAGATGATGTATAATTAAAAAAAATTAAAAGTGTATTTATCAAATCTAATATCTTTAGCTTAAATATTATTTTAGTAAAAAAATAAACAAACTTAAAATCCAAACTGGCCCATAAGTAAAGCCCATATATAGCAAAATACCTATTCTAGAATACAATACAAAAGGACATCCTGCCAACAAATATAAAGAATACTCAAATAAAATGAAGTATACAGGATTTTTGTATATAGATTTATTGACGTACTAGTTAATCTGGCTTACCACTGGAAAAGTGACTTAACAACTACACATACAACCCAACCATAACTAGTGAAAATATGAAACTAATATAAATACTTGAGGAATAAATCAGATATTACTTCATTAAGGGTTCAAAAACAGAGGTTGTAGCATATCAACATAATTAAAAATATAATTTCTAATTAATACGAAAAACAAGAACTATTTTTTACTTAACTGAAAAAGAATATTAGAAGAGTACAAACTTTCCTAACCATAAACAGAAAAACCATATTCTCATCAGAGAAAGACAAATCCAGTGACGACAAAAGAAGATGCATTCTCGCCCAAAATCTACTCAACAACATAAGGTGGAACCTTGAGTATAAACTGCTCCTCCATGCCTACAGAACTTAACACATATCTGAATTAAATTCTAAACCAACTCAACCATTATATAATAAACATTTCTAATAATAAATAAAAACATCCAATATTTACAATCATGAAAGCCTAGAATCCAAATGAATCTACCAGTCAAATGCAGCTAACAAATAATCAATAACATTGTTGATACCAAAATTAATATGCTGATGTGGACGAATAGTATGAAGACACGTGTCAATCTACGTGGCACAATAACAGCGAGGAAGATCATTTCCCGACCAACCATGTTTCTTTCCGAGCAACGAGAATATACCGAGGAACTCTATCATGCCGAGGAACTCCATCCGAGGAATTCCATCATCCCGAGATACTCTAAGCACTCCGAAGAACTCTTTATTAACGAGCAACTAAGGCGGTCCGAACTGCACCTCGGCCGTATCATCAATTATCAGACGGACAACTGTTCAACTATTCATTAGATTCTTGACGCACACGCTGCATTAAATGTATTACCCATTCATATGTATATCATTTAATGTATTGGACCTTTCATGTACAGCCTTGAGGCTATAAATACCTTGTATCAATCCCATTCAAAGGGACCGGAATTTCTTGAGAGAACTTGTAATCAAGAATTCCACAAACACTCAGCAATAACATAATAGTGGACGTAGGCTTTATTCATAGCCGAACCACTTTAAAAATCTTTGTTTTATTTATTTATCTGTGATTGAATAATTAGAGCAATCTAGTTTTTTACATCAACAGATTGGCGCCGTCTGTGGGAAACGACTGTTATTATCGTTTTTCATAAAAATCATTTATCACCAATGGCAGATAACCCAGAGTCCAGTAATCGAAATGCTGGAAATACTGGAAATCTTCCAAATCCATCTGCATCTCCAGATCTAGCCGGAATTATGACGAATCTGGCTCAAGGACAAACCGCCATGCAAGAATCTATGAGGCAACTCCTTCAAACTCTTCAAGGCGGTGTACCTACTTATTTAGGACAAAGGACTGATCATGGGCAACCACGATCCAGACGTACTGGGTCATATCGCAGTAGAGAATCCAACGATTCTTCTTATCAACCTGGGCGAACTTCATCAATACGGGCTACGGATACAAATCAACATATCTCTCTTTCTCCGGAGAGAACTAGCGCTTTGGAAAGATTAAGCAGGGTGTCTCCTTTCAGCCGGTTAGGACCAAGGAGGAACATGAGTCCACCTAGGGCTCCATCAAGAAGTTTTCGACCACCACCAGGCTTGAGGGAAGGATCTGCACAATCACGACCAACTACTCGTCGAGATAAAACTCAGGAAGCTACGTCAGAACAATCAGTTGATCGGACTAAGCGGCCTGAGGAAGGGAATGAAGCATGGAAAGGTTCCATTCAACGGTTGGAGGATAGACTGGGAGAAATGGCTAAGGCGAGGAACCCCTTACAAAGAACTTTTGTTCAAGGGACACCTTTTGTGCAAGCCATTGTGGATTTCCCTACACCGTCGAAATTCAAAGCACCTGTAGTAACCCCCAGGTACGATGGAAAGACAGATCCCGTACTTCATATAGAACAGTACCAAGCTGCTGCAGATATCTACGCTGTCCCCGACGAGATGAGGTGTAGAGCATTCTCGGGAACTCTTACCGGATCTGCACAGATATGGTACAATAATCTTCCTCGGGGTAAGATTTCAACTTTTGTTCAGTTAGCCGAGCTGTTTATTGGCAATTTTTATTTTGGAGCAAAGCCGGTAAAGCGAGTAGCGCACTTACTAAGTGTTAGACAAAAATCAGGAGAAAGTACTAGAGATTACATAACTCGTTTCAATAACGAGAAGTTGGAAGTCATAGATTATGAAGAAAAGACAGCAATCACTGCTTTGATGAGTGGTTTGCTGCCCAACAAGCTATACTATACTCTGGCCAAAGATCCGCCTAAAAATATGTCGGAATTGATGGCAAAGGCGGCCAAAATCATGAATGCCGAGGAGGCTATGACTGCGAAGAAGAATATGGATAAAGAAGTTAAAGTGGAGGTCGACAACTCTAAGAAGAAAGATCAGAAAGGTAATGGTGGTGACAAACATTCCAGGAATAACAGGATAAAGTTGGAAGCCCTAAAGAAGTATGATAATTATACTCCATTGAAAATGGGTATTAATCATGTTTTAGAAGAGATCAGGAATAACGAGGAAATCAAATGGCCAGAGAAACTGAAGACAGATCCCGACATGAGGAATAAGGCCAAATATTGCGAGTTTCACAAAGATCATGGCCATATGACCAAAAATTGTATAGCCCTTCAGAACGAGATTGAAACACTCATTCGAAGAGGAAAATTATCAAAGTATGTAGATCGCAGAAGTGAAAGGAAGAATGATGATAGAACTAGAGAGAGATCTAGATCTCCTCGTCGTGCAGAGGAGAAAAAGAGGAGGGACCATGAAGAGGATCCAGATGATGACCCCGATCTTCCCAAGAAGCCAAGGAAACCTGAACGAGAGGTATTTTCCATACGTTTTGGATCATTTCATTGTAACGTTATTACAGGGGGAGATGCAGGAGGAGGAGACCTTACTGCAGAAAGAAAAGCTTACCTCGGAGAAGCTCAAGCTTGTTCATACATTCAGCGAATAAACCTGGCCGAGGATGATCGCCCGAGGAAGGTAAACAAAGAGAAGCTAGTGATTGGTTTTTCAAAAAATGACCTGGCAGGTGTTCTTTACCCTCATGATGATCCTTTGGTGATCAAAATGAGAATGAAAGATGTGGTCATTTCAAGGGTGTTAGTAGACAATGGTAGTTCGGCAGATATCATGTATTATTCATGCTTTGATAGCTTGAATTTGAAAATATCTCAATTGGAACCTTATCACAGACCCCTTCTGGGTTTTGCTGGCGAAAAAGTTTTTCCACTTGGGACGATCAAGTTGGATATACTTATTGGAACTTGGCCTGCTTGTCGAACAGAAAGAATACGCTTCTTTGTGATGGATAAGAATGTGCAGTCAGCCTACAACATCATCATGGGACGAGTTGGATTGAAGAAGTTCGAAGCAGTTCCATCTACAGTTCATCAATGTTTGAAATTCCCAACGAATTTTGGGGTTGGAGTTGTGAAAGGTGATCAAAAAGTAGCTAGGGAATGTTATTATTCGTCTGCCGAGCAAGAGGAGCTTGAAGAGTCCAGGAAAAAGACTACTACTTACCAGGTGGAGGAAGGTACAGAAATTGAAACTCTTGATCCCAGGGATGAATCTCAACTTGTAAAAGGACAGGTGATGGAATCTACAGAAAATGTTATTCTGGACGACGAGCATCCTGAACGAATAACCCAGATAGGATCGTCGTTGGATGTTTCAATAAAACAGGAATTGATAAATTTCTTGAGAAACAGGAAAAATACTTTTGCTTGGAGTCATGAAGACATGCCAGGAATAGATCCAAACTTTTTATGTCACGAGCTCAATGTGAATAAGGAGATCAAGCCTGTGAAGCAGAGGAGAAGAGTGTTTAGTCCCGAGATGAACCAGGCCATACAAGAGGAAGTCGAGAAACTCCAGAAAGCCCAATTCATTGAAGATGTAAAATATCCAGATTGGTTGGCAAATGTGGTGATGGTAAAGAAGAAAAACAACAAATGGAGAATGTGTGTCGATTTCACCGATCTCAATAAGGCATGCCCCAAGGATCATTTTCCATTGCCCAGAATTGATCAACTGGTGGATGCTACCTCGGGACACGAGCTACTCAGCTTCATGGATGCTTACTCTGGCTACAACCAGATCAAAATGAAACCTGAAGACAGGGAAAGTACTTCTTTTATTACCCCTAGGGGAACTTATTGTTATAATGTTATGCCTTTTGGTTTAAAAAATGCAGGTGCAACATATCAGCGGTTGATGAACAAGGTTTTTACCGAACAAATCAGCCGCAACATGGAGGTCTATGTCGATGACATGCTCACTAAAAGCAAGAAAGCTGCTGATCATTTGGTTGACTTGAGTCAAACTTTTGATCAATTGGATAAATACCAAATGAAGCTTAACCCGACGAAGTGCACCTTTGGAGTACGAGAAGGAATGTTCCTCGGATATATCGTCAATCAGCGAGGTATTGAGGCAAATCCAGATAAGATCAAAGCTCTTCTAGGGCTGCGATCTCCGACGACGAAGAAAGAAGTGCAGAGTCTTACCGGACGAGTTGCAGCGCTCAACAGATTTGTATCTCGAGCAACTGATAAATGCATACCATTCTTCAAAACACTTCAAAAAACCTTTGAGTGGAATGAGGAATGTGAAAAAGCTTTTCAAGACTTGAAGAAATACTTGGGAGCACCTCCACTGTTGTCCAGACCAATAACAGGAGAAAAATTGTATTTGTATTTGGCAGTATCAGAGAATGCAGTCAGTTCAGCGTTGATCAGATTGGAGAATGGAGTCCAGAAGCCAATTTATTACACAAGTAAGGCTTTCCGAGGTGCAGAAATCAGGTACCCAAAGCTAGAAAAATTGGCATTGGCACTAATTGAAGCCAGTAGAAGAATGAGGCCATATTTCCAAGCCCATACCATCATCGTTTATACTGATATGCCATTGAGACAAGCCCTCCATAAGCCAGAAAAATTGGGGAGACTGATGTACTGGGCAGTAGAACTTGGTGAATATGATATTGTGTATGAGCCCAGATCATCATTGAAGGGGCAAGCTGTAGCAGATTTTACAGCAGAGTTCACATACCCTGATACCCCCGAGGAGCAAAAGGTGCCTGCTGATCTACCTGTGGACGATACAGGATCAACAGAAACATTTGTTGACCTACCTGTGGACGATACAGGATCAGCAGAAACAGGTCCAAACCAACCAAGGTTGGTAAAAGGACTTGTGGATGTAGAGAAATCATTATATTCAAACCCAGACCAGCCAAGGTTGGTAAAAGGGTACGAACAGATGACTGACGAGGAGCGAAAGATACCGGGGGATGATGGAAGAAAACAGCAGATATTTTATCGAGGAACTCTGACAGATAAGAAATTTGAAGACGAAATACCTACATGGAGATTATATGTAGACGGATCATCCTGCACAGCTGGTTGTGGAGCAGGAATTGTTTTGATCACTCCAGACGAGATTGATATGGAATATGCTTTGCGATTCCAATTCAAAGCCTCTAATAATGAAGCGGAGTATGAGGCCATGATAGCAGGTCTTAATCTAGCAAAGACTATGGAAGCACAACAAGTGATGGTATTCAGTGATTCTCAATTAATTGTGAATCAGATGATGGGAATATATGCGGTTAAAGGAGATTTAATGATCAAATATCATGCAAAGGTGATGAAATTGTTGACAGAATTTGATGCCATTCAATTGGTGAGAATACCAAGGATGGAGAATGTACAAGCAGACGCACTGGCCCGACTAGCATCAGCTACTCGTACCGAGATGCGAAAAACTATACCGATTGAAGTATTAGAAGGTCGGAGCATAGATGAACATCTGACAATGAATGTGATTACCCTTTATTTAGGACCATCTTGGATGGATCCAATCAGGAAATATGTTGAAGAGGGTGGATTGCCGGAGGACAAACTCGCTGCCAAGAAACTGAAGTATAAAGCTGCTCGGTATGTATTAACTAATGGTATTTTGTATAGACGAGGAATTATAGCAGGTTTGCAGAGATGTGTACATCCCACCGAGGTGAAAGAATTGATTGAAGAAATCCATGAAGGATCTTGTGGAGCTCATGTAGCAGGTCGAACACTTTTACAAAGAGTGATGACACAGGGATATTACTGGCCGACAATGAGGGCTGATTGTATAGCCTATGCCAAGAAATGTGACAAGTGCCAACGTTTTTCTTCCATCCGACGAACTCCACAAGCATTGCTAACACCAATAACTTCCCCTTGGCCATTTGCCATGTGGGGAATTGATCTGGTTGGACCTCTGCCGACCACCCGAGGAAGATTCAAGTATCTCGTAGTTGCAGTGGACTATTTTACTAAGTGGGTGGAAGCTGAGCCTCTTATCAATATGACGTACGAGAAGGTATACCAGTTTGTATGGAAGAATATCATTTGTCGATATGGTCTCCCTCATGCTTTCATCACAGATCATGGAACACAATTTGATAATGAAGAATTTGCCGCCTATTGTCATCAGTCGAACGTTTTGAAATTTCATTCAGCACCAGGCCATCCCCAAGGCAATGGACAGACTGAAGTGACGAACAGAACATTACTAAACAGGTTGAAAAAGAGGCTAAGTGAAGCTAAAGCAAATTGGATTAATGAGCTCCAATCAGTATTATGGGCCTACCGAACAACTCCCCGAGCAGCAACTGGAGAATCACCATATATGCTAGCATTTGGAAGTGAGGCTGTGATACCAGCCGAGTTGGGTCTCCCAACGCATAGAGTGCTGAATTTCAACTCTCCGATCAGTGACTTGATGAGAAGAATGGATTTGGATATGCTCGAAGAAGTAAGAGAAGAGGCAGCCATTAGGAATGCTGCTTATCAACAACGAACAGCTCTGTTCTACAACAAAAGGGTGAAGAAATGCGATTTGAAGGAGGGTGATTATGTGCTGAAGAAAGTCATTCAGAAATAGAATAAATTGGAAGCAAACTGGCATGGACCTTACCGAGTTACAGAGATTGTTCGACCTGGAACTTACAGAATAGCAACTCTAGAAGGAGATGAATTTAAGAATGCATGGAATGCTGAACACCTGCGCAAGTATTATCAGTGATGTAAAATGTAAAGTATTTCTTTCATTATGAATAAAATGATGAATAAAATGAGGATGGTTCACCATTTTCTTTCTGTTGAAAGTTTTTCGGGGAATACTAGTGTTGAACACTACACTGCTTGATAACAAGAAGAAGACTGCTCTACGGAGCCATGCTCTACGGAGCCATGCTCTACGGAGCCAAGCTCTACGGAGCAAAAGTGCTATAAGTAGCCAACCTCCTTTGGTTAGGAGGACATGCTCTACGGAGCCAAGCTCTACGGAGCAAAAGTGCTATAAGTAGCCAACCTCCTTTGGTTAGGAGGACATGCTCTACGGAGCCAAGCTCTACGGAGCAAAAGTGCTATAAGTAGCCAACCTCCTTTGGTTAGGAGGACATGCTCTACGGAGCCAAGCTCTACGGAGCAAAAGTGCTATAAGTAGCCAACCTCCTTTGGTTAGGAGGACATGCTCCAAGGAACCAAAAAGTTCGAAAGAACCCTACTACTCCTTTGATTAGGAGGTGTACATCAGCATGATCAACTACGGTTGGTAAAACTTTATATACTCTCGCATTACAGCTTATGTTGGTCGGGAGGTAACATTATTACAAAAAGTTCTTTAAAGAACAAAATATTCCAAACTGTACCAAGTATGGTTGGTCGGGGATAAAAACCCACTAACTGTAGTTGGTCGACGAGGACAAAAGTATTGACCTTAGTTGGTCGGACGCATATTTGAAATTGAACCAAGTATGGCTGGTCGGGGATAGAAACCCATCAACTGTGGTTGGTCGACAAACATTATTTATCCACCTTGGTTGGTTGGAAACAATTTTGAACAATTTATGCTTATTATAAATTCTAAGTTGGTTGATGAACCATATAATTTGCAAACAGAAAAATAGCTATTGGCAAAACAGAAAATGAAATTCTTTCATTAAGATAAAAATGTATTACATGTTACATGTATGTGCTAACTATTACATTAAAGATTCCTACTCTATTGGTTTCTTTCCTTTATCCTTTGAGACAGGTTCCTCGCCAGCAGGAAGATCCTCTAGACAAAGAGGAGAATTAATAAAGTTCATGTCCTTCAGCATTCTGACATTCATTATTGTAGGAGTGTCCAACAGGTGCTCAGGACGAGATACTTCAACTTGAGAATGAAGGTTATAATCACCAAGATATTTAGAGATCAAACTCCGAGGAATGGAACGAGCAGGAATCCATGCCATATCCAATTTATAGGGAGGAACAGGCAAGTCTAGCAATCCAGGAGCATGATAATCCCATAAATAATGACCTCGTTCCAATTTTAATACACCCAGGGCGTTCAACCATCCCTGCTTATAACCTTCGTTGTTAGCATTTTCAATGCGATCATCCAAATGATAAAGAGCTTCGTTATAGCCTGCATTCCAGAACTCCCGAGGCTGTTTATGGAATTGGAAAGTTAATCTATCTACTTGCTCGAGAAAGTTCTTGATAAGAGCATCTTTATTATTCAGAGCAGACTTCATCGCAGCCAGTTGATCCTCTAAAGATAAGTTTTTCTTAGACAAATCAGACAGAGCACGATCCTTAACATTCAGTTGGAATGCTTGAGTTTCCAGAGTAGATTGGGTGCGAGATTCTTCAACACTGCGGCTAAGAACTCTTGATCGGCTCCGAGAAGCAACTGGAGAATTTTGCTCCTCGACGATTCTTCCTCGTCCCCGAGAACTCCTTCCTCGTCCCCGAGCAGTCACAGGAATAATAGACTTTTTCAAGTCGTCCAACTCTTGCCTTAGTTTGGCGTTTTCAACCTCTAGAAACGAAAAACCTTCATCAGTAACTGGTACTAATGCAGTAGAAGAGGAGGCAGCGGATTCATATTGAGCCAATCTTTTCTGCAGACTATTATTTTCTTGTTCCAGGATCTCGGCAATTTGTCGGCAGGCTTCAACTTCACCTTTTAGGGTCCTTTCCCTAATGTCATATGCAGCAATGATCTTTTTATGACCTGTATCAGAGGAAAGTTGTTGATATCTATTTTCATATTCCTTGTGTAATGAAGCCATCGATTCATTGTGCTGACCTTGGAGATCCTCTAAGGAACAATGCAGCTCTTCAATCAAGTCATAATAAGCGACATTGTTAGCTACAGCTCGGTCGAGTAAATCTTTCAAGTACCGATAAGCCTCAGTCGCCTGTTCTGAAGCATCATGACCAAGAATGTCAGCAATTTCAGAAGAACTAAGGTCTGTATGACCAGCCCAATAGTATCGGTGACATTGCTGCATCAGCTCGGTATCATGAGAAGAGATTAATTCCATTCTAGCAACAAACTAAAGACAAGAAAAAGACAACAATCAACAAAGAATCATCAATAACAGCGATGAGTAAAGAAGTATTTTATTAGATCATAAAATGGTTACATTGTTCGATTACAAATGATGAAAGATAGAAATGATACCGAACAACTTCACACCTTTTCCTTGTCTCCCAAGACTTTCTCGGGAGGCTGGGACGAGGAGCTCGGTTGCTCGGTGATAACAACAGCTTGATCGGCAGAAATCTTCTCGGCAGGAGGAGGCATAGAAGAAATATCCTCGATGACAGAGGGTTGAGAAGCAGAGATTGGGACATCCACATCCATGGAAGACTCATCTGAAGCAGGTTCATCTTCTTCTTCTTCCACAATTGGTGGAGGAGGACCAGGGAGATGCCGTTGGAATAGCTCGGAATCGTCTTGGATTTTTAGCTCTTGTAGAGCAGCTACCCAACCGTCATGGAAGTATTTCAACTCCCCATATTGGACTTGGGATGTCATAGCAGCAATCCCTTTATCCCATCCTTTCTCCCAACCAGCACTGAAATGTTTCTTGACTACAGCTTTTCTTTTCAACTTCTCCGAGGAGAGTTTGACATCCAATTGTTCTTTCTGGATTTTGATGTCTCGCAGGATAGACAGTTCTTTTTCTGCCTTCTTCAGTTGGTCATCGCACTTTTGCTGATTGACCTCTAAGCTTTTCACCTTCTCCTCCAAATTCTTGGAGGTTTCAGCCATCTTCATCTTATCAGCCTCAGCTGCAGCCAACTTTTTCTCCCAGGCAGTTTTCTCCTCGACGTACTGCTGGCGAGATTCTTTCACAGATTGGGCTAAACCCAAGAGGGCATCGTCAACATCGGACGAGGAACTGGAAGCTTTAATAGCTTGATCTTTCTTCACGATGGTATTGAAGCAGTTCACCAACTGAAAGATGAGAAAAACAATAAAGTCAATACAAATGCAAGAATTCAAGAAAAAGAAAGAAAGACCAAAGGTATGAGAAATTTACTGAAGAAAGATGGCGAGCAGCTAGGGATGTCAGTGTATCCCTAGGAATCTTTTCATCAACCCCGAGAACCTCGGGTATAACTGAGCTCGTTGAAGAACTCGGAAGAATGATTTTTGAGACACTACTACCACCAGCGGGTAGAGAAGATGCAGTTCCAGCAAGATTAACCGAGGATGATTTCCTCAATCTCTTCAAAGGAGGGTCAGCAGCGTCAACCAAGGAAGAAGTCTTGGTCGGAGAGATTGTAATTACATCAGCACTAGCACTTTTCTTGCTCGGGGCCACTGGGGGCTTCTCGGCAACTTTGGAGGAACTGGCATCTACTTTTTTAGTCCCTTCTGGGACATCAATTTTGCCTTTCTGTGCTCCAACAGCAGAAGAAATTTCACCAAATAGAGCAGGAGGAGCTCTTTTCTTGCCCATTCTCTGAGATAGGGGGATATGAGAATCTGAAGATGAACTTTCTGGTGTTGAGGCTGGTTCAACAGGGCGAGCAGTATAAGAGGTTGTGTAGCTCTTATACTGCAGCAAATATGATGCAGACCTAATATGCTCGTCTGCAATTGTCTTGTGCAAATTCCAGATAAGTTTTAAATGCTTGATATTCACTTCCGACTCTTTTGGAGTTTTTCTTTTACTATCAACTGCAAATAAATACATAAATCTCAGTCATACATTTTGTCAAACATGATGAAAACGCAATTTCATAAGTAAAATAAAATGAAAAATAAACCTATCCCATTGCCGTATGGGGGGCATCTGGGACCATTGTATACTTCATTCCCAGATAAAGGCGGGTGTTGCCAATTTTTTATGACCAACCCATGCTCAAAATAATCTCTATTTGAATCAGGAAGGTTAACTACAAGGGCTCTATTTAAAAACCTAGTTTTTAAATAATAAACATTATCTAAAGTGGCCCACTTATAGCAATACATGATCTCTGGGATCCCTATACGAGTCCCATGAGTTAGATTTAACTTGTGCACCCCGTTAATTATTCTCCATGAATTGGGGGCTATTTTTGCAGGAACAAGATCAAAATATTGACAAAACTCAAGACATAATGGGTTTGGTGGAAAAGAAAAACCGCATTCAGCAACAAAAATACCGGGGAACCAATGTCCCTCAGCCAATCGAAAGTAATCTAAAGGTTCAGAAAGAACCTCTAGAGTTACCCAAGAAGGAATGGAAAAGTCAGAACGAAATTTCTCAGCAGATTCAACAATATAAACCATATTGAATAAAAGAGATGCAGAAGAAAGGAAGAAGATCTTACAGAAAGAAAGGAGATATGTTGACAACGAACGGAAACAATGATGAACACACAAGAGAGAGGAAGAGAATAGAAAACTTGAATGCAGAAAATTGGAAAGTGTAGACGACGGTATGGTTACCAAAGGAGTTTAAATACTTTGCATTGGGAAGCGGCAAAAGAAATGATTACTAAAAAGAAACTACTGAACTTCCGGCGGCTAAAAAGACAAAAGTTGCACGAAGATCGAAGCGCTTATAAAAAAAGCGGAAACTGCGAAATGAGAAGGAAATTTGAATACAATGTTCCTAAAACCCAGGAAGGTCATTTAATATTACCATATACCGAGAAAGAATGTCCCATACTCCTCAAAGTTCGAAATATGAAACATTGGGGGCTTCTGTTGATACCAAAATTAATATGCTGATGTGGACGAATAGTATGAAGACACGTGTCAATCTACGTGGCACAATAACAGCGAGGAAGATCATTTCCCGACCAACCATGTTTCTTTCCGAGCAACGAGAATATACCGAGGAACTCTATCATGCCGAGGAACTCCATCCGAGGAATTCCATCATCCCGAGATACTCTAAGCACTCCGAAGAACTCTTTATTAACGAGCAACTAAGGCGGTCCGAACTGCACCTCGGCCGTATCATCAATTATCAGACGGACAACTGTTCAACTATTCATTAGATTCTTGACGCACACGCTGCATTAAATGTATTACCCATTCATATGTATATCATTTAATGTATTGGACCTTTCATGTACAGCCTTGAGGCTATAAATACCTTGTATCAATCCCATTCAAAGGGACCGGAATTTCTTGAGAGAACTTGTAATCAAGAATTCCACAAACACTCAGCAATAACATAACAGTGGACGTAGGCTTTATTCATAGCCGAACCACTTTAAAAATCTTTGTTTTATTTATTTATCTGTGATTGAATAATTAGAGCAATCTAGTTTTTTACATCAACATTAGGTGACCAATTTCTAGACCTTAATTACTCAAATTTTCAAAAATAAGACCACCACAAAATATATAAGTTCCCATGCACGTGCACATACAAACATAGATAGACAAGCTATAAGAATGCTGGAATTTTCAAAGTACTAAACATCAAATTATATATATATATATATATATATATATATATATATATAGGGAGAGGTTCACAAGTGAACCTAAAAGATGAACTTTTTAATGAACCTTAACAACTCATTAATTTTAATTTCTATGTTGTAATGGATCCGCGCCAGCGACAACGAACACGCATGTCAATCGATCCCCACCCCCTCACCCCCCACCCCCAACCACCACCACCATCACCATGGCAGCCCTTATGGCAGCAGGGCTGCCATGGGGTGGGGTGGGGGGGTGGATAGGGGGGTTGGGGATCGATCGACACCCGTGTCCGTTGCCGCTAGCGCGGACCAATTACAACATAGGAATTAAAATTAATGAGTTGTTAAGGTTCATCTTTTAGGTTCACTTGTGAACCTCTCCCTATATATATATATATATATATGGACACACTGACACGACAAAGCTTAAACAACCAGTGTGTCTGCCATGTTGTGTCCTGGTTGTTTAAGCTATGTCGTGTCAGTGTGTCCATGTCGTGTCGGACACGATACTCGTGTGCGTGTCTGTGCTAAGGAATGTAGCCTTCTCAACCTGGACTGCGATCATGGGGCCCATAATAACTGATGATAACCTGGACTCAAAATTGCTTAAACCTTTGTTTACTTGATCAAAATTGGAAGTTCAAAGACCCATACACAACGCTCCATGTAAGTAATCAGATTAGAGCATAAACACCCGTAACATATATTGTTGCTTTGGCTAGCTAAATAACTTGAACCTATATGTAAGTAACTAAGAATAAAAAAAAATTAAATTACCCAACTGCCTTTTGCAATAGTTGTCTCATCGTCCTTAATTTCCTAAACCATGACCCTTTTCATCTGTACCAGCATAAAAGTTATAGAAGTCTTCCTAAAGAATATAATATAAACTGATGTAAACCACCCGTCAATAGGCTCCTAAAAATATCTAACACACACTTTTAGAGAGAGAAATACTCTTCTCTATATTCAAAATTCAAGTCTACCTCAAATGAGGCTTACAAGTGGGTATTTAAAGGGGAGGAGTAGCTTAGGCTCTAAGCTAAGGCCCTAATTACAAAATGTCATTACTACTCCTTACCTATAAATACAATAACAAAAATAAAGGAAAATACAAAAGAAAATAAAATGACTAATAAAACCCTAAAATAGGGCCTATTTCCATAACTCTCCCCCTCTTAAGACCAAGCTCATCCTCGAGCGTTCAAAAATTGGGAATTCGTGAGGAACTTCCAAAAATTTGTGCCAAAAACTCGTGGAGGCTAAAAATAAATATCTGAAAGTTGTGGAGTGTCTATCCCACAAGTCTTGGTCTTTATTTCTTCATCTTCTCTCTTCTTCTCCACTTTCTTCACCAAATCAAGCCCTAGAAAATTCCACCAAGGTCAAAAACCATCGTTTCGGAGAATCTAGAAGGATTTGGAGTTGAATTTGTTGGCCCAAACAAGGCCCAAACAGATTTTGGACACAAATAGGGTAAAAACCTAGGAGTGGGCTGCCCTAGGGTAAAAAGATTTGGTTTTGAAGGGTTCTGGGACAGATCGAGGTCGAAGGAACTAAACCGGAGGATGGGGTTGGGTTTTGGGTTAACCCGGGTTGGAAAAGGGGCGGGATGGGAACTGACCAATGTCGCCTGGAGTTTGAGGGGCGGGATGATGTATTCCGGCAGTGGTAGGAGAGAGGGGGTGGTCGCGAGGAGGGTGGAAGGGCAGTGGGTTGATCGCGGGGCTGGAGAGAGGCAGGGAGGTGGGTGGGGATAAGGTTGTGGCAGCGAGGTAAGGTGGTAGGGGCTTGGGGACTTGGTGGCAGGTTGCCGACCAAGGCAGAGCAGCGGTGACAGTGGTTCTAGGGTCTGGGGGTGCGGGTTGTGGGGGTCGGGAGTATATCGACGGGCGGTGGGGTGTAGGCAGGGACAACAGGGTGTTTTCGAGTTCGGATGGGATGGAGATAGAGTTTGAAGGGTTTGAATGGGGTTGTCTGTTAGGATTTTGGAAGTTGGAAGAGATTAGTTGGATAAGGGTATCAAATTTTTGGTTGAGTTCTTGGGTTAGGGCTAGGGTTTGTTTTTGTTGTTTGATCATGTGTCTCCATTCTTGAATCTCTTCATTGTGTTTGTATTTCTTGGGAGCCATTGCAAGTAGTGTACGATTTGATAAAAAAAATAGAGAATTAAGGTAAAGGTCATGTACCTTCCTATATTTTGATTTTTAGGACAATGCTTTTCAAGTTTATAAATCTAGTCTCTGTGGTACAATAACATTTATAAATCTAGTCCCTTTGGTACAATACCCATTATTTTTTTGGTCCGCGCCAGCGGCACCATTTTTCATGGTGTTTTTAGTACAGGGACTAAATTTATAAAATTATATGGAGTGTCCTATTATTATACACTTTTAGCATTATGAGGACCTTTTCCCAAAACCTCCATAAAAAATACACCGATATACCAAACACCAATGTTGGATCGACACTCGCTCTGATATCAATTTGACGTAAATCACCCGTCAAAAGGCTTCTAAAAATATCTAACACACATTTTTAGAGAGAGAAATAGTCTTTCCTATATTCAAAATTCAAGCCTACCTCAAATGATGCTTACAAGTGGGTATTTAAAGGGGAGGAGTAGCTTAGGCTCTAAGCTAAGGACATATTTACAAAAATTCCAATACTACTCCTTATCTCTAAATACAATAACAAAAAATAAAGGAAAATAAAATGAAGGAAAATACAAAAGAAAATAAAATGACTAATAAAACCCTAAAATAGGGCCCATTTCCATCATAAACTCAATCAAGCATTTACATATTTCATTAAATTTGGATTACAAATTTGAATATTGAATAATCATAATATACATAAAAAAATATACCCATACCACAACACAGATGAGGCAATTTGTTTTCTGAGTAATCACCGCATACAAAAAAATGTACTCAACGGGTTGGGTTCAAATATCAAATGATAATATTAACATACCACCACACCTAATTATATTTATCACACTAACATATTCACCGCAATACACATTCCAGTTCACATACACAGTTTATCACTCTCATGGTGAACAACACACACACACACACACACACAACACTTCGACGATTATTTAAGTGTTTTGTACTTATGGTTGTTGAATTGATAGATTTTTTGTGTTTTTTGTTTTGTATTATCCTTGTTGAAAATTTGACTCTCTTTCCTCCCAACAAATACAACCACTACACCCATTTTAAAGATTTGCACCTATGGTATTTGTTAAATTTCCTCAAAAATTCCAAACACAAGAAAAAAGAAACTCATTTACAATTGCTAAACATTCACACTAACACCTAAATCAGATTATTTTTCAATTGAAACCTTATACTAGCTCCAGTGCATTATCTCAGGCAACGAATATAAACAATAGAAATCAAAACTTAAGATAGCCGATATGAGGAGACACTGAACCTGTTTTTGGTAGCTGATAGTAGAAGCTATAGCTTATAGTGTTTCGGCCCCTTCGGTGTATCATGGATAACTACTGTTTCAGGAAACATAGTATTCCACTGATAATTGGTCATGAGCACTCTCACAGACATTGCCATGCCGGCCTTCCATTTGTCCAGGTGTAATGTTGCCCCTTGAATTCCACTTCTGAGATATTGCAAGCTTCTTCCAATTTCTGAAGCTCGTCACATTGAGAAGTTGTAACTAAATTTCCACTTTTGCCATCTCCTGAACCGATAATATTAAAATCACCGACACTACAACAAGGCTGGTTCATGTCACTTTCTATTCTCATCAGATCATGCCAGATTAAAGCTCTCTTCTCAATGATACAATCAGCATAAAAAAAAACTGAACCACCACTGTTTTCTCTTCCTAACAAGGCTGCATTTGGCCAGAATAATATTCTTAGATTTTGAAACTATTTCAAGCATGACCTCATCATTCCACCATATAGCCAAGCCTCCGGAACATCCTTCGGGGTCAATATAATAAGAATACTTGAGGTTGGTTTACTTGCGAATTTCCTCTAATTTCCTCGCTCTGCTTTTTGTCTCCATGAGAAAGACAATAGACGGGTGATGGCATTGAATGATTCCCTTGAGCATCCAGATTGTCCGAGTCACCTTCAAAAGTTACTGCATTTTACCACACCTCCAGAGGTACTACTTCCTTTGGGAAAGCCAATTGATTATTGGTCCAAAACATATTGTCTTCCTTTTTCAGGTATTTAAGACCGCTCTTTTTTTGTTTTTAAGGTTTCTATTAAGAGATAAAGTGTTGAAAAAAGTAGATAATACTCTGTCTCTGAATGTTTGAAGGACTTCAAGTTGGGACGGGGAGAGTAGCGGGGAGCTGTTTGACTGATGAGAAGGTATAGGGTTAGATGTAAGGTTGTCATGGACGTCAATTTAGGTTGGGTAAGTGCTCATACAATTAGGAAGGTTGGTCTGAATGGAAACTAAATGAGGTTGGGTTAAGTTGAGTGGTGGGTCCAAAGTTTGGATCTTGGTTTTGGGTATATGATTTTCTTGTTTGTCGATTCTAACTGGGCTATCTGGTGGTTCGGTAACGAAATATGTGGTTTGGACAGGTTAGTTCTGGGGTTTGATACACGTTATGGATGACGGTTCATAAGGATATGATTTAAAAACCCGAGGTGACGATTGGATATTAGGACTTTGGATTATATGCGATTGGGACGTATCAGTAGTCTGAATAGTACTAGGTAATTTCGCTAAAGGTATAAGGTCAGATCTGTGAACAGGGGATAAATGAAAAGTGCTATTTTGGTGGTTAGCTTGATGGACATCCGTCTGACTTTGGTCTTCCAACTCAGGTAATATGGTCAACTTTATGAAAGGGCATTGGGAGATGAGCTTTCCCCACCGCGCGCATCTTCCTTTCCTTTGACTGTACGCGCCTCAGTTAGCTGCTCGGATGTTTCTCTGGTAGCCCCATGATTAGTGTCGGCTAAAGATTTTGTTTTCTTTCCCAGAAATGCTCGATTCCAAGGCCCATATAACTCAACATTTGACCCCACATCATTAAGGAACTTGCATACCGTCTTATCATGTCCTAGTCTTCCACATTTGTAGAGTAAGTTAGGAAGGTGTTCGTATATGAACGGAATCCACAGAGGACCACTTTCACCTCCTATTAGTCTAAAACCCCTGCAAATTGGTTTCGTAATATCAAGGGATACCTTGATTCTCACAAAGCTCCCAAACGTCCGATGATCAAAATTGTCACCGTTAAAACTTATCAAAATTGAGCTTTAATATTGTAATGAGAGAATTTTTTCATTTATAAATTTAGGTAATTCAAATAATCAATCATATGTATAATTACTCCCAGAACAATCTAATACACAACTTATACTCGAAGAAATTACAGTCACAGAAATGAAAATTTAAACCAGGACAATTAAGAAAAAAATCACTTTATAAACAGCAGCATCAGCAACAACAACATTAATAACAACAACAATATACAAGCACCAAGTTCCACAATCCAACTGATCCTTGTGGAGCTGTTGCCAAACAGACAGAGTAATCTAAAATATATGTGCAAACTTACTGCAATGTAACAGTTGTCCTAATACAAAACAAAGCCCGAGACACAGGAATTATCATCAAACAACATCTAATCTTCTCAAACTAAGACACTAATATGCAATAATAAAGAAAAATAGTCAAAGATAAGAAAAAGATAAAGCACCTGTTAAATTCTGAAATCATTTGAGAACATTTTGGTACTTTGGTGATCTGTCCATGCTATTTTCCCTTCAAATGACTTTTAAGCTCATCCAAAAGGTCCACCCCCACTCCCCAACCACCACCACCAAAATATTCACAAAAATTATTCTGTCTGTACCGACAAATACGGAAGCAGCTGTAATATTACAATCATCTAAGAAATTTAGGACAAAAAGATTAAAAAAAAACAAGTGTCCATTGCTATATTATTGTTGAATTTTTAACTTAAAAAAACTATTGTACAGTGTAGAAAAAGAGCGATAAATTTCTACTGAGGCCTCCTCCAAGAGGGCCTTTCTGAGCTTTCGACTACATCCCCATGTTCCCCTTATCTCTCCAAGATTCCTCCTCTCTGTATTGTTCGGTTTTAGCATTATGCATTTTGATAGCCACAACAGGGTCTGAAATCCCCCTCCTCTCCCCACCACATTTATCTCACTTCGTCTTTGCATCTGAGAGAATAATATGTCCTTGCATTGCTTCACATCTACTGTAAAAGATTGCACTTTGGCAACATCTCGGTTCCTTGTTCGGCTAAATAATACACCATTACAGTTTACAACAGAAGGTAAGGGCTGTTGTTGTTGTTGTATATTGGACGAAGGCATTGTGTAGTTACTAAATGCAGCCGGGTATTTAGCCAGCAAGATAGCAGAGTCGGGTATAGAAGGAAATCCATTTTGTATTATGTTCCCATCCCAGTAACCATAACTACTCGTTATTTGAACATCATCAAGACCCAAATAATTATTAAGGTCACTTATTGACAGATCTGATCTTCGATCTACTTTGAATTTCATGTTAAAAGAGGATTCACAAGTTAATTTAGAGTTTTGACAGACCTTATCATCATTCTCGTATTTACTACAACAAGGTTTATGATGAGAAGCAGGGTTAGTTATGATCTAACCAAATAGATATACATTACCTTTCTTGCACGGTTATGCTTCATCAGACGAACTAAGTTGTTGGGGTCTTGGATGAATTATATTTTTATCATTGTTGAGTTATAGTCAATCCCTAGAATATGCAGTGCCAATTGCTATGCATATCTTGATTGGTTGAAGATCAAAAGAAGCTTATATAGAATATAAAATACGTCATGGCAATCTGATAGTATTTTCAAAATACATGAAAAAAATATTAAAGTGTAAAAAAACTCACATAAAGCAAGCGGATAACCAATAATCTTGTTGCTGAATTCACACAAGACAAAAATTGGTGAATATTTTCAACACAACTCATTTGTTTGAACTAGGTCATTAAATATTGCATTGTTTTTACAAGAGAAAAAAATCGACCAAAGTAGAAGACTATTCTGTAATTTAATAGAACATGAGGAAACAAGACATTGAAGATATGCAACAGACACGAACTCTGACTTCGTGAACTACTGCTAAAAACGGTATGCGTGTCTTGTCCGAAAGGCTCTGATTTTCCCGATACCGTTAAAATTAAAATCAAACGTGTACTCTTAGCTTAATAAAGATGAGAGTGGTGCTTTCTTCACACATATAAAAAACTGTTGGGAAATCAGTTGAATAATTGGAAACTTAAGGCAATTAGGGACATGTTAAGACCACATCAAGTAACAATATCATAAATATTTATTATGTTTTCTAAAGAAACAACAAGTCTTTACTTTTTTCACTATTTAGTCCTTGGAAAAGTATAAATTTCTTAAAAAGTTAAAATATAGTTATTAGAATACGGTCTAGATACCTTTAGACTAGGCTCAAGGTATATGTAATTTCATAAAAGTATATATACCGCATTTAAAAGATCTTATTCACAAGGGACTGCATTTAGAGGTTTGATTTAATCGAGGAACTCATTTTTGTGAAGTAAAAAAGCAAGTGGATTTGACTCAATTACAAATATTTACAAGGGGAAAATTTTCTATTACCTCTATTTACCTTTAACATAAGACCAATTTTCTGGACACGAAACCAAGATACATGCCAGAGTTCAAGAATTCATCTCATTCTATTACAGGTTGATGGTCGATGTGGTTATAAATTTTGTAACTTGATTCATCCATAGGTATTCATGGAAGGCAAGTTATTCTTCGGATGCTTAGAATGGTAACTTAAAGTATAAATTCAAGGGATAGGAGGAAGAGAGAAGTAGCTTAAGTTTTGGCTGTTGGTGACTTGGTTGATCATATGGTACCTTTTTTAGCAAGTCAAACTTAAATAGGCAAGAATGCCATGGAGGAACTCATGTCAAGTACTAGTTTTAGTTTGTTGAATGTTAGGTTAGGTTAAAGTTACATACTAGAGAGAAATGGAAGTTGGGGATTCAATTTTGAATTTTCAGTTATAATGAATCTTATATTTCAGTGTTGATACTTTCAGTAAATGGAAACCCATAGTCACCATCTCACCTAAAACCAATTGGTGTTAAATAAACATTTAATCTTTTTACGGGTTCACATCATTGTCCCGGAGCAGCGCATTTGTTGTACTCTCATTCCAACACAATCCCCCCAACAAATAACATGGACAAGAGTCGAACTCATGACCATTGGCTTTGATACCACTAGTCGGATCTCAAGCCGCCATCTCAACTAAAACCAATTGGTGTTAAGGAGGGTAAACATTTAATCTTTTTATGGGGTCACATCGTTGTCCTGGGGAAAGGCGGTTGATGTACACTCCACTTCATGAACGACTCCCACAAGCATGTGGAGAGACAAACCGAGGTGCACTATCTGCACAAACAAAGGGGGGAGCAAAGTGCAGGTTGGGAGACTTGAACGCAAGACCTTGCCAATACCAAAGCTCTGATCATGTTGAGTCACCATCTGCCCAAAAGCTTAAGCTGTTAGCTAGTGTGCTCTCCAACATTTCAATTGTGATAGTTTCAGTAAAGGGAAACTCATAGTTTGTTCAACAAATCATCAATCTATTATCGATTTGTTCATTTGTCTTATATTTATTTTGGTTCAGTGTGCAACAATGAAGATATATAAGAAACTTTGTGAGTTATAATCAAGAATATAAGTATAAACCAAAAATTTATTGATGCCATATCAACTCCCAAAATAAAACCAACTAAATCGTATGTGTTGCACTTTCACCAACTACAAAAAACAGAGGCAACTACACAAAATTTGTTCCTAACTATACAGAAAGGTATTCCACCAACACAAATAGGTCTTCCAATTGCTACTGCCCTTGATTACTAGTTGAGGTGGCTTCCTGAGTTGATTTCCTTTTCTGTAAGACTCTTGATGTAGACCATCATTGGTTCAGTGCAACTAGATTAGCCTTTGACTACAAAGAATTGGTTTAAAGTCATGAATTTCCCACACGAGGAATAATTTAAAAAACCAAGGGTTAAAAGATACCAAACAATAATTTTAAAAAGGAAAATATAATTTTAATTATGATTCTTAATCGCTTATCCTCCTTTTGAGTTTATCTATCTAAAATGTGTATTATATTGCTAATGTATCCATGATTACGGATCACAAAATTTTCAAGCGCCATAGAGAAGATTCTTACCAACCACGTCAGCTAGTTATTTCTCATCCAAACTTGGTGAAACAAAATTCGTGGGGGTGCTACATGTTCCTATTTTTTCTCTTTAATATGATTATTTTTCCTTCTTCTAAACTCACTTTTTTTAATCGATCCCTACTGGAAGCATTTGTAATTAGTAGGTATTTTAAATTATTACAATGCAAGTTTCAGTTACACATGCACAAGTGTCGCATCCAATAAAATGCAAGGTGAATATGCTTGAATGCTTTCATATGTCCTCATTTAAAAAGAAAAGAAGTAGACAAAGTTGTAACTTACTCTAATAAAAAACAATGTAAATGCAGAAATTCTATAAATAAATAAAAAAATATCACGCATAAAGTTCAACGCTAGAGCTTAGAATACAACAATTTGAAACTTATGTATCATTTACCAATTAGATTGCTAAATTTCTTCTTCGTAGATGTCGAGGGCCTCTCCTTACATTCTTGTGTTGTCTATTTTCAAAAACTTCTGTAAACCATCTCGGTCTTCCTGTTAAGAACATGAGGTAACCCATAACCAATCCAAACACTGTCCCACAACCATACCCCATTAACACCACCTTCCATGTAAATCCACTTGCAAAATCTGAATATTCTTCTTGTTGGACTATCGATGGGTGTGGTGTCTCGCCATCTCTACATTTTTTTGAGAGTGGAAAACCACACAATCCCGTGTTCCCATTGTACGAATCAGTTTGAAATGTATTAAATTGCAAACCTTGAGGTATGGGTCCCACTAAATGATTTTGCGAGAGATTCAATACCGCAAGAAATGTTAAAGCTGTTAATTGTTGAGGAATCTGTCCCACAAATTGGTTAGAGGAAAAGTCTAAAGATTCAAGTACGGAAAGATTTGCCAGCACAGAAGGGATATGATTTGTAAGTCTGTTATGGGAGAAGTTGAGCACTCTTAGTGAGTTTAGATTTCCAATGGAATTGGGAATCTCACCTTCAAAATTGTTACTAGAAAAATCAATGGTTGTGAAGACAGTCAGAATTCTCACTATGTGAGTATCAACTCCTTTCACTACCAAAGTTATTTCGTCATAATAATTCCTGTAAATGTTATGCAACATGTAGTTCCTTTCAGTTTCATTTTCTTCCACATTCATCATCGCTTGGAAATTTATAAAATATTGTGATGGGAGAAATCCAGTAAACTGATTGTGAGAGAGATCAATTATTCGAAGGTTACTGAATAGAAACTTACTAGTCTTGGAAGTGCTACTTATGGGACCATGGAACCTATTATATCTCAAGACAAGAACTTGGAGTTTGGGAAGAGTTCTTAACCAATGTGGGAATGTATCATTCATTAGATTATTTCCGAGATCAAGAACTTGTAAGTTTGTGCAGTTAGACAAAGATCGTGGCAATGCTCCTTCTAGTTTATTTCCATGCAAATTGAGACTTTCCAAATAGTTCTCTTCTGCACCAAATGTTATTGGAATGGGTCCGTGAAATCTATTCATTCGTAAATTTAACATTAAAAGACCAAGGCTAAAGTTTCCCAAACACTGTGGAATTGTACCAGAAAACTCGTTATTGGACAGATCAAGGATTCCAAGAGAGTGAATACTACAAATGGGTGAAGGCAGTGGTCCTTGAAGAAAATTGGATTGAAGTTGAAGAGAATATAATTGATGCAACAGTGAAAAATTAGGGGGGAGTTGTCCGTGAATTTGGTTGTAGGATAAGTCTAAAAACTCAAGGGCTAGACTGTCTTTTGACAAATATGGGAGCTCCTTCATGTTGCAAGAGGCCAAGCCCAATTCCCTGAGTCTGGGGAAGCTTGCATTGATATTGGTGGTCACAAATAGATTATTGTTAGAAAGATGAAGAAACATAAGGTATGTGAGATTAGAAAACATGCCTAGCTGCACAGTACCAGTGAAATTGTTCCATGAGAGATCGAGGTGACTTAGGTTCACAAGTTTTGAAAATGAATTTGGAATGGGGCCATCTAGATCGTTGTTATTTAAAAGAATAGAGCTGAGTGAGGTGGATCTGAACTCATGGATTTGTCCAGTAAACTGATTGAAGCTGAGATCTAAGTAGTTCAAAGATGGAAGAGCAAACAACCAAGAAGTTAATGTCCCGTTGAAGGAGTTATTGCGGATGTTGAGATAGGTTAGGTTGTGAAGGCCAACTATGTTGGAGGGAATGGGGCCTGTTAGTAAATTAGATGAGAGACCTAAACTATCAAGTTGTGTCAGGGTCGCAATTGAGGACGGGAATGGACCACTGAATTTGTTATCTGCAAGATTGATAGAGCTTAAAGACGTGAGGTTAGCAAAAACATTGGGAATTTGGCCATCGAGATGATTGTTTGTGAAAGCTAAGTGAGTTAGGTGTTTGAGATTTGAGAGTGTGGATGGAATCTTTCCACTTAAATTGTTGCGTGAGATGTCCAAATAAGTGATCTGCGTAAGGTTTCCGAGCGATTCAGGAATGGACCCAAAGATTCGACAATCGGGGAGATTCAGATAATTTAAAGACCTCAAATAGCCGATTGAATCTGGTAATTGTCCATCTAACCTCGTCTCCGAAATATCCAACCTCCTGAGAGGATTGCTTCTAGTGCTCACATTAACCTCTGGAAAGGGACCATTGAGATCATCGTTGCCAGATAAGTCGAGTTCTTTCAAGTTGGGTAGAATATTGAAAATATTATGTGGTAATTTCCCATGCAGTCCTGTAAATGATAGATGGAGAAATGTGAGAGAAGAAGACAAATTCATGGGTAAAACAGAAGAGATGTTGACATTCGAAAGAGAAAGTTGTGTCAACTGAGTTAAGTTTTGAATTAGCAATTCGAAATTCTGACTTTCCACTTGGATGTCTTGGTTATCGGAGAGATCAAGTGAAATCAGTTTGGAAAGATGGGAGATTTTTGACGAAACTTTGCCTATAAAAGCAGAGTGAGAGAGGTTTAGATGCGTCAAATCTGGGGCAAATCCACCAAATTCACTTGAAATTGGAGAGCCATCGAGATCATTAAAAGCAAGGTTGAGGGTCTTAAGATGAGATAGCTGGAAGAGGGTACTGTTGGAAGGGATGATACCCTGAAGCTGGCTGCAACTCAAGTCCAGCCCAACCACGTGACCCGTCCTCCAATCGCACGTGACACCAGCCCACGTGCAGCAATCTGTACCCCTCTTCCAATACTTCATCTTTGGTTCCGAAGTTTGACCATAGAAAGCACAATCGCTAGAAGCAGTAGTATCAATGGTAAAAGTTTGCTTAAATTGAAGCAATGCAGAGCTCTGGTCATAAGGGCAGGAATGGTTGGAAGGGTGGGAGAGAGATGGTGCAGAATAAGCATATTGAAGTAGCAAAATGAGTATGACAATGAATGGGTAAAACCACACTCGACTTCCCATCTTTCTGATATAAGATTGAAGCAAACAATTCTCTATTTTAAATTGAGATGACAAGGATGGGAATAGGCAAGCTGTATATATATATATAAGGAGGAAGTCTTTGGAGACATTTTACAATCATATAAGTGGGAAATAGGAAAGTTCATGGCTATTATCTATTCATATAGGAATTAGGAAAACCCAGTATCTATGTATGTTTACATATACATGTGGTGTGAAGTGTGTTTGCAGATAACTAATTTCCTAAATACGAAGACCTATCCATTTCAAATTCACAAGTCTTTGCCCATTTTTCCTTCTACTCAAGTCGACAACATCACCACCACTTTGCAAGACTTTATTTCTCGAATGCGTGTCTGGCGGAGAGAAGAGTCCAATCAGCTACTTCGCGGGTCTGCGGGAAATTGGGGTGTTTCCAAAATCAGGAGAGGCACAATTTGCGGTGTTTACCACAAGGAGGATCTGTTTAGTGGTAAATACGGTTTGTATGGTCCGAGTTTTGACCCCAACACTTTGGGTCTAAATTTATCCAAGTTTATGGGTCTCTTTTACTTTTACCTCTTCGGTTTTCCATAAAACTTGTTTTTTTTTAAAATAAGATTTTGTTAAAAAAAAATTATACCACATTTATAAATAAAAACTAGAAAATATTGTTTAAAACAGTTAAAAAATTGTTCAAAAAGGATATATAAAATATCATACATATAGTTTTAGTTGTCATTATTTATGATTTTTACTACTTTATTTCTCTAGGGACACAGAGACATGATAACATGATTCGAACTCAACATGAGTCAACAAGTTAGGATTGGTCATTTCTTAACACACACAATTAACATTACTCGTCAACACGATTAATAAGCCAATCAGGGTAGTGATAAAAAAATTACTGTGAAAATGATATAAATAAATACGTTTAACTAGTAATATATACAATGTTTATCATATATTGTTTACATCTTATACTAGGATCTATTTGAGCATGGATGGAAAAATTTCCTTGAAATTATTTTCGTACCTCACCCCTAAAGAAAATTTTGTCATGTTGGTAATCCACCCTGGTTGCTCCAGTGGTAAGGAACGAGTTCAGATTGTGTGAGTTAGGCGCACAGTCTCGAGTTTGATTATCTCAAAGGATACCAGACTTTAATTGGGGTGTGTATTAGGGTGCCTCTGACACTAGCATCCCCCTTGTTTAGCTTGCATGGGGGAGTCCAAAGGGTCGTTCGTGTGGAGGTTTAAGGTTATAAAAAAAATTAATTAGGGGTACTTAAGGGTCTGTTTGATAGGTCATTATTATGAGAACAAATGGGAAAAGGTGATAAATGATATTTTTGTTCACTTTTATATGCATTTGATAGCCAAATATTTGGCATGAAGAATTTTTTCATGCAACATGGCATTTGCCATACTCGGCCATCTTTTTGTGAAAATTTCGCCTTACTCATAACCAAAAAAATTTTATCACCCAAGATTTGCCCACTTTTATTTGTGTTAAAATAAAAGTTTTTTTTCTCATTGTGTTAAAATTAATGGTTTGTTTTTATATCCTATTTTTGTATATCAAATTTTTTATATATGTGAATTTTTTACATTAGATTTTTTTTTTTATCACATTTCACTAATATCATATATTCTTCTTTATATCGGAATTTTTATATCCATTATCTAGTTTTACATCATATTTTTTTAGACCATATTTTTTTAATATCATTATTTTTTATATCAATTTTTTTCGTCCAATTTTTATTCCTTTTTTATACATTAGTTTTTTTTACATCAGATTTCTTTTATATCAGCTTTTATATCAAATATCTTATATCAGTTTTTTTTCATCTGTTTTTTTATATATGAATTTTTTTACATTTAATTTTTTTATCACATATTTTCAAGGGTTTTCGTTATAGCACGTAGTGTACCAACACTTTTAACTTTGTGGTGTCGAAAAAATGTCGTACCTTTAGCATGACCCTTTCTTTAATAACGTATTCTTAATAATAATTTTTTAATATCACACGCTTCCTTTAAGTCTCTCGCCATATAAAACACTATAAAAAATAGGATTTGTCACGTGAAAAATTAATGGTATTAAACAACCCCACCTGAAAAATCAATAGACATGTCATGGTAAATTTTGTCATGAAAAAATATGCTACCCAATCTAGTTGCCCACTTTTGTGATAGGCACAATTTGCCATTGCAAGTGGCCAAAAGGGTGGGAAACGAGTTTTTTCCCCACTTTTATATACGCTTGATAGACAATATTTGTTATGAAATTTTTTTAGATCCAACATGTCATTTGCCATGATTTTCCATTTTTTTATGAAAATTTTGTTCTTAAATATATCCAAAAAACATATTGCTACTCGAGATTTGTCAACTTTTGTTTTTGTTAAAATAAAGTTTTTTTTTATTTTGTTAAAATCAATGGTTTATTTTTACATCCGATTTATTTTGAATCATATTTTTTATATCATATTTTATGTATCATAATTTTTTTCGTTGATTATTTTTAATAAGATTTTTAATTCCATAATTTTTCATATTATATTTTTTTCGTCAGATTTTTTTTATATCAGTTTCATTTCTATATGATTTTTTTTACATCTAATTTTTATCATTTTCTTTAATATCACATTCCTCTTTATATAAATTTTTTTATATTCAATTTTTTTATATAAGTTTTCATTTACCACTTTATATAAGTTTTCATATGCACACATCCTAGTTTCATTTATTTCAACAACTCCGTCCTTTTCCAACTATCGCCAACTTGCCAAATATAATGTGGTCGATAAAGTTTTCATAAAAAAGTATTTGGGGTTGTAAACACATGATATTTGGGAGATACTACTTTCAAATTTGGGAGACACGTAGAATTGATAGATACTACTTTTAACTTTGGTAGATACTCAAGTGGAATAAGTGGATACTAGTGGTAAATGAATTCCAATTTGGGGCAATTGCTATTATTTTCTTTTCATATCATCCCTAAAAAATTATAAAAAAATAATATTTGCCATCTAAAAAGTTAATGCAAGCAAATAAACCCACCTCTGAAATTATAGGATTTTCCATAGGGCCATGGAAAAATTTATCACCCAAACCATTTGCATATTTTTGTATTGAATAGACCCTAAATTCTTGGGTTCCCTTAGAAGCCACCTTAGGCTATAAGGCACAAAAAAACTTTTCGTGTCAAAAGATACTACTTGGTAGACTGATTGTGTTTTCAGAAATGAAATTGTATTCTCTCTATCGTTTATTACTTCTTTTGTCTACCAAATAAGTTCATTAAAGAAATAAAAGAATCTGATCGAAGCCAGATATGCATAACAAAAAAAAAAAGAAATTCGAGAAGAAAGAGAGGTGTGTGCTTGTGCCTAGGGTAGGGTGGGTTGTGGTTATATTTTAGAGTGTTATTGAAATTTAAATTGTAGTGCATTTACTATTGTTGATTGGCTTGTGGCGTTGTGCATACATTTTGAGACCATTTTATGTTTAGAATAGTGTGATATGCATTTATACTGTTTTAAGTTACCAACAAATATGTTTCTAGTTTTGACATTAAGGCACTAATTTGGTTAGGGTTACTTACCATGTCAATTGATTTTCTGTGCGAGGTGACATTTGAACACGTTGGGTCACGTGGAGGTTTAAATGAGCATGACACACTTAACATTTATTTTACCTTTTATTATTTCCCCTTTTAGTTATGTAATTTATGGCTAAATTTGAATTTAAACCATACGCTTTTCACCAATATTCAAAATTTTATTTTGTAAGATTATTAGTAATGTGTACCTTTACTTACAATGTCGATTTACATTCAACAGTAAATGTTTTAATTACATGTATTAAAATGTACATGCGTGCAATAAAGTGAGGCACAATCCAATTCCATGTAGATAAACTTGCACGGAGCCGCTGATACATTTATGACAAACAATTTTCTTTGGTGCATATTTGAAACAACCAGTAAAGAGATAAGGTAAATTAGATTCACATACCTTATAATTTCACAGAATTACGGATACTTAACTCTAAAGGTGACAATTTTAGAAACGACATAAAATTGTCCCAAAATTAAAATGATGTATTGTGTTTGTTCAGGCCTTCTTTACACAGTCATTTTAGTCGTGTTTTCATATAAAAATTGTAAGTCAATCATGTTTTATGTGGGTTTCATGCCTATTTTAGTTGAATTGAGTATACAATTTAATCTGGTTAGTCTTGTCACATTCGTGTCAGGTAAAAAGAATAAGAAATCATGTCATGCCAGCCCGAATCCGACCCCAAAACATGAATTGACACCCCTACTTGCCTCATTGTTCCGAATATTTTACCCATATCTCCTATTTTTTTCAAATATAATACTCACCACCTCTCTTGTTTCAAAATTTGAACACCCATTATCCTTGTTCCTCACATCCTACATTACTTTTAACATGTGATAAGAAGTATGCACCGATGCAATATGAAAACGGACAAAATAAATATGCATACAAACTATATGATGACGTAAATTACACTCACTTACCTTTTAGTTTTTCATAATTACAGATACTTGTCTTTTTGTTTCAAAAAATGCAACCATCTTCCCTTTTATTTCAAAATTTGAACACCTACTACTCATGTTCTTATACACTGCATTTCTTTTAGGGACATTTTGACAAAACCACAGTTTGATAACACAATATTAGACTTATCTCGTATCTTTACAAATAATTATACATGACACCAATTTCATGCAAATCTACACCTATTTCATGACAATTGACACATATTTCATGCAAATTGACACCAATGGACACATATTTTAAGGAAGACTACACATATTGAACGCAAATAAAAAAGGATTTTTTTTACTTTAATATGTTACTAATCTTTGAGTTCAAACTTAAATACAATTTTATTTAAAAATTAGTCTTTAATATGAAACGTTAGAAATTTCGTCCGACTTAACTGGCACCTAATTTGCACGTGATTCACTAACGGGCCATTTAACTCCGTTTGATGAAAGAATAGAGTCGTAATTGCACAGCCATAAAAGATGAAAATTGTCATCAAAATAGAAATTGTTCATTGGTTTCCATTCCTTTGTAACCTGCTCTGTCCGTTTCAAAGATACCATTGTCAACCACCATATCCATAAAACTACTAACCCGTACAAACCAAAACAAAATAGGAAGCAAAAAATGGTGCAGACAAGCAATGAAGAGGTAATACATACATTACATACTAAACCATTTCTATGATATTTTTCGAGGTTGAGGGTGTACAAAGTCTAATATAGGTATTAACAATCGCCACCAAAATCAAATAATCAAATATACTATTTTTTGCAAAAAACTTGTCAAATTTGTGAAGGCATCCATAATGCAACCTATTGCCATTGGATTTACACCCCTTGTATAATGCCTAGATGCAATGGATTGAGGGAAATTGGCACAATACCTGGTGGGAGAAAATACTTGGAATGCTAGTTTAGCCAATACAAGGGGCTCAATGGATTTAAGGTGCTATGGATGAGGTCAATAAGGTTGGTTCATCATCAACATCAAAGAATAAACCATCTATCTTCTTTGAGTGCCAAGAAAATGGTCATTTTGCTAAGGATTGTCCATGGAAGTCTATCATGTGCCTTGATAGATGCTCGAAGGTAATGAGTTTATGGACATCCAAAAAACCTTAGAGTTTACCTCAAAATTTTCGGAAATGTCTAAAATGTGATAGGTTTGAGTGTTTGTTCAATGCAATAAGTTATTAAAAAAAATTAAAATGTGATGTAAGAGTGCAAGTGGATGTCATTTTAGATGAATTATACAATAGACTTGAAGGCATGAATAATAAAAATGCATGAAATGTAACATAAATTCTTGAAATACTAGTTGTTAGTAGATATTGTTCTTTGATATCAACCATAAGTTACCCATTCCCACTATGATATCAATAAGAATATACTATATTCCCACTTTGATATCATAAAAAATATACCTAGTTCCATATCAGCAAAAATATGCCCCATAATTAGTTGATATCAATAAAAAAAAAGTCCCAGACTACCCCATCCCCACAAGGTGGGGTAGTTTTCGCCCCACCTCCTCTAGCACCACCTATAATATATGCATTAAAAGCACCCTACTTACCCCTACCTCTCCCTCCAGATGAACTGCATCCTTTCTTTGTTTGGGTTGAAGTTAGTTATGTTGCACTTGCTTCTTATGTTGCAATTGGACTCCCTCCTTTGCTCTTAGGCCTGCCTTTATTTTGTAACTATTTTTAACTGTGTTTACCCTTATCCCTTGCAAGTTCTAGAGTTGTGACAAAAATTACAACAGTTCTATCACTTCCTTAACCCAGTCATTGCGTTCTCATTAGCATCTTTCCTTCTCTGTTTATTTGGTCTACTTGGTCCTCTTTTGATTTTAGGCGGTTTAACCTTCTAAGCAGACTGTGTAACCACAATTCAAAAAATTATAATTAAGTATTAATAATTATAATGAGTAACAAATGCAATGAATCATAATTTTATACTTATCCAAACTGACGAAAATCAAGTAATGGGTGAATGCTCCCTGCATAAGTGTCCACATACTTCCATATCATTGAATAAGGATTGCACCAACTAGAATGATCAACAAATGCAATTACTATATAGTTAGTGAACAAAGGAATGCAGTTATGAAGTTCTTAAATAAAGGAATGCAGTTATTACCTTATCCTAACTCTTATTAGTAGCAACATTGTTGTGATAACCCTGCTTTTTAAATCTAATTAGGTTAGCTACGCCAAATTAAATTAAAGCAGAGCATCAATATGTTGGCATTAGAAACAAAATTTAAATAAATGCAGTAAAGTAAACATGTACACTCTCATATGTGTAACCAAATCATATAATGACAACTATAACAAGTGAAACCAACTCATAACTATTAACTGCAATAATCCATCAGTAATCTCAAACTGAAAAATATAAAATGCCAATACATGCGGACCAACACAAAATGGGAAAGAATAATACAACAATTCTCTCAAATACCAAGTAAAAACAATGTGATATTAATCTCTGATACCACCCTCAAGAAAAGGGAAACAAGCGACATAAATTAAAATAGAATAACTCCACAGCTACAGGAATCCTAAGATTGATATGATCTCATCAAGCTCCATAGTCTATTGTCCATCGGGACGAGGGCCTGTCATATATTATATATATAGGAGAGGAGCAAGAAGCAAGATAGACGAACGTCAAAGCAAGAAAACAAGCTATAAGGTTATAAGATGTACTTATAATGAAAGCACACTAGTCATTACTCGTCTCCAGTAATTAAGTTGTTCAATTACCCAACCAATGTTCCTATGTCGTGACCACCCAACCCAAACTCGAGTAACGTGTAGTCTCATATCGTATCATGATTAATCATTATTAATATCATTTCAGTATTTAACGTATCAAAATATTTCCTTCAAGTATAATATCAAATGCATCGATTCGGGATATTATTTTAAGACACAAGCATAATATCTCACACAATAAGTCATATCGGGTCACTATCGTTACCCGGGGGAACAAGTCGTAACACTAGGCCTACACACGAATATTCCCCAATATTATGTGGCAAGGGCAATCATACTAAGTCCTAAATCACATGGCGTTTCAAGGTCTTTCTATCCGACCCGCATTACAACCATGTGTCCGGTTGCGGTGGTTTATCTCCGACACGGCACTCGAGCGGAACCTAACTGGATCAATCACAAAAAATCGCATTCAACATGTGCCTACATCGACCGGAGGACTAGTCTAGTGTATACTCGACAATATACATGTAAAATAATTTCACGCTTATGTATATATACAATCATGTCAAGTCTCTTACTCGAGTTATACAATAGTCATTATTTATAATATAACATAATTTACATCATTAATTTACTAATTCAACATCAAATCATTTCATGGTTATATATCCCTAATAACCATAAGTATGTGATCAAGTTAGGATATTAGGCACAACACCACAATTATCTTACTAACAACATGAAAAATATTATCATTCTTATTTCAACAACATGCTACCCAGAATTTAAAATGCAGATTCGAGGATCTTTCGATCCATTTTTGGAAAAACTTAAAACTACAAAGTTGTTCGGAACGTGATTTTCTATAAAGACACACGGGCACGTTTCCATAGCCTGCATACAAAATACCCGAAACTAATATATAATATTCGCCCCTGTTTTCGGCAACTTTCTGCCCAGAATTTTAAAAGGCCGATTTGAGGCTTTTTCTATCCGTTTTTGGAAAAACTTAAAACTACAAAGTTATTCGGAACATGATTTTCTACAAGGACACGTGAACACGCTACCGTAGCCTACTTAAAACGGACCCAAAACTAACATATACAGTACGGACCTGTTCACGACAACTTTCTGCGCAGAATTTTAAAACGCCGATTTGAGACTTTTCCGATCCGTTTTCGGAAAAACTTAAAACTACAAAGTTGTTCGAAATATAATTTTCTGTTGGGCATCGCTGACGAAACATCCATTTTTGGAACCAAAACAGCTCAAAACAATTTTTAATATGACGATTTACAAGTTCATAGATTTCTCAAATTCAAGAGGTTGTTCAACAATTCAATCCCTATAATGATGTTATTGCATTTGAATCTACATGGAGGGTGATCCTAATACATTGCATATCATTTTTAAAATCAATATCATATTAATTTATGGATTCAAATACATGTTCATGTGAAATTTCATTATAGATACATAATATACACATATAGGTTATTAACTTGCCTTGGATTGTATGGAGAAGTTCAATCCTCTTAGCTTTCTTCTCTTCTTACTCTCTCTCTCTCTCTCTACCAAACCCTAGCCCCCATTTGTGATATGATAAAATGAAGACTTCTTCTCTTCTTTTCTATTTATACCTAGGGTTAGTTTATTTACAAAAATGCCATTGCCCCCAATTTTAACCCTCTCGATCCTTTTACGCATTAATTAGCTTCTAATATTTAAGTCTCACATTCGTATCTCAATGAATTCATTTTAACTTTTTATTTCCAAACATTTTGAGAATATATATACTGACATAGTTTTATTTCCAAACATTTCGAATATATATACTGACATAGTTTTTTTTTTCAATTTCAATTCAATAAAAAATGCGGGGTATTACAATTGTTGCAACATATATACATGGAATTACAGACAATTGCTAACCTTTACATGCGCAAGTCTTTAGTTGAAGATTTACAATCCACTTATTAGTGTGCCTTGTTACTGCATAAACATCATCACATCAAGAGGTAGCGAAAAACCTATGATAAACATTCTTGTATCCCTCTAAAACTGTATGAACTCTAGGAACCAAATCATCAATGTGCATATCCATCCCTTTAAGCTTTCTTTCATAGAGCAGAGACATCAAAATGCAGTGTAGACTCTCAACCATTTGGACAACAGGTTTGTCCCTAAGTTCTAAGGTTCACTTGTTGAATGCCTTACTAAAATTGTTGCAATTATGTTCACATTTAGCTGTCAAGTAAAAGTGTGCTCTAGCCCAACGCTCTACTAGCTCTTTCTCTAGCCATTCTTTTGCCTCTGCATTTGCTTTAACTAACAAATCCATCCAAGTACCAAAATCTATTTCTTCATAAGCATTTGAAGCTCCCCAAGACAAATCCCTCAAATAATCATTCTTATACTTTGTCTTGAAGTTCTTACACATATGTCTAAAATTATTTCTATGATGACTGTTTGGGAATATGCTTTGAATAACTGGTAAAAGTCCTTTCTGTCTATCAGAAATGAATGTCAGAAGGTATGGGTTCTTGCTTAGATGGGGCTCTAAAAGCTCTAAAAATGACTCCATGTTTCCATTGTTTCCCATGCCCTAAATTATCAACCTCCCTCTCAAGTGATCTAAATTGTGAATGGTTTATAGGTTCTTCATCAATATTATCACTTTCATATTCATCAAAATAATCATCTTCACTTTTAGAGGATGTTTGGATATGAAAACTGTCATAAGGAACATCCTCTGAAAGTTGAGAAGCCAGTAGATCATAGGTGTTATCTGCATCCTTCCACAAGCTAGAGTCTTCCTCATCACTTATTTCATTTTGATGATCATTACTTAAATTAACATGTTCAGGTGGTCTCTTACTCTTTGGGATTTTACATATTAACTCTCTTATTCTCATGGATTTTCTCAATGACGGTGCCATTTTTTCTTCCCCTTTAAAGATATGATGATAATGAAGAACAATAACTATTGAACATCGAATAAAGCTAAGTTACTTTTGCACGCAGCTTGAGAAGTTTAATCTTAGAACTTTCCTCTTATAATCATTGTCTCCAATTATGGCCTTCAATCGCTACCTTCAATCGATGGAACCATCATCAGACAAAATTTTTATCAAATTGGAGTTTTGTCAAAATGACCTTTTTCTTTTAAAAAAAGATACAATGGTCTTATCTACTACATTTCTTTTAGGGAAATTTTGATAAAATCTCAGTCTGATAATACGATATTAGACTTAATCCCTATTTTTGCAAGTAATTAGACATCACACATATTTCATGAAAATCTACACTGATTTAATGCAAATTGTCACATTTCATGCTAATCGACAACTACAAACTACACTACACCAAATCTGTCGAATTGTCACAGTCATTAACCTAGACTTCAGCTTGTCAAGGTCAATGACCGTGATAATTCTAAGCGAGACCACTTTTTTTGTCACGATCATGTCACGCTCAATGACCGTGACAAGTTCATTTGAATTGTCACAGTCGTGTCACGGTCCTTGATCGCGATAAGATTTGTCACGGCAAATTTGCAGGTCCGAATCGATTCGGCCCTTTGGGCGAATCGATTCGCTAAGCGAAATCTGCAGGTCTGCATAACCCGAATCGATTCGGGTTAAGGCCGAATCGATTCGGTCAATTTCAGAAAGTTGGTTTAGTAGTCCGAACCGATTCGCTTTTTGGGCGAATCGATTCGTTTTCCTGCTGTTTTTGAGTTAATTTTATAACTCAATTTCAATTCTTTTCTTTAAATATAGGGATTAGGAACCTTCTTGAATGAAGTAAACTTAAAGTCCTAGAGTGTGAGATGAGTTAGTTGTGTGCCCTACATTAGGAATGGGTTATGTGGGGATTTTTTCAGGGTTATGCCTATTGAAGTTAGAGCACTTTTCCTTCTAGTTGATTTGTATATAAACTAGGAGATGTAGTGTCATGTCCGGGAGACTTTAGAAGCTTAATTAAGCTATACTAGTTTTGATGGTTTATATTACCACCCCAAAAGAATGTTGGGAGATTTTAAAAGTTCGATTGAGCTATGTTAACCTTGGTGGTTTATCATAACGCCATAAAGGTGAGTTTGGAGAATAAATTGAAAGTTATTTCATTCCTTCGAAAGATGATAACCTTGGGGTTTTTAAATTAACCTCCTAGAATGCTTGGAGATAATGAAGAGTTTATTTACTCCTTTGAGGTTGTAGAGTTGATATAAGCTATCGTATGACTATGGATGGTAAGTTAGATTATTTACAAAATAAATAATAACGGTTTCGAATAAAATGAAACATATACGTGGAATGGAAATGAAATGGTAATGGTATTGATATTAGTAAATGATAATTTACTTAACCCTGAAACCGGTAAATAATGGTTTACTTAATTTTGGATATGATAAATAAAATGGTTTAAACACACCTTTCTAAATGACATCATAAGGGAAGTCCGCACGTGAGGTGAAGCCCCCTAGCTAATGAATGCAGGGTGGATATAGTCCTAGGCCATGGGAGCGCTTATTGTTGTATATTTTTCTGCGATGGGTAGGAGATTCTGGGTGTGGTCTTGACTACCCCACAGGCTCATGGCCGCTTCCCGATGTCTTGCGATATAGGTGCCCAGGTTGTCTAATGATAGGCCCTGGAAGATGATGGTCATTTAGGGGCGCGCACAGTGGGGAAACCCGGACGGGCGGTCTTAGAATTCATTATATGTATATAATTATAACAGTTCATAATCAAGTGGGACTTGATGTATTTGATATGCCATAAGAGCATGATGGAGTGCCATAAAGAGCACATGTAAATGCCACAAAGAGCATTTGAAAATGATTATTTTCCTGATAAGCAAAGGATTTTTACAAAAGGTAAAATTGAGATAAAATTTCCTTAAAGAGCAAAAGATTGTGATTATATATATATACTTCCTGCTAAGGAAAAGATATATGAAATAATTGGTACATTTGGTGATGTTTTTAGTTTAATGCTTCTTATTTTTGTTCCTTCTTAGCTTATGTTTTAAATTGTATAGGTTGCTTCTTATTTCTCTTTTTTCACGATTTATCATACATAACTGTCATACTCTTTATTCATCTGGTAATCATATAGAACCGGGCCCTGACCTGGTTACATTTCTTGTTGCATATTCATCTTGTCTCTGCTCAGGTACTCCGCCGCAAGGATGCCTGATTTGAATTCCTATTCCGATGTTTTCGACGAGCCGTGATGCATTGCGGGTATTACGGGATACATTTGGTATAGACGTTTTCATTTTTATCCTAGTTAAGATCAAGTCTTTTATTCGGGCGAGAGGCCCAAGCTTTTGTAAATGTCTAATGAAATGTAATAAGTAACTTATTGTACTTGTGTATATTTGGTGTATCAGTTTAGTGACCGGTTACCTATTCGGTCTTTTTATCGTATTCTCGTTGTATTATTTATATATGTCTTGGGGTTTCCCTTATCTTTCAGGAATTGGGTTGTTTGTTTTCATTTATTTACTTTCAAATCAAAAATTTTTGGCAACCCGTTTTCTGAAATATTGGGTGGTTATCCTGGATACTCTATATTTTTGTTATGATGCTGAGAATGATTCCATCCATGATTCCGTTATATTGGAGTATTGGGCTGGCCACCCCTTATTTTGGTGAGCGGGTTGTCACAGATGGTATCAGAGCATCAGGTTCTAGAGTCCTTAGGAATCTGTGTGGACGCCTTAAGTTTTCAGCGTTGCTCTTGATTTGATGTAAAGCCTTAGGATTAAGATCGTTGATATCTCTTGTGAGATTTCGTTCTTCTACCATGAGGTAGAATCTATAAAATCTTTTGCGTATTCGTGTGAGAATAATATGTCGATAGAAGAAGGGCGTTATGGGAAGGTTTGTGGAGAACTGTAAGTTGTGGTCTGGGATGAGGACCGCTTTAGAGGCCGCTCCCTTTTTGTAGCACTTTCTTGTCTTGCTATTACGACTGCAAATTTTAGTTGATGTAGTTTCCCAAGTACCGCTAGAAGTAGGAAGTGGTACTAAACTTGAGAATTCACGCGATGTTATATTGAAGTGGAGAAGTGCCCTGTAGTAGAATGGAGGAAAATCCTTCACCCGTAGAAGAAGTGTTGAGGAGGTGAAAATGTGGTCACTATATTCATGGGTGCCAGAAGTTTGGCCCATAGAGAAGCCCGGTGGATACTTGCAATGGCGAAATTCTCTGGGATAATTGGACTGAGGAGAAGGTGGATTCTCGAATGTTCACAAAATGTTCGGTTAAAGACAAATGGCGAATAAGGTGTTGTACGGTTAGGGAGACGAGATCATGCACCATGAAGTGTTAGGCTCCAAAATAGGTGTTGTTAACACTTCTGATGGAGTAAGAATCGTGAAACCCCATCGGTGGACACCCACCTGGGGAAGTTTCATTAAACTGAGGAAGAGGAGGCCAAGAGCGTGTCCTCTTTTACTGAGAAAGTAAGAGGGACTGCATGGGAAATTATTGGCATCCAGAGTCGGAATAACGACTATGATGTGGAGTGTAGAACCACTCATTTTAAACTCCGTTGAGTGGAGAGCAAGGGCAAGAGTAAAGTGCCTGGTTGGGGAGTTGGTGGAGATAATGTTGGTATGTGTAAGGCTCGAATATGGAGTCTGAGAACCATTAGTATTGACCCGGAGTGCTTGGAAAATTGTGGAGGGAATTCTACCTTATAGGTGGGTAGTGTATATTCCTTAGGATAAGATTTAGTAGTATTGTGTCTACGATAGACTCGGGTGTGTATATTGAGCTTGTAGTAGTATTTACGCTATTATAGAAGAGTAATTGTATGACTTCCATGGTATGGAATTTCTATCTTTTCTTCACTCGTTATGACGCGAGTGATGATATTTTTAAATGTATATGTGTCATATGTGTTACTTGGTTTGAGTGTTCTATTGTTTATGTGCTTTGTGTGTGAATTCTATGACTTATCTCCACGACCAACAAAGTTAAGTAGTAATGCATAGGAGGGGTTCCTTGTTTGGATTTCGCTTTTGCGGGACGCTCCACGCGTGAACCTTAACGACGTTGGGAGTGGAGAGATGCCATATTTCCTTTCTCTTATTTCATGTATAGAATGCTAAGGTAAAGTCTAGAAGTAGAATCTTATTAGTAGAATTGTAAATTTGAATTGTACAGATCCCGATCATGTGTCTTAGACCGTCACATATTAATGACCGACGATGCGAGGTAGTAGTGTAACGGGAGGGTTCCTTGTCTAGATTTCGCTTCGGTGAGACGTCCCACGCATGAACCCAAGCGAATGTCGGAAGTTGAGTAAGATCTTGGGCACTAGGGATGTATTTAGTATTATATGCTTACGATTTAGGTAGGATATATATAGATAGACCCTAGGATTTTTAGGGTGTAAGACCTTGAGGGTAGGTGGTGTTAGTTTAGGAAAGCATTAGGGAGTTGACCACGAATAAGTTGTGGGTTAACTCTATAAGAGATTAGATCCTTTAGGAGCGAGATTATGGGGTCTCGAGAGGTTTGGTAGGTTCGGCCGAAGGAGATGAGGCATTTCTTAGAAATAATGTTACGTTGGTAACTTCATTTCCGGGGAGTTAATAAGGACGGGTGGATCCTCACTCCTGAGCCATGATTGTAAGCTCGAGAGTGAGTTTAATGAGTAAGCTCTGCCTGGATTGGGGAGTAATAATACTAGGACATAGACTCACTGCTTATGCGTCGCACAAGCTTAAACTTGTGGAAAGTAATATCCTGTGCTTGAATTAAGATTCATCGTGGTAGTGATCACCTTAAATAGATAAGGCACTACTTCCTCGGCAGGAAATTTGGTCCTTCTCGTAAGCAACAAGTTGTTGCAATATGTTGTGGGAGGAATCGAGTTGGTGCTCGGAGTTCAGAAGAACTAGTGGTTGGATATTTTCTCATTCGCTAAGGAAATGTGATTGGGGTAGTGGACGTGTCGAGTAGAGAACTCGTCAGAGATAATGGTAATGGCATGGAAGGCCAAGTAGAATGAGCATGAATAGGAAGACTCGGTAGTAAGAGCGTTTATGTCTGTGATTGACCATTTCACCTACTCGTGTAAAGAGAGTAGTAGTGGAACGAAGAAGGGTATTCATAGAAATCTGCATGGAACTACCGGCATCGAACTGGTCATGATCCCATTTGAGAAAATGGTTAATCGTTTGATCAGACTGTTGCATTCCCGGCCATTATGGACGGACTACTTGTAGAAGAGTATGCCCCATTCTCGATGGAGGAATAGTAAAAACCGTGGGAGCTGCCTATTATAATAGGGTGGACCGAGACTAGATATTCGTGTCGAAGGTTTAGCAGAAGTTTCCGCGAAGTAATGGGAACCATATGGAAATGGCGTATATCCTACCCCCCTAAAGTGGATGGATGAAGGGGAGGAAATTGACTTATGCCGAAGGGCATATTACGAACGTGCGCCTTAGTATACCTAGTAGATGGGAGCAGTAATGGTATGGATGGAGGTTTTCGTTCAACCATTAGGTTTTGGAGTGGTCTTATGGATCATTTCCTAAGGCATGGTACTGTGAGTGGCCTAGCGTGGTCAGTTGATAAATTCGTATACTCGATGGATGGAACCAATGGGTAATATGTTCCTTGGACTTGGAGTGGTCTCGGAACATTTCTTTAGAGATTTGGCTTTTAAGCCATACGCCTTGATGAGATACGTCGATGCGGGGGATAGCTGAGTAGCGTTAGGGCTAAGCCACTTAGAGTCGGTATGGATGCCCCGAGGTGAGATGTAACATAATTCTGGAGATTTGGCAAATTGTACCGAGTCATGTGGGCATCGTGTTCCGCCGTAGGAAGCTAGAATCGATAGTTAGTGAAGAGCGCCTTGTGCTAGGAGAAAACAAGATGATTGACTGAGATCGACAGGGTCGACCTTAGTCCGAGTCCATTTGGGACGTTGCAATAACGAGGAGTTTGTTTAGGATGGTAGAATCCTAGTTTAGAGTAGTATGCCCTTATCAGATTTGGGTATGCCCGAATTTTGGGGGCAAAATTCCCTCTTAAGGGGGGGAGTATGTAACAACCCTCGATTCTGGGAGGCTCATTTTATACTAATTTTACCGCATAAGGTAATTATATAAAATGTGGGGACTAGAGTAAATATTAATTAAATGAATTGAAAGTTAATATTTACTAGATTGATGCATATTTACTGTATGTGAAAGTAAATAACATCAGGTTGCATGTCAGTAGTGTCAAGTATTTTAAATGGACTTTTAGTTTAAATGATTTTGGAACTCGAAATAATTTATAAAATTTCCGGATGCCAGTTTAGAGGGTGTAGTTAGTCTCGGAAGGTGCGAAACAGTCAAAATAAGTGCCATATTGTATTTTTGTGTTTCGGGCACTTTTACCTGGTTTTAGCTTATATGCGTATTTGCGAGTCATTTTAATGTGGTATTAACCATTTAAGTTGGGAGTTTTAACCTAAGCCACGATTTTAGTCTTCTAAATCCCTTATTTTCCCCATTTTATGTCTTGAACATAGAGAGAGACAAAGAGAGAAAGAAGAGGAAGAGAAAAGAGGAGAATGAGAGAGAGATTTGAAGATGGAGGATTTGGGATTGCTTCTTCTCCAAACAAATCTGAGATATCAACCCTAAGGCAAGTTTTCTACTTGCTAATATGTGATTTAAGGTGCATAAATTGTATGATAGTTGTGTATTTACATTTATGGTTTAAATGTGGAATTTATGGGATTTAAGCCCTAATCTTAGTTTTTGATGATGAAATTTTGGGTTATAGTTGTTATTAACCATGTAGGATGTTTTGGGGTAGATTATTGTTGCTGGATGTGTATAAATGGAGAGAGTTAGAGTTTGGATAAATTAGGGTTTATAACCCTTCGTAGCCATTTTTGGCAAATTTGCAGGTCCGAATCGATTCGGCCCTTTGGGCGAATCGATTCGCTAAGGGAAATTTGCAGGTCTGCATAACCCGAATCGATTCGGGTTAAGGCCGAATCGATTCGGTCAATTGCAGAAAGTTGGTTTAGTAGTCCGAACCGATTCGCTTTTTGGGCGAATCGATTCGCTAGGGCGAATCGATTCGGCCCTTAGGCGAATCGATTCATTTTCCTGCTGTTTTTGAGTTAATTTTATAACTCAATTTCAATTCTTTTCTTTAAATATAGGGATTAGGAACCTTCTTGAATGAAGTAAACTTAAAGTCCTAGAGTGTGAGATGAGTTAGTTGTGTGCCCTACATTAGGAATGGGTTATGTGGGGATTTTTCTGGGGTTATGCCTATTGAAGTTAGGGCACTTTTCCTTCTAGTTGATTTGTATATAAACTAGGAGATGTAGTATCATGTCCGGGAGACTTTAGAAGCTTAATTAAGCTATACTAGTTTTGATGGTTTATATTACCATCCCGAAAGAATGTTGGGAGATTTTAAAAGTTCGATTGAGCTATGTTAACCTTGGTGGTTCATCATAATGCCATAATGGTGAGTTTGGAGAATAAATTGAAAGTTATTTCATTCCTTCGAAAGATGATAACCTTGGGGTTTTTAAATTAACCTCCTAGAATGATTGGAGATAATGAAGAGTTCATTTACTCCTTTGAGGTTGTAGAGTTGATATAAGCTATCGTATGACTATGGATGGTAAGTTAGATTATTTACAAAATAAATAATAACGGTTTCGAATAAAATGAAACATATACGTGGAATGGAAATGAAATGGTAATGGTATTGATATTAGTAAATGATAATTTACTTAACCCTGAAACCGGTAAATAATGGTTTACTTAATTTTCGATATGATAAATAAAATGGTTTAAACACACCTCTCTAAATGACATCATAAGGGAAGTCCGCACGTGAGGTGAAGCCCCCTGGCTAATGAATGCAGGGTGGATATAGTCCTAGGCCATGGGAGCGCTTATTGTTGTATATTTTTCTGCGATGGGTAGGAGATTCCGGGTGTGGTCTTGACTACCCCGCAGGCTCATGGCCGCTTCCCGACGTCTTGCGATATAGGTGCCCAGGTTGTCTAATGATAGGCCCTGGAAGATGATGGTCATTTAGGGGCGCGCACAGTGGGGAAACCCGGACGGGCGGTCTTAGAATTCATTATATGTATATAATTATAACAGTTCATAATCAAGTGGGACTTGATGTATTTGATATGCCATAAGAGCATGATGGAGTGCTACAAAGAGCACATGTAAATGCCACAAAGAGCATTTGAAAATGATTATTTTCCTGATAAGGAAAGGATTTTTACAAAAGGTAAAATTGAGATAAAATTTCCTTAAAGAGCAAAAGATTGTGATTATATATATATACTTCCTGCTAAGGAAAAGATATATGAAATAATTGGTACATTTGGTGAAGTTTTTAGTTTAATGCTTCTTATTTTTGTTCCTGCTTAGCTTATGTTTTAAATTGTATAGGTTGCTTCTTATTTCTCTTTTTTCACGATTTATCATACATAACTGTCATACTCTTTATTCATCTGGTAATCATATAGAACCGGGCCCTGACCGGGTTACATTTCTTGTTGCATATTCATCTTGTCTCTGCTCAGGTACTCCGTCGCAAGGATGCCTGATTTGAATTCCTATTCTGATGTTTTCGACGAGAGTCGTGATGCATTGCGGGTATTACGGGATACATTTGGTATAGACGTTTTCATTTTTATCCTAGTTAAGATCAAGTCTTTTATTCGGGCGAGAGGCCCAAGCTTTTGTAAATGTCTAATGAAATGTAATAAGTAACTTATTGTACTTGTGTATATTTGGTGTATCAGTTTAGTGACCGGTTACCTATTCGGTCTTTTTATCGTATTCTCGTTGTATTATTTATATATGTCTTGGGATTTCCCTTATCTTTCAGGAATTGGGTTGTTTGTTTTCATTTATTTACTTTCAAATCAAAAATTTTTGGCAACCCGTTTTCTGAAATATTGGGTGGTTATCCTGGATACTCTATATTTTTGTTATGATGCTGAGAATGATTCCATCCATGATTCCGTTATATTGGAGTATTGTGCTGGCCACCCCTTATTTTGGTGAGCGGGTTGTCACAGTAGCCATCAGAAATCGAGTTCACCAAAGTCCGAGAGAATGACAATCCTAACATGGTTAGTATGACAGGCGATGAGTGGATTATTTGTTGAGGTATTTTCTGGAGAGTGAAATCACGCGCAATTTTTTTTTTTCTGAAATGATTATAGGGTACAAGAGTATAGTGCCTTGTAGAGGAGAACGATTAAAGTAGTGTTGTTCTGGTTTGGACAGGCGTGATACGTCCAAAAACCGTTTGTACAGTCAAGGCGTTTGACAAGGTAGAAGTATGAGTTTTTTCCTCGGAGGATGAGGCGTGTTTTATGTGACACGAGTGAGTCAATGTATTTTGTTCATGGCTAGATTAACATGTGAGACTAGTTTAATGCGTATAACTATAAACATTATTATTATGTAAAAATCCTCCTTAGTGTAGCGGGATTATCTTTAGTGCTATCTGAGGACGATGAGTGTGTGTATTAATAGTGTTATATGCTTTATTGAGGTTTCTCATTTTAGTAGTGTGATATACGAGTATGCTATTATCTTGGTTATAACTTTATAGAAATGGTTACTACGATAGTGGACAGTAATTGCAAGGCTATCAAAATGGTTGCATAGGTGCAGCATGTTTTGTTCTAGCGAGGTCTCACCGCGAGAGGGACGGACTCGCACTTATATTTTCTATTTTAGAAACTTCAGAGGGGATAGTGGGCTCGAGATATTCGATCCCGGTGTGTGTAGGGACTTTACTGTTATGATTTAGTCTGTATCGGGTTTACGATTATGAAAAAGATTTAACTCAGTATTATATTCAGTGCTCAGGACTTGGTGATAGAAAGAGTGCATTGTTATATCTATCCTTTAGAGATGTGGGAGTTAAGATTTATACCCCTCTGATTGAGGAAAGGGATTTCGAGAATCCCGATTGTATGTATTCGAGGATTATGGAATGTAATTATCACCAATACTGTACGATAGTGCAATTGGCGAAATGTTCCTTATTAAGTGTGATTTCGGGAGGAGATGTAAATTTTCTGCCAAGAAACGGGAAAATAGGGGTACATGCTATGAACGGAGGGCCTAACGGATTTCGATAATCGACAATGCTATGTAGTAGTGTATCGGGGGGTTCCTTGTTTGGATTTCGCTTTGCAAGACATCCCACGCATGAAACTTTGCGTAAGGTTGGAGATAGGGAGATGTTTAGTCATTAGTCCATGAGTTCAGTACTCGGTCGTAATAGGATCAGATAATTATATCTGTAAGTTGGTAGTTGAATTATGATTTAAGGCTAGTAGAGCTGATTGCTTGGTAAGAAAGCATTGAAAATTTTATTTTACCACCACGAGTTGAGGGGTGGAACAATGATAAGGATGATTTAGAATTTCGATTTCTAGGGTGAGTGAGAGTACCCAAGTGTTGCAATCACGTTGTGAACACTAGGAAAATAAAGAATTAGTTATTAGGTATGGAGCGTATGTGATGCTTACGCTAGTATGCACGGTTTATAGGGTGTGTTGACATCCTGGGTAGTTGATGTTAAAAATCGTCCGAGTTGAAGGGACGTGGGAATAGACGTGTGGAATATGTGTTTGTGGGACTAACATAACGAAGTAAAAGTGGTAGAGTGGATTAAGCACCGTGTGAAAGATGAAAAATCCATATATATGTGTGCAATCAGAGTAGCACATCGAATCTGGTTGGAAGGCTGTGGAAAGCCATTTACAAAGGGGTATTCCTTAAGAAGGGTAGAATTTAACTATATGGAGGACACTCGGGACGGAGTTGTAATTAGTCAAATGTTGAGAGCGAGTTGTGCATACAAAGAGTGATAATATTAGGATGGTATAAAAGATCCATAAGTGCGCATCGTGGAGAAAAGTGCACGGGTCGGAACTTTCAATATACACCAGGGAAGGAAGGGGAGTATTAAGTGTCACTTAATGTGAGACATTTCAAGGAAAGTCGATGTTGAGCGGGACATAATGAGTAGTCTCTACATGCACCACTCATAGAGAGATTGGTTGGAATAAGGGGATCAATTAGAGAATTTTGTGATTATCAACAATTCCTGTAACGGAAGAGGGCGGTAAAGTCGATAAAGTCCTTGGATGGGTTGCCATCTTCAAGGTAAGATCAAGGATTCATCCGAACATGTGGAGTAAGTCGCCCAAGAAGGGAGTGATTGACATTCCTTTGGGGTGATTTACAATATTAACTAGCGTGCCCCAGTCTTCCTTTGAAAGGAAGGGATCATGCCGGTACGTGGTTCTACACAGTACTATTTTCTGAATCGGGATGAAATTTGTGAATCCCACCTCTAATATGGGATTTCAGGAAACAGCGGAGATAACGATTCGTTTTGAGTAGGAGGTATCACCCATAGCCAAGGAGCCAGCGCAGGTCATTACCGAGTAGTGGAGCCGCGTGAAGGTAATTTTAGAATCTTGGTGATCATTTCGTTTCCACAACGGTTATAGCTAACAAGTGGAGCAATACGGTAATTGGGGGAGGATATTACCTGATGGTGGAATTCCGTGGAAGTACTCGTACCTGGTTGTCGTGAACGAGGTGCTTATTGAAGTTTTGGTGTGGAAAAACCTTAACTATTCTCCCTCTGCGTATGTTTAGAGGTGAGCGGATAATTAGAATTTTTGATCGGTCGAGAATAATCCGATGACTATGGTGGAATTCCACGATTGTTTTAGGCGAACAAGAGTGGTCAGATGTTCGTATGGTTTCCCTCAGAATAGGAGTTTTGTGTTTAGATAAATTCGAGTAGTTGTCATGTGGTGAGGTGGGGCCTCCCAATGATATTAAAATAATGGGATTTAATAGTGTATATGCATGTCTTATGCGAATGTGGTCGGATAGGAGCACAATGTGAAGTACCTTTAATGAAGAGTGTTAAACAAGCTTGCTGTAAGGCGGGGGCTATAATGATTGAGCGCCTTACTACGAGGATAGGTTGCGTACTGTTAAGGTATCCAAAATGTGTTTTACCAGGTAGGCCTTATTTTCCGAATTTCGGGACGAAATTCCGTTATTAGGGGGAAGTATGTAATACCCCGTATTTTTATGGCTTTTAAAATTGGGGATTTATTAAATTTAAATTGAGATATTAATTTAATATTAATCCGGATTTTTTTTCTTATATTTACTAACGTGATGTGAGTTAGTAATTATTGGAAAATTGTTGAATATTACTAGACGAGTAAAGTAATAAATGAGATTTATTTTATTAAAATTGTCACGAGTGAATAAAATGGCAATTATGGAAATTTAAGTCGGGACGCGCCTATGTCGTGTCAGGACTAAATTATTGTTATATAAAGTGAATAAATTATAAGTTGCTCATATGGTCGTTTGAATGCGCCAAAGTGTCCAGAAGGGTCGAGATAGTCAGAAAAGTGTACCCGGGGGTTTAGTTTGGGTTTCGGGGCATTTTTAGGCCTAATTGATATCCTGGGAGGGTATTTTAGACATTTTATATTTTTGGGGAATTAAACCCTCGAATTTCCTAAGGATATATCATCCTCTAGGAGTTGTCTTCTAGGGTTAACAAACATAAAATCAAAGGAAGACCATTAGAGAAGAGGTTGGCAAGCTTTTCAAGAAATTCAAGGCCAAAGACTCGACCGTTTTCACCGCCACCACCACCAAAACGTAGATCGCGGAACGAGGAGCAAAACCATACCTTTTTTCCTCACAAATCAGAAACTAAACTCCCAGGAAAGTATCTATCTTTCTTTATATTTTTGTTAATGTCTCAATATGTGACACCCCGACTAATTAAATTCCGGGTAGCTACTCCTTTATTCAAATTAATGCAAAATGCCAAGTTGGTTCAGTTCATAGCATCACTGTCGAAATCATTTTTATAATTACTAGCCACCTAATATTTAAAAAGTGAGTTGTCAATTTTGATTAAATCTGATTAAAATACAATCCATTTAAATTATGAAATACTGATACCACAACCACATCACAGTTGCAAATAAATAACGATGTAATAAACTAAATCTGGAGGAATACACCTGACAACAATCCGAATACTGAAATGAAAAAATACAAAGCCTGATTCATTAATTTAATTACAACCCAAAATATGAAATAAAACTAAGTAAGATGTCTCTGAAAGGAAAGGGCGATATGCCCTACAGATGAATAAGTCTGAAGTAGAGTCAAGATAGAAAGTGGAGGCGTCTACTAGAGGTCCTGTAACTTCCACAGCAGCTACAACACGTCACTAGAATGGAACTCCTATGCTTGGTGTCCTTGTGGCTAGGCACCTAAAAAGGTTTTTACAAGAAAATAGATTTGAAGGCAAACGGGTCAGAGCCCGATTGTGAAAACAGTTTAAAATACAGCAAGTGTTTAATATAATTAAACAGTGAATATAAAGTATATGATAGTGCGTGCACTCACATGAGTTCCTCACCTCTCAACTAATGGTGCACTCCTATCGTACCCGTACCCATTCTAGTTATTCCCATATCTAACTAGTCCAATACACAATCTAACATTTCATACGATTCACGATTTAAGTCCCGACATCTTAATTTAAACAGAGGGTTTTACTTTTCTTCTTAGTTCCCTATATTAGTCATGCGAATCACTAGAGATTTTCCATTTTTAACTCTACTAAAATGTTGCTATTATTCACACTTACATTTATACATGACAGTTCATTTAAATTAACAGTATATTATTCTCATCATAAATATACAATACTGGCACCCCGAGACTAAGCTACGGTGCACACATACTCTGCTATCCAATCTCGGTACATCACGTACATAAGCACCACGTATTTCGAATCTCTCAGGTATCGTTTTCAATAAACAACAATCACACATAATGGAGGCGAACATAGTTCACATCACATGGGTCACGCACATACCTACGCTCCCATGATCAACAGACTTATTACTTTCTCAATAAGTCCTTCTCTGACCTATGTCCTCGAGGTACCAATCTAAATCCCCCCGTAGGCACACAAAGATTAGATGGCCCTGATCGAACGCCGACCTCTTGTGATAGCAAGTATGGTAGGTATGTTATACACAAATACTACATATACGAAGCATTCCCACATCTTAGGTATCCCATAATATTAATAGAGGTATATTTCTTATCTCCATACCGTCATTTCATGTTACACGTTTACAAGTCCCCGATTTATATACATTAAAGTTATCAACTCTCCTCACGTCGAAGTTTTAGATACTTATATCCTAACCCATAAATATCATCCGGTTTACTACAAAATTCTAAGTTTTAATCCTCGACGTACTTCCAAATCTCATAAATATATCCACTAGTCAACAAGGGAAGGTTAACACTCAATTATATAAGTCTACTAGAAGTTTTAAATAAAATCAGGCCTAAAAAGGCATTCTGGCAACTCGTTAGAAATTTCGTTCGAACGAATGGCTTCGAACGAACTACCAACTCATTAGAAGGGGTACTGTCATCTCGTTAGAAGTCTCGTTCGAATGAGGTCGTTCGAACGACCTGGGCAGGTCTTCTAACGAGATGGCAGATTGCGCCCATAAATTTTTCAATTCGTTTTTCTTCATTTTTGTCTTCTCTAAATTCATCCTAAGATCATACCAATAGTATTTTACTATTCTTAGACCACTCTAAATCCTCTTAGGTCGTTTCTCAACATATTTTTGGGGTCAAATCCTCCAAATCAACATGCAATTATCATAAATCCCCAAATTTTACCCCAAACCCTATGAACATGAGCCCAAAATTTTATTGTGTCTAATTACTCATCATAAATCCATTTTTTAGATCATCAAAGTTAAGTCTTAGGATACCAAATTGATCCATAACCATTCTACATGCAATTCCTAATCCAACATTAGAGTTTCTATAACAATTTCATTAGATTTTTCTCGAAACTTTCAAGACAAAACAGTTCCTACACTAAACATGGAAGAAATATTCAATGAACTAAAAATATCAAATCACTTGCCTTAGATTCGTTCTTCAGATTGTTGTCGGCATTTCAAGGTTGATACTCTCCTCTTTTCGGTCACAAATCCTTTCCAATTGTGATGATGGAGAGATGGTTTGGTATAGGTTCTCTAGCCTCTCTTCTAACCTCTCTCAAAACCTCCGTAGCCCACTCCCTCACTTTTGGCTGATAATGGCCTTAGTGTCTCTTTTAATAATCTTTAATTTACCTAAAAAATTCGTGGGTTTTAATTCCCTAATTTTTAAAATTACCAAAATACCCTTCTAGGTTGCCGATTTGGCCTAAAAATGCCTCGAAACCCAAAATAAACCCCCGGATAGTGTTTTCTAACTATCTCGACTCTTCCGGACACGTTGGCGCACTCAAAATGACCATTCGGATGATAGAAATGTAAATTAATTTTTAATCTAATTAAATTCATTCCTAATGCGACTGACACTCGTGTCCCAACTTAATTTTTCCAAATTGTCGTATTTCAGCCTCGCGACAACTTTAACATTTTCAATACTCATATATTACCATATATACTAAAAAATATTCAATTTTAACATCGTAATCAAATACCAACTCACATCTCGCTAGTATTTATATCCGGATTAATTCTCAATTAATTCTCATTTAATTTAATTATTCCCTTAAATAAAAATCAATAAAAGTATGGGGTATTACACAATCATGATAGTCTAGGATTGTTTAGGACTTACCCCATGAAAGAAATTGTTGATTAGGAGACTTTATATCGCATGATTAGAGAGATTTAATATATACTGGATATACCCATCATATGTAGAGGATTACCCACGAATTATTATGAGTTAGAAACAAGAAATCTGGGAATTAATTAGAGGAATGGATATTTCTTAAAAAATTAGGGTTCTTAAAGATTATGTCAATTTTTACCCCATTAATTTGACATCTTTGATGAAATTACACATTTTTCATGTTGGAAACCTTACATATATGTATATGGAACTTGTAGTATTGTTATTTGAGAATTCTAAAGTTATTAATGAAGTTTTTGGAGAAATTGGAAGATGAAACCCGTAGGTTTAATTTGCAGTTTCTGGGCAAGAACTGCTTGGTCGATAGATTGAGCCCAGAGCATCGATCGATCGACTGATCGATCGATCAACCCGTTTTCTTCGATTGATCGACCCCTCCTGGAAAACTGCATATTTCTCATTCGTTAGTTTAATCCGATTAAGATGTATGGGAACCCTTGATTGTTGTTGTTGGAATATTATGGGATATATAGATGACCAGTAGGGCCTAGGTAGACCCCGTTGAGCAACACTTTAGTGTAGGATGAGATTTTGGGTTAATGAGGAATGATTCATGTGTATATGAAATCATGCGTATATTTAACAAAAAGATCGGGACTCGTAAGGGAGTTAGACCGGAACGTAAGTGAGTAAATGCCTATTGAAATTACACTTTGAATACTTCGAGAGAGGAAAAGTGAGTATGAAGTGAAAAATCAATGAGAATACAAATAACGAGTCCGTTATATGTAATAATCGAGTAAAATGTGTAATAACGGATAATTATAATTATGGGCCGCGAGCGCACCAAATTTAGCAATGTGGATGTGTGTATATATATATATGACTGAGTGATTGTGCATATATTATATCTGTATAAAAATCATACTCGGGATACTTGCTATCACGGGGGTTTTCGCGCCGGGACGGTCTTATCTCGATGGGACCTTTATGGGGGATATTGACTCATACCCTAGAATATAGGATTCCTTGGTACAGGCTATCTGATTGATAGTCAGACGGTCCTAAGAGACGTGAGGGTATGTGCTGACCTCTTAGTGACTTGGAACTATGCTTCGCCTCCAATTGGGTGTTTTATGTTAATGCAGTTCGAGAGTGATTCCTAACTATCATTTCCCTAAATATGTGTGATACGTGGACTTGATAGCAGAGTATGCCAGCACCATAGTTTTTATGTGGGGTGCCGTTAGTGTATATATATTGTATGAGTGATTGGTATATATATATACTTATATATGCAAACCTTGCACCATAGATTTTATGTGGGGTGCCGTTAGTATATATATTATACGTGTGACTAATATATATACGTATATGTAAGGACATTTTTCTCATGTCCAACATGTTACATTTGTGTATGTCGTACGCCGCTACATTTGGCACGTCACTTCAAGATCTCACTCGACGGCCTCAATCCGAATTCCAGGAATCAAGCTTTTATTATCTCCATCATGTGTCCCTCATCTGCCTCAATGACTTCACGTTTCATGATTTTAGGGACTTTATGCAAGTGGTACGCATGAGAAGTCAAAACAGTTCAACAAGGCTTGATAGGGAAGTTCAAGGGAAATTTGGTAATTTTACAGCCACCATCAGGAGGACCAGTCAACTGGAAAGTTGAAGAGCTTTCCGCAATGAAGATACTGGAAGAAACGACACCTCAATCCGAGCTACGGTGAACAAGTTATGGCCATTGAAAATGGAGATATTTACATTGAAAATACTGGGAATTTTTCTAAGTGTTTAGCCCCTGTTCCCAGCGAGTTTCCCCGAACCCAGCCCGAACCGGTTCGGGGGGGCGAACTAGTTCGCAGGGTACCCGAACCGGTCCGGGGTCCCCGTACGCTGGATAGAATTTCAATGTTTTAAATTGGTGGGACTCTTCATTTATTTTCCTATTTAAACCACCTTCGGGGGAGCAGTTTTGCAAGACTTTGAAAGACGAATTTGAGAGTCCAAATACCTCTAGTCTTCATATTTTGGAGTCCCACGACTCATGTTTTGATTCACACAATTCTTTCAATCCTTTGTGAATCTTTTTGGTAACCCAAGAACATAACTTTGAGTTTGTTCAACCCTTGTGGAGAAGCCGTTCTCTTCTTCATTGCTGCCCTCCTGGAAAGGGAAACTTCCAGCCACCGACATAGGAACCGACACCTGCGGGTATTTCTGTGTCACACTGTTTCTAGCCGTTGCTTTTAAGGTTTACTGAATACACCGTGCGTTACACTTGTGGGCGATTATCAGGTTGTATGTAAGTCAATGGTCTTGTAAATTCGTTAAAGTTCTAGAAATAAAAGGTTTTGCCCTTCGGGATTTTTCTTTAACTTTGTGTCGCATGCTTTATATTTGATGGGTTGATTTAGATGCATGTTTAAGGGTTTATTTTATTTGGTTTAAAAGTAGACGCTAATTAAATAAGGGTTCTTGGAAACTTGCGAATTTAATTTAAATCAATTATCACACACCGAACCTATTCGGTTTCTCAAATTGGTATCAGAGCGGGTTACGCTAATTTATCGCGTGATCTTGATTTTTCAAGGATTTTTTTTTTTTGATACAATTTGACTTCTCACGTCGTCAAATTGGTATCAGAGCGGGTTACGCTAATTTATTGCGTATTCCTATTTTCCGCAAAATTTGTGTGATATTGATTTTTTTTTAAAATCAATTTTGTGAAAAATCGCAATTTTTTCAATGGAACGCCCGTTTAATGAGGAGCCTATTTTTGAAAAAGTTCACGACCATGCTGAAAATTTAAAAAGTTTGAATTTGAAACTTTGCAAAAGAATTAAAGTTTTGGAAAAAGAAAATTCTCGTTTTAAATCCGCGATGGATCTTTTGTAAACGGTTCAAAATCAAAGAGATTTTTATCGTGAAAAATTTGTTTCTTTGGACCATGAATTTAATGTCTTAAAATTGTCCAAAAAGGAGAGTGATGATAGGGTCCTTGTTTTAGAAAAAGATTTAAAGGACCTTAAAAATTCGATGGTTTGTGTTTGTGCCAAAGATGAAAGAAATATTTTAATCAATGAGTTTGTGGCACGTGAAGAGATTTGGGAAAAGTTTGCTTTAATTGAGGGGGAGAGGGATACCCTTTTAGAAATTGTTAAAAATTTGAAAAAGCAATCCCTGTCTTGGGAAGAGTCTAATTTGTTGCTTGAATCAAATATTTTGAAGTTGAAAAATGATTTAAACGATTCAAGTAGGTTTGATTGTGATGGTAATGGCTCATCTTGTTCTCATGTTTCTAGTGCTAAAGCCAAAGCCATTATCTGTTTTAGAGGGTCAATTAATCCCAAGGATGTTAGAAAAGATCACACTTTAGGTAACATTCCTCCCGTTTTCACATGTTCACATTGTGGTAGGAAAGGTCACCTTAGGAGATTTTGTTTTAATCTTGGAAAAAGTCCTGGGATGTCGAAGTCTAGTGTTATCTTGGTTCCTAAATCCCCCACACGTTGTTTCACATCTATTTGGGTTAGGAAATCACTTTTGGACACACTAGATTTTAGACAAGTTGATTCTCGTTTTCTTGCACATGATTCTTCTCTTGCCATATCATATAGATGATTGTGTTTGCATGTTTGTCATACGCTAGTTTTATTTGGTTTCATGATATTTTTGTTTGCTAGCGTTGTGACATGTACTTTTTGTATAAATTTTTTATTTTGAAAAATACAAAAAGATTTTACTTTTGATAAAATTTTGAGAAAATTCAAAAAGATTTTTGTTTTTGTTTGCACCGTTTATGGATGAAAACTTAGGATAACCGAGTCACAACATCATTCCATTATTTTCATGTGACTATTTGATAGTGTTTTGAGACAATAGGTCAATTCATCCATGTGCTTTATAATGTTTGGAGTCATTAAGATGTAATTAATTGTTACTTCCTACATGTTTGACTCATGTTTCCTTTATTGCACACATGCACGGATTTGTTTGATTATTGTGATTGTCTTATCACATGTTGTTTGGGTGTTTTCACTTCAATCCTGTCCTTAAAACGAACCAAGCGCGATAAAATTTACTAAGGAAATTGTGCATATAATAACCGTTTTGTGAGTTTGTGTGCTTTATTTAAAAACAGGGAGGGGCTACGAAAGGTAATTATCTATCCTTTGCGCAAAAGCCACCGTTAAATTGGACCTAAAAAATGAAGGAATTTTATTATTCGGGGTCCAAAGAGGTTTAAAAGAGCCCGAAAAAATTTAAAGGAAATAAAAAGAAATTCATGCCAATTATGGGCCATTTAGGTTTTTGCACCAATTCTCCAAAGTTTGAGAATTTAGTTTATTCACCTCTAAAAGAAAATATATATGAGGGAGTTTGGTTGGAGAATTTAAAATGGGTTTGCACGTCCTTGAAATTCTTGAATATGCGCTACATAGTTTTGGACGTTATTGGTGTGAAAATAACTTTGACTTTGATTTGTTTATTTGCATAAGACGATGTCATCTAAATTCAACAATCTTTTATACCTAAGGATACTTTTGATGCTCATTCGTTAGGAGTACACATATGCATCGTAAACATATGATTGATTGAGTTGATTTACCTATCGAATGTGTTCACACCCATTCATTCCATTTCCATGACTTGGTTGTTTGAGTTTAAATCCATGGTGTGATTTTTGTATCATGTTTTACATTTTTTTTTCAAATGGTATCTATTTTTTTGTACAAAAATTTGAAAAATCAAAAATAGTTTGTGAAGTTTTTTTTGAGCATCTCCTTGCAAGAGCGTGTTTGCCATATTTGATTGATGCTTTGTTTTGAATACCGTGACACCCCGATTTTGCTTGTTTGATTCATTCTTCTTATTTGTCTATTTGGGGACATCATAAAAAGGGGGAGAAAGAATTATCTTATTTTGGGGGAGTTTTGAGATTTGACTTATGCTTATTATATATTGGTATTAATGTTTATCCCATTTCAAACTCGATACGTCACTTGGTATTTTTTCTTCATCTCATGTGTGTAGGTACTTCATTGATGATCTCTGAATTGCACACCCTGATGAGAAAAGATTTGAGATTCCTGAAGATTTGAAGAACAAACGATGAAGACTATTCATTTGTACCTTTTCCAGTTTTGGGTTCATGGGAGGGTAGATTTGTATAGGCAATTTCGTATTTGATAATTCAAATTTTTTATGTATGTACCGACATAGACATAGGGGGAGATTTGTAGGGACATTTTTCTCATGTCCAACATGTTACATTTGTGTATGTCGTACGCCGCTACATTTGTCACGTCACCTCAAGATCTCACTCGACGGCCTCAATCCGAATTCCGGGAATCAAGATTTTATTATCTCCATCATGTGTCCCTCATTTGCCTCAACGACTTCATGTTCCATGATTTTAGGGACTTTATGCAAGTGGTACGCAAGAGAAGTCAAAACAGTGCAACAAGGCTTGATACGGAAGTTCAAGGGCAATTTGGTAATTTTATAGCCATCGTCCGGAGGACCGGTCAACTGGAAAGTTGAAAATCTTTCCGCAATGAAGATACTGGAAGAAACGGCACCTCAATTCGAGCTACGGTGAACAAGTTATGGCCCATTGAAAATGGAGATATTTACATTGAAAATACTGGGAATTTTTCTAAGTGTTTAGCCCCTGTTCCCAACGAGTTTCCCCGAACCCAGCCCGAACCGGTTCGGGGGCGAACCGGTTTGCAGGGTACCCGAACCGGTTCGGGGTCCCTGTACGCTGGATAGAGTTTCAGTGTTTTAAATTGGTGGAACTCTTCATTTGTTTTCCTATTTAAACCACCTTCGGGGGAGCAGTTTTGCAAGACTTTAAAAGACGAATTTGAGAGTCCAAATACCTCTAGTCTTCATATTTTTGAGTCCCAAGACTCATGTTTTGATTCACACAATTCTTACAATCCTTTGTGAATCTTTTTGGTAACCCAAGAACACAACTTTGAGTTTGTTCAACCCTTGTGGAGAAGCCGTTCTCTTCTTCATTGCTGCCCTCCTGGAAAGGGAAACTTCCAGCTGCCGACATAGGAATCGACACCTGCGGATATTTCTATGTCACACTGTTTCTAGCCGTTTCTTTGAAGGTTTACCGAAGACACCGTGCGTTACACTTGTGGGCGATTATCAGGTTGTATGTGAGTCAATGGTCTTGTAAATTCTTTAAAGTTCTAGAAATAAAAGGTTTTGCCCTTCGGGGATTTTTCCTTAACTTTGTGTTCCATGCTTTATATTTGATGGGTTGATTTAGATGCATGTTTAAGGGTTGATTTGATTTGGTTTAAAAGTAGACGCTAATTAAATAAGGGTTCTTGGAAATTTTCGAATTTAATTTAAATCAATTATCACACACGGAACCTATTCGGTTTCTCAGTATATTTATATGAGAACTTTACACTGGGCATAATAGTAGTTAAGTAATGTATACATTCTTCAACTTCACTATAAGTATTCGGAAACTTTATGACGGTACGGAGTTATTCTAAATAACGTAATAAATCCTGAAGAGATTGATTTTCTAAAGAGAATATCATAACCTTATTTTCAAGTGATAAAACTTTATGGAAAATAAGTGAGATAGACTTTTGAGGTTTAGTAGTACAGTATGTGTGCACACTAGATGAGAGGAGAGAATTTTCAAGAGAGTGTCGCATACTAACATGGTTGTTGCATTAGCAGGTAAGCATTTTAAATACTTGCTAAACTAATTTTAAAACTGTTTTACAATCGGGCTCTGACCCGTTTTCTGTTATCTCTTCTCTTTTGTATATATATATATGTATATATTACAGGTGCCCAGCCACATGGGCGTCAAGCGTAGGTTATTTGGATTGGACGCGCTGTAGCTTATGTGGGAGTTGCAGGTCTTTGTTGTAGACGACCTCTTTCTTGATTCGGTTCTTGTTATAGTTCTTCATAGTTAGCGCATGTGTCGCCCATTTCCCATTCAGTATAGATTTGTCAGAGATGTATGTTCTTTTATTTTTCATATTCGGTACTCTTTAAGTATTAACTCTTGTCAGGATGATTTCATTTGTAGTTTAAATTTGGTTTGGTTAATCTAAATGGATTAATTTTTTTGTGTTGATTGCTATCCATAACACTTAGGTAATTCTTAAACTATTGGTTATTTAAAAGGTTTTCAAATTAGAATTTAATAAAAATGGAAATAAAGTTTTAAATTGTTTTGACACTTAGCTTAAATATTTAGGGTGTTTAAATTGGGAAAGTTTTTATTTTGCGACAGTGATGCTAAGAATGAACCAACTGTTCACCTTGATTTTAATTTAATAAAGGATTGATCGCCCGGTATTTAATTAGGCGGGGTGTCTCATTTTATACATGGGTTGATGACATATAAATTGTTGGGATGAGATGTAGGATGAGTTTACAAGTTAATAATATTATTGGGTTAAAGATTTGGGAGTTTGGTGATGATATTTGGGTGTTTGAGGATTTAGGGTTTGCTAAAAATGGGAAAATCGGCCAAGATAACTGGTATGGCCGGTCGACCGCGCCTAGGGGAGCGGTCGACCGCGCCTTAATGGAAAAGCCTACTGCATTTCTTCGTAGGCAAAATTTAGGACCCGCGGTCGACCGAGGGTCTAGGACCGGTCGACTGGTCCCCTATTTTCAGCCCATACTTGGATTTCTTTCTTCCCCTTTTCTTTTGGATTTTTATTCTAAGGGGCTTTATTAATAGGTTTATTATGAAGGGTTATGATATTAGATTAAGGGAATAGGGCCCTAGGTAGAATAGGAACTTGCGGGCCTATGTTAAACTGATTCAGGAGGATGGGATGCCTCTTTTCGTAATGAAATAAATATGGAACCGAAGTGATTGGCGGGTTATGTTATCATGATAGAGCTGGGTTATCATGAAATGGTTATAAAGGGTGGAGATCGTCCCTTTTTGCTTACGTGCGTGTTAATAATAGACATTCCGAGGTAGTGAGGGATCTCAGGGAGGACGGGAGTTCTAGCTTGAGGTCATAAGTGAGTTTAGATGTTATTGAGGACCAATGAGAGAGAGTGGTCGCGTATCCCTAGTAATGTTTAACTTAAGAAATAGATTGCAAGAGCAATAAGATTTAGGAGTTCATATGAGTGATTGAACCATAGTCGAAATCGAGAGCGATGGGATCATATTACCCACTAGAGTAGAGTGTGTAAGTATAGTTGGGGTAGATGTTGTTTATCGATGTGTGATTTACAACGGGTATTTTCCCTAAGTAATGGGATTATTTGATCAATGTAAGATTGAGTTTGAGGCTTATAGACTATTAGTTATGTGTATACCAATAGTTGAAATTGTTACTAGATTCATCAATGAGCTCTCGGATATGGATGGTATGTGTAGTGATGGTTTCCTACACTAAACTTTGGGTGATAACCCTAATGTTGGATATATATACACATATGATTTTGGGAGACTATTCATCATAGGAAAAATGGATGAATATGCTTCAAGTGAGGGATTGTATTCACATATTGAGGTAAATTAAGTGAGTTTATGGTGATGGCTTGTATATTGAGGATTATGTATACTTATAGTCGAATGTATAGATATATATCTTATACATATGAACGAGATATAGTTTATATATATATATATATGAAAATATGGATATATTTATGTTGTGGATATACATGGTATGAATATCTAAACCGTAAATGATGGACATGTGCGGACTGTTGCGGGACTTAGATTGTAGTCGCTTCCTACTTCTTTAAAAACTAGGTAGGATTCATGTTGTATATCGGGTTTATACCCAAGGAATATTTATAGATGTGTATATTTATTTCATTTCAATTATTGTATTGGCTGTGACCCGACAACTTATTCGGGTTTACTCATTTGTGGTATATTCGGTTGTTGTTATTTATTTAATTTTATTCTAGCATTTCATTTATCTTAGTTCTTGTATGCATTTTTCTTTCCTCTATTAGTAGCTTTATAGTGTTGGTTGGTTGGTTGTCTGTTGCATATTTTATTTAATTTTAACATCTAAATTATATGATATCGGGTAGTTAGTCTATATTATATTTGTATCGACAGTTGGTGTTGAGACTGAGCCATCTTAAACTCCTGATTTAATGTAGTATAGGGCTGGCCACCCGTTATTATTTTAAGCGAGGTGTTACAGATGGTATCAGAGCATCAGGTTCTAGAGTCTTTAGGATCTGTGCGGGTTTTCTGCGTTCTTCCGTTAATGTTCTTGATATAAAGCCCTACTATTAGGATTGTTGTGTTCACAGCATTTATCTTTTTTTTGTGAAGTGTATTCACTTGATCGACGTTCTGATAACAATTGCTTTCTGTAACACCCCATATTTTTGACGATTTAAAAAATCATGTGATTAATTATTATTATGGGAATAAGTATGCGATTAATTATTGTTGTTGGATTAATTAAATTAAAATGTGAGAAATTAATTTGTTATTAATCCGGATTAAAATAATTATTGACTAGCGTGCCAAAGGTTAATACTTATTGTTGTGAACTATTAAATATTACTGTGTGATATGTAATATGGATTTATCATAATTGATAAATTGTCAGAAGTGAGAAATACGACAGTTTGGTAATTTAAGTCCAACACGCGTGTGAGTCGTGTCGGGACTAAGTGATTGAGATAAAAAGAGAATTTATTTTTAGTAACTCATATGGTCATTTCGAGTGCGCCGTTGAGTATGGGAGGGTCGAGATAGTCTAAATAGTATACCCGGGTGTTTAGTTTGGGTCCCGGGGCGATTTTAGGCCTAACCGGCACCTCGAGAGGGCATTATGGTAAATTGTATTTTTGGGCTAAATTAATGGACGAAAATTAAGAGTAATTATATCAGCCTAGGAAATTCCATTAGGGTTAAGAGGTTACACAAATCAAGAACATCCATGGAGGGTGTGAGGGAGAATCAATTTCCAAGAGAGAAGGCTCATTTGGCATCACCTTGCACAACCATGACCACCAATGCGTAGATCGCGAAGAGAGGAACGCGTATATACCAACATCACCAACGGATTAGACCGTCATATTCGAGGCAAGTGTTTATTACTTGCTTTCTTTTAGCAATAATCATGCTCATGTTAGTCTAGGTGGAATTAATCATGATTTATATGTTAATTGGGTGAAAAATTAGAGATTTAAATTATGATTAAGGATTGGTTTAATTTGTGGTTGGAATTCATTCATGTATGTAGAGGACTAATCATGGAATTGGATTATATATTGATGAATGAATCTGGGTTTATTAGGTTCTTGAAATGGAATTTGGAAAACTAGGGTTCATGTGAATTAATTTGGGAATTTTATGTAATTATGATAATTAATGACGAATTAAGGATCCTAGGATGATAGAAATGATCTGTAACCTGTTAGGGGTTGATGGGTATTGATGATGAGTTGTTGGAAATTGAATCTTAGAGGTTTGTAAATTTAAAAATGCTGAAGTTTGGTGAAGAAGACGAACAGTGTAATCTCGCGCGAAGTGGTTCAAATGAGATGGGGATCTCGCGCGAAGTGGTTCGAACGACATTGGAAGTCGTTCGAACGACATGTCTTCTAGTTCGAACGACATGTCATCTGGTTCAAATGACATGTCTTCTGGTTCAAACCACATGTCATTCTGGTTCAAACCACAGGGTGAATTTCTGGGAATTTGCTTGAAGCCCAGTTTGGAGTTTATTTGTTGATTGGAGTGAGAGAAACTGCCAGATAGTAAATTTAAATAAGATAGAATTTTGAGAAAGTATGTGAGAATAAATACTTTAATTATTTCGGTATAAAGAGAATGTACCTTGGAGATTACGAGAGAGATAGTAATCGAAATATTTATACTATACGTAAGTGATGAGGTTAAAATACGTATGAAGAGTATATATGTAGGTTGGAGAAATACCTATAATTTATAATAGGATGTGTGTATGCCTATTATGTGATATTATTGTTAAGAGCACTAATGGGTGATAACCCGAGGGTGCAAGAACCTTATAGTTAAGAGCACTAATGAGTGATAACTCAGGGGTGCAGAAACTCTATTGATAAGCGTACTAATGGGTGATAACCCGGGGGTACAAAGATGATTATTGTTAGGCGCACTAATGGGTGATAACCCGAGGGTGCTGGATTAATATTGATAGGTGCATTAATGGGTGCTACTCCGGGGACGCAATATTCTATTATTAGGTGCACTAATGGGTGATAACCCGGGGGTGCTGAATTATTATTGATAGGCGCATTAATGGGTGCTACCCCGGGGATGCATGATTTTCTGGAGATATGCACTAATGGGGCTTAGCCGGGGTTACATGATTAGTATATATATATATGTATAGGGATGATGGTACTATATATATATATATATATATATATATATATATATAGGAAGAGGATCACAAGTGGACCAAAAGAATGGACTTTTTAATGGACTTAACAAAAAAGACTAATAACCCACTAATTTTAATTCCTTGGTGTAATGGGTCCGCGCCAGCGGCACCCAATATTAGTGGGTTATTAGTCTTTTTTGTTAAGTCCATTAAAAAGTCCATTCTTTTGGTCCACTTGTGAACCTCTCCCTATATATACATATATATATATATATATATATATATATATATATATATATGGACTTGTGAATATTGCTACTGTGTGAAATTAGTATATTTGGTAATAATAATTACTATTACATTGTACCAAGCGGTCTTAACCTAAGGGTGCAGGATTAGTGTATATATATAGGGATGATGAGACTATATATATGTATGAGTGTACTTGGGTAACTTTCTACTTTATGAGACTAGTAGATAAAATGAAAATGAGAAGTAAAATGATCTTGGTGAATAAAAGATTAACCATTTAAACGGTGAATAATGAAATTTAGTATGTGGGATAAACTATCTGAATAGCGTATTGTATGGGCGATACGGGAATACTACTAGTGAGCATAGTTAGTATTAGTATGGTGTAATACCCCGTTGAGAACGTATGTGCTTGCGTTCAACTGAGCAAATTATATATTAAACACCTTTTGACCCAAACAGACCCTAAACATGCAACAATATATGATTGAATAAGATGATAATCTAAGCAAGAACATTCAAACACATGCTTGTGAGGAAAAATCCCCCAAAGGGGTAAAACCATTTATTTTCATTAGAATATTGTAGCTGTACAATTTCGGATTACAATGAAAATACAAGTGACTAAGAATTACCCTCAGGTGTCGAATTCTGTAGTCGGCGGCTGGAACTATCCCTTTCCAGTAGGGCTGCAATGAAGAAGAAGAACGGTCTTCTCCACAAGGGTGTGAACAGCAAAAGTGCGTTCCTGGGTTGCAAAGTGATTCACAAATGTTTGGCAATTTGTGTGAGAGTCTTGAAGCTCAATAGGTGAAGACTTAGAGTTTTTTGTACTCTGAAAATCGTGTGTATGAGTCTTAGAAAACCACTTCCCGTAATGGGATTAAATAAGAAGTCTTGAGCCATAAAAATCTGAGCACGATCTGTTGAAGTTTATCCCAGGAAGACCGGTTCGGGTCTGAGGCGGATCGGTCCAGTTGACCGGATCGGTTCTTTTATTCCAGGCTTCATCGGTTCGCTTGCGGTCCGGGGTATACTGGCCTTCAGCAGACGGATCGGTCCGGGTCTGAGGTGGACCGGTTCGGTTAACCGGATCGGTTCTTTTATTGCAGGTGGACCGGTCCGGTCTGTCAGACTTTGATTCCTCTTCTTCTTTTGATATTCGGATCCGTTGATGAATGTATGAATCTTGAATTTCTTCAACGGTGTAACGGCGTGAGACATAATAAATTGTTAATGGAAAAAAATGTCATAACAAATCCCCCCTATCTCTATGCCGGTACATACACAAAAACAAACATCCGAATTATCAAACAACAAAAAATGCCTATACAAATCTACCCTTCCATGAGCCTAAAACTGGAAAGATACAATTGAATAAGAATACAACGTTTGCTATTCACTCTTTCAGGAATCTCAACACTTTTCTCATCAGGGTGTGCAATCCAATGATAATCCATGTAGTACCTACACACATGAGACAAAGCAAAATACCAATTGACACGTATCGAGTTTGAAATGAGATAAACATATATACCAATTTATGAGCAAACTCAAACTTTCAAAGCTCCCCCATAATAAGATAATTCATGCTCCCCCTTTTTATGATGTCCCCAAATAGACAAATGAGAGAAATAAATCAAAGAATCAAGTACGGGGTGCCACTAGGAGAAAATCACACCATGAATGAACACAAACCAACCAAGTCGATGATAGCATAAATGAGGTGGTGTGATCAACTTCGATAGGAAAATCAATGCATACAAACATGACATATGTGCACGATGAATATTGGATATTCCTAGCGAATGAACTCAAATGCTTCCTTTGGTGTAAAATAATGACAATATAATATATTGACTCAATCAAATCAACAAATTAAAGCTCAAAGTGATTTTCACACCAATAACGTCCAAAACAATTTTATGCTTTTTCAGGACTTTCAAGGAAGTGCAAACCCGTTTAAAGATTCTCCAACCAAACTCCCTTAGATATAATTTTGAATAGAGGCATTCTAAATTCTGAAACTTTGGAGAATTGATGGTGAATCCTAAATGGACCATATTTGGCATGAAGTGATTTTTATTGCCTTTAAATTTTTTTCGGGCTCTTTTAACCTCTTTGGACCTCGGATATTAAAATTCCTCCATTTTTTAGGTCCTTTTTAACGGTGGCTTTTGCGCAAAGCATAGATGATTACCTTTCACAGCCCCTCCCCGTTATACAAAAACACACAGTCTCATCAAAATGGTTTTTACATGCATTCCAATCTTATCAAGTTTTATCGCATATTGTACATTGTACAGACAGAATTGAGATGGAAACACTCAAGCCAATATGAGATAGACAAGTGCAATAATCAAATATAGCCGTCCATGTGTGCAATAAAGGATATAGGAGTCAAACATGTAGGAAGATATCACTAATTACATCGCAAAGACTCCAACCAATGTAAAGCATATAGATGAAATGATGTAGCCTCTCAATTCTCTATCAAACAGTCACATGGATAAATGGAATGAAGTTGTGACTTGGCTAACTTAAATGCTCATCCATAAAAGGTGCTTAAAAATACAAAAATCTTTTTGGTCTTTTTCAAAAATTATAAAAGAAAATCTTTTTGTATTTTTCCAAAAGAAATATAAAAAGCAAAAACAATAAATAAATAGATGTACACCTATGCAATGGTACATATAAAACAGACTAGCAATAGGAATCATATGATATGAACATGAAGAAGCATCCTATTCTAGACAAAGACCAATCCCTCAGTCAACTGTGCAAATCCCCAAAGACTTCCTAAGACTCTCAAATCTAAGGGCATCTAAAGGTTTCGTGAAAATGTCGGCTAACTGACGGTCGGTGGGAACGAAACTCAGGGATACGACTTTCTCCTCAACTAGCTGTCGTATAAAGTGCTCACGTATCCTGATGTGCTTGGTGCGCGAATGCTGAACTGGATTGCGGGATATGTGTATCGCGCTCGTGTTGTCACAGGAAATGGTCATGGTGTCCTGTGAAATCCCATAATCCTCCAGCATTTGCTTCATCCACAAGAGTTGTGTGCAACAACTCCCGGCGGCTATGTACTCAGCCTTCGCAGTGGACAAAGAGATGGAATTTTGCTTCTTGCTCAGCCAGGAGACAAGAGTAGAATCAAAATAGAAAAACCCACCAGAAGTGCTCCTACAACCATCTACATCCCCAGCCCAATCGGCATCTGAATAGGCAGACAAACGGTCATCGGTATCAAAGGAATACCAAATACCGTATGAGAGAGTCCCACTTACGTATTTAATAATACGTTTTAGAGCAAGTAAGTGTGACTCTTTAGGGGACGCCTGATATCACGCACAGACTCCAACACTAAAGACGATGTCGGGACGACTGGCAGTCAAGTAGAGAAGACTACCTATCATACTCCGATATAAGGTTTGCTCTATGTCCTTGCCTGAAGTGTCCTTACTAAGCTTGGTAGTGGTACTCATAGGTGTACGTGCATGCTTAGCGGAGTCTAAACCAAATTTCTTCACTAGCTCTCTAGCATACTTGGATTGGGAGATGAACATCCCATCCTCTAGCTGACGAACCTGGAGACCAAGGAAGAATGTAAGCTCACCAACCATGCTCATCTCAAACTCACTTTTCATCTCCTCCTCAAAGTGGTGAGCATGTTGAGAGCATGTGGATCCAAAGACTATGTCGTCCATATAGACCTAGGCAACCAAAATAGCACCGTCATCTCTCCTGACAAACAACGTCATATCTACTCCCCCTCTCTGGAAGCCACGAGCTAAGAGATAGGAAGTAAGCCTCTCGTACCAAGCACGGGGTGCTTGCTTCAAACCACCAGATAGTAGACGTGCTCTGGGTGCTGAGGGTCTTCAAACCCTTTTGGTTGTTCCACATAAACCTCCTCCTGTAGAATGCCATTCAGAAAGGAACTCTTGACATCCATATGATATACCTTGAAGCGCAGATGACATATGGCGAGCAGAAGACGGACGGACTCAAGCCTCACAACAGGAGCAAATGTCTCCCCAAAGTCTACATCCTCTATCTGTGTGTAGCCTTGAGCGACCAACCTAGCGTTATTTCTGATTATGGTACCATCTTCATCCATTTTGTTCTTAAAAATCCACCGGGTACCTATCACATTAGTCTCACTAGGTCGGGGGACAAGTTCCCAGACATTATTCTTTTTAAACTAAAGCAACTCATCCTGCATAGCAGATATCCAGTGTTCATCCTTGAGTGCTTCTTTATGATTCTTGGGCTCGACTTTGGATGTGTAGCAAAGATGGCTAACAATGTTCTCTAGTTGAGCACTAGTCTTGACCCCTAGAGTGGGATCGCCAACAATGGCAGACGGGTCATGACTCTTGAGAACCCAAGCAGGTGTGTCCCCTAACACAGGAGTGGGGACCACAGAGTGTGGATGGGAGATAAGTGGATCACTGTCAGATGTGTCCTCATCCGCACACTGAAGGTTAGGATCAATAACCATCGGAGGTTCGTCATCTTGCACGGTGACGTTTATTGATTCCATAACCTTAGAGATCTTCAGGTTAAAAACTCGGTATGCTCTGCTAGTCGATGAATATCCTAGAAATATTCCCTCGTCGCTTCGGGAGTCGAACTTTCCTAATTGCTCTCTATCCCGTAGGACGTAGCATTTACTCCCCAAAACACAAAAATATGCCAGGTTGGGCATCTTGCCAGTCCACAACTCATAAGGAGTCTGAAGTGTGTGTGGAAGCAAATAAACCCTATTCACCGTGTGGCATGCAGTAGACACTGCCTCTACCCAAAATCTCCTAGAAACTTTACGACCTAGAAGCATAGATCTAGCCATCTCTTGGATCGTTCTATTCTTTCTATCAACAATACCATTTTGCTGAGGAGTTCTCACAGAAGAAAACTCATGTTTGATCCCGAGGCTATCATAGTAAATGTCTACCTTTGCTTCTGTGAATTCAGTGCCATTGTCACTACGCATCCTGTTAATAGTGACACCGTGTTGATTTTGCAGGACACGGCACTTGGTCGTTAAAAATTCTACAGCATCGAATTTCTCTCTTAGAAAACCTACAATGGAGTACCTGGAGAAATCATCTACCATCACGAGGATGTACCTCTTACTACCTAGACTCTCAGTACGAGTGGGACCCATAAGATCCATGTGAATCAATTCAAGGACACGAGAGGTGGTAATGGAATGCAACTTCCTATGAGGACTATGAATTTGTTTTCCCAACTGACAGGGTCCACAAACGGTCGAAGTTGACTTTCCAAGAGATGGTAAGCCACATACTAGGTCCTCTTTAGCTAAGCGATTGAGATCTCAAACGTTCACGTGACCTAGACGTTGGTGCCACATATCCATAGTAGTGATCATGGCGCTGTTGCAGACAAGTGAGGACGTGGGCTCAGTCCCATAGCAATTATCCTCGATCCTCACCCCTTGCATCAAAAGTTTACCGGCTTGATTGTAGACTTTACACGCGTCCCGGTCAAACTTTACTACAAAGTCCGTGTCGCACAGCTGGCTAATGCTGAGAAGGTTTGCTTTCAAACCTTTGATGTACAAAACATTTTCTAGCTTAGGAAATCCAGGTAACTCGACAGTACCTCGTCCTATAATGCTAGACTTGCTCCCATCTCCAAAGGTGACTCTGCCATCCTGATAATCCTCAAGAGACGTAAAAAATGAGGCATCACCTGTCATATGTCTGGAGCACCCACTATCAAAATACCACTGTGAGGTATTGTGTGCTTTGAGAGAAACATGAACAACAAAGTCCTTTTTCTCTTTCTTAGGTACCCAAGCAGAGATGACCTTTTGTTTGCCTTTGTTGTTGTTGGTTTTAGCTGGAATGTGAGAAGCATTCACTAACGGCAAAGGCATCCATCATAATTCTTCCATTAAACTCTGGGTCGTGGCAGCTAAGAACTCAACTTGCTCTCTCAGACTAGAAAACTCATCAGTATGACGTGGTGGAGCAGTAGTACGTCGTGTCCGACACATGCTATAGCAAGACTCCCTAAGGTGGCCTTTTCTTTTGCAATAAGTACAAAAGAACACAGTCAAAGGCGGACCTTGGTTTGCTTTTCTTGGTCGAACTCTCCTTCGAGGTTTTTGATGACGGCCATAAGGATTCGTAGTAAACTCAGGAACTGGTCCATGTGCAATTTGGGAGGTGGAGGCACCATCATAACCAATTCCCCGCTGATCACCAAAACCTAAAGCGGGGCCGAGGATCATCTTTCCCATCTTCCAAGATCTGTCCTCGATTTGTACCTTGACTTCCCGTGCTTTCTCAAGATCATGAGTCAGCTGGGTAATAAGGGCTTCAAGTTTCCTCCGAGTCTCCACGGAGGAATGGAGCTGACTCGTAAGACTAGCCACCTGTTTAGTCAAGTCCCCTCTCTCTTTCTCTAAACAAACTCTCTTTCTCGACACAGGAAGATTCTCTCTCTCTCAGGGCGGTGAAGGTGGAGGACTCTCTTTCTCTCGCCTTTCTTAAATCTTCCTATAAGCCGGTGATCTTAAGAACTAGCGCTTTGTTATGTTTTTTAGTTTTAAATGACTCAGAATATAACTCAGCGTAGGCGCGTTGAATATCACTCTCGCTCTCACTTGAGTCATCCTCCCCCTCACTCACATCGATCTCACTGTCGAGGTGTCCCTGTGAAGCATCATCCTCATTGTCGTGAAGAGAACTAGGAGTGATCACTTGACTGGCCATGAATGCGGTGAAGTTACACTCATGCGGTGACTCATCTCCTGAATCCACCATCTCGACCTCACTGTCGTCACTAAGGGTAGCATTAAGGACAACTTTTCCTTTCTCTCTATTCAGGCGAGTGGCACACTCAAAGGCTCTATGACCGCTACCATCGCACTCAAAACATCTCTCACTTTCTTTCTTAGGAGGATTTTTGGAGTCTTTTTCATTTTTCTTTTCAAACTTATTTTTCTCAAATTTCTTTTTATCTTTAAAATTGCCATTTTTCTTATATTTGAAAATCCTCTTGAAATTTTTTGCAAAAAGAGCCAAATCATCTAGGTCAAAATCACACTCAGAATCTGACGTGTCAGTATCTTTCTTTCTAGACGACTCTACCCTTTTTCTAGCCGACCCCTCACTCCTTCTCTCTTGGGCTTTAAGTGCAATTCCCTTATCTTTAGATTTAGCAGTTTTAGGGAACATATCAATTTCATAAGTTTGCAAATCTCCTACAAGTTCTTCCAATTTTAGCGTATTTAAATTACCCATAGAATTTAGCACAGTGACTTTAGGGATAAAACGCTTAGGTAAAGAATGAATAATCTTTTTAACAACTCTAGCATTAGGAATATGTTCACCAAGATTAAAGCTAGTATTCACAATGTCAGAAAGTCTAGCATAAAATTCATCAAAGCATTCAGATTCATGCATGGTGATGGTTTCAAATTGAGTTGTCAAATTTAGCAACTTAGATTCTTTCACAGCATTAGTTCCTTCATGGTGAGTTGTAAAACATCCCATGCCTCTTTTGACGTGGTGCACGTCATTATACGTTTGAACTCATCAGGTGTGACAGACCCAGAAATAGCACTTAGACCCTTAGAATTAAAAGATGACCATTTAAATTCTTCATCAGTCCAAGAAGTGACAGGTTTCAAGTTGATCACATTATCAATAGTCACGGAGGGAGGAGTCCACCCTCTTTCAACTAAAATCCATACCCTTTCATCTATGGCTTTTAAAGCCGACCTCATTTGGGCTTTCCAATAAGCATAATTTGTCCCGTAAAAAACAGGCATTTTATTATATAACTTCTCCATTTGAACACGCACTTTTTTAAAAATCATTTTTTTCAGAAAATTGATATCTAAAAAAAAATTTGCGGAAAATAGGAATATGCGATAGATTAGCGTAACCTGCTCTGATACCAATTTGAGAACGTATGCGCTTGCATTCAACTGAGCAAATTATATATTAAACACCTTTTAACCCAAAAGAGCCCTAAACATGCAACAATATGTGATTAAATAAGATGATAATCTAAGAAAGAACATTCAAACACATGCTTGTGAGGAAAAATCCCCCAAAGGGGCAAAACCATTTATTTTCATTATAATATTGTAGCTGTAAAATTTCGGATTACAATGAAAATACAAGTGACTAAGAATTACCCTCAGGTGTCGGATTTTGTAGTCGGCGGCTGGAACTATCCCTTTCCAGTAGGGCTGCAATGAAGAAGAAGAACAGTCTTCTCCACAAGGGTGTGAACAGCAAAAGTTCGTTCCTGGGTTGCAAAGTGATTCACAAATGTTTGGCAATTTGTGTGAATCAAATACCTAGAGTCTTGAAGCTCAATAGGTGAAGACTTAGAGTTTTCTGCACTCTGAAAATCGTGTGTATGAGTCTTAGAAAACCACTTCCCGTAGTGGGATTAAATAAGAAGTCTTGGGCCATAAAAATCTGAGCACGATCTGTTGAAGTTTATCCCAGGCGGACCGGTCCGGGTCTGAGGCGGATCGGTCCGGTTGACCGGATCGATTCTTTTATTCCAGGCTTCATCGGTTCTCTTGCGGTTTGGGGTATACTAGCCTTCAACAGACGGATCGATCCGTGTCTGAGGCGGACCGGTCCGGTTAACCGGATCGGTTCTTTTATTGCAGGCGGACCGGTCCGGTCTGTCAGACTTTGATTCCTCTTCTTCTTTTGATATTCGGATCCGTTGATGAATGTATGAATCTTGAATTTCTTCAACGGTGTAACGGCGTGCGACATAATAAATTGTTAATGGACAAAAATGTCCTTACACCCGTATTTTTATGCTATATTAATTTGGGGATTTATTAAATTTAATGTCGAATTAATTATTTAATAAAAATTCGAAAATTAATTATGTTATAATTATTAACGTGATGAGAGTTAGTAATTATGGGAAAATTTGTTGAATATTACTAATGAGCAAAGTAATATATAATAGTGGTCATATTAAATGTCACGAGTGAATAAAATGACAATTTTAGAAATTTGAGTCGGGACGCGCCCGTGTCGCGTCAGGACTAAATATTGATAAATAAAAGTAAATATTTTATTAGTTGTTCGTATGGTCGTTTTGAGTGCGCCAACGCGTCCGTAAGGGTAGAGATAGTCAGAAAAGTATACCCGGGGGTTTGATTTGGGTCTCGAGGCGTTTTTAGGCCTAATTAGTACCCCGGGAGGGCATTTTAGTCATTTTGTATTTTTGGGTAATTAAACCCACGAAAATTAAAGGGGTTATATCAGATATTTAGGTTATCTCCTAGGGTTAGATAACTCAAAACACTAGAACGGCCATTGGAGAGGAGAGGAGAGAGCTCTCAAGGCATTCCAAGGCCCAAAACTCACCCCTTTGCACCGCCGCCACCGCCAACGCGTAGATCGCGAGACGGGGAACACAACCACACCAAATTCAACACCAAACCAGATTTTTGAAAATCCCAGGCAAGTGTTTATCTTGCTTATTTCGTTGATGCATCTTTCATATTGGTTTAGGAATGATTAGGATGATTTATATGGAAGAAAAACCCGATTTGAGTTAAGAAATTTCATGTAGTTATGGTTTGAATGAAAATTCTAGAAACCCTTTGTCATGTAGAGAATTAAACCACGAATTATGATGTTTATAAGAAGGAATTTCTAGAAAATAATTGTTAGAACCATGTTTAAGAGATTTCTAGGGTTCTTGTTATTTATATAAATTTTTGGGGCTGTTAATCCATAATTAGTGATAGAAACCCACATGCTTTACGTGGGGAATTCTTAATATGATGATATGATATTAGTAGTATGAATTCTGGGTCATTTGGGTATGAAAAATAAGGAATTTGTTGAGGTTAGAAGATGAAACCCGTAACTGCAAAACTACAGATTTCGCATACCTGCTTGATCGATCGATCGAGCCCAAAGCTTCGATCGATCGAAGGTTCGATCGATCGAGCCCCAGACCTCGATCGATCGACCCCTCCTGGCAGACTCCTATTTCCCTCTTTAAATTAGTTAAATTCAAGTTAATGTGAAATAATTCTTGGACATCCTTAATAAAAAATTTTGGGAGATGTGGAAGACCAGTAGGACATAGGAATAATGGTGGGGCCTTTAATGTGAGACGAGAATTGTATTTTTGGGATAATTACATAAGGAACGATGAAATCTTGTATTAAAGGGAGAGATTACGTAAAAATGATTACGACGAAAAATAGATGAATTCCTACTGAATTTATACTTGGGAGAATAGATTCCATGAGTGTTACGTAGTAAGTTGGGATAATACCTCGATTTAAAGTTAAAGACGAATCGTTAAACGTGATAACTAATAATGAGATATGAGGATAAATGTCATAACTATGGGATTTGAGATATACCTAATATGGATATGGTAATATTAGTATAGTTTTATGATTGTGTATGCATATACTATCTATGTGTGAAAAACGTACCCAGGCTACTTGCTATCCCTGAGGTTTCCGCGCTGGGACGATCTTATCTCGTGTGCCTCATGGGGGATATTGACTCGTACCCTAGAAGTTTGAAATCCTAGGTACAGGCTATCGAATCGGTAGTCACGGTCCTAAGAGATGTGAGGGTATGTACTGACCTCTTGGACTTGGAAACTATGCTTCGCCTCAATATTGTTTGTGTATGTATTTATACAGTTCGAGAGTGATTCCGAACTTGTATTCCCTTTAGTACGATTGGTACGGGGATTGGATAGCAGATTATGCCCGCACCATAATTTCTATGTGGGGTGCTGTTAGAATATATATATTATACGAGTATCTAATATATATATGAACTTATGAAATATGGGAAACTGCCTACTGTGTTATGGTAAGTAAGACATGTATAATGACTCAAATCGGAAATACTTGTTTTGAGAAGTATAATATGATATTGAAAAACTTTATGAATCAATAAAGTTAAAATGAGCGTTTTGTACTAAATGAAATTATCCTTTTAAACCATGATGTTGTTAAATCTTAAATCTTGAGAGTCACCTAAGATAAGTTAAATCCTTGGGGAAAGATAGTGTGATATATGATGAGATAAACCATTGGGAAGGTTAGTGCGATAGGAGTGCACATTAGAAGAGAGGTGAGAATTTCTCAAGAGAGTGTCGCAATAATATGTTGTTGCATTGGCCTGTATCATTTTAAATACTTGCTAAACGATTTTTTTTTAAATCATATACACTATCGGGCTCTGACCCGTTTCTATTCCTCTTTCTCTCTTGTATATATATGTATATATTACAGGTGCCCAGCCACAGGGGCGTCTTGTTTAGGATCCCTTGGAAGGAACGTGCTGCAGCTTAGGTGGGAGTTACATGCCACTTGCTTAGACGATTTCATTTACTTGATTCCACTTCTATCATTCTCCTTATTGGGCATGTGTCGCCCTTTTCACAACTTATCTGTTTTATTGGGACATTTGTATTTCAGTTATTTCTAGTACTGTTACCTTGGGATTTATTCAGCATGTATGTTTTACTTTAAGTTTTAAATGCTGGGATTTAGTTGTTGAATGTTTAAATTAATTGGATTATATGTTCCAGGATTATTGTGGTGTGATTCTTTAAATATTGAATTGCTGTAGATAATTAAATCTTTATTTTCAAAATAAAATTTGGAAAGTAATGTTTAAAAAAAAATGGTTTTGACAGTTTTCTTAATTGAATAGGGTGTTAAATTTGGAAAAGTTATTTTTACGACAGTGATGCTAAGAATGAACCAACTGTTCACCTTGATTTTAATTTAATAAAGGAGTGATCGCCCGGTATTTAATTAGGCGGGGTGTCACAGGTGGTATCAGAGCATTAGGTTCTAGTGTCCTTAGGATTTGTACAGCTTATCTCGTTTCCAGCTTAGCATCTTTCAATTAGAGCCCTAATATTAGGAATGTTGTATTCATTTTTATGCGTTGAAAATTCGTGCTTCTGCGATTTGTCGATGTGAATATTGAACTTATTCAGATTAAACTTTAATTTTCAGATGGCCCATCAGGACGAACAAGCTAACGCCATTGGGGAAGTCAATGAGCAAGGACAACTCACACCTCAGGTGTCTCCAAAAGGGGTACCAATCGCCGAATTTGCGGGCATTGTGGCACAAGCAGTTACCTCTGCAGTCTTACAGTACCACGATTGCAACATGCAGCTTAGAGGAGGTAAAAGACCTAGAGAGGCTGGTCAAATTCATGTGACTAAAGTTGACAAATGTGCGAAGGCACCGAAATTGCGACAACAAGCCACTCAAGACCGAGACAGTTCCAGAGGTAACAAAATATTTGTAAAGGGCCAAAAGTGTCGGGGCCAACAAAGTCAGGGTCAGAATGAAGTCACGAAGAGGTGTTTCAGTTGTGGAATGGACGGTCACAAACGTCAATCTTGTTCGAATCAGACTGTGGAGAAACTACAACCTGACCATCGAGGAATTTCGGGACTCTGCTATATATGTGTACAACTGGGTCACAAGTGGAAGGATTGTCCTCACCCTGACATAGTTTTTCTGCAAATTTCTCATCAAGGCCAGCAAGACCAGGGAAAAAGCGAGACTAGTCAACAAAGTAGTGAATTGAGGCAGTTTCGATTGAGGTGCTTCCAATGTGGAAGAAATGGCCATAGGCGTCAGGATTGCCCAGAGAGGAATGGGGCCCCACGGTAGCAAAGTGCTAGTAACAAACCACATAAGCCAGCTCCTCCAGCCATTCCAACCGCCTCAGTTCAGCAGAGGCAGTTACAATATGGACGTGTCTGTAACGTCCATCAGATAGCAGCATCTCAGACACCAACCGAGATAAGAGGTATGTTCCTTATACCTGGTGCTATGGGTTGAATTTTATTTGATACTGGGGCGACGCACTATTCTATAGCTAACCATTTTGCGAAGCCTTAGGGTTTTTAGCCATAGCAGAGAGCACAATGACGTGTGTAGACTCACCACTGGGGAGTGGGTCACTTATCTTCTTTATATTCCGGGGAGTGGGGGTAGAGATTGGTAGTTTGGTATTACCTGCAGACATGTTAGTCTTAGATATGCATGAGCATGATGTTATTATCGGTATGGATTAGCTCGCAGCTTATCGAGCCATGATTGATTGCTTCGGTGGGAGCATTGTTTTTGCCATTCCGGGGCAAGAGATGTTTGTAGTGGTGATGCCTCGCCCAGAGGGAGGTTCGACCGCTCATTTGTATTATATAGAGGATGATGCTTCTAAGGAGGTTATGATTCCTTTAGACTTGATCCCAGTCGTTCGTGAGTATTCCAATGTATTCCAGGAGATACCAGGCCTACCCCCCAGTCCAGAGATAGACTTTGTGATAGATTTATTGCCAGATATGAGACCTATAGCACGCGCTCCATACCGTATGGCTCTGGCGGAGATGCGAGAGTTATGAGATCAGATAGAGCAACTGTTAGGTCAGGGCTTCATTCGCAGGAGTACCTCACCTTGGGGCGCTCCAGTCTTATTTGTGAAGAAGAGAGATGGTTCACTGAGGTTATGTGTGGACTACCGGGAGTTGAACAAGGTCACGATACGGAATAAGTATCCGTTGCCTCGAATCGATGATCTGTTCGACCAGCTGAGGGGAACAACTTTCTTTTCGAAGATAGATCTGAGGTCGGGGTACCATCAGCTACGTATTACAGAGCAGGATGTTTCAAAACTGCCTTCTTGACGAGATATGGGTCTTACGAGTTCAGAATGATGCCATTTGGTCTCACAAATGCTCCAGCCATATTCATGGACTTAATGAACCGAGTATTCAGAGAGTTCTTGGATCAGTTTGTCATCGTCTTCATAGATGACATTTTGATATATTCACACTCCGAGGAGGAGCTTGCCGAGCACTTGAGGCGGGTTCTTCAGACTTTACGAGAGCATCAGTTGTATGCTAAGTACGAGAAGTGTGGATTCTGGTTGCGAGAGGTACAGTTCTTGGGGCATGTTGTTTCTGAACAGGGGATAGTAGTTGACCCGAGTAAAGTGTCAGCGGTGAGGGAGTGGGGACAGCCCATGACACCAACGGAAGTGCGTAGTTTCTTGGGGTTAGCTGGATACTACATGATATTTATTCGGGGATTCTCCAAAATAGCGGGTCCATTGACGAACCTGACTCGCAAAGGGGTACCATATGTTTGGGATGATGCTTGTCAATTGGATTTCGACGAGCTGAAAGACAAGCTTACTTCAGCACCAGTCCTTACTTTACCGAAGCCGGGTGTGGAGTACCTGGTTTACATCGATGCCTCTTTACGGGGACTTGGGGGAGTACTTAAGCAGGAAGAGAAGGCTATAGCTTTTTCCTCCCGTAAGCTTAAGCCGCATGAGAAGAATTAGCCCACCCACGACCTGGAGTTAGCAGCGGTCGTCTTTGTATTGAGGATATGGAGACACTATTTATTGGGGGAGAAGTTCCGTTTGTTCACATACCACAAATCACTGCAGTACCTGTTCACTCAGCGAGAGCTGAATATGCGTCAGCGAAGATGGTTAGAGTTTGTGAAGGACTATCAGTTCGACATACAGTATCATCCGGGGAAGGCCAACGTAGTTGCTGATGCGTTGAGTCTTAGACCGGTAAATAAGGTAGCAGATGTCTTGAAAGCGAAGTGGAAGGAGTCGGGTCACCAGAACGCAGTATCCCGTTCCTTTATATCTGTTATGACAGTCACACTCGAGATTGTTACGAGGGTCATACAGGCACAAACCACAGACCCGTTTTGCCAGGAGCAGATTGTACTACTTTTAGCTGAAGGTGCTGAGTCCTATTCTGTTAGTTCTGATGGGGGTTTGAGGTTTAATGGGAGATTGGTGGTTCCAGAAGGGACAAAATTGCGTCATGCAGTGATGACTCGATCTCACGGGTCCTAATTTGTAGTGCATCCTAGAGGAGATAAGATGTACCAGGATATGAGGAGACAATACTGGTGGAGTGGGATGAAGAAGGACATTTCTGAGTTTGTGTCCAAGTGTTCTACCTGCCAGCTGGTGAAGGTGAATCATTAGAAACCGTCAGGGTTACTTCAGCCATTGGAAGTACCTGCGTAGAAGTGGGAGAGTATTTCCATGGATTTTATTATAGGGTTACCTACATCACAACGGGGCCACGACTCCATCTGGGTGATTGTAGACTGTTTGACCAAGGTGGTGTGACACCCCGCCTAATTAATCCCGGGTGATCAGTCCTAAATCAAGTTAGAAAATGTTTCTCAGTTGATCCATTCTTAGCATCACTGTCCTCTTTTTAAATTACTAACCACCTAAGTGAGAAAAGTAGACTGGTGCCAATTTTTATCTTTCAATTTATTAAAATAAAATTCATGCGGAACATACAACAATACACAATCACAGTTAATTAAAGTAATCAGCCACAAATAAAACACCTAACCGAATAAACCATCGGTCCAAATATCCAATACAAGTAAATATCAGAAAAACATCTCAACAAGTCTACTACTGATAAATGAACTGTGAGCGACAAGCTCAGATAACTACTAGAGAGTCTCTACAAGAATGGAAGAAGGAGGCGTCTATCAAAACCCCGCAACATCCACATGTGCTGCAGCAAAGGATACCTGGAATAGAGTCAAGCTTGGCGCCCTTGTGGTTGGACACCTAAAAGGTTTTTAAAATTTTTATAGCAAGGGTTAGTACCCAAAAACATTTGAAAACATTTAACAAATGATTAACTTGCAGTACTAAATAAATATGCATGCTCTTCATATTTTAGTTAGTGCCGCATTCTCTTGAGGACTTCCTCACCCCTCCTCTAATGTGCACTACTAACGCTTCCATTTAATTTACTAGGTCCTACGCTCCTGACCCAATGCTTATTTTTAACTCTTGAATGTTACATACTCTAATCGAGTATGACTTAATTCATGATTTTTAAGTTATTATAAACGTCAACTTAATTGAATCATTACTCCTTTTAATTTCATATAACATTCACACTGGTTATACACCTAATACATTTTTCACTATGTATTAATTACCCCCTATATAATTATTTACCTAATTATATATTTAATCATATTACAGTATTCACAAACATACTGAAATAACATTTAATACAAACTTTCGGCCGAGTAAGAATACTCACAAAATATAAGTTTTTCCCAAGTGCTATCTCACTAGGTGTATTCACGTAACCTAGTTATCCAAGTTAGATTCGCTCACTAACTTAGTTTAACATACGAATTGGAGGCGGTCATATTCCTTTCCTGAAAGTGAGATGCCCCTCACCCATATAACGGATGCTATGACCTGGGATTATACTCGCCCTACTCCTCAAGCTAGGGGATTCATCCACTACGCGCAACCTCCCCCTATAGCAATAGAGTATATAATAGTAATATTCAATCTCTGATATTAATGCACACACACTATATATATATACTATCACGCACCGTATATATATATATATATATAAATATAAAATGTTCCGGCTACACCATGTAATAAATCCGTAACACAAGCCTATTTAATTTATTAAGAGTTTATGGTCCAACCCTAATTATTAATGAATTTTCACATTAATTAATTTAGTCACCTTTGGTGTCGCCCCCACCATAAATTTGGACTTACTCTCGTAGCCCGAAATAACCTCACTCGAGTCTAAATTCCCGACTCTCGAATTTATAATCATGACGTGTCACCCAAAACTTCTTCAAATCCTAATTAACTTTTCTCACGATTAATTGGTTTGAACCCAAGTATTAATTTCCCCATAATTAATTACATAAGGATTTATTATATAAATTTTCTTTTATTTACATAACTGGGCAGAATTGTCGAAATCTGCCGACCTTCGATCGATCGACCCCAGACCTTCGATCGATCGACCCCAGACCTTCGATCGATCGATCGAACAGGTCTTCGTCTTCTTCGCGAAGACAGAATCAACCATGGACGAAAATTCTCAAACCCTAATTCCTTCTACCAGTAACCTCAAGTCCTCTTAGCATTAATACATGTTAGAAACCTTATTAGGGACCTCCAGAATATCCACCAACATCATCAATTCGTCCATTAACTACAATTTCTGAATTTGGGGAAAAATTCATCTTTAACCCTTAACCCATTTACATCCCAAATCCCTTCACCAAATTCGTTTCTAATTATTCAGATATCATCCTACCAGATATGTATCAGTTTATAATATCAGATTTCTACTAGAATTCTCATTCAAATTCGTAAATCAAATTATTACTTTTCAAAACCTCATGTTTATGCCATGAACACCCAAAACGAATTTTTGATCAAACACATCACATGAATATGAATTTCAAAACAGATTTAATACTATTTTAAGTTATCCACTTGCCTTAGGTTTCGTAGTGTCTGATTCGGAGATGAATTTCCAAGGTTGAAGACGATCCTTGTTGGCTCTCTAGTGATCCCAAAGCTTCCCTTAACTGCTATTAGGTTTCTTAATACACTTAGCCTTTTCTAAAACATTATCAGCCGTTTTATCATTCCTCCAAATTTCCTTAATTTACCTAATCCCGTTTTTTGCCTAATGGGCCAAGCCCAAGTGACCCAAATGCCCCCGTGTGGGCCCGGCTATGTCTAAAAATGCCCCGTGACCCGTTTACTACCCTCGGGTACACTTTTCCGACTATCTCGGCCCATCCGGACTCAACCGTCCACTCAGAATTGGCATCCGAATTAATTTATAAAAATGTTTATCCCCTCACCCCTTTAGTCTATACCGACTCCCGGTTGAGATAAGTGCATACCCTGTCATTAATACTCGAAATGACTTAAATAAATAATTACTATTCACTTAGTAAATAACTTCCCGTAAATATTAACCATTTACTCCTCGATTAATATTTAAATAAGATCTCCCTAATTAATTCAATTAAATTACAACTCACAAGTAATTTTCAATTCCTGAATTAATTAAATATTTAATGCATGAAAATGCGGGGTGTTACAGGTGGCTCATTTTCTGCCGGTGCGGACAGATTATACCACGGGTCAGTATGCTCAGTTGTTCATTTCTGAGATTGTCCAATTACATGGGGTGCCCCTGAATATTGTGTCAGATAGAGACAAGATTTTCGTGTCACGTTTCTGGGAAAGCTTTCAGGAGGCAATGGGTACTGAGTTGAGGTTGAGTTCAGCTTATCACCCACAGACAGATGAACAGACAGAGCGTACTAATCAGATGTTAGAGGATATGCTACGCATGTGTGTTCTTGATTTTGGAGGAGGTTGGGAGCCACATCTTCCACTGGTAGAGTTTGCTTATAGTAACTCTTATCAGTTTACGATTGGTATGGCTCCATTTGAGGCTTTGTATGGCAGGCCTTGTCGTTCTCCAACTTGTTGGCTCGAGGTGGGGGATAACAAGTTGCTAGGACCAGAGGTAATTCAGGAAACCTCCTCGAGGATTGAGATGATTAGGAGTCGCATTCGAGTAGCCCAGGACAGGCAGAAGAGCTACGCCGATGCGAAACGGTTCTTCCGGGAGTTTAATGTGGGGGACCAAGTGTTACTGCGTGTATCTCCTATGAAGGGAGTGATGAGGTTCGGGAAGAAAGGGAAATTGGACCCGAGGTACGTGGGACCATTTCCCATTATCGAGAGGATTGGGCCGGTAGCATACAGATTGGGACTACCAGAGCATTTACATCGCATTCACGATGTATTCCACATCTCGTCGTTGAGACGGTATCTTCGGGATGATATGGCCCATACTCACATCGCGATAGATGAGATAGACTTACAGCCCGATAGCTCTTACGAGGAGAGACCGGTGGCTATCCTAGACTATAGTGAGAGGAGATTGAGGTCGAAGATAGTTCCACTTGTACGGGTCCAGTGGGAGCATCATAACATGGAGGAATCCACTTGGGAGCGCGAGGCCGATATGCGCGAGAGATATCCATATTTGTTCTTACCAGGTATGCCTTATTTTCCGAATTTCGGGACGAAATTCCGTTATTAGGGGGGAAGTATGTAATACCCGGTATTTTTATGCCATATTAATTTAGGGATTTATTAAATTTAATGTTGAATTAATTATTTAATAAAAATTCGGAAATTAATTATGTTATAATTATTAACGTGATGAGAGTTAGTAATTATGGGAAAATTTGTTGAATATTACTAATGAGCAAAGTAATATATAATAGTGGTCATATTAAATGTCACGAGTGAATAAAATGACAATTTTAGAAATTTGAGTCGGGACTCGCCCGTGTCGCGTCGGGACTAAATATTGATAAATAAAAGTAAATATTTTATAAGTTATTCGTATGGTCGTTTTGAGTGTGCCAACACGTCCGAAAGGGTCGAGATAGTCAGAAAAGTATACCCCGGGGTTTGATTTGGGTCTCGGGGCGTTTTTAGGCCTAATTAGTACCCTGGGAGGGCATTTTAGTCATTTTGTATTTTTGGGTAACTAAACCCACGAAAATTAAGGGATTATATCAGATATTTAGGTTATCTCCTAGGGTTAGATAACTCAAAACACAAGAACGGCCATTGGAGAGCAGAGGAGAGAGCTCTCAAGGCATTCCAAGGTCCAAAACTCACCCGTTTGCACCGCCGCCACCGCCAATGCGTAAATCGCAAGACAGGGAATGCAACCACACCAAATTCAACACCAAACCAGATTTTTGAAAATCCCAGGCAAGTGTTTATCTTTCTTATTTCGTTGATGCATCTTTCATATTGGTTTAGGAATGATTAGGATGATTTATATGGAAGAAAAACCCGATTTGAGTTAAGAAATTTCATGTAGTTATGGTTTCAATGAAAATTCTGGAAACCCTTTGTCATGTAGAGAATTAAACCACGAATTATGATGTTTATAAGAAGGAATTTCTAGAAAATAATTGTTAGAACCATGTTTAAGAGATTTCTAGGGTTCTTGTTATTTATATAAATTTTTGGGGCTGTTAATCCATAATTAGTGATAGAAACCCACATGCTTTACGTGGGGAATTCTTAATATGATGATATGATATTAGTAGTATGAATTTTGGGTCGTTTGGGTATGAAAAATAAGGAATTTGTTGAGGTTAGAAGATGAAACCCGTAACTGCAAAACTACAGATTTCGCATACCTGCTTGATCGATCGATCGAGCCCAAAGCTTCGATCGATCGAAGGTTCGATCGATCGATCCCCAGACCTCGATCGATCGACCCCTCCTGGCAGACTCCTATTTCCGTTTTTAAATTAGTTAAATTCAAGTTAATGTGAAATAATTCTTGGACATCCTTAATAAAAAAATTTGGGAGATGTGGAAGACCAGTAGGACATAGGAATAATGGTGGGGCCTTTAATGTGAGACGAGAATTGTATTTTTGGGATAATTACATAAGGAACGATGAAATCTTGTATTAAAGGGAGAGATTACGTAAAAATGATTACGACGGAAAATAGATGAATTCCTACTGAATTTATACTTGGGAGAATAGATTCCATGAGTGTTACGTAGTAAGTTGGGATAATACCTCGATTTAAAGTTAAAGATGAATCGTTAAACGTGATAACTAATAATGAGATATGAGGATAAATGTCATAACTATGGGATTTGAGATATACCTAATACGGATATGGTAATATTAGTATAGTTTTATGATTGTGTATGCATATACTATCTATGTGTGAAAAACGTACCCACGCTACTTGCTATCCCTGAGGTTTTCGCGCTGGGACGATCTTATCTCGTGTGCCTCATGGGGGATATTGACTCGTACCCTAGAAGTTTGAAATCCTAGGTACAGGCTATCGAATCGGTAGTCACGGTCCTAAGAGACGTGAGGGTATGTACTGACCTCTTGGACTTGGAAACTATGCTTCGCCTCAATATTGTTTGTGTATGTATTTATACAGTTCGAGAGTGATTCCGAACTTGTATTCCCTTTAGTACGATTGGTACGGGGATTGGATAGCAGAGTATGCCCGCACCATAATTTCTATGTGGGGTGCTGTTAGAATATATATATTATACGATTATTTAATATATATATGAACTTATGAAATATGGGAAACTGCCTACTGTGTTATGGTAAGTAAGACATGTATAATGACTCAAATTGGAAATACTTGTTTTGAGAAGTATAATATGATATTGAAAAACTTTATGAATCAATAAAGTTAAAATGAGCGTTTTGTACTAAATGAAATTTTCCTTTTAAACCATGATGTTGTTAAATCTTAAATCTTGAGAGTCACCTAAGATAAGTTAAATCCTTGGGGAAAGATAGTGTGATATATGATGAGATAAACCATTGAGAAGGTTAGTGCGATAGGAGTGCACATTAGAAGAAAGGTGAGAATTTCTCAAGAGAGTGTCACACTAATATGTTGTTGCATTGGCCTGTATCAATTTAAATACTTGCTAAACGATTTTGTTTTAAAATTATATACACTATCGGGCTCTGACCCATTTCTATTCCTCTTTCTCTCTTGTATATATATGTATATATTACAGGTGCCCAGCCACAGTGGCGTCTTGTTTAGGATCCCTTGGAAGGAACGTGCTACAGCTTAGGTGGGAGTTGCAGACCACTTGCTTAGACGATTTCATTTACTTGATTCCACTTCTATCATTCTCTTTATTGGGCATGTGTCGCCCTTTTCACTACTTATCTGTTTTATTGGGACATTTGTATTTCAGTTATTTCTAGTACTGTTACCTTGGGATTTATTCATTATGTATGTTTTACTTTAAGTTTTAAATGTTGGGATTTAGTTGTTGAATGTTTAAATTAATTGGATTATATGTTCCAGGATTATTGTGGTGTGATTCATTAAATATTGAATTGTTGTAGATAATTATATCTTTATTTTCAAAATAAAATTTGGAAAGTAATGTTTAAAAAAAAATGGTTTTGACACTTAGCTTAATTAAATAGGGTGTTAAATTTGGAAAAGTTATTTTTACGACAGTGATGCTAAGAATGAACCAGCTATTCACCTTGATTTTAATTTAATAAAGGAGTGATCGCCCGGTATTTAATTAGGCGGGGTGTCACATATGGTTTCTGACTAGTTAGGCTGGGAGGTATAACTAGGGGGAGATTAGATGTACGTTAGGCGTGCACAATAGACGAGAGGTGAGAAACTCATGTGAGAGTTCGATAACTAACATGCGTATAAGACTTGTTTTAAGAACCAGTTTTAAATACTTGCTAAATCATTTTTACACATCGGGCTCTGACCCGCTTCTTATATCACTTCTCTCTTTTGCTATATATATGTATTATATCAGGTGCTCAGCCACAAGAGTATCAGATTTAGATATTTGGATTGCTTAACGTGCTGCAGCTGTTGTGGAAGCTGTAGGTCCTTGCAGTAGACGCATCTATCCGTTCCATTCAGTTTCATTTAGACTTCTTGTTTAGGGCATATGTCGCCCACTTCTAGTTCTTTCATCAGAGATATTGTATTCAGTTTATTATATGGTTTGAAGTTTTGAACTGGGAGGTTTTATCCAGTCTTATTTATTTCAGTACTTGATTCATGTTCAGTATTTATTTACATTCCTATGTGTGGTGAATGGTTTATATTTTAAGATGGAAAGAAATGAATTTACTTGGTTTTATTAAATTGGAAATGTTTTGACACCTAGCTTAATTTTATATTAGGTGATTAATATGTTAAAAAGTTTTTTGACAGTGATGCTGAGAATGAACCAACTGAATATCCTGTTTTAAATTGGTAGAGGACTGATCACCCCATATTTAATTGGGCGGGGTGTCACACTTTCGTTTCAGACGTCGCCTAGATTATGTCGTCTAGGAAAGGACAAGATTAGAGAGATAATACCCATATCATATCTTGGGTACGCTTTGATCGGGGGTATTTATTTTTCCCTGATTCCGGCGGAGATATTGAGGAGATATCTAGCAATGGTTCAAGGTGATTTATAAATGGTTAAGTAAGAAAGGGAAATTTACTCGAATGGTGAATCTTGGACTTAGTAAGGAAAGTTTGAGGAGAGCTGTATAGTGTAGTCCTTGGGAGTTTTAGATTAAGAAACCCGTCAACCTTTGTTAGGAAACCTGGTGTTGGTGACTCTTACCGATGTGAGGTAGGTGGAGTTATCCCAATATCAGGAGTATCGCCTTTTGGGATAAGGGAGAAAAAAATTGGAGACTTAGTTTTGTTGAGTATGACTGAGCGAGTTTTCGATAGTCGCAATCGCGTTTTGTCCTTCAAAATGGTTAGGAAGGATTTTGAGGAAGATGTTTCTCTTGTGGAGAAATAGGTTTAGGAATAATGATTGTCCGGGAGGAAGTAGAGGACCCTGAGTTGGGGTTCAAGGACGGGGTGAAACCATTAGATTATGGAAGTATAAGGTAGAATACCTTTCTTTGGGTTTAAGTCACGCTTTGTGCGATATTGGCAACGTCGCGCGTTAGGTATATTGATTGGTTAGCCTCTACGCCCTAGGGTGTATAGAATTTCCTTGGAAGAAGGAGTGAGCAAGTACGACCTTTGTATGGCATCTTTTGAGACAATAGACCGTCTTGTAAAGAGATAGTAGAAAGTTGTACTATTAAGTTCCAGAAGTTCGGAATGCCGAGGTTTGTTGAGTAGTGTCTATAAGGTTATTGTCTTATGGATAGGTTAGGGCATGTAATTGTAGTGTTACAATGAGGGAAGAACTTAGTTTATGGAAAGGTGTTGATGTGATGTAGAGGAATTTTATACTTGAGAGATTCAGAGTTTGGTAGATTCATGTTGAGTGGATAATTTAGCTCATAGTTGTGCTAGTTTGAGAACTAGGTATTGGTTAGAGTGTTGTATTTATTGAGGCCCTGTGTCCTAAACATAAGGTGTTTGCTTGGCATGTCGAAGGACATGGATTTATTTTATATTATATTATTATACAGGCTTTCGGGCAATATCTAAAATATGAAAATCTTTTATAAAACCTTAACCCTGGTTCAACTAATCTCAATCCCCGTCCTATCTACACAGTAGTGTATTGGGAGGGCTCCTTGTTTGGATTTCGCTTGTGAAACCTCCCTTGTACGAAGGTGGCTAGCGTCAGGAATTAAGGAGAGTTTGACCATTGGGAATTTTAAAACTTTTATATAGTTAATATGTTGTTATAGATTATATTGGTGATAGTATATTACAATTTGAGGCTAATGGAGCCTGATTATAATTCTTCGAGTGGAAGCTCGTGTACGGGGTGTATGGGCGCCCTGGGTAATAGTTTGCTTTAAAATCTATATGGTTAGACGTGAGAACTAGAAAGAATCGGTATAGTGATCTTGAGGATTGATGTAAGGACTAGATGAGATTGAGGTCCTAGGCATATCTTAAATTTCGCGGGCGAAATTTTTGTAAGGGGGAAGTATGTAACAACCCTTGACTTTGGAGACTGAGAAATTAAATTTTTGGGAAAATAAATTTAATTAAATTGTAGAATTTTAAAATTTGGGAATTGAGGTCCAAAAATAGAGAACATTTCAAAGTATTCCGGATGATGATTTTGAGGGTACCATCGATCCCGAAAGGGTCGAGATAGTCAAAATGACTATCATTGGGTTTTATTTCGGCTCCAGAATGCTTTTAAGTCAGTTTGACTCGAATTGGAGTAAACGAGTCATTTAAAGTGTGTATTAACATTTAAAATTGGGGCTTATGTTTTAAGGGATTTAAGAGGCTTACGGATTAAGCCATTCTCATTTCAGAGAAAGAGAGAAAAAGCCCTAGAGGGAGAAAGAAGAGAGAAAAAAAGAAGAAAGGAAGAGAGAGAGGAGAAAAAGCTTGGGATCTCCGGCCCAAACGTGACATCGAGGATGATCCAACGTCTACAAAATCGAGGCAAGTGTTTAATCTTGCTAAATATTTCATTTGTGTATTTCATTTCATAATTTGTGGATAAAATAAATGGATTTTTGTGTATTAATATCAAAAACCTAGATTTTTGGGTTTAAATCTTAATATCAATGTTTATACATGGGTTGATGACATATAAATTGTTGGGATGAGATGTAGGATGAGTTTACAAGTTAATAATATTATTGGGTTAAAGATTTGGGAGTTTAGTGATGATATTTGGGTGTTTGAGGATTTAGGGTTTACTGAAAATGGGAAAATCGGCCAAGATAACTGGTATGGACGGTCAACCACGCCTAGGGGACCGGTCGACCGCGCCTTAAGGGAAAAGCCTACTGCATTTCTTCGTAGGTAAAATTTAGGACCCGCGGTCGATCGGTCCTCTGTTTTTAGCCCAAGACTTGGATTTCTTTCTTCCCCTTTTCTTTTGGAGTTTTATTCTTAGGGGCTTTCTTAATGGGTTTATTATGAAGGGTTATGATATTAGATTAAGGGAATAGGGCCCTAGGTCGAATACGAACTTACGGGCCTATGTTAAACTGATTCAGGAGGATGGGATGCCTCTTTTAGTAATGAAAGAAATATGGAACCGAAGTGATTGGCGGGTTATGTTATCATGATAGAGCTGGGTTATCATGAAATGGTTATAAATGGTGGAGATCGTCCCTTTTTTCTTACGTGCGTGTTAATAATAGACATTCCGAGGTAGTGAGAGATCTCAGGGAGGACGGGAGTTCTAGCTTGAGGTCATAAGTGAGTTTAGATGTTATTGAGGACCGGTGAGAGAGAGTGGTCGCGTATCCCTCGTAATGTTTAACTTAAGAAATAGATTGCAAGCGCAATAAGATTTAGGAGTTCATAGGAGTGATTGAACCATAGTCGAAATCGAGAGCGATGGGATCATGTTACCCACTAGAGTAGACTGTGTAAATCTAGTTGGGGTAGATGTTGTTTATCGGTGTGTGATTTACAACGGGTATTTTCCCTAAGTAATGGGATTATTTGATCAATGTAAGATTGAGTTTGAGGCTTATAGACTATTAATTATGTGTATACCAATAGTTGAAATTATTACTAGATTCATCAATGAGCTCTCGGATATAGATGGTATGTGTAGTGATGGTTTCCTACACTAAACTTTGGGTGATAACCCTAATGTTGGATATATATATATACATATGATTTTGGGAGACTATTCATCATAGGAAAAATGGAGGAATATGCTTCAAGTGAGGGATTGTATTCACATATCGAGGTAAATTAAGTGAGTTTATGGTGACGGCTTGTATATTGAGGATTATGTATACTTATAGTCGAGTGTATAGATATATCTTATACATATGAACGAGATATAGTTTATATATATATATATATGTGTGTGTGTGTGTGTGTGTGTGTGTGTGTGTGTGTGGATATATATATATCTGTATAAATATGAAAATTTGGATATATTTATGTTATGGATATACATGGTATGAATATCTAAACCGTAAATGATGGTTTAATATTTGGTCATATGATGGGATCATATGGATGTATATAAATTGTGCATGTGAATGATATATATACTTATGTGGTTAAGCATACCCCGCTCATGCTATTATTGGGAAGTTTACATGCAGAGGGTGAGCATGCTGGCTCAAGGAGCAGGGTGTGGATAGTCCCCAAGTCATAGTCGTCCAGTGTGTTATTATGTGATTTATATTCTCGGGGTGAGGCGTGGTGGGTATGTCTCGTCTCATTGACCGGTTAGGAGCTATGACCGCTTCCCAGAACATCGTGTGTGTGTGTATGGCCCCGATGTCGGTGATATTGAGACTGACCGTGGTCCCCAGGATGGTATGTGAGTAATGCCCTAGAAGATGATATCATGATGCAATTTTATCGGCCATGTATATAGCCGGGTATATTATGTGTATGGCCATTGTACATCATATGTGGTATGTACACTTGGCTATGGGAATGGATGATTGTATATATATATATGGTTAGAATAAATGCCTATATATATTTATATATCCTACAGATGAAAGGATATGGAATCTTTGTGGAGTACATCTTGGATGATTATGGTGTACTAGATTGATGGGGGTTGATGTATCGCATTTAAGGAATATTTCGGTTACATCATCCCAAGGATATTATTGGAGATTTTAAGTTGTTTTTATATTGTAACCTAAATTTAGTAGTTGTAGTAGTATAAAATTGTATGTATGGTTTAATGGATCTCTAGGATCGACATTGTCAAGGAGTAGTGTAACGGGGTGGTTCCTTGTTTGGATTTCGCTTTGCGAGACACCCCACGCACGAAACGTCGTGCAGTGTTGAGATTGGAGAGAATTTTTGTCAATAATAATTTATATGCATGTTATTTAGTAATTAAATCATATGATTAAACCCCAATATATATGGGTAACTATTAACAATTATAATTAATTAAATTATAAACCGGAATCCATTAAGCCTAATATGGCATACATGTTTGTAAAAATAATTAAGTGTGTTTTGAAAGAGTGGATTCTTGGGTTAGGATAGGAAGGAAAATCTCGTGGGTATAGGATGGGCCAATGTTAAGTTAGGTTGTCCTTATAATTGGAGTAATTTAACTAAAATTTCAGGACGCGAATAGGTGCGCGCCGTTAGATGAGAGGTGAGTTGGAGTTTCACGAGAGTGAGATTCCACTTTAATTATGAAATAAGTGCACCGATATTTATTATGCACGGTTAACACACTTGCTAAATATTTTCACGACTCGGGTTTCTGACCCGTTTACTTTTCTCTCCTGTCTTTACATATATATATATTACTACAGGTGTCCTACCGCATGGATGCCAGATGACCTACTATCCAGAGTCCTAGGAGTCTTGACAGGTGCGGACTGTTGCGGGACTTAGATTGTAGTCGCTTCCTACTTCTTTAAAAACTAGGTAGGATTCATGTTGTATATCGGGTTTATACCCAAGGAATATTTATGGATGTGTATATTTATTTCATTTCAATTATTGTATTGGCTGTGACCCGACAACTTATTTGGGTTTACTCCTTTGTGGTATATTCGGTTGTTGTTATTTATTTAATTTTATTCTAGCATTTCATTTATCTTAGTTCTTGTATGCATTTTTCTTTCCTCTATTAGTAGTTTTATAGTGTTGGTTGGTTGTCTGTTGCATATTTTATTTAATTTTAACATCTTGCTTATATGATATCGGGTAGTTAGTCTATATTATATTTGTATCGACAGTTGGTGTTGAGACTGAGCCATCCTGAAACTCCTGATTTAATGTAGTATAGGGCTGACCACCAGTTATTATTTTAAGCCGGGTGTTACACATGACCACGACTCAAATAAAACGCGACGTGACATGGAGTCATATTTTTTTTTCATTCCGCAAGCGCAGACCGTTTTTTACAAACAATAAAAATAATCTTTTTACTATTTACAAAAAATGGTTCGCGCCAGCGGTATATATAGGCGGTTACCGCGACGCGGATAATTTTTTCTAAATAATATATATAGGCGGTTACCGCTTGTGGGAACCTTTTTTTTAAATAGTAAAAAAATTATTTTACTATTTAAAAAAAAGGTTCGCACCAGTGGTATGTATAAGTGATCTCATTATAATAGTTTTTTAACGCAGACTTTTAAACAGTTAAAAGAAATACAAAAATTGTTTTAAATGTTGTAAAATTAAAAAAAAAATCAAGTTTAAAAATAAGGGGTGCCGTTTGCGCGGACCTTTAAAAATAAGAGAATATTGAGTAAATTGGTGTTTCAAGGACTAAATGAGTTAAAATTAATTTATCATTGGTATAGTTTTTTAACGCAGACCTTTAAACAATTTTAAAAAATAAAAAAATTGATCAAAATGTTGTAAAATTAAAAAAAAATTAAGTTTAAAAATAAGGGGTGCCGCTGGCGCGAACGTTAAAAAAATAAGAGAATATTGGAATGTGTTATTTAAAAATAAGACCCAAATAAAACGCGAGGTGACAAGAAATCATATTTTTTTCATGACGCTGGCGCGGACCATTTTTTTTAAATGGTAAAAATAATCATTTTTCCATTTAAAAAAAAGGTCCGCGCCAGCGGTATGTATAGGTGGTCGGAGCACTTGTACATACCATAGGTGCGAACCATTTTTTTTCAAATTTTTCTATGTAGTATAACTTTTTTTTGTAGAAAACAGATATTTTTTTCATTTTTTTAGAAGATGCAACCTATTTTTTTTTGTTCTCAAATGGATTTATGGGTTTGGGGCTGATGAGGCCGATTACATGGAAGGCCATGTCATTAAGTTTGGACTTTAAGTCCCATTCCCATGTCGCTCTATCATTTTTCTATAAATTATGTGACTTATGTTTATTATTAACTCCGGTTGAGACCTAAAATGGGTTTGTAAATAAAAAGGAAAACAAACTTATATCTTCTTTCTCTAACAACTCATTTTGTGCATGCTTTTTATTATTATTATTCAAGGTTCTAAAAAACGCGGGGCATGATTAATGCGTGAAGGCCAAGTCTTAAGCCTTAGAAGCCTTGGCGGGCCTTAGGCGTAAAAAGGCGTTTATGCCTTCTTAATATATTTTAATATTTTTAACCATAACAAGGCTATAAAAATACTAAAACTGTACATATCATAAAAATATGTCTGAATATATGCAAATTAAAATACCATTTGATTATTTTGGATGAGATAATGGTCCGGTTTGTAAAAAAAATCATTAAAAGGCGATATCGTTTCACTAAAGCATTGTTGTTTTTAGAAAAACGTGTGCCTTAAGGATTTTACCAAGAATAAGGTGTAAAAAGCGTAAGACTAAGCGTTTCTCCCAAGCCTCAGCCTAGGTGGACCCTAGGCGAGTTTATTTAGAACAATGTTATTATTCAAGCATCATTGGTTTTGACCACAAATGGGGGTGTGAGGGAAAAACAAAAAAAATATTGTTGTTTTTGTGATATTGGGTAGAGACCCAAAATTGGTCCGTGATGTAAAAACTGAAAATGCAATGGGAGTGTATGTATTTTATTTGTTAAACCTATATTTTTTAAACACTTGATTTTATAAATATTAAATATTAAAACCTATTAAGTGATCAATTTAGTTTTATTATTATTCTCTCTCTCTCTCTCTCTCTCTCTCTCTCTCTCTCTCTCACACACACACACACACACACACACACACACACACACACACACACACACACACATTCATTTAATCTATATACAGTTTATAATTTTAGTTCTTAGTTTGACTGGTGGTGTGTGAAAGGGTTTGGATTTTTAAGTTTAACATGACATCGATGAAAATACAAAAAAAAAAAAACAAGTTTTGCTCATTTGGAAACCAAAAGTTAGATATAGTTCATTTTGCATTTCTTTTGTTGGGATATGATCAATATACTTATTTTTAGAAAGAATGCCAAATCTGTGTTTTTTCTTGGGATTTATTATGTGTTACTTTTTTTTTTCTTTTTTGTTCTTTCTAACATAATATATCCTATTGTATATTACATTATGAGGTTGGTTATATGTATCAAACACACAACTAAGAACAAGTGTTATTATATTTGTTGTAAATAGCATTCTTCTTTCGTTTACAAGATTTAATAGATGATGTATTTTTTTTCTTTCTACTACTCATAAAATAGGCTTGAGTTGTGTTTAGCATTAGAAAAATGGCAAATTGGTTAATGGATTTGTGTTTGACTGCTTATTATTTTTAACCTCACAGATTGGTGATTCAAAAGTTATAAATTTGTTTTACCAAAACTGATTAGAATTTCCTTAGATATTCTGTGTCATATTGTGTGACCGTTTCCTAATTACCTTGGTGCAGATCACGACTTAATCCTTCTATTATAACTTTTTTTCAATTTGTATTAACACCATGCTTTTATTCTTTAAGGTTTATGTAGAGAAATTATTTTAGAGTAATTGGTTCATACAGAGTATAAAGATGCTTTTACTTGGATAATAACTAAACTCCAAGCTTGGTTTGAGTGTGTCGTACTATGATTTATTCTACATTGACTCATTATGGATTCATATGGTTTGTATTAAAGAAATTATTATGCTGAACACCTATTACCAATCCACGTTGTATGATAAATTATTCATTCCCACACCGGTTATCGAGACCATATGAGCTTCCTTACTTTCCTCAAACATCATATGTTTTAAAGACACAAGTAGAAGTGAAGTGTTGATGGCTAACAATAATGGTGTGAATCACTGAATTAGTTTAATTTTTATTAGTATATCTTTTAATGTATATGTTTTTATAAGTAAAAACTTAACATTTTCACTAATTTGAAACCAACTAAATACCCAAAATTTTCTTTTTTTATAAGACTTTTTCACGTTTCAAAGGATGAAAGTTAATGACGTAGTCTCATAATTTTTTATAGTAACTTATGTTTTATTTTGGTGTTTAATATCTATATTATACAACCTTTTCTTTTGGTAATTTTTATTTATTTTGATTTATGACAATAAAGCATGAATGTGAGTTGGTTCATGATAGTAGCTGAGTTATGTTGATTTCTTTGTTTCTTTAATGGTTATTGTGTGACGGGTTACTACCGGTTGCTTCCATTGGTTTATGTCACCTCAATTTCCTTCATACGATGACCTATGCTTGACATTTTTTAATTAGTTTTGACTTCTATATATTGATTATCTTCCTTTATGATGTTGAAATGTGTATAATTCTTTTGTTTACTAAGTATGGTGTTATAATGACTCACATGTACTTTAGTCAATGAATCGATTTGATTTATTATATGCCCAAGATAAAGATAAATTGGTTTAATCATTTACATGGAATTATGATCCTAAACAAATTAAAGAAGGAGTACATGTGTGATGATTGGTTTCTAAATAAGGTAGATTGTAAAATATAGTATTAATGTTTGAAATGAGTTACATAAGGTCACAGTAGGTATTTGAAATACACAAAAACCATAGCTAACATTCATTGCACTTTTGGTGTTAATTTACGCAATGTATAGTATTATCTTAAAATAAAAATCTCCTTTTTTCTTCTTACTTTTATTATTAACATGCATTACATGGGTTGTTTTACTTCAAATTAGAATTAAAACAATTATGTTCATCTTATCATTTCATTAGGGTGCTTATGGGGTTGCACTTGGACTTTGTTAACTAATTGGTCATGTAAATTGTATGCTTACTATGATTTTCAAAATGTTTCTTAACTCATAAATTTTCGTAATTTATTTTTGAGTAGAATGGTTTTCAATTAAAAAATATATTAATGCAGTTTGTTTCTCCTTTGATTTTATGTATGTTATTTGACACTACTTTTGAAGGTTTTGCTTTCACTTTGTTTTTTATGAGTTTCTTTATAGTAAAAAAACATATAATTTAAAAGTATTTACTTATGATATATAAATTATTTGATATCCTAAATTTTAATATATATATATATATATATATATATATATATATATATATATATATATATGAGATGTCGAAAATGGGGAAACTTCCATGTCCAACGGTGAAAGTAAAAGTGTAAGGGAACAAAAATGGGAGTGAATGAATGAGTTTATTCTTTTAGTGATGTAAGCACTACGAAATAAAAACAAATATATACAAACAATAGATTTACCCTCTCAATATCATTCATAAAAAAATATAGTGATATAATAGGTGGTTGTGACCTTATTATAGGATAAAGATTCCTAAATCAATCAAACAACTAATAGATAATTACCTATTAAGGGGATAAATCTCATACTTAAATAGATTAAGTATATTTAATTACTAATGATTATCCTAATTCTAACAAAACAAAATTTTACGCGATAATCCCTTACCCAAAATCCATAGATACTAAAGTCCATGGGACCACACTTATACACATGAATCATTTCTCCATTATACGGAAGAGAGCAAAAATCTTAATAGCCCAATTTGTTGTTGAAAAAAACTAGACTAGATCTAATTAGTTGATCCCATATAAAAATAAGTAAAAGAAACAAAGGATTTTTAAAGTGGTTTGTCTAAAAAGGAAAAGCCTACGTCCACTGTTGTGTATTGCCTTCTATTGTTTGTTTCGTTTTTCTTGTGTCCCATGGATGTAGGGTTTACAATGTATTTATAGCCCCCTGAGGGTATATAAGAGTCGGAATATGAAAGGATGAAATGTCTTTATAACATAGGCATTTACATCTGTACAATCATTTATGTATATAACTATTGGCGTTTTACTGTCATTGTTGTCCGACCTTCCTACTGTTGATCGGGATTCTTTAACAGGTTGGTCGACATCCCTTTAGTTGGTCAACATATTGTTCTTGATGATGTGGATTAATGCCCCACTGTATAACACGTATTCATATCTGAGTGGTCCACATAACAGGATAATTTTGGGTATCAATAGAAGCCCCCAATGTTTCATGTTTGATGTTTTTATAAGAGTATGGAACATTTATCTCTTAAAGTTGCTCGGGAAATAATTTTGAGGCTTGGTCAGTTATCAACTTTCCATACTTGTAAAAATAATGGTTCAACTATAGATGTATAATACGAATGGTATTTTTGTAATTATCTATAACTTTAACGAACCGTTTTTTAGCAAATCTGTCTTTTCTGGATTTAGCCGCCAACAGTTCAAACGACATCTCCTTTTAATCATTATCTTTCTAGTTTTCGAGGAAACCTATAAAAAACGAAAGAAATCACGATCGTTTCTTACCTCAAACTTTTTGAGTTCTCTCTACCGTTGTGTCATCAAGCTTTTTCTCTCTCTTGTGTGATCGTTCTATGTTCTTCAGTTCTTGCTGAATCCTTAACTTCTGTAAGAATATTTTCTCTTTTCTTTTCTTCATCATCATGGTTTTCCCTATTGATTTACTTGATGAGTTCAGAAATGAATGCAACATCCCTTCATGGGTAGAACTAGAACACCCTAGTTTGCCTGCTGATTTTTTCTCATTAGCTGAGGGTCACTGGTTTCCTTCTATTTTTATAGCTGAATATGGGTTTACTTTTTCCCCAAACCCATTTTGCATTGAGTTCTGTCAGTCTTTTGATGTCGTTCCATCTAAAGTAACCCCCAACACCCGGAGGGTTGTTAATGGCGTGTATAGATTAAACCAAATCTATTGGTCCCATGTAGGAATCCCAGACATTATGTTTTGCTATAAGTGGGTAACTAGTGATACCACTTTTTATTTGAAAACTAGGGATGCAAACAAAGCATTAGTAGTTAATATTCCTGATTCCAATAGATATGACTTCGAGCATATTTGTTGTTAAAAAATGGCAATATGCTCTTATGATTGGGAACTCTGAGTACCAGGGGCCTAAGAGCCCACCCTTTGGCATGTGTGAGTGTTATTTCAATCGATCAATTGAAATGACAGTCACACTTGCCAATCTAGTTTGTACCCAGAGAACATTAGGATACGACTGCAGAACTTCCTCCAAAATTAACAACTTTAAGCCGCTAAAAATATTATACAGAATTTATGCAGTCCGAAATTGTCCAAACGAGACAATTCGAGAGATCTCATTACAGGGGTAATGACTCTCGAACGGGTCTAAGGGCTATTGAATGCGTACGCATAAGAACTAGAAGGCTAATATCTATGCGCACTATACATAATTTCAAGTATGTTTCATTTAATTATCATACTATACATATATTGTTCGATATACAAAGTAATTTTCAAAAAAAGTTGAAAAATCCCACCCCCACATGGACAATAATCCAGTGGTCATGCCACTTTTAAAATTAACCAACCCAACATCGATCCACTATAATCCAATAGCAATGTCAACAACAAATGTGTATCCCGTACTCCTTCTAATTCATCTAATCAATTAATTATTTTCATCAATTAAACAAACAATTAAAGTATACAATTATTAATTTACTAATTTACAATGAGGGGCAATCCTACTTTCATAATTAATCATATATTAATATACTAATTTACAATTAGGGACAATCAATCAATTCGTTTACAAGGGACATTACGCACAAACACGCACACTACACACACATATACACACATGCGCACATACACACACACACACACGCAACCCCCCACCCCTACCCCACCACCCACTCACCCATCCCTGCCCCCTCCCCTCACCCTGCCCCACCCCCACCCCCCACCCACCACACGCACACGCACACGCACATGCACACACACCACACACACACACACAAACAGCCCCCCACCCTGTCGCACCCCCTACCCCCCCACCCCCACCCCACCCCCAGCCACCACACATGCACACACACACACACACACACACACACGCACAACCCCACCCCCCTCCCCACCCACCACACACGCACACACATGCACATATATACACACACGTACACACACACACACACACATATATATATATATATATATATGGAAGAGAGAGAGAGAGAGAGGGAGAAAGTAACCTGAAAGTAGAGAGAGAGAGAAAAAAGGAGGGAAGAAACGGCAAGGGAAAAAAGAAGGGGAAAGGGTTTTTTTACTGCGACATTTGTCACGGTCGTGTCACGGTCATTGACCGTGATAACATTATTAGTATTGTCACGATCAATGACCGTGACAATCCTTTATCACGGCCTTATCACGATCAATGACCACGACACAAAATGCGTGTTTGTTGTCACGGTCATAGACCGTGACAAGGCTAAACGCTAGAAGGGTGCCAATTTATCCATTTTGGCGCTAGAAGGGTACCACGATATGAGGCTGTACGATAAAAAATATAATGGGTTCTCGATTCGAATCTCCAAAAATGGTGTTCCCAAATTTAACATTGACTTCTTTATTTGTTATTAGTTTCATGGTAATTATTGGAATTTCATAATATAATATATAAAAAGAAAAAGGCTTCTCAATCAATATATATACATAATTATTTATATATCTTATTAATATATTATAGAATATTGTGAAGAAAATATTTTATATTGCTGGAGTACACGAATATTGATAAGATAAATCATTTTAATATTGAATTGTCCTTGTGTTTTGAAGTAGAGAACCATCTAATCATACCCCCATTATATCGCGTACCAACTGAAACTATGTATCTCGCACTCATACACGTACCACATATCAAATTGTCCCGCAATCTAGGTAACATTTCTATAGCAAATATTTTATAGAACACTACCCGTCGAATGAAAATCAATAAAAAAATTTCACGAAACTGGTGTGATGTTTAATTATTTGCAAAAATTAGAGTTAAATCAAATATTGTATTATCAAACTATGGTTATGTCAAAATGACACTTTCTTTTAAAACAAGGCTACAATGGAAAATTCTTATTAACTAGCTAATTCAAAAGCATGTAAAAAGAGGCCTAAACAAACACCATCTTTTCAGTTGTTAACCATCACCACCAAAGATTGAAACCTCCCAGTAGATAGAGAGGAAGAGCCCTTTCTGTATATAAGCATACCAATACCCTCAATGGTAGTAACCACTATACCAGCAGCTAACACATCCTAGTCACTAGTCTGATCAAGAATAGTATCCAGTATGTTTTCCATGTAGCAATAGGAATATATTCATTGGGGAGTTCTTTCAAGCTGAATTAAGCTTCTCCAACATCTATCTCCCAACTAAACTCACTGCCCTACCCAATCGAGTCTGCCCAAGATCTGGTTCGTCTTGGCCACCACCACTCGTGTCTAAAGAAAAAGATATTCTCCACCCGTGTCTTCTTATCATTGTATTAAAACTAAAAAAAAATAAGGCCACTCAAAATTAGTAACAATGGGAGATTTATAAATTATTGACAAATAATATTTGATTAATGAATAAAACTGCGATTCTTTTACTTTAATACATTACTAATTTTTTATATTAAACCTTAATAATTTTTAATCATCTTATTTAACTTTAGTACATATTTTGTTTCTAAATGTAAAAATGTGGCCACCAAAAGTGATTTTTAGGGACATTTAGGGAAGAAAATGCACTAAAGTCTAATAAACTGGTCAAATTTTATCAAATTCCAATATTAATAATTAGTAATGTATTAAAGTAAAAAAAACTATAAAAATATGCTTGTGAATATTTTCAATAAGGCAGTTAATGGAATTATGCCCAAACCATTAAATTAAATCAATCAAATATATTGCAGTGGACTAGTAATGCGAGCATCCTATAATTAACTCAATCAATGATATCATATTATAATTATGAACTCTAAAATGAAACTATTCTAATCAATTTAAAAAGAAATCATACAATAATGTAACTGGCAGCAAGTTATTTAGGGGCACGAGTAATAGGAGTAAATGGAAACCATGTTTGTGAATTCTACCCAAAACTCTAATTTTTTTAAGATGCAACAGATTCATGAAACGGTAGAAATTAATGTAAACTACAACATATTCATATAATATAATCAACCCCATGTGAGTCAACCCTCTAATAATTAGTATGTGAGAAATTAAATCATAAGTAGTAATTTATAGCTTTTTTGTAATTATTACGATTTAATGCATGATCAACAATTCTATCACAAATCAATCATAATATTTCAATAAATCAGTTAATAAATATACATTAAGAATTCTTCATTTTAGACTTAAGTACATTTTAATTGAAAATGTATACTTTCCTCAAAATCATTACAAAAATGTTAAGTGTAACAAACGCATGTTTTTTAAATGAAAAGAATTTAAATGAATTAAAAAAGAGGCATATACCAAATAGTCCCTCGAATTTTTTTTAATACACGTTTAGTCCAAACGTTTTTATTTTGCACCAAAATAAAAGGATTGGATTAAGTGTGTATTAAAAAAATGTTTGAGGAACTTTTTGCTGTTTTAACTCAACTCAACAAAGCCTTTTCCCAATTATTTGGGGTCGTCTACATGAATCCTATTTTTTCATTCCATTTTGTCTAGTGCAATATCTTCGGTTAAACTACATGACATCATGTACTTTTTTATAATATCCCACCAAGTCAATTTAGGCCTACATCTACCCCTTGTGTTACAATCAATACTAACTAAATTACTCTTCCTTACAGGAGCATCCATTGGTCTACACTTGAGGTGTCCAAACCATCTAAGTCCATTTTCTCTCAATTTATCTTCTATATGAGCTACTTTTACCGTTTCACGAATTTGTTCATTTTTAATTTTATCCGTTCGAGTTTTACCACAAATCCATCTTAGCATTCGCATCTCCGCCACACTCATTTTCTGCACATTTTGTTTCTTGGTTGCCCAACACTCTATCCCATATAACATAACGGGTCTAATGGCCGTCCTATAATAATTACCTTTTAACTTCAAAGGTATACGCCTATCACACAAAACGCCGGTAGAACTTCTCCACTTAACCCAGCATGCTCTAATCCTATGAGTAACATCATCACTAATATCTCCATATTTTTGGATAATTGATCCTAAATAACGAAAATGATCGTTTCTAGGTATCTCTTGACCCTCCAATTTCACCACATCTTCATTTGTCCTCCTATTACTACTAAAATTGCACTCCACATATTTTGTTTTAGTTCTGCTTATTTTAAATCCTCTTGTTTCAAAAGTTTCTCTCCACAATTTCAACCTATCATTAATCCCTGTCTTAGTCTCATCCACTAAAATAATATCATCTACAAATAGCATATACCATGGCACCTCATCTTGTATTTTTTCAGTCAACTCATCCATAACAAGCGCAAAGAGATAAGGACTTAATGCTGAACCTTGGTGTAGATCTACCGTAATTGAAAATTCACTACTTTCTTCGGCTGATTTCTTACTTAGTCATCGCACCATCATACATATCCTTGATCAAATCAATATATCTACGAGTCACACCTCTTTTATGTAGAATCCACCATATTATATCTCTGGGTATCCTATCATACGCCTTCTCCAAATCTTTTTCTCCCTATACCTCTCCATTAATCTCCTCAATAAATAGATTGCTTCCATTGTTTACTTCCCAGGCAGATTCTCAGATACTTTTGTCTTTAATCTCAATCTATATTCAATCACTCTCTCTCAAAGTTTCATTGTATGGCTCATTAACTTAATACCATGATAATTTGAACAACTTTATTAGTCTCCTTTATTTTTAGAAATAGGTACTAAAACACTTTTTCTCCATTCATCCGGCATCCTATTAGTCATTAAAATTCTATTGAATAATTTTATAAGCCATGATACTCCATCCTCCCCAAAGCACATCCAAACCTCAATAGGGATACCATCTGGTCCTAAAGCCTTCCCTGTTTTCATCTTTTTTAGAGCAATCCTGACCTCTATTGTCCTAATTCTGTGAAAAAATATATTTTCTCGACTCTCCCTGAGTTCCTCTATATCTAATCTACTCCCATTATCTCCATTTAATAACCTCCCAAAGTTGTTTTTTCATCTTTCCATAATTTCATCATCTTTGACTAGGACTCTCGAATCATCACTTTTGATACACTTAACGTTATTAAAATCTTTTGTTTTCCTGTCCCTAAGTTTAGCAAGCTTATAAATACCTTTTTCTCCTTCTTGTGTAACTAATTTTATATAAAGATCGTCATACGCTTTTAACTTAGCATCTCTTATCACTTTCTTAATTTCCTTTTTAGCCCATTTATATTTCTCAAAATTTTCTTCATTTTTATTTGTTTGCCATGTTTTAAAGTACTCCCTTTTAAATTTTACTATATTTTGTACTTCTTCATTCCACCACCAAGTTTCTTTGGACTGTGGCCCCTTGCCTTTTGATTCTCCAAGAATTTCTTTTGATATTCTCCTAATGCATGTGGCCATATTATTCCACATTATGTTAGTCTCTTCTTCAGTATTCCACGTTGCTTCATTTAATAATTTATCTTTAAATAGTTCTAATTCTCTCCTTTTAAGTTCCACCACCTAGTTCGTAGGTTAATCTTCACTTTTTGCACTCGTGATTAATTTTTAATATTTATATCCAACACCATTATCCTATGTTGTGAGGTTAAGATCTCTCCCAGGATAACCTTACAATCTTTACACGTTAATCGGTCTCCATTTCTAATAATGAAAAAATATATTTGGCTCTTGTGCGTTCCACTTTTATAAGTTATTAAGTGTTCAAGCCTCTTTTTAAAACATGTATTTACTAGTACAAAATCATAAGCCATCGCAAAATCTAAGATAGCCTCTCCCTCATCGTTCCTATCTCCAAAACCATATCCTCCATGCACTATCTCATATCCTACATGATCTTCTCTTACATGGCCATTAAAATCTCCCCCTATATAGATTTGCTCACCTACGGGTATTCGACGACCTTTGGGAGATTGCATCCCCCAGTCTCACGAAGCTGGTGAAGAATGTAGGTCTTAATGCACTTCCTCCCCCTCCAACCACCTCAAGGGTTGAGGCCTCCAAGAAGAGGAAACCTACCGACCTTACCCCTGAAGATCAGAGGCAGAAGAAGAAAAACCAAAAGGGGGATCGTGACATCCCCATTTCTTTTGAGGACGCATTGATTGCTCGCTTGGAGCAACTAAAGATTGGTGACAGTCTCATCATCCATAGTCTGAAGGCCCTAGATGCCATCGGTGATGCCATGACCGACTCTGATAAGCGCTTCTATCGCTCTCTGGATAGGCCTCTGTTGGCTGAGTTCTCCCTCCATAGTTCTATCCAGGTAAGACCTTAAACTTTTTCTTTTACTGCTGCTGAATTATATTCAAGTGTAACATCGGTTTGAACTATACCGGGTCATAGACTGACATCTCTGTACATGTTCTATAGGGTCTTCTCACTATGCACCATTTTGTTAACTGGGCCTTGGGGAAACTTCTTTTGATTTAGAAGGGCCAAGTGGCTGAGAAGACCGAGACCACTTTAAACGCTAAAGTAGAGCGTCTAAAGGACTCTTTGGATAAGTCTAATGCCAACGTGAAGAGGTTAGAGAAGGACAAGGACAAGCTGAGGAAGGATCATAGCACTGCCCTGAAGACTCAGGCTGACTCCCTTCAACATAAGGTCAATGTGGCTGTGAAGGCTACCTTGGATGATACATTTGAGAAGATCTTGGAGGAGTACAAGGTATCCAATGAGTTTGTCAGCTTTGGCTTTGAGTACCTGGAAAGGGGCATAAAGGCCAAAGGCAAATGGGCTGCTATGAAGGAGAAGGAATCAGGGAGCCTCGTAGCCTCTGACTTCATCGATTTTGGTTATGCTGATCTTCGGTTTGGTCAGGCCTTGCAAGAGGTAGAGGAGGAGGGAGGTGCTATACCTACCGAGACTTCCCCCAAGATGACATCAGAACTGAAGATATTGGCGCTAAGGACGATGGGGTGGAGGTGACCACCCTCAGCCAGGAAGACAGAGGCATGGCAACTAACCCTGAGGCTGCGCACACTTGACTTGTAATTTTAGTTTTCATGAACTGTAACCTCTGATGTCAAACTCTGCTATCTTACAGTTTGTAACTCTCAACTTTTGTCTTTATCAGCCTCTGAGGGGGGCTTTATTTATTTAATTGCTGAATGTTTATCGAATGATTTTCTATATCTGAAGTCTCAATATAACCGTCTAAGGTCTGAGGTCATCCAAGTATGATGTCTTTCCTCAGACCTTGTCACCAATTATGATGTTAGAAGGTCTGAGGTCATCACTAAGATGTTATACCCATAAATAATTATTCACCAAATTAATGATGTCTAAGGTCTGAGGTCATCCAAATATGATGTCCTACCTCATACCTTGTCACCAAATTATGATATTATAAGTTTTAAGGTCATCACATAAGATGTTGCCCCCATAAACAATTATTCACCAAATTAATGGTGTCTAAGGTCTGAGGTCATCCAAGTATGATGTCCTACCTCAGACATTGTCACCATATTATGATGTTATAAGGTCCGAGGTCATCACATAAGATGTTATCCCCCTAAATAATTATTCACCAAATTAATGATGTCTAAGGTCTGAGGTCATCCAAGTATGATGTCCTACCTCAGACCTTGTCACCAAATTATGATGTTATAAGGTCTGAGGTCATCACATAAGATGTTGTCCCCATAAATAATTATTCACCAAATTAATGATGTCTAAGGTCTGAGGTCATCCAAATGTGATGTCCTACCTCATACCTTATCACAAAATTATGATGTTATAAGGTCTGAGGTCATCACATAAGATGTTATCCCCATAAATAATTATTCATCAAATTAATGATGTTAGGGTTTGAGGTCATCTAAGTATGATGTCCTACCTCAGACCTTGTCACCAAATTATGATGTTTTAAGGTATGAGGTTATCATATAAGATGTTATCCTCATCTAATTCTACCATTCGAGCATAATGAACCAAGAATTGACACAGAAACTGATCTTCTCATTAATAATCTCTTCATAAGATTATACATTTACATGAAAGCTCTTGCAGCATCATATGTAATACTTTTTTAGATGATCAGCATTCCAAGGATTAGAAAAAGGTTCCCCTTCGAGATTTTTTAGCCTGTAGGTCCCAGGCACAACCTCCTCAACCACTTTGTAAGGACCATGCCAATTTGGGTGAAGCTTGTTTGCCTTCTGTAACGTCTTCTTCAACACTAGGTCTCCTGCAGCTATGGGTCTTGATTTTACCCTTTGATGGTAGAACTTTGTTGTTCTCTGCTAGTAAGCTGCTTACCTGATTTTTGCGTCTTCCCTTCTCTCTTTAATCAAGTCTAGGTCGAGTCTTCTCTCCTCCCCATTCTTCTCAGGGTCATAGGTCTAAACCCTATGAGTAGGGAGTCCTACCTCTGTTGGTATGACTGCCTCTGAGCCATGTGATAACATAAACAGGGTCTCCCCCATTGGTGTCCTAGCCGTTATTCTGTAGGCCCATAGCACAGCATAAACCTCTTCAGTCCATCTACCCTTAGCTTCTTCTAACCTTTTCTTGATCCCATCAAGGATTGTTTAGTTTGTGACTTCGGTTTAACCATTTGCTTGAGGTCGTCCAGGAGAAGAGAAAAATTGCTTTATCCCAACTCTTTCACAGTATTTTTCCAGGGAAGAATTCTTGAACTGGGTTCCGTTGTTCGAAATGAGGGTATTTGGGAGGCTATGTTTGCATATGATGTTTTTCCAAATAAATTGGAAGGTCTTCTGCTCTATAATCGTGATCATCGACTCTGCCTCTACCCACTTGGAGAAGTAATCGATGGCAACTATCAGAAATCGATAATTATTTGCAGCCCTTGGCAAGGGACCCACTAAGTCAATTCCCCATACTACGAATGGCCAAGGGGAACTGATTGACATCATAGGATGATGAGGTTAATGGGGAATAGTGAAGAATCTCTGACATTTGTCGCACCTCTTTACGTAGGTTGCAGCATCCTTGGCCAAGGTCGGCCACCAGTATCCTTGCGTGATAATCTTCTTGGCCAAAGGTATTCCTCCTATATGACTAGAGCAAGAACCTTTCTGTACCTCCTATAGGACACGGGGAACTTCTGTAGGATGAACTCATCTGAGGAGAGGTAATAGGAATCCCTTCTTATATAGGACGTCTCCTACCATTGAGAACTTTACAGCTCTGTACCTCAGTTTCCTCCTCTCTAACTTTGATCCCGATAGTTCTCCCTCTATGATATATCTGATAAGGGGGTCCATCCATGAGTCCCCTAGGTTCAAACTGAGGTAAGGGTTGCTGACCTCTTCTTCTTCAATGGTCTCCTTGGGAAAGATCTCAACTCGTAATATTCTTCTGATGTCTGTCCTGGTTGCTGAAGCCAACCTTGCTAGTGCGGCTGCGTGACTATTATTTTGACGAGGTATTCTCTTCATCTTTACCTCTTTGAAGCCTTCGAGTATCATTATCACCCTCTTCAGGTATTTAGCCATCCTTTCATCTTTGTCCTCATAAACCCCCAATACTTGATTAACAACAAACCTTGAGTCACTCTGAAGCAGGAGTCGTCTTACCCTAAGGGTCTTTGCCAGCGAGAGTCCTGCTACCATGGGCTCATATTTTGACTCGTTATTTGATGCCTTGAAGTTAAATCTTAGGGAATATTTGACGTTAGTACCATCCGGGGCTGAGAGTATTAACCCCGCACCGCTCCCACTTTCCCAAGAGGACCCGTCGACAAAGAGGTTCCAGATGTCTTTATCTGACGAGAAACCACCTTCTAACATTATTCCCTGCCTGAAGAGGTACCGGTCTTCCTCATTCTCAGCTATTTCATCTCTGGCTCCCTTGGGCATAACCTTTTTCGGGTCTCGAAAGACGTTGTTGTTTGACTCTTTTGCAGTCTCTAAATTATTCTCAACCTCAACCTCTTTTATGTGAACTCAATGACAAAATCTGTAAGTGCCTGCCCTTTGATCGCCGTCCTAGGCTGATAGGTGAGGTCATACTCCCCCAACTCAATGGCCCATGTCATCAATATACCCGACTTCTCAGGTTTGTGAAGGACCTGTCTTAGTGGGGAGTCAGTGAGGATGGCCATGGAATGGGCTTGAAAGTAAGGCTTCATCTTCCTAGAAGCATGTATTAGGGCGTAGGCCAATTTTTCCATTCGAGGATAATTTTGTTCAGACCCCTAAAGGGCCTTACTGTTGAAATACACAGGCCTTTGGACCCCAACGTCTTCCCGTACTATGGATGCACTTATAACTGACTCAGAGACTGCTAGATAAACATACAATTTCTCTCCTACTATAGGTCGAGATAAGAGTAAGGGGGATCCGAGGTAGGACTTGAGCTGATTAAAAGCCTCATCACATTCTTTGTACCATTTGAAGGCCTTTCTAAGCACTTTAAAGAACGGAAGACACTTGTCCGTCGCTCTAGAAATAAATCTATTAATTGTAGCTACTCTTCCAGTTAGTCTCTGAACGTCTTTGATGCTTCTTTGTGTCTTTATGTCGAGCAAAGCTTTGATTTTCTCAGGGTTCGCCTCTATTCCCGTTTGATTGACAATGAATCCAAGAAATTTCCTAGCTCCTACACCGAGAACACACTTCGCAGGGTTGAGTTTCATTCTTTACAAGTCCATGGTGGCAAATGTCTTTTCCAGGTCTTCCACAAGAGTGCAGGATTTTAAGCTCTTCGTTAACATATAGTTTACATACACCTCCATAGTCTTGCCTATTTGGTCCTCAAACATCTTATTCACAAGATGTTAGTATGTTGCCCCGACATTTTTTAACCCAAAGGGCATAACCTTATAGCAATATGTCCCTTTGTCGGTGATAAAGGCTGCCTTCTCTGAGTCTTCAACATCCATGAATATCTGGTTATAGCCTGAGTACGTGTCCATGAAGCTCACGAGCTCACGTCATGCAGTTGCATCTACCATCTGGTCCATCCCTGGTAAGGGATAACTATCTTTTGGGAAAGACTTGTTCAGGTCAGTAAAATCTACGCACATTCTCCATTTTTCATTGGCTTTGGGCACAATGACTGCATTTGATAGCCACTCTGGATATATGACTTCTCTTATGAACTCAGCTTCTTCCAACTTCCTGACTTCTTCCCGGATGAGGTCGTACTTTTCCCTCGAATAAACTCTTCGTCTTTGCTTGATTAGTTTAGCATTCTTAGATACGTTGAGTTTATGGAACATGACCTTGGGGTTAATGCCATACATGTCTGCATGACTCCAAGCGAAGACACTCTACCTCTTCCTCAAGAAGTTTATCAGCTCTTCCTTGATCTTCGTTTTTAAGGCTTTGCCGACCTGGACAATTTTTTTTGGTTCATCCTCATTGAGGACGATGGATTCAACCTCTTCTGCGGCCTCTCCTTTCTTCAATTTCGTTTCATCTCTGAAGTTAAGTGTATCAATGTTATATATGGTAGTTGCTCACTTATGAGCCTCACTCTCTTCAGTCGAGTTGAAGTAGCATATTCGTGCTATGGTCTGGTCACCCTGCACTTCCTCTACTCCATAGGGGGTCGGTAATTTTAGCATCTGGTGGACCGTTAACGGCATGACCTCAAACTCCTTAAGGGATACTCTTCCTATAATGAGGTTATAGGCCGAGAAGATATTTTCGTCCATAACGAAAATATTGATCTTCCGGGTTAACCTCTTAGGCCACTCATCTCCCATTCGCACATCCATCTCATATATGCCCAACGAATGGACCTTTTCATCACTGAACCCCATTAACAGATGATGATAGGGTACCAGCCTAGCTCTGCTAAGGACCAGGCTTTTGAAGCAGGGCCAGAACATCACATTTGCTGAACTTCCTCCATTTACAAGAATTATCTGTACCTCACATCCATGAAATCTTGTTGTGATTACTAAAGGGTCATCATGTGGAGCTAGGATGCCTTTGAAGTTGATTCGGGAGAACCCGAATATGAGAGTGTCCATGTCCACCTTTTTTTCTCTTCTGTGTTGTCTCAAAAGACGTCAGATTTACTATTTCCAATTTGGCCACTGACTTGGCCTCTGCGACATGAGCTTTTCGGTCAGCCACTTCAGAACCACCCCTGTAAGCCCTCCGCATATGGTTTTAACACCAAAGGAGATCATACTAACCCTCTTCACGGGGGTGTTATCATCTTTCAGTGGAAGATCCGGATCATCTTCATCATCGCCATCCGAGTTATCTCCCCTTTTTACTGGGGTATCATCACGACACCTATCGTTTCTCCTCTTTTTAGGGTTATCTCTTCCCCTTTCGGGAGTCTTGATATCAATGTACTTTCTCAACTTTCCCAATTTCAACATCTTCTTGATCTCATCCTTTAAGGCGAAGCACTTGTCTGTGATATGGCCATGGTCTTGGTGGAATTCACACCATAAGTTCTCGTTCCTCTTATGTGGAGGAGCCTTCAACTTCTCTGGACATCTTAGGGACCGGTAATTCTTGATCTCATTGAGGATGTGTTCGCAGCTTACAGTAAGAGGGGTATAACGTGCAAACTTGTCATCAACTGACCTCTTCTTTCCATCTTTCTTCCTTTGGAACTTTTCGTTCCTACTGCCATTCTCGTCTTCATACTTAGCGGCCATGGCCTCTTCAACTTTCATGACCTTCCCCTCAGTTGCCAATAGCTCCGCCATGGACTTTAGAGGGTCTTCCGCAAGTTTCCACAATAAATTCCCTTTTTGAAGTCCTCCTATGAGGGCAGTCATGGCAATATTCTCTTCATAATCTTTAACCTCAAGTTTTTCTTTGTTGAACCTGGAGATGTAGTCTCTTAGGCTCTCGTGCTTGCCTTGCTTGACATACAACAGATGGGTGGTCTTCTTTTGAGGTCTTATCCCGAAGCATAAATTGTGAATGAATTGTTCAACCAAGCCCATAAAGTTCTCAATTGAATTCTTCAAAAGAGATGTAAACCAGATGTGCACAGCTCCCGTCAAAGTCCCGGAGAAGGCCTGGAATTTCATCTCATTTGGTATTGAGTAAATCTCTGCCGCTGACTGGTACATCTCAATATGATGTACAGGATTAGTTCTACCGTCGTACTTGGGAGTCACTGTAGGTGGATTGAACTTGGCTGGGGTAGGGAAGCTCACTATCTTATCCACGAACGGAGAGCCCTCTGAGAAACCCCTTGGAAGTGGATCTCGACTTTTGATGAGGTCTCCTATCTTGTCCTCAAGACATTGGATGGAGTCATTCCATGGTCTTGCAATGTTATCCCGGCCGAGGTTGTTCCTAACCACCTCCAAGGGGTGGACTGAGGGTTCCCCAGCCGCAGCACAATGTCTTCTGTTGACCTCTTCTTGGTCTCTTCCTCGTCCCTAATGAGGCCGATGTTTCCTCTCTTCCCTTTGTGAGCTGGCTGCACTTCTCGACCTTGATAACCTCTGTCTTAGGTCATTTATAAGGTTGAGCCTTTCAAAGGCTGACCCTCTTCTCAATCGATCAAAAGCTGATCCTCGTTGTTGGGCTTCTCCACCTCTTCTGCCTCCACAACCCTGGCTCCGTTGAATAGGACGAACTGTGTTGTTCGAAACCTCATATGTCTCCCAATAATCTTTCGGACATCATCCGCCTATAGATCATCATACCTATCCCCAGGGTAAGGGTTTCCTTGCCTCCCCAGATGCAAATGTCTAGGGTCAGCAACGTCCCTCCTCCGCTGAGGCATAGGTTGGTCTTTTCGTGGTGCCTAGGGTGGTCCCATGGCATCAGGATGAGGCTGAACAGCCGCTGGAGTGATCATCTCTGGTGAGACCCTAGGTGGTCTCATCATGTTCTGACTGAGTTGTGCAAATTGCTCCTGCATTGCTTGCTGCATCACTGCTAAGGACTTCAAGGCTGTAGCCACCTCTGCCATTTTGGACTGAGGCAGTGAATGACTGGAACTAGGTCCACCGGCCCCAGGTGGCGGAAGAGGTGGCGGTAATTCCGGTGCCATGTGTTAGCACTAAAGAGCTAGTGTAGTAGATGAGATTAATACCTTACAGGACCTCTTTCAATTGTGAAACAACTCCACACAAGGGGTGAGGCCTGGTTCACCACCAGAGTCTTCGGTGAGGTTAATCAAGAGATGAGGAAGAGATAGCTTCTCATTCCCACAGACGACGCCAAAATGATGGTGCTGGAAATAGCACCACCCTTCAAGGTGTTTGTGTGCTCAAACTAGTGATAACAATGGAAGCATATGGGTATACTATATATAAGAGATTGTGATGAGGAGAAGAGGACTAACACCGGAATATAAGTGGTTCTTACAAGGATATAATCTCTCAAGCTTTCTCTCTATTGTATATTTGGACAGAGTTTCAGCTAGGGTTGCCAAAATCGGATCATTTACAAGGTAGAGGATGACCTCTATATATAGTGCTTGGGGTGAAATGTACCCCCCAAGCATGCCATGAGCAGGTGTGTGCTGATATATCCAATCTAATGAAGACATCTATCACTGTCACATGTAGAGAATGATGATGAAATTTTCCCCCACGTGAGGGGATTGATTTGTTATAACTGATTGTGTACACGTGTTTCCAACCATACGTATGCTGATAAAAACTCAGCCATTTGTGACTGGTCCCAACCTCGGCCTGGAAGAGGACGAGGTTAGTGTGGACGGGCAACTGCTTGATCAGTGGTGACCTTGACTCAGTGGGTGAGCCGAGGTAAGGAAGATGGAGCTGTAACGTCGGCCTGGGCCGAGGTAATGGTGGAGTAGCAGGAATCCTCGGTTGATTCCCATTCGAGACTGATTACGATGATGGAGTGGCCCTTGCAACCTCGGACTGATCCCAACCGACGTTGTAAGCCCTGAATGACCTGATAACTGCCCCTGTTTATCATGAAGACCTCACCTGCTGAGGTAACTAGTAATGTCGGCCATGGCCGACCTTGCTTAGGACGAGACCGCTGGTGGCTAATCTAAGGCCCTTCTCACCTTGGCCATCTCCTTGGCCGAGATTGATGTCTCTGAGCCGATGGGGTACATTTAGGGCATATAAATATTGACACACTTAGATTAAAATCTAAATTTAGTATCAATTACCAATGAATACATAGGTTCTACTTGCATACTTAGATTAAAATTTGAATTTATAGCTAGTTACCCATGTGTCTCCAAAGGTTTTACTAACACACCTAAGTGTTTAGGTTTTCTATATTAGTTACCAGTGGTGTGACCAGGCGTATGCGAAATATGTGTGATACTTCACGAATATTGCATATTTGCTCCCTTTATCTTTATGCATTCTAGCACTTTTACGTTCTTAATGTCTATATTTATGCTCGTTAACCAGACAACCTCGGATTTGGACATATATATGTTTTGCAGGGGTTAATTGTGCTTTTGTAGGTATTGGAATGCTAAAAGTGAGGTTCGGTTGTATTTTGATGAAGTTTCATCATTGACTGCTATTTCAATGGCAATTTGGTCTTTTCAAACTCACTATTTTTTATGGAATGAAGTAACCAACATGTATACCATCAAATTATATTTCCTTGGCCACTGACCGTGCATCATTCTGACTTCGTAGGTGGAAGTTATGCCCATTTTCGGAAGGTTTTGGTATTTTCTTCTACTTCAAGGGCATTTTGGTAATTTTATACTACATAATTTGGAGGTTTTCAAAACAGAATCATGTAGATAATTGAATTAGCTTCGCGTAGGTTCCGATCACGCCTCATTTCGAATCCGTATGAGGGAGTTATAGCCGTTTTCGTGCAACGCATCAAAATTGGTTCAAAGAGGAAAAGTGGGTTGTCTCCCGCCCAAGGCATATCTCAAAACCGCGGTCGACCGGTCCCAATATGGACGAAAATTGACTTATTTTGGGTCTTTTGGCTTGGTTTTGTTCAGTTTTTTGGGGGTATAAATAGACTGTTTGGGTCTTTTATTAAGGATATATATTTCATTTTAGGTTAGAGATAGGGGATTGTTGGGTGGAGCTTCTCTTCCTATGGTTTTCACCCATTTGGGTATTGTAAGCACTATTCATTATCTCCTCCATTGTTATTAATTGTTGTTTCTTTGTTTAAGCTTTGTGTTGTTCATTTCTTGCTTTCTAATTTAGGTTTATTGCTTTATTTACTTGCTTTCCATTTATTACTTTCTAGTGTAGATGTAATTCATCATTTTTACAACGCTTTGTAGCTAGGCTAAATTAGGTTGTGTCGGATTGAACTCACCTAGGGTTGACATGTTGCTTTGCTTGGGTGAAGGAGTTTTACGAGTCTATTTCGAGTGGGTTGTCCTAGTCATTATGCTTAGGAGATTTGACGGGGCATATCATGTATGCTCCGTGCTTATGACCTTGCGTGCATAATTTCTGGGGTATTTATTGACGCCAAAATCTTATTAGACTTTTATGCGAATTTAGGGGTGTGACAACTCTTGATTTAATTAACTGTCAAAAATGAGATGTAGTCTTAATAACTCGTCGACCCATGTAATCATTTTATACTAATTAACTCTGGTGAGGGATAATCGACGCAACCTATAGTTTTTACTCACTTTCTTAATCTAGCTTTATTTTCCCTCGCCTAGATTACCATTTCCATTTTATGCATCTTTTCTTTTTTTGTGTATAATCATCTTTTACACTTTTATTTAGGAATATTAAACCTTATAAATTCTAACAACTCGTCTCAATGGATTTTCGATAACCGACTTACCGCTATACTCACCCGTTGAGTGTAGTCATAAGTTTAGGTTTTTGTATAGTACAGGTGAGGTGAATTCAAAATGATCGGCGCGTAGGTGACTCTCGCACCGCGACGAAACCCAGTCTATCAAATGGAGCCGTTGCCGGGGATGAGATTGTTTTAGACTTGCTTTGATTTAGTATTTCATAGTATTTTCTTTCAATTTGTATTATTTGCTAATATTTTTGTAGGACTTCCACATTTGAGCACTTAGAAACGCTTGAATTTTTCCCGTGCGCACCTACTTTGTGGAATTCTCCACTTCGAGCCATTTTTGGGGTAAGCATAACACCCCATGATTTTTAAGACTGAGAAATTAAATTTTAGGGAATATAAAATTTAATTAATTGGAGAATTCTAAAATTTGCGAATTAAGGTCCAAAAATAGAGGACATTTCAAAGTATTTCGGATGGTGATTTTTTAGTGTACCATCGATCCCGGAAGGGTCGAGATAGTCAAAATGATTGTCATTGGGTTTTATTTCGGTTCCGAATTATTTTTAAGTCAGTTGACTCGAATTGGAGTAAATGAGTCATTTAAAGTGTGTATTAACAAGTTAAATTTGGGACTAATGTTTTAAGGTTTAAGAGGCTTACGGATGAAGCCTTCTCATTTGAGAAAAGTAGAGAAAGAGAAAAGAAGAGAGAAAGAAGAAGAAAGGAAGAGAGAGAGGAAGAAAGCTTGGAGATTTTCGTCCCAACCGCGACATCGAGGACGATTCTACAAATCTGAGGCAAGTGTTTAATCTTGTAAATAAGTCATTTGTGTATTTTATTTCATAATTTGTGGATATAAGAATTGGAATTAGGGTATATTTATCAGAACCTAATTTTGGTTTAAATCTTGAAATTGAAGATTATAATTGGTTTTAAGGGATATAAATTGATGATTTTAGATATAGGATGAGTTTTGATGCTTGAAAATATGTTGGAGTTGAACATTAAGTGTTGGAAGAGGTATAAAACAAACTTTGGAAGTTTTGGGTTTGGGAGAAATTAGCCATTTTCGTGGCTTTCTGAACTGGCCGAATATATTCGCCCCTAACGAATCGATTCGCCAGGTTGCAGAAGCCATAGGTCTTAGGGCCGAATCGATTCGCCCTTTGGGAATCGATTTGGTAGGAAGCAGAGTCTCGGGTCCCTTGGACAGAATCGATTCGGATGGGCCGAATCGATTCGCTTCTTGGGCCGAATCGATTAGGGAATAGGGCATTTTGAGGCACTTTCTCCATAGTGATTCCAAACCCTTTTTGGTTGGGTTTATTGATTTGGGGACTTCTCTTGCGAAGTAATAGATATATTTTGGAGACTTATTGGGGGTCTCTCACTTAGTATGATAGTGGGGACATCTTGGAATAATTGGAGAAGAATATATCCATACATGTATTTGGAGTTGTGTACAGAGATTGTGGGGAAACCTCATTAGGATTGAGAATACTACTTATAGACTAAAAGTAAGTATAGATGTAATAGGAGTCTAAGAACTCTTGGAGATAGAGTTGCGAGGGCATGGCTCGAAATTTTAGGCCCAGGGTAGTGCCAAATCTTTATGGTAAATAGGATTCTATAGAGATTAAGGTTTGGGGCCCAATGAAAAGGAGTGGTCCCATACCCTTAGTGATGATAAACTTTAAGAAATAAATTCGAGAGGCCTTAGACTAGGGGATTCACAAAAGTGATTGAACCATAGTTGAAATCGAGAGCAATGGGATCATATTACCAACTAGAGTAGAGTGTGTACATTCTAGTCAGGATAGTTTACACGTAATTATGTGGAAATAATCACATGGGATTCCAACACTTGAAATAAAGTTGGAATAAGTTGAAATTTGTAGACTTTTAGTTAGGTGTATACCTTTAGTCAAAATTTGTATTGGAGGTATTGATATGCTCTCGGATATAGGTGGGATGTGTAGTGATGGCTTCCGACACAAAATTTTGGGTGATAACCTTAATGTGGTATATATATGTATATATATACATATGATTTTGGGTGACTATTCTTCGTAGGAAAAGTGGATGAATATGCTCCAAGTGAGGAATTGTATTCACATATCGAGGTAAATTAACTGAGTTTGTGGTGACGGCTTGTATATTGAGGATTATGTATATTTATAGCCGAGTTTAGATATCTTATACATATAAATGAGAATTAGTTTGTATATATAGATATATGGAGATGTGAGAATAAATATATATCTGTATGGATATGAATATATATGGATATATTTATGTTGTGGATATACATGATATGAATATCTAAACCTTATGTGATGGTTTATTTATATGATTGAATCATATGGGTGTAAATATATTGTGCATTTGAATGATATATATACTTATGTGGTTAAGCAGACCCCGCTCATGCTATCATTGGGAAGTTTTCGTGCAGAGGGTGAGCATCCTGGCTAGAAAAGCAGGGTGTTTATATTCCCCAGGTCATAGTCGTCCCGTGTGTTATTATGTGATTTGCATTTTTTTTTGGGATGGTAGTGGGTATGTTTCGTCTCATTGCCGGTTAGGAGCTATGACTGCTTCCCGGGACGTCGTGTGGGTGTGTTTACCATGATATGGGTGTCGTTTAGTCCCAACAGGGTGGCCCCAGTATTGCTACGTGAGTCCGGAACTGGGAAGATGATGGCATGATGCAGTTTTATCGGCGATATATATAGCCAGGTATATTATTTGTGCATGCCCATTGTACAACAGATATGATATGTACTCTTGGTCATGGATATGGATGATGATGGTATATATATATATGGTTAGAATAAAATGGCTATATATATATTTATATATCCTATAGATGAAAGGGTATGGAATATTTGTGGAGTACATCTTGGATGATTATGGTGTACTAGATTGATGGGGGTTGATGTATCGCATTTGAGGAATATTTCGGTTACATCATCCCAAGGATATTATTGGAAATTTTTAGTTGTTTTCATATTTTAGTCTAAAATTTAGTAGTAGTAGTAGTATAATATGGTATGTATGGCATTATGGATCTCTAGGATCATGTCAAGGAGTAGTGTAACGGGGTGGTTCCTTGTTTGTATTTCGCTTTGCGAGACACCCCACGCACGATACATAGCGCAACGCTGAGATTAGAGAGAGGTTTTGCCAGTAATAATTTGTATGCATGTTAATTAGAAAGTGAATCTTATGATTCAACCCAAATATAAATGGGTAACGTATTAAGAATTATAATTAATTAAATTATAAACCGGAATCCATTAAGCCTATTATGGCATAATTGTTTGTAAACATAATCTAGTATGATTAGAAAAGGGGTGGATTCTTGGGTTAAGATAGGAAGGCAATTCTCGTGGGTATAGGCTGGGCCTATGTTAAGTTAGGTTGTCCTTATAAATAGGGATAATTTAACAAAAATTTGAGGACGTGAATAGGTGCGCGCCATTAGATGATAGGTGAGTTGGGAATTCACGAGAGTACGAATCCACTTTTAATTATGAAATAGGTGCATCGATATTTATTATGCACGGTTAACACACTTGCTAAATATTTTTCACACTCGGGCTCTGACCCGTTTACTTTTCTCTCCTGCCTGTATATATATATATATATATATATATATATATATATATATATTACTACAGGTGTCCTACCGCATGGATGCCGGATGACCTTCTATCCAGAGTCTTGGGAGTTGTGACAGGTACGGACTGTTGCGGGGTGTATCTTGTAGTCGCTTCCTACGTCTTTAAAAATCTAGGTAGGATTCATGTTGTATATCGGGTTTATACCCAAGGGATATTTATATACATGTTGTATTTATTTCATTTCAGTCATTATATTGGCTGTGACCCGACAGCTTATTCGGGTTTACTTCTTTGTGGTATATTCAGTTGTATTTATTTATTTTATTTTATTCTAGTATTTCATTTATCTTAGTTCTTTCATGCATCTTTCTTTCCTTTATTAGTAGTGTTATAGTGTTTTCTGCGTTCATCCTTTAACGTTCTTGACATAAAGCCCTACAATTAGGACTGTTGTGTTCACTGCGTTGTTTTCTTCTGTGAAGTATATTCACTTGATTGACGTTCTGATAACAGTTTCTCTTGTTTCATTTCAGATGTCGCCTAGATTATGTCATTTAGGAAAGGATAGGATTAGAAGTACAATACCCCTAGCATATTTTGGGTACATTTTAATCAGGGGCATTTGTTTTTCCCTGATTCCGGAGGAAATATTGAGGATATTTCTAGCAGTGGGTTAGGTTGTTCTATCGTTGGTTGAGTAAGAAAGGAAAATTACTCGAATGGTGAATCTTGGGCTTAGTAAGGAAAGTATGAGGAGATGTTAGTGTAGTCCTTGGGAGGTTTAGGTTGAGAAACCTGTTAACCTTCGTTAGGAAACCTGGTGTTGGTGACTTATACCGATGTGAAGTGGGTGGAGTTGTCCCAGTATCGGGAGTGTTACCTTCTGGGAAGAGGGAGTAAGAATTTGGAGACTCAGTTTCGTTGTGTAGGACTGAGGGAGTTTTCGGTGGTCTCAATCGCGTTTTGTCCTTCAAAATGGTTAGGAAGGATTTTGAGGAAGATGTTTTTCTTTTGTGGAGAAATAGGTTTACGATAAATGATTGTACTGGAAGAAGTACAGTACCCAGAGTGGAAATTCAAGGACTTGCCTTGAAATTATGTTTTGGGGTGATGAAAAGAATCAGCAAGGTTGGGAGGTTCAGAGCTTAATGGATTTATTTTGAGCGAACAATTTAGCTCATAGCTGTGCTAGTTTTGAGAACTAGGTATTGGATAGAATATTGTATTTGTTGAGGACTTGTGTCTTAGTCATAAGGTATTTGTTTGGCGTGTCGAAAGACGCGGGATTTATTTATATTATACATTGTTACATAGGCCTTCGAGCAATATTTATTATATAAAAATATTTTTATAAAACCTTAAACCTGGTTCAACTAATCTCAATCCCTGACCTAGCTACACAGTAGTGTATTGGGAGGGTTCCTTGTTTGGATTTCGCTTGCGAGACCTCCCCCGCACGAAGGTGGCTAGTGTCAAGGATTGAGGAGTGTTCAACTATGGGAAATTTTAAATTTTTATATAATTAATGTGTTATTATAGATTATATTGGTGGTAGTAATGTTACGAGTTGAGGCTAATGGAGCCTAGATATAATTCTACGAGTTAAACTCGGGTACGGGGTGTATGGGCGCCCTGGGTAGTAGTTTGGTTTAAAATTTATATGGTTCGACGTGAGAACTGGAAAGGATCGGTATAGTGATCCTGAGGATTGATGTAAGGACTAAATGATATTGAGGTCCTAGGCATGTCTTAAATTTCGCGGGCAAAATTTTTTTAAGGGGGGAGATTGTAACACCCCATGATTTCTGAGACTGAGAAATTAAATTTTTGGGAAAATAAAATTTAATTAATTGGAGAATTCTAAAATTTAGGAATTAAGGTCCAAAAATAGAGAACATTTCAAATTATTATGGATGGTGATTTTGAGTGTACCATCGATCCCCGGGTCGAGATAGTCAAAACGACTGTCATTGGGTTTTATTTTGGTTCCGGATTATTTTTAAGTCAGTTGACTCGAATTGGAGTAAACGAGTCATTTGAAGTGTGTATTAATAATTAAAATTTGGGACTTATGTTTTAAGGTTTAAGAGGCTTATGGATGAAGCCTACTCAATTGAGAAAAGGAGAGAAAGAGAAAAAAAAAGAGAAAGAAGAAGAACGAAAGAGAGACAGGAAGAAAACTTGGAGATTTCCGGCCCAACCGCGACATCGAGGACGATCTAACCTCTACAAATCTGAGGTAAGTGTTTAATCTTGCTAAATAAGTCATTTTGTATTTTATTTCATAATTTGTGGATTTAAGAATTGGAATTTGGGTATATTTATCAAAACCTAATTTTGGTTTAAATCTTGAAATTGAAGAATATAATTGGGTTTAAGGGATATAAATTGATAAGGTTAGATATAAGATGAGTTTTGATGATTGAAAATATGTTGGAGTTGAACATTAAGTGTTGGAAGAGGTATAAAACAAACTTTGGAAGTTTTGGGTTTTGGAGAAATTAGCCGTTTTCGTGGCTTTCTGAACTGGCCAAATCAATTCGCCCCTAGCGAATCGATTCGCCAGGTTGCAGAAGCCATAGGTCTTTAGGGATGAATCGATTCTCCCTTAGCGAATCGATTCAGTAGGAAGCAGACTCTCAGGTCCCTTGGACCGAATCGATTCGAATGGGCTGAATCGATTCGCTTTTTGGGCCGAATCGATTCGGAGGGGTCGAATCGATTCGGGAACAAGGCATTTTAAGGTAGTGATTCCAAACCCTTTTTGGTTGGGTTTAATGATTTAGGGCTTTCTCTTGCGAAGTAATAGATATATTTTGCAGACTTATAGGGGGTCTCTCACTTAGTATGATAGTGGGTACTTCTTGGAATAATTGAAGAATAATATATCCATACATGTATTTGGAGTTGTGTACCGAGATTGTGGGGAAACCTCATTAGGATTGAGAATCCTACTTATAGACTAAAAGTAAGTATAGATGTAATGGGAGTCTAAGAACTCTTAGAGAGAGAGTTGCGAGGGCATGGCTCGAAATTTTAGGCCGAGGGTAGTGCCAAATCCTTATGGTAAATAGGATTCTATAGAGATTAAGGTTTGGGGCCCAATGAAAGGGAGTGGTCGCATACCCTTAGTGATGATAAACTTTAAGAAATAAATTCCAGAGGCCTTAGACTAGGGGATTCACAAAAGTGATTGAACCATAGTTGAAATCGAGAGCAATGGGATCATATTACCAACTAGAGTAGAGTGTGTACATTCTAGTCAGGATAGTTTACACGTAATTATGTGTAAATAATCACATGGGATTCCAACACTTGAAATAAAGTTGGAATAAGTTGAAATTTGTAGACTTTTAGTTAGGTGTATACCTTTAGTCAAAATTTGTATTGGAGGTATTGATATGCTCTCGGATATAGGTGGGATGTGTAGTGATGGCTTCCGACACAAAATTTTGGGTGATAACCTTAATGTTGTATATATATGTATATATATACATATGATTTTGGGTGACTATTCTTCATAGGAAAAGTGGATGAATATGCTCCAAGTGAGGGATTGTATTCACATATCGAGGTAAATTAACTGAGTTTGTGGTGACGACTTGTGTACTGAGGATTATGTATATTTATAGCCGAGTTTAGATATATTATACATATGAAAGAAAATTAGTTTGTATATATAGATATATGGAGATGTGATAATAAATATATATATGTACGGATATGAATATATATGGATATATTTATGTTGTGGATATACATGATATGAATATCTAAACCTTATGTGATGGTTTATTTATATGATTGGATCATATGGGAGTATATATATTGTGCATGTGAATGATATATATACTTATGTGGTTAAGCATACCCCGCTCATGCTATCATTAGAAAGTTTCCACGCAGAGGGTGAGCATCCTGGCTAGAAAAGCAGGGTGTGGATATTCCCCAGGTCATAGTCGTCCCGTGTGTTATTATGTGATTTGAATTTTTTTTTGGGATGAGACGTGGTGGGTATGTTTCGTCTCATTGCCGGTTAGGAGTTATGACCACTTCCCGGGACGTCGCGTGCATTTGTTTACCACGAGATGGGTGTCGTTTAGTCCCACCATGATGGCCCCAGTATTGCTACGTGAGCCGGGCACTGGGAAAATGATGGCATGAGGCAGTTTTATCGGCGATATATATAGCCGGGTATATTATTTGTGCATGGCCATTGTACATCAGATATGATATGTACTCTTCGTCAAAAATTTGGATGATGTTGGTATATATATATATATGGTTAGAATAAAATGCCTATATATATATATTTATATATCCTATAGATGAAAGGATATGGAATCTTTGTGGAGTACATCTTGGATGATTATGGTGCACTAGATTGATGGGGGTTGATGTATCACATTTAAGGAATATTTCGGTTACATCATCCCAAGGATATTATTGGAGAGTTTTAGTTGTTTTCATATTATAGTCTAAAATTTAGTAGTAGTAGTAGTAGTATAATATGGTATGTATGGCATTATGGATCTCTAGGATCAACGTTGTCAAGGAGCAGTGTAACGAGGTGGTTCCTTGTTTTGATTTCACTTTGTGAGACACCCCACGCACGAAACGTAGTGTAACGCTGAGATTAGATAGAAGTTTTGTCAATAATAATTTGTATGCATGTTAATTAGAAAGTGAATCTTATGATTCAACCCAAATATAAATGGGTAACGTATTAATAATTATAATTAGTTAAATTATAAATCGGAATCCATTAAGACTATTGTGGCATAATTATTTGTAAACATAATCTAGTATGATTAGAAAATGGGTGGATTCTTGGGTTAAGATAGGAAGGCAATTCTCATGGGTATAGGCTGGGCCTATGTTAAGTTAGGTTGTCCCTATAAATGGGGGTAATTTAACAAAAAATTTGAGGGCGTGAATAGGTGCGCGCCGTTAGATGAGAGGTGAGTTGGGAATTCACGAGTGTGCGAATCCACTTTTAATTATGAAATAAGTGCACCGATATTTATTATGCACGGTTAACACACTTGCAAAATATTTTTCACACTCGGCCTCTGACCCGTTTAGTTTTCTCTCCTGCCTGTATATATAGATATATATATATATATATATATATATATATATATATATATATATATATATATATATATTACATCAGGTGTCCTACCGCATGGATGCTGGATGACCTTGTATCTAGAGTCTTGGGAGCCGTGACAGGTGTGGACTGTTGCGAGGAGTATCTTGTAGTCGCTTCCTACTTCTTTAAAAATCTAGGTAGGATTCATGTTGTATATCGGGTTTATACCCAAGGGATATTTAAATACATGTTGTATTTATTTCATTTCAGTCATTATATTGGCTGTGACCCGACAGCTTATTCGGGTTTACGTCTTTGTAGTATATTCAGTTGTATTTATTTATTTAATTTTATTCTAGTATTTCATTTATCTTAGTTCTTTCATGCATCTTTCTTTCCTTTATTAGTAGTGTTATAGTGTTGGTCTATTGTTTGTTGCTTATTTTATTTAATTTTAACATCTCGCTTATATGATTTCGGGTCGTTAGTCCTATATTATATAGTACCGATAGTTGATGTTGAGACCGGACCATCTGAAACTCCTGATTTAATGTAGTATAGGGCTGGCCACCCATTATTATTTTAGGAGGGGTGTTACAGATGGTATCAGAGCATCAGGTTCTTGAGTCTTTAAGATCTGTGCGAGTTTTTTGCGTTCTTCCGTTAACGTTCTTGACATAAAGCCCTACAATTAGGATTGTTGTGTTCACTGCGTTGGTTTCTTTTGTGAAGTATATTCACTTGATTGACGTTCTAATAACAATTGCTTTTGTTTCATTTCAGACGTCGTCTAGGAAAGGATAGGATTAGAAGTACAATACCCCTAGAATATTTTGGGTACGTTTTAATTGGGGGCATTTGTTTTTCCCAGATTTCGGAGGAAATATTGAGGAGATTTCTAGCAGTGGTTTTGGGTGTTCTACCATTGGTTGAGTAAGAAAGGAAAATTACTCGAATGGTGAATCTTGGGATTACTAAGGAAAGTCTGAGGAGAGGTTAGTGTAGTCCTTGGGAGGTTTAGGTTGAGAAACCCGTTAACCTTCTTTCGAAAACCTGGTGTTGGTGACTTCTACCGATGTGAAGTGGGTGGAGTTGTCCCAGTATCGGGAGTATTACCTTCTGGGAAGAAGGAGTAAGAATTTGGAGACTCAGTTTCGTTGTGTAGGACTGAGGGAGTTTTCAGTGGTCTCAATCGCGTTTTGTCCTTCAAAATGGTTAGGAAGGATTTTGAGGAAGATGTTTCTCTTTTGTGGAGAAATAGGTTTAGGATAAATGATTGTACTGGAAGAAGTAGAGTACCCAGAGTTGAAATTCAAGGACTTGCCTTGAAATGATGTTTTGGGGTGATGAAAAGACTCAATATGGTTGGGAGGTTTAGAGCTTAATGGATTTATTTTGAGCGGAGAATTTAGCTCATAGTTGTGCTAGTTCTGAGAACTAAGTATTGGATAGAATATTGTATTTATTGGCGTGTCGAAAGACGCGGGATTTATTTATATTATACATTGTTACATAGGCCTTTCGGGCAATACTTATTATATAAAAATATTTTTATAAAACCTTAGCCCTGGTTCAACTAATCTCAATCCCCAACCTAGCTACACAGTAGTGTATTAGGAGGGTTCCTTGTTTGGATTTCGCTTGCGAGACCTCCGCCGCACGAAGGTGGCTAGTGTCAAGGATTAAGGAGAGTTCAACTATGGGAAATTTGAAATTTTTATATAATTAATGTGTTATTATAGATTATATTGGTGGTAGTAATGTTACGAGTTGAGGCTAATGGAGACTGGATATAATTCTACGAGTTAAACTCGGGTACGGGGTGTATGGGCGCCCTGGGTAGTAGTTTGGTTTAAAATTTATATGGTTCAATGTGAGAGTTGGAAAGGATCGGTATAGTGATCCTGAGGATCGATGTAAGGACTAGATGATATTGAGGTCCTAGGCATGTCTTAAATTTCACGGGCAAAATTTTTGTAAGGGGGGGAGATTGTAACACCCCATGATTTTTTAGACTGAGAAATTAAATTTTTGGGAAAATAAAATTTAATTAATTGGAGAATTCTAAATTTTGGGAATTAAGGTCCAAAAATAGAGGACATTTCAAAGTATTCCGGATGGTGATTTTGAGTGTACCATCGATCCTGGAAGGGTCGAGATAGTCAAAATGACTGTCATTGGGTTTTATTTCAGTTCCGAATTATTTTTAAGTCAGTTGACTCGAATTGGAGTAAACGAGTCATTTGAAGTGTATTAACAATTAAAATTTCGGACTAATGTTTTAAGGTTTAAGAGGCTTACGGATGAAGCCTAATCAATTGAGAAAAGGAGAGAAAGAGAAAAGAAGAGAGAAAGAAGAAGAAAGGAAGAGATAGAGGAAGAAATCTTGGAGATTTCTGGCCCAACCGCGACATCAAGGACGATCCAACCTCTACAAATCTGAGGCAAGTGTTTAATCTTGCTAAATAAGTCATTTGTGTATTTTATTTCATAATTTCTGGATATAAGAATTGGAATTTGGGTATATTTATCAAAACCTAATTTTGGTTTAAATCTTGAAATTGAAGATTATAATTGGGTTTAAGGGATATAAATTGATGAGGTTAGATATAGGATGAGTTTTAATGATTGAAAATATGTTGGAGTTGAACATTAAGTGTTGGAAGAGGTATAAAACAAACTTTGGAAGTTTTGGGTTTTGGAGAAATTAACCATTTTCATGGCTTTCTGAACTGGCCGAATCGATTCGCCCCTAGCGAATCGATTCGCCAGGTTGCAGAAGCCATAGGTCTTTAGGTCCGAAACGATTCTCCCTTAGCGAATCAATTCGGTAGGAAGCAGACTCTCAGGTCCCTTGGAACGAATAGATTCGGATGGGCTGAATCAATTCCCTTCTTCGACCGAATCGATTCGGAGGGGCCGAATCGATTCGGGAACAGGAAATTTTGAGGGACTTTCTCCATAGTGATTCCAAACCCTTTTTGGTTGGGTTTATTGATTTGGGGCTTTCTCTTGCGAAGTAATAGATATATTTTGGAGGTTTATAGGGGGTCTCTCACTTAGTATGATAGTGGGTACTTCTTGGAATAATTGGAGAAGAATATATCCATACATGTATTTGGAGTTGTGTACATAGATTGTGGGGAAACCTAATTAGGATTGAGAATCCTACTTATAGACTAAAAGTAAGTATAGATGTAATGGGAGTCTAAGAACTCTTAGAGAGAGAGTTGCGAGGGCATGGCTCAAAATTTTAGGCCGAGGGTAGTGCCAAATCCTTATGGTAAATAGGATTCAATAGAGATTAAGGTTTGTGGCCCAATGAAAGGGAGTGGTCGCATACCCTTAGTGATGATAAACTTTAAGAAATAAATTCGAGAGGCCTTAGACTAGGGGATTCACAAAAGTGATTGAACCATAATTGAAATCGAGAGCAATGGGATCATATTACCAACTAGAGTAGAGTGTGTACATTCTAGTCAGTATAGTTTACACATAATTATGTGGAAATAATCATATGGGATTCCAACACTTGAAATAAAGTTGGAATAAGTTGACATTTGTAGACTTTTGGTTAGGTGTATACCTTTAGTCAAAATTTGTATTGGAGGTTTGATATGCTCTCGGATATAGGTGGGATGTGTAGTGATGGCTTCCCACACAAAATTTTGGGTGATAACCTTAATGTGGTATATATATGTATATATATACATATGATTTTGGGTGACTATTCTTCGTAGGATAAGTGGATGAATATGCTCCAAGTGAGGAATTGTATTCACATATCGAGGTAAATTAACTGAGTTTGTGGTGACGGCTTGAATATTGAGGATTATGTATATTTATAGCCGAGTTTAGATATCTTATACATATAAAAGAGAATTAGTTTATATATATAGATATATGGAGATGTGAGAATAAATATATATCTGTATGGATATGAATATATATGGATATATTTATGTTGTGGATATACATGATATGAATATCTAAACCTTATGTGATGGTTTATTTATATGATTGAATCATATGGGGGTAAATATATTGTGCATGTGAATGATATATATACTTATGTGGTTAAGCAGACCCCGCTCATGCTATCATTGGGAAGTTTCCGCACAGAGGGTGAGCATCCTGGCTAGAAAAGCAGGGTGTGGATATTCCCTAGGTCATAGTCATCCCGTGTGTTATTATGTGATTTGCATTTTTTTTTGGGGATGAGACGTTTAGGGTATGTTTCATCTCATTGTCGGTTAGGAGCTATGACCGCTTCCCGGGACGTCGTGTGCGTGTGTTTACCATGAGATAGGTGTCGTTTAGTCCCACCATGGTGGCCCCAGTATTGCTATGTGAGCCGGGAACTAGGAAGATGATGGCATGATGCAGTTTTATCGGCGATATATATAGCCGGGTATATTATTTGTGCATGGTCATTGTACATCATATATGATATGTACTCTTGGTCATGGATATGGATGATGATGGTATATATATATATGGTTAGAATAAAATGTGTATATATATATATATATATATATTTATATATCCTATAGATGAAAGGATATGGAATCTTTGTGGAGTACATCTTGGATGATTATGGTGTACTAGATTGATGGGGGTTGATGTATCGCATTTAAGGAATATTTCGGTTACATCATCCCAAGGATATTATTGGAGATTTTTTGTTGTTTTCATATTGTAGTCTAAAATTTAGTTGTAGTAGTAGTATAATATGGTATGTATGGCATTATGGATCTCCAGGAACAACGTTGTCAAGGAGTAGTGTAACGGGGTGGTTCCTTGTTTGGATTTCGCTTTACGAGACACCCCACGCACGAAACGTAGCGCAACGCTGAGATTAGATAGAAGTTTTGTCAATAATAATTTGTATGCATGTTAATTAGAAGGTGAATCTTATGATTCAACCCAAGTATAAATGGGTAACGTATTAAGAATTATAATTAATTAAATCATAAACCGGAATCCATTAAGCCTATTATGGCATAATTATTTGTAAACATAATCTAGTATGATTGAAAAAGGGGTGGATTCTTGGGTTAAGATAGGAAGGCAATTCTCGTGGGTATAGGTTGGGCCTATGTTAAGTTAGGTTGTCCTTATAAATGGGGGTAATTTAACAAAAATTTGAGGACGCGAATAGGTGCGCGCCGTTAGATGAGAGGTGAGTTGGGAATTCACGAGAGTACGAATCCATTTTTAAATATGAAATAGGTGCACCGATATTTATTATGCACGGTTAACACACTTGCTAAATATTTTTCACACTCGAGCTCTGACCCGTTTACTTTTCTCTCCTGCCTGTATATATATATATATATATATATTACTACAGGTGTCCTACCTCATGGATGCCGGATGACCTTCTATCCAGAGTCTTGGGAGCCGTGACAGGTGCGGACTGTTGTGGGGTGTATCTTGTAGTCGCTTCCTACTTCTTTAAAAATCTAGGTAGGATTCATGTTGTATATCGGGTTTATACCCAAGGGATATTTATATACATGTTGTATTTATTTCATTTCAGTCATTATATTGGCTGTGACCCGACAGCTTATTCGGGTTTACTTCTTCGTAGTATATTCAGTTGTATTTATTTATTTCATTTTATTCTAGTATTTCATTTATCTTAGTTCTTTCATGCATCTTTCTTTCCTTTATTAGTAGTGTTATAGTGTTGGTCTGTTGTTTGTTGCTTATTTTATTTAATTTTAACATCTTGCTTATATGATATCGGGTCGTTAGTCCTATATTATATAGTACCGATAGTTGATGTTGAGACCGGACCATCTGAAACTCCTGATTTAATGTAGTATAGGGCTGGCCACCTGTTATTATTTTAGGCGGGGTGTTACATAAGCATGTCTTATTCCAATTCTTTCGGTAATCATTGTTATAATTCTCAAAATTCCAGTAAACTTATGACTTTCGGTGAATACTTAGAATCTCAAAATTTTACAAATTCTCATATTTCTTTGGGCGAGTATAACGAAAGTCAAAATTTGGGTTATTGGAATTTTGATTATGATGATAATGATTTTGGGCCTTTACCTCCTTATAAGAGGAATTTCGAAACGAATTCGAATAGTTTTCAAAATTCCTATAATAATGAGTTTTCGTTTAAGTCCGATGGTAATTTTCAAATTCTCATTTTCATGCATCCGCACCTCGACCTATGACATTCGGTGAGGACTTGCGTATGTATGAAAATAAGAAAATTGAAAATTTTTATCGGGAAGAAAATCGTTGTTGGGAGAAAGACTTGGATTTATTATTCGAATCCGACGACGATTTTCTTTTGAGACTTTCGAAGTTGAGGAATGTTTTTAACCAAATACGGACTTTGTGCCTACTTTGGAACAAGCCATTCTAGACTTTGCCCATTGTATAATAGATATTGAAAGTGAGGATGAAAATGACTTAATATCTATTTGCAATGAAATGATTTCTTCTTTGGCCCCCAAAGAAGGACATTTCATTGAAAGTGGTTTAATTTCCTTCGAAACTCAATCTTCATGCGATGATGATTCATCTCATGAGTTTGAATTTCTTTCGTCCCCATTTTCATTCTTTGTTATCACACCGTCACAAGTACTCGATGATTAGGTTTCAAACTTTAATGTTTTAAACCTTTTCGCTGATGAGGAGTACTTGCTCGAGCCGCCCTCCATAATCGCATCTTTGCCTTTGTGTGCTCCACCTCCCATTACACTTTCTAAATCTTTGGGAGGATATTCTGATTTTCTTGGTCCCCACATGTTTTTGTCACCCGTTCAATCCAAACCCCCCATCGTCCCTCCAAAACTTTTAATTGACGACGATTCCTTTCTTCCGCCTTACACATGCCTTTTGTTGTTCAAACATAATTCATATTTATCTGAAGACATGCTTGTATGTGAGGGTACACCGTCTATCCTCCAAAGTCAAATTGTTCTTATGGTGGACCCTCAGCTTTTTAGACTTCTAGTGTACAATTAATGTGAAGTCTAAATAGTAGGTTGTATATAGTTAGCTTTTTATTATTTCTTTCTTTAGTTTTTCTTTCCTTTTTAATTTAGTCTAGTGTAATTAGTTAAATTTTTATTATTTGTTCTTGCTATGCTTGGTACTAACTTGTTTTGTAGATTCTTTGGACTTGTTCGTAAGGGGATCGCTCCAATTTTGGGTAATATCGCTCTTTTCCTCTCTTTGACTTGGTTTTTAATTCACATTGAGGACAATGTCAAATTTTAAGTTAGGGGGTGTGGGATATTCTATCCATTTTTGTTTTTAGTCCATGTTTTTGCTCACATGTTAGTTAGTATGCTTTTCTTAGAAAAATTCAAAAAATTCAAAAAGATTTTCTTTCTTTTTTCTCCTTTATTGGGCATTTTGCCTTTGTTTTCGATGATAAATTTCAATAATTGCCCGATCCAATTGACAACCCAATGATGCATGTTCTCGATTTTAGAAGTTATTAGACTTCAGTCCTCGATTATTGATATTATGAATAACTTCATGAAATAAACTTTAATCACATGAGCACATGAACTTTTATTGCTATATTGATTTGGTTTAAGATTTTTATAACTCGGTAGTCTTTTGTTGCAATGTATATACTTACACCATGTAAGCTTTGTACCTTTCGTCGTTTGTGAGTGTATACAGTATTATTTTCTCATTGAAAACGTTCAATTCGTTGGTAATCTCACTATTCTTTCATTTGATCGTTCATTAATTGAGTTCATACTTGAAATGTATTACTTGAGCATGATTTTCATATATTGTTTTTACTCGAGAATTGCATAAACTTTTGAAAATGATCATAGGCCATCTTTGTTATATCACCCATATTAGCCTTAACCTCACCTTATATGTTTACCCTCGTTAACCCCTTTGAGCCTAAATATTAGCCTTTCGTTCCATAACCCAAATCCCATAACCAACTCTAAATTGGAGTTTTAGCCCATACATACATTTCCATACCTTTGTTTGGAATGTTACTTGGGATTGAATGATGTTATTATGGTGTCGGTTGCAATTTAGGCATATGAGAGTTTGAAAAGTAAAGAAAATAAAGTAGTGAAAAAAGTGAAGAAAAAGAGAAAGCAAAAAGAAAAAGAAAACAAAAGAAAACATGAAAAAGAAGAAAAGAAAAAGAAAGAGAAAGTTGTATATGTTGTATATAGTTTAATTAGCTTTGAGTACTCTCCAATTGATATATGTAATGCCTTTTTGGAACTTGTTTTCCAATTTTTCTATTGCCCGCATTTTCCCATTATCCCAAGTTTTCATCCCGAACACTTTGTGTCCGTATATACATTCCTTCATTTCGTACCCTAGCCTAGCCTACATTACAACCCTACAAGTCCTATGTGATCTTAATTAGATGTAATTCAAAAGGTTTAAATAGTTATGATAATCTGTGAAAATGCATTTTTCCCCTTTTAGTGTGCGGTATCCTTTCTTTGAGATTATAGTTTTTTTTATTTTATATATAGAGTTCTTCATTTGTGACATGTGTGCAGCCTAGTTTCCATTTACATTTACTCTTTATGCCTGCATGTTTCGTGTGTTATATCCCTATTTCATGTGAATTCACTTGATGAGTGTAATGCCCGTGAGGATTGAATATATGCTTGCATTAATGTTTATCCGTTTTATATAAGTTTTTCGCCAAATCACACTTTGCACGTGCTCGCTCCCCCTCCCACATTTTAAGGTTTCAATTCTATGAGGTGCATTCTATAATGTTAATGATTTGTACTTTTGTTTGAATTCATTCACTTTGCTAATAATGCGTAAGAAATCCTTTTCTCCATTGTTGGGCTTGTCGCATGTTGGGTTGGGCATATTTTGAGGAAACCATGTGATGTTTGTGGGTACCATCCCTGAAAACCCTTACGAGACAACACTCGTCCACTAGGGTAACCTAGGGGTTTAACGGATTATTGCATATGCTAAATGCAATCGTGTTCCCTATGAAAGTGGCAATTATATTTCGGTTCATATATACGTTTTGTATTTCCTTATGTGGACTGGTTTTGTTTGTTTCATCACTTGGGACTAGCAATGAATAAGTTAGGGGGCGTGATACATCACGAATATTGCATATTTATGCCCTTTATCTTTATGCATTCTAGCACTTTTATGTTCTTAATGTCTATATTTATGCTCATTAACGAGACAACCTCGGATTTGGACATATATATGTTTTGTAGGGGTTAATTGTGCTTTTGTAGGTATTGGAACGCTAAAAGTGAGGTTCGGTTGCATTTTAGAGAAGTTTCATCATCGAATGCTACTTCAAGGGAAATTTGGTCTTTTTAAACTCACTATTTTTTATGGAATGAAGTTACCAACATGTAGATCATCAAATTATCTTTTTGTGGCCACTGACCGTGCGTCATTCGGACTCCGTATGTGGAAGTTATGCCCATTTTTGGAATGTTCCGGTATTTTCTTCTACTTCAAGGGAATTTTTGTAATTTCATACTACATAATTTGTAGGTTTTCAAAACATAATCATGTAGATAATTGAATTAGCTTCGAGTCGGTTCCGACCATGCCTCATTTCGATTCCGTATGAGGGAGTTATAGCCGTTTTCGTGCAACGCATCAAAATTGGTTCAAAGAGGAAAAATGGGTTGTCTCCAACCCAATGCATATCTCAAAACCGCGGTCGACCAGTTCCAAACATGAGGTTGATCGGTCCCATCAGATATGGATTAAAATTGACTTATTTTGGGTTTTTTGTCTTGGTTTTGTTTGGGGTATAAATAGAATGTTTCGGGCTTTTATTAAGGATATATATTTCATTTTAGGTTAGAGATAGGGGTTGTTGGGTGGAGCTTCTCTTCCTATGGTTTGTACCCATTTGGGTATTATAAGCACTATTCATTATCTCCTCCATTGTTTTTAATTGTTGTTTCTTTGTTTAAGCTTTGTGTTGTTCATTTCTTGCTTTCTAATTTAGGCTTATTTCTTCATTTACTTGCTTTCCATTTATTGCTTTCTAATGTAGATTTAATTCATGATTTTTACCATACTTTGTAGCTAGGCTAAATTAGGTTGTGTCGGATTGAACTCACTTAGGGTTGAAATGTTGCTTTGCTTTGGTGATGGAGTTTTACGAGTCTATTTCGAGTGGGTTGTCCTAGTCATTATGCTTAGGAGATTTGACGGGGCCTATCATGTATGCTCCGTGCTTACGACCTTGCGTGTGTAATTTCTGGGGTATTTGTTGACGCCAAAATCTTATTAGACTTTTATGTGAATTTAGGGGTGTGACAACTCTTGATTTAATTAACTGTCGAAACGAGACGCCGTCTTAATAACTCGTTGACCCATGTAATCATTTTATACTAATTAACTCGGTTGAGGGATATTCAACACAACCTATAGTTTTTACTCGCTTTCTTAATCTAGCTTTATTTTTCCTCGCCTAGATTACCATTTCCATTTTATGCATCTTTTCCCTTTTTGTGTATAATCATCTTTTACACTTTTATTTAGGAATATGAAACCTTATAAATTCTAGAAACTCGTCTCTGTGGATTTTCGATACCCGGCTTACCGCTATACTCACCCATTGAGTGTAGTCATAAGTTTAGGTTTTTCTATAGCACAGGTGAGCCGAATTCAAAACGACCGGCGCGTATGTGACTCTCGCGCCGCGGCGAAACCCAGTCTATCAATGTGCCTACAGAGGAATCTTCGCAACATTCTTCCTGCACTTTGCCCAGGAGGATAAAGATCTTGTTTTATCATAATAATTGTTGACCAAGTTTCTTGAGGACTTAGTATCCTGCTTGACTTGGATGCCGATCAAGTTTTGAGTGCAACGAGCAACTTATTGCTCATACCGATCAAGTGTTGCATAAGTACCTGTTTTGCATATCAATTGCCGTCCATCATTAGATCAATTATTTCTTATGCCAAGCAATAATTTGAAGTTTTTCTTGCAACTTTCCACTTTTACATTATCCACTGACCAAGTATGTGACAGTAGTGCATAGCACTAGTACTCCCTAAAAAAAATTAAAAACAAAAATTGGAGGAATGGTCATTTTATTGATACTAAAAATTAATATTAAACTGAATACAATTGATTATATCACTGGTAGTATTTCTAAGATGCTCGGCATGCTATGGGTTATTGAATTCTTCCCCCTCCAAAGTCTCAATTCTGTAGGTTTCAGTTCAGACAACTGCTGAAATACGGTATGGCCCATGCCAATTGGCCTCAAGTTTGTTGTTCTTCTGGATAACATTCTTTAGCACATAATCTCCTTTCTTTTATTTGGTCAGCTTCATCCCTTTATTGTAAAAATGAGATGTTCTCTGCTGGTAAGCAATGTTTCTCACAACAGCATCTTCACGTACCTCCTCCAACATATCTAGATCCAATCTTCACATTAGATCATTTACAGGAGAGTTAAAATTTAAAAATCTATGAGATGTAAGACCCAACTCAGCAGGTATGACTGCTTCAGTCCCAAATGTGTATGGGTATTCTCCAATTGCAATCCTTGGGGTTGTTCGGTACGCCCACAAAATAGAGTGTAGCTCATTGATCCAGTTTCCCTTTGCATCATTAAGCCTTTTATTCAACGCATTCAATATAGTTCTATTAGTAACTTCAGTTTGCCCATTACTCTGAGGGTGACCTGGAGCATAATATAATTTTTGGATCTTGGACTGGGCACAATAAGAAGCAAATTCATTATTGTCAAACTGCATTCCATGGTCGGTGATGAAGGCATATGGAAACCCATATCTGCAAATGATGTTCTTACAAATGAATTGATAGACCTTATGATAAGGCATGTCTATCAATGGCTCTTCTTCAATCCACTTTGTAAAGTAATGCACAGCAACAACCAAGTACTTGAATCTTCCTCGGGTGGTCGGCAATGGCCCGACCAAATCTATACCCCATATGGAAAAGGGCCAAGGTGAAGTGATTGGGGTGAGAGAAGCCTATGGATTCTTGCGAATGCTGGAATACCTTTGGCACTTGTCACACTTATTTAGCAAAAGTAGCCCAATCTGCTCGCATCATTAGCCAATAGTATCCTTGCGCACTTATTCGTTGCAGAAGTGTTCTTCCTTCTATGTGAGCTCTATAATATCCTCCATGTACTTCTTAAATTAGGTCTAGAACCTCTAATGGATGAACGCAGCACTGCAAATTGACTGTCAATCCTCTCCTGTGCAAAACTCTTTTATCTAGCACATATCTGACAGCTTTATACTCTAACTTTTTAGCTTCCACCATATCTGCTGGCAAAGTTCTTTCTTCAATGTATGCTCTCATGGGATCCATCTAAGATGGCCCCATGTCTACGGTAATAAACTTATTCATTAAATCTTCATCTATACTCCTATTGGCCAAAATCTCAATAGGAATAGTTCATCGGAGTTCAACTCTGGTAGCTGTAGCTAACCGAGCAAGAGAGTCTGCTCGGGCATTTTCCACTCTTAGGATTCTATTCATCTGAACAACTGGTAATTTTTCTATTACCTCTATTGGTTTTGACATAGATCTGGATTTCAATTCGCCTTTAGCTCCATATAAGCCTTGTACTTGATTTACAATGAGTTGGGAATCACTATGTGCTATAACTTGCTCGGCACTCAATGATTGGGCTAGACTTAAGCCCCCAATTAGAGCTTTATACTTTGATTCATTATTTGAGGCCTGGAACTGAAATTGCAGGGCATATTCAATATCAATACCGCTAGGAGTGTTAAGTATTATACCTGCTCCACTGTCGGTTGTATAAAATGACCCATCAACATACATGTTTCATATAGGGAGATTAGTGTAAAACGCTTGGTCTGTCAAAATCCCATAGTGGAATGTTTTCTACTTGCTTCTTCATACTTAATGGACATCTCCTGTGCTTGGAAAGAGGAATCTGGTAGGTCGACAACAACTTCTTCTGATAGAAGTTCCTCGAGAGCTTGATTGTTAATATTATTTCTCATGATTCTTGCTCAGCTTGCTTATCTTGTTGCTCGGGTACCTCGGGGTAAGTGAATTCAGATATAAAATTTGCTACTGCTTGGTCTTTTAGAGAAGACCTTGGTTCATAAATAATATCATACTCCCCCAATTCTACTGCCCAATACATTAATATGCCAGACTTCTCTAACTTGTGTAAAGCCTGACTTAGTGGCATATCAATGTATACAACTATCGTATGGGATTGGAAATAAAGCTTCATGCATCTGGGCGCTTCAATCAATGCCAATGCCAACTTTTCTAGGCGAGGGTACCTAATTTTTGCTCCTCAAAAAGCTTTAGTGATGTAATAGATAGGCGTTCGAACTCCCCTTTCCTCTCTGATCAAAGTAGAGCTCACGGCTGATTCAAAAACAACTAAGTACGTGTATAATTTCCCCCCATATTTGGTTGGGAAAGCAGTGGAGGTGACCCCAAATACTTTTTCAACTCCAGAAAAGCTTTCTCACATTCTTCGTTCCATTTGAAACTCTTTCTGAGTACCTTGAAGAATGGAAAGCACCTATCGATTACTCAGGACACAAATATGTTCAGAGCTGCTACTCGCTCAGTCAGCCTTTTCACATCGTTATTATAAGTCGGGGACTGCATCTCAAGTAATGCCTTAATCTTATTTGGATTTGCTTCAATTCCCCTATGATTTACAATATAATCGAGGACCATCCCTTCCTGTACTCCAAAGACACACTTAGTCGGGTTTAATCTCATCCAGTTCTTTTTAAGTTGACCAAAAGTCTAGTTGAGGTCGGTAATATGATCGGATGCTTTCTTTCTCTTCGTTAGCATATCATCTATGCACACTTCCATATTTTTGCCTATTTGCTCCTCAAACACCTTGTTTACCAGCCTTTGATATGTAGCACCTCCATTTTCAAACCAAAGGGTATACCATTATAACAGTAAGTTCCTCGGGGAGTAATAAAAGAAGTACTTTTCCTATCTTCAGGCTTTATTTTGATCTGGTTGTAACCAGAACAAGCATTCATAAAACGGAGTAACTCATGTCTTGAGGTAGCATCCACGAACTAATCTATCCGAGGTAAAGTAAAATAGTCCTTTGGGCATACTTTATTAAGGCTTGTGAAGTCTATGCACATCCTCCACTTATGGTTATTCTTCCTGACCATAACTATATTAGCCAACCAATCTGGAGACTTCACTTCATTGATAAAAGTATCTTTTTAAAGCTTTTCAACCTCTTCCTATATGGCTTGGTTCTTCTCGGGGCCGAATACTCTTCATCTCTACTTTATCTTCTTGACTTCTTTATTAACATTGAGCTCATGGTAAAGGAAGTTAGGATCTATCCTAGGCATATCTTCGTGACTCCAAGAAAACACATGCTTTCTCTGTCCAAGTAATCTCACTAGTTCTTGTTTAAGAATAGTATCCAACGTCGTTCCAATATGAGTGGTGCATTTTGGCTTATTATAGTCTAACATAATTCTTTCAGTTGCCTCCACAATCTGTCCCTTTACTAGCTCTATTTCGAACCTTGGATCTATGTTTTCAACCTCAGATTTTGCATCAAGTTCACTGGTGTCCACTTGGTAAGTAGTGGTTTTCCTCTTTATTTCTTCCAAATCCTCCTGCTCGGCAGAAGAGTAATAGCATTTCCGAGCTACTTTCTAATCGCCTTTTATAGCACCCACATCAAAGTTGGTCAGGAATTTCAAGCATTGATGAACAGTAAATGGTACTTCCTTAAACTTCTTTAGCCCAACTCTTCCCATAATTATATTGTAAGCTGATTGGACATTTTTATCAATTACGAAGAAATGGATTTTCTCTGTTCGGTTGGCTGGATAGGTACCGATCACCACCTCTATCTTAATGGTCCCCAAAGGGAAGACTTTCTCACCGAAAAAACCTATTAGTGGTCGATGGTAGGTTTCTCACTGGATGATCTTAAAATCCAAGCTGCTGAAGCAAGGATTAAACATTATGTCCGCTGAACTTCCGTTATCTACTAACACCCTAGAAACAATAACATTATCCTTTTTTATTTTAATTCCCAGTGGATCGTCATGGGGATACAACACTCCTGAGAGGTCATTTTTAGAGAAGTCTATAACCATCTTATCTTTGTTAACCTTCCTTAGTCTGTCTTCTTCAGCAAGATTAATCCTCTGTATGTACTTGCAATCTTGTGCCTCATTAATGTAAGCCTTTCGCTTTGCAGTATGATCTCCTCCTCCTTCATCTCCACCTGTAATCATTTGGTAATCAAAAGAAATAAAATTGAGTGTGAATACCTCATAATTCAGTTATCGGGGCTTTTTAGGTAGATCAGGATTATCATCCTGGTCATCTTCATGAGCTATTTTCTTCTCCTCTCTAGGTCTGTAAGGAGATTTTGATCTGCACCGAGCTCCTTTGTTATTCTACCGATTAACAAATTGATTCAACTTTCCTCTTCAAATGAGAGTTTCAATCTCATTTTGAAGGGTAATGCAACGATCCGTTGTGTGACCATGGTCCCTATAGAACTCATAATATTTGGTTTTATCCCTCTTAGTAGGGGAACTCCTCATTTTGTTAGGCCAACGCCCATATTTGTTATTTTTAATCTTTTTCAAAACATGATGAATGCCCATGGTTAGTGGAGTATAGTTGTTATACTTCTTGAGTATTTCTATAACCCCTTTTTGCTTTGACTCCTTATGCTCTTTGGAATCTTTATGCTCTTTCTTGTCATTTTTTCCTTCATCTTTTACTCCCGAGTTATGCTTTGCTCCCATTCCTCGACATTCATGATTTTGGCTGCTTTAGCCATCAACTCTGCCATTGTCTTTAGAGGATCTTTAGCAAGAGTGTAGTATAGTTTCTCGGGAAGCAGCCTACTCACAAGGGCTGTTATTATAGTTTTTCCTAATAATACAAAACTTCCAATTTCTCGTTATTAAAATGAATGATGTAATTCCTGGTGGTATCTCCTTCTTTGCGTCTGACACTAAGCAAATATGCCACCCTTTTTATAGGCTTGGATCCAAAGTAAAAGTTACTAATGAATATCTCGGCTAACTGGTTAAAGCTAGAGATTTGTCCACGATGAAGACTATTGTACCTGATCTGGGCAGATCCAATAATTGTTCGAGAGAATTCTCTACACCTCATTTTGCCAGGGACTACATAGATATCATCCGCTGCTTGATATTATTCTATATGGAGGGCTGGGTCAGTTTTGCCATCGTACTTTGGTGTTACTACTGGGGCCTTCAACTTTGATGGAGTAGGAAAATCCATAATTGCCTGTACGAATGGAGACCCTTTTATAAAGATTATTTACAATGGGTTTTTGGCCTTTTCCATTTCTCCCAGCCTATCTTCCAATCTCTGGATAGAACCTTTACATGCATTATTGCCAGCGTTAGACTTGTGTGCTGCTACTCAGTGGTTCGCTGAACTTTCATCCTAGGATTGTTACTTGGACCGAGAAGTTCGTTGGGCATCTGATCTAGACTGGACAGAGCCTTCCCTTCGATCATACGGTGGTCAAGTGTTTCTCGATAATGCCCTAGGAACATTTCTGTTCCCCCTGGGTCCCAAACAATCAAAGGGAGAAGCATGACTTAGTCTTTCTAAAACACTCAGCCTTTTTGGAGAGTAGGACTGTGTATTGAAGGATTCTACCCCCCTGAGTTTTGAATTTGACCTTGGACGATAGGAAGTGTCCCCTGTGGTCCTTAGTTGACTATGCCTACCACCCCTTAGTGGAGTAGGTGCTCCTACTTGAAGAGTTTACGCGAGTTTCCTAATAGTATCTTGCATAACCTTTTGGCCTCTTACGACACTGGCCAGAATTCCACTTAATTCGTTTGCCGATGGGGGGCAAAAGGAACAGGCGAAATGCCCTTTTTCCTTAGACTTGATTCAGGAATATCAGCCATTTTAGATGTTTGAATGAACGAGAACGATTAGAAATACGTTCCCACAACGACGCTAATCTGTTGATGCAAAAAACTACACTTGATCTAATTAGTTGATCACAGATAAAAATAAGTAAAAGAGACAAAGGATTTTTAAAGTGGTTCGGCTAAAAAGGAAAAGCCTACGTCCACTGTTGTGTATTGCCTTCTGCTGTTTGTCTCATTATTCATGTGACCCCTAGATGTAGCGATTACAATGTATTTATACCCCCTGAGGGTATACAATAGTCAGAATATTAAAGAAAGGAATGCCTTTATAACATAGGCATTTACATCTGTACAATCATTTATGTATACACCTATTGGAATTTTACTATCATTATTGGTCGGCCTTCCTATTATTTATTGGGCTTCTTTAACAGGTTGGTCGGCATCCCTTCAGTTGGTCGGCTTATTTTTCTTGATGACGTGGATTAAAGCCCCACTATATAACGGGAGTTCATATCTGAGTGGTCCACGTAGCAAGATAATTTTTGGTATCAACACCAAGTAAAATAAAGTTGTTTTGTGACGATGTATTCAAATTGTTATTGTGGATCTCAAAATCTTTGATTACTTCTCTTCGACAATTTCTTTTCATTCACAAGTTAATGCATGGTAACATAGAGTTATAAATAATGGCTTATGAAAATTCTTTTTTGTAGAATAAATTTAATGTGAAAGAAGAAAACATTTTTGGATTATAGTGGGTTCAATTTCATTATTTTGTTGGATCTTTTTTTTACTACTCTGCCTTTTTAATATGATATGGAAGTATTAAAGATTTTGAAAGATACTAATTAGATTGGATCGTGTGGCTAAAGTGAACAATTTAGGAGTAGTTGCATCTGTTCTTCGAATCTTTTCGGTAATGAAGTTGAAGAGTGTGAAAATGTCATTTTCTCTTTTGAATCAAATACATGATATCAATTATTATGGACAAGCATTTAAAATTTCTACTTTTTCAAATTTGATTTTTTCCAGCTTAACTAAGAAGAGAAGATAGTTGTTTTAATCCTATATTGAATTTTGACACTATTGCCTGTGTCATTATTATTTTTTAATCAGAGATCACATGGAACAATGTTTTATTAATATAATAATAATGGTGAATAATTTTCCCCATCACGAAGGCTAAAAGGAGAAAAAATATAAGGAAAAATTAAAATTTCCAATGATGAGTGTTATAGCGTCACTTATCTTACAACGTAACCTAACCAAAAGAGAGGACAAAGAAACCCATTAAAAAGACAATCCATCTATAGGATATAGGATTAATCCCCCAAAATAGATGTGATTAATTAGAAGAGAGGACAAAGAACGAAAAACACAAGGTAAACACATGATCTCCCCCTTCCCTATCTCTAGGGCTACACCTCTCTCGTCCTCGAATGAAGTTCAACATATCTCCTTGTGTGTCTGAATTCAAATGACTTTATAATTTATTTTGAGTTTCTATGATAAATTAACAACACGTTTAATATTTTTTTTAAAAATGTTTTTACTTTCTTAAAATATTTCTTTCAAAACTTTTCTCATTTTATAATTAAGTTTAACAAATTATATTATTTAATGAACCAATGTTATGCGTATAGGTAGATTGGTAGTGTTGTAAACATGATCGATTTATTGGAAATTAATTAATTAAAAGTTAATTTTGTAATAAATTAATATCCCACTTATTATGCTCCTTAATAAGTCAAAATTTATTTGAATTAATGGAGGTTTGGTAGGTAAAGTTAGTGGGTTCGTGGAGAATTATTTCCTTTGTTTTTAGACCATTTTAATGGGGATTGGGGTTATGGGACAAGGAAAATTTCTTCCCTCCTTCTCCCATATAATCAGTAGTCTAATTCAATCATTAGCACGTTTTAACACATAATGATATTGGGTAGAAGGAGAAAATCTAAAATTTCAAAAAATCAGATTTTTCCTCTTTAATTCTGGGGCTATTTTGAAGAAACTTTGGAGCACTAAACTAAGGAGAAACATCATCACCTTCATCTCTAAGCAATGGACAAAAGTGTGTTCTTCTTATTTAATTTATAAGGAATTTAATTTGTAAATGCATGAGATTGAATTTCTCGGATTAGGTAGCAATTTTATTTTTTAGTATCATACTTAAATCAAAATAGTGTGTGTGTGTATATATCTATATAATAAAGGAGGAGGGTTTTTTGGTCTCCCCCAATTAATGGTTCAGATTAAATTTGGTTGATTTGGTCTCTATCAACTGGTGGTTCAGATTTAATCTTGGGAGTTTGAATCTAACGGTTGGGAATGCTTTGATATTGAAAAAATTCTTTGATCATTTACTCCTCATAGCACAAGGCACGAGGTAATTAATTTCTTAATAGAGCACAAGGCTCGAGAGGGCTCTCTAACCAAACCTCTCTCTCTTTGTAAACTTGATTTCAAGTTTCATTTCACGCTTCTCCGTCCTCATCTTTCTCTCTCTTCGTAAAGCTCTCTCTCTCTATTTATTCAGGTGCGGTGAATGTTCATCTTGAAGTCTATTTCATTTATAGGTATTTTTTAAACATTTATAACCCAACTTCGCAAGTAGTGTAAAAATTAAACCCATTAAATGAACTAGGTTTTTATTTTTGCACTTCCATTCTCAAGTGTTAAACCACCGTCTCTCAAGGTTTGTAGTTCATTCTCTCGATTTCAAGGCTGAACATATGTAAATGTTTATTGTTAATGAAGAAATATTTACTTGGTGTTTTTTCGATGAGTGATGGAAGACAGTTTTTGTCCCTCGTTTTTTCACAGAATACTCCCATGTTTTCTCACATAAATTGTTTCTTATTTTCTTGGGTTAGATCTATTTTCTCATTATTTTTTAGATACTGATTTATTTCTCACGGAATAGTGTTACCAACAAAGTAGGATCAGATCTATATATTCATTTTTTTCAGATCTGCTAAGATACCGATATATTTGATCCTACCAACATGATATGTGTTTTTTCAGGTAGGTTTGGATTCTTAGTGAGTTGATTCATGGATGAGTTTGTTTATTCAAGAATGCTTTGATATTGAAAAGGTTCTTAGAGGGTTGATTAATGGGTGAGTTTGTTTGTTCGACATCAAACAGCCACCGTCTCCTATGAAGTTCCCACCGGGTTTCCACACCTCCCGTCAGATTTGCCGAAGTAATCCTGTCTCTGGTAACGTTAAACCGTTGGGTTGTGATTCAACAGTTTCTTTGCTTTTGTTCGTATTTTGGAACAATTTGGATATTTTTATCCCCATCTCCTATAACTTGAACGATTTATGTCATTTATCATTCGTTGTGCTAATTTTCGTATGATAAAGTCAAGAAAGTAGTTTACAGAGACTCATATGTAACGGGTCTATCTTTCACCTACTTACCTGTTCACACAGTTAAGATAGTTACACTATTCCTCCATAATTCTGTTACTTTTGTATTTTTTTTGTTTATTTTTTGTTTTTGGTTCAGTTTTTGCCAGGTGGTTGCTACTATTTACTTGAGTTTTTTGCTTCTATTTACATCTAAAGTCCATCACTAAAGAAATTTGTATCTATTCTAGCTCTCAATTGTTTTTGGAGCTTTTGGGTTTCAAAATTAGCATTTTTCTTTTTTAAAATATTTTTTTTTGTGAAACAAAACGGAGTACATCAGTTTTTTTTTGGAAATGCTTCTCCAAATATATAAAGCTTCCCAATGATGTGTACGAAATATATGGATATATGAATTTAGTCACCTTTTGCAGATCACAGTGATTAGTTTGTGTTTATTGTGTTTATTTTGGATGAATAATTTTATATTTGTTAACTGCATATTTAGTTTGTGTTTATTGTGACCCCAATAGAGCTTTTAGTTTTTTGTCAACCTGATGTGAGATTTTTTACAAAATCTTTAATGTTTTAAATGCCATAACATTATTTAATTTAATTGATTAATTCATGTTTTTTCCTTTTAAAATATGAAACTTAATGTTTTTGAAAGATTAACATGTTTAAGGATATAAAATACATCTCTTACTTTTACATCACCATAAATTTAAAGTAAAAAGGGCCCAGGGTCAAAATATTTATTATATTTATTTCCACACTAACACCTACGTAGAGCGAGCAATAAGCTATAGATAGCTAGATTGCTAGGGTCAATAGTAACAATTGGGTTTTAAAGACAAAGCACTGTCATTCAAATGTTAGGAGAAAAAACGTAATAATACAAAAATTGACTTTAAGTTGACTTCATTTAAAATGAAGAGAGAATGGTGAATCAATGCCGCTTCCTTTCCATGAGTGCGTGTGGAGAGATTGTATCATAAATGTGTTTGTTTTCTGAAATAATATAAGAACAAATATTCTAGGTTGTTACGAAAATTTTATACATTTTCACATCATACTTATTCACAACTATTAAATAAAAGTATGATATCTCAGTTAAAACACATACGTAAGGAATAACTTGCTTAAGAAATGGTGTGTAAAAGGGTTAAAGATCCAATCACTATCATTAATACATCAGACCTCATAAATGAAATAATTAAGACTACTACTTGAAGTTGATCTTAGACCAATCAAAAGGTACGGTCAAATTCATCCTATGTGTATGAAAAGGCTCAATGCACATAAAACAAAGTTGGCAAATTTTGAGGAGAGTCTTATGTACAAGTAAAACAAATTGGTTAGAAGCACCCATCAGATTTAAATGTTAATGGAAAATACATGAAGAAAGTACAAGAATAAATTAGTTTAAATTAACCATGAATTAATCTTATATTTCCAATTCTCATTCTTATTTACACATATTTGAAAGCATCGTTTCACTTTTATATTCCCGATGTTTATTATTTTCAGAATGTTTTTACAATATTTCTTGATGAACTATGTGGGAGTACAACCCATATTAAATTATAAAGTAAAAATAAATGATTATTGGTGTTTACTTTTCATGTTGTGCATTTATGTTAGTTGATGCCATTATATTTTTAGCCAATGAGATTCTAAGGTTATCTCAATTTATATTTTTCTTTTTCTATCTAATAATTTTCAGCGTAACACCACAATACATAATTCCCAACACGTGTTTTATTTTTATTTTTAATTTCATATCAATTTGGTGTTTTAGTGTACATTTTTTATCCTGGGATTCTATATTATAACGTATTTGTAAGTTCCGTCAATACCATTTCGTATCAATTTTGTAATATTATGTTTTTTCAAATATTTTAAAAGTCATTAAATGGGTGAAAAATTATTTAACAAAGTCTTTCTCATAATTGTTTAACAAATTCTTTCTTAGAGTTATTAAATGGGTGGAATTTTTATTTAGATGGAGTGACTAAGTTACTATTTTTAATAATAGGCAGAAGTAGTTTCTTATTTACATGTGACGTATATATACATTTTGTCATCAACTTTTAAGTGAACAAGTATGGAGTGGCTCAATTTTTTTTAAATTCGACATAAAACATATTGGTTTGGATGTTTGAAACATGTCATTATGTGGGAATGTAATCCATTACATGTGTGGGGGAGAGTTCAACAATGTATTTTATTAATTTTTGTAATCTCAAATAACATATATTTAAAAGAATTTTTGAATTAAGCATACCTACTGGAGCTACGGATTGTAGATGATGGAGGGGTGAGTATATAGATATATAAAAATTCGAGAGTTCTCCTTTCACCGTGCCATCGGCACGAGAACACACTAATATATATATATATATATATATATATATATATAAAACAAAGAAATCAGGAAAAACAGATAAGTAGAGAATAGTTTTTTAAAACTGTTTCATCATGCTTATGAACCCTAATCTGTCCCATTAATGTTCATCGTGTTTATTTATCAAAAAACCCTAATAATTATTTCGGTATGAATATAAAACTATATTGAAATTATTCAGATAAAAAGATCAATTATGCCTAAAACAGCCCAAAACAGTTTTTGCAATTTTGCCACAGTTAATACCGTTTTTCAAAATTTTAATGTTCGATTGATTTGAAAATTTGTGGGTCGACTGAAAACGGCCCAACGATCATTACTAATGTCTATGGCCATGATACAAGGAGTTTTTCGGCCATCCGAGACTGTTTAGGGCCTCAAAACCCTATTTTTGCCATATTTAGTAATAATCTAAAGGCCCATAACTTTATCTAGAAAATTGATTATGTGATTTTTTTTGAGTTTATAGACGAATTTACTTCAATTATATGGTGATAACTCATTTTTGCCAATTTTGGTAAAAATAAAATATTATGTAATTTTCATCACTATATGGGTCGTTCTTTTCTAAAGTCTTTAGTTAATGTTCATATATGGTTGTGTTAGTTATAAAATACAAATTATAGTTGATAGCAATGAATATTAAATGTGTTGTTTAAGACCAATAATTGAATATTCATTTAAGTATAATCAAAGGCTAAACACAAGCTGAGATTTGTATGTAAGAATATTTCACTCATAGTGAGTCTGTTATTTCCATGATGTTCGTTATAAAATTAGATGAAATCTTAACACATGTAGTAATATAGCTTTAATAACATTAGAACTTATGTGAATACTGAATTTTTGACATTGTGTTCATGTAATCATGTTTATGAAATTGTGACAATATTATGTGATGTCAAATACAAATGCCATAATATTGGAATTGTTTAAACGATCTACTAAATTATATTTAAGTCAACAATTAAATATTCAACCCCTTGTAAAATTAGTATGATATTTGTAAATTATTAATTCATGAACATTGTTAAATTATTACAGTTCCTATTAACCTTTATTCTCATGCTGCCACCTATTCGAAATTTAATGGCACCAACTTTTTGGAATGGAATGAGCAGGTTCAGTTTAGTCTAGGGGGTTTAGACCTAGATATGGCTATCCTTATTAAGGATCTCGCTACTATCACTGATAACAGTAGTGAGGATGAGATATCCGTTCAGGAGGCATGGTCTAGATCCAACAAGCTTGCCCTTATATTCATGTGAATGTGCGTTGATGCAAACATTAAGACATCCCCACCTGAGACAACGAAAGAAAAAGAATACCTGAGCAACATAAAAAGAACACTTTCGTATTGTTGATAAATCCTTAGTCGAGAAATTTATGGCTGATCTCACCATCATGAGATTCGATAGTACTCGAACCATAAATGAACACATAATTGAGATGACTGATTTGGCTTCCAAACTTACAGGTTTAGGCATGACTGTGGATGACTTATTTCTCCTCCAATTTGTCCTAATTTCCCTACCTCCTGAGTATGGGCCTTTCTAGATCAATTATCACACTATAAAAGATAAAAAATGTAATGATTTGTAAATCATGTTAGTATAGGAAGAAGGAAGGCTGAAGCAACATAATAGTCACATGTCTAAAGGGCAGGTGGCTAACTTGATGCTTAGAGGATCTAGATGTAAAAAAAGGCTAGAAGGGCATTAAGAACGGTCTTGACCAGTGTCATCGTGGAGAACCTTCAACATTTTCTTGTAAGAAAGAAAAGAATGACAAATGTCACTTTTGTAAAAAGAAAGATCATTTCTACAAACATTATCAGAAACACAAGGATTGGATCGACAAAAAGGGTAAGCCGATGACTTTCTGTAGGAAAAAAATCCTGAAGTTGCTCATAGCTTGTGACCCAACCTGGTCACGCCCATGGTCGTGACCCGATCTAGTTAAGGTCACGATAATTTAGGGTCATGGAATTGGTCACGTGTTTTTTCACTGTGGTCACAGCTTTGGGCGATGACTAGTTGGTCACGGACCAAGACCAAGACCAGTCTACCGTCACCATCCACTTATTTTAGTGAAGTGTTTACTGTGATAATGTTGCGGAGGTCTTATTTTCAAAAAATGGTAAGTGTACTATGGTGGCTAAACATATTGAGATGAAGCACCTGTCAGTGAAATAAGAAGTTATGAAACAACAAATGTCAATTGATCACATTAGTACGAGTGATAACATAAAATATCCTTTTATGAAAGGACAATCTTTGAAGATCTTTATGAATTGTGTCAAAGAGACGGGTCTCAATTAATGTATTATGACTGTTATTTGTTTAATTGTCTGATAGTAATATTTTGAATTCAATAAAAGTGTTTAAAATTTCTATCATTTGTGTCTTTAATGTATGCATGCATTTGAATGTGACCTATTTTGTAACAGAAATAGTCCTTTCTCAAAAGACATTATGAGGCCATTAACATAACCCACTTTATAGGTCTAGTTAAGTAAAACAATGATATTGTGATACATGTAAGGAACCATGCTCCCAAACCGTGTGGAACCTTCATGACTCGCATTAGTGAAGTATTCAATTATGGAAATAATTATTATTTTTCTTAATTGTGCACCTTATGTTCCCTACACACATTATGAGGTTGTTGTTATTAGGATCAAGTGGGGGATTGTTGAAAATTAATTAATTAAAATACCATTTTGGAATTAACTAACATCCTACTTATTATGGTCCTTAATAAGTCAAAATTAATTTGAATTAGTGGAGGTTGAGCAGTCAAAAGTTAATCGGTTAGTGGGGATTTTTTTTATCCCACTTTTATGGGAAGTGGGGTTATAAGACGACGGCAATTTCTTCCCTCCTTTACCAATATAAAATCCAAAATTCCAAAAAATCAGATTTTCCCCTTTAATTCTGGAGCAATTCTGGAGCTATTTTGAAGCAACTTTGGAGCATTAAACTAAGGAGAAACATCATCACCTTAATCTTTAAGCAATGGACAATCGTGTGTTCTTCATATTTAATTTATATGCAATTTAATTTGTAAATTCATGAACATTGAATTTCCTGGATTAGGTAGCAATTCTATTTTGTATTATCAGACTTAACTCAAAACAATTTATGTATAACACAATTAACAATGGACATGGGTGGAAATTTGAGAAATTCGACGTAATTATGAGTAAATCTTTGATGAATGTATAATTTCACATATTATGAGTAGAATAATTTATTGTTGGTTCAAACTCAGGTTTTATTGTAAATGGGAAACGTTCGTTTGATTAAATTTGTTTTTATTCAATTTACTCATCTTTTATATTGAATTAATTATTGTTGTGAAAAAACAAATTCCGTCGATGCCATTTGTATGGAAAACGTATTAACAATTTTGATGAACAATATTATTTGGTATGGTGTGTACTTAAGGAATGTTTTCTATAGTGCCTTAAAGACCAATTGTGTAATCTCTTATTTTTTTCATATTGACATTTGGATGATTTTTTATATACGCATTTCCTTTTTAAAAAAATCATAGTGTTACAAATGCAATTTGGTGTATCTTCGACTTCAATGTGAATGTTGGGTTTTGGTGATGAACCAGTTAACCAAAATCTAAATCTACTTTTTTGGTGGTGGTGCAAATTTATTCCAAAATGAATGAATCTTTATATTACAAGTTTTTGGCATCTTCATAAATCCTCAAATAGACTCCTTCACAATGGGTGATTGAATATTTTATTTAATTAGTTTTAGATGTACTAAATATAAACGGAGTTTTGTAGTATTGTGCTATAACTTCATTTCAGTTCTTATCGGTAGAGATAATTTATAAGGGTCTATATGGTTAATAATTTGTATGTAAATTTATTTATTTGAAAAATAAGAAGAATCAAATGTAATATCCCATGCTTTTATGATTATTTAATTTTCACGTGTGCATTTAATTATTAATTTAATTAGAGAAATTAAATTAGTTTCAGTAATATTAATTAGCGAGTTAAGGATTCATTTTTATCATTATTAATATTTACTTGCGTGTGATAAGTAAATAGAGGTGTGATTTTTTATATGACCTCATGGGTGAAAAGCGATGGTTTATTATATTTTGTCAATAGAGAGTTACATCGGTGAATTTATATAATTGATGGGTGATGTGTATTGTACATATGTGTCGGGCCCGGTTATTGGTATGATAGTATACTTTTAGTTTGGTAATTTGGGTGATCTTTTTTAGTGCGCCGATAATCCGAAATGGGCCAAAACAGTTCAGAATAGGTACCCGGGGGTTATAGATGGACTCCAGGGGCTTTTAGGCATAGTAGGGCCTATATAAGGGTATGTGTGTATTTTTACCCTTAGGGATACATTTAGAAACGGTATTAGGATGTGATTAAGGAGTATGTAAGGATTAGAGAGGTGGATGACATCCTCTCCAAAATTTTGATTAAAGGAGTGATTAAAAGAAGAGAAAAAGGAAGAAAAAAGAGGAAAGAACTTGGAGAAGAAAAGAGAAGAGCATCTTTGGAATTTAGATACATCCCTACATAATGAGACTTCGGATTCAAATCCAAAAGACAAGTGTTTACTTGCTTTAGATTGTAATTTTTGCGATTAATTATATTAATAATTAATTAGGAAAAATCTACGATTTAAAAGATGAAATCTTTTTAGAATTGATTAATTGAAATTGGTTTTTGTTAACCTCTGATCATAGTTGATGATGATTGATAATTAAAAGTTAAGAATTTCGTGATTAAATTCTAGGTTTGTGATATTGAACATGGGAATATTGACAGTGCTATGTATATATATATATATATATATATACGTGAGATTGATGTGTAATTATTTGAACATACCTACTCGATAGTGGTATTGTTAAGAGGTTGTTCATAGTGGGCAGTCCACCATGGAATTGACTAGCAGGCATTGGATTGGTTCCCCAGGTCATAGTATTGTTGCTTGACCATTATCCATGTGTGAGGATAGGTGTTGGTTTATAGACCGGTGGGGTGCGATATGTTATGGTTGCGACCCCCGGACGTATGTTTATACTATCTCCGTTGTTTATTTTTTCATTTGGGTTCGGTGGTGAGATTTCAATCGGTGGATCACTATGGTGCATGATATGCCCCGATCCTGATAGCACACGCGGGATACATCCGTAAAGTCCAGGCTCTAGTAATGCAGTTATACGTATATAGCGAGTGATATATATGTATGTGTATACGATATGTAATGTGTATATATATTTATAACACAAGCCTGGATATGTTATTATATTGAATGAATATTTATTTATAGCACGGGTGTAGCTATGTTATTATGTTGTGTGAATATTTGTTTATAGCATATGTGTCGCTACATTAACATTCACGAAAGTATACCTAGTGAGGGCAACATATGTTTTATCTAATGGTGGTTATTAGCGGGACGGACTTTTATAGAAGTTGTTTTCCTAGTTAGACTGGGTAGCATAATTAGGATAATAAAATGAATGTGTTAGGTGCGCATTGTAGATGTGAGGTGATGTTTGGTCTCATATGAGTGTGCCCAGTAAATTAATTGTGAAGGTAATACACTGCATGCTTTTATTTAAAGCGTTCAAATACTTGCAAAATATTTTCTAACATTTTTTGGGCTTTGGCTCACTGGAAAATCTATTTTTTTTTCAAAACCCATGTGTGCAGCAGCACCAAGGACATCAACATTAGATCTTTCTTGACATTGCAAGCAATAGTTGTGGATGCTACGCCTTAACTTCTTTCTATCTAGATAGGATTATGTTTCATTTCCAGTATTTTCCTTTTGGGCATGTTGCCCATAGTTGGATTGGCTTTTACTTATGTCAGAGATATTCAACATTGATCAATTTTCATTTGTGTTGGATGGTTATTTGTAGTGATTGATGATTTATTCAGTTCACATTATTTATTTATGCATATCAGTTACTCTATTATTGTATTATATGTATGGTTTTATTCGATTTATATTAATATTTCTTGTTATGACAGTTATGGTAAGAATGAAATCATATTGGATTCATGTTTTCTTTTAATAAAGGATTGGCCACCCGGTATTAATATAGGTCGGGTGTCATATTAATTTTTGATTAAAATGCCCGCACAATCAAATGAAACCAACCTATACTTTAATATCCTTTCTATAACATTATATCTCTGAACTTATTGTTGTTGCACTTTGGTTTGATAATCTTTTAAACTCATGAGCACCTGTCACGTGTTTGATTCACCCTAGGGCCAAATCGATTCGATTTATAGTAGGTCTTCTTCTTCCCCTATGCTTTTACAAATTTCACACCCAAATAACTTTTAAAATCTTCATGAAACTTCACCAAATTTCAATCTAACATGTCTAATCATTATATAAATGTATGAGAAGGATTTCAAACGTAAAATTATCATCAATTCATCCCGAATTCAAATAAAGATCAGATTATCTTTAAAACCCCCATAAAATCCTAGTTTATGTGTTCTTCAAGTTTCTTCATCAAGAACCCAAATTTATGGCATCTCTCCTTTAATTAAGAACCAATGAAGAGATGCCAAGGGGTGAAAAATAGTATAGGAAGCTTGGTTCTCCCCTCCTCTTCCTCTCCTATGGCATCTCTTCATTTAGCTCTATGTTAACCCTAGTTACCTTTCTCTAATGGCAGATATAAGCCTAATATTTTCGAAGTTCTCTATATCTCAAACCCCCGAATGACTGAAATGCCCTTAAACGGTGCTGGGTTGGTCTAAAATCACCCCGGGACCCAAACTACACCCAGATACACGTTTTCGACTATTTCGCCCCTTTTGGAACCATACGTGACCTAGAAAGCACCATCCGAGTCACTTTATAAAATCATCTTTTTTCCACTTCTTAATACGACACACATGAAATTAAACTTAAACCAAATTAATTTAAATCTAAATCACCTAATTAAATAATTTCTCCCAATTAAATAAATTCCTAAATCACCAATTTTATAAATTTCCATATTCTCCAAAATACCTAGTGTTATACCTAGCTCTAGTTTAGATGAGGTCTCATGGGTATTTTCAAGGAGCAGGGAGACAATTACTTCATTAACGATTTGCATGTTAAACTTTTTTTGATCAAGGGAAATTCCAAAGTTATCTAGACATTATAATTGTATGGATATTTTTTCTTCTTTTCTTCTTTTCTCCCTTTTATTTATTTATTATTTTTTGAGGATGGAAGGGAGTTATGTCGTATAGAAACCAAGAGAGCATATATTTCCACATTGATAAACTCCTTGTGTTTCATATTTAAACAAGTACTAGGTATCACTATAATTTGACCTCGTCCAGGTATTTCTGATCATGTCCCCTTTTACTTAAAATGGGTGTTTTGCAGAGGAAAAATACCTAGATTAAAAAATATGTTGTTGTATGGGAAATGGAATAGCTATGCAATTTTTCGTATATGCATTTATGCTTGAAACAACTAAAGCTCCAGAAGACCAAAAGACCAGTTTTTCTCTTCGGGTTGCAACCTCTTACTAATTACCATATCAAAATCAAAAAATCTTCACAAGTGAGGTGGAGAGGATGTGGAGCCAACCAGGGATTGGGAGATTCTGATGTATATGCACTATAAGCAATATATCAAAAACACACAATTAATCAGAACCAAGAACTTTATTACTTATCAAGTGTCACAAAAGAGAGCTTCTATAATGTCGCGAGGAGTCCTTGTCCGCAAAGAAATCTAGTAAAGGAAAAGATTGAGTGGTAAGGAAAATTGAAGATAATTTCCTAACAAATACTCACTTCATGCCCTACTTAAAAGTCAAAACATTTTGAGAAAAGAATTACATTCCAAATTTAGTTACATTCCAATCATTTTGAGAAATCTAATTACATTATATTTTGAGGAGTAAGCATATAGAGTTGGAGATAAGGTTCTTATTAAGGCGTCATCCACTAAAGGGGTGGTGTGCTTTGGGAAGAAGATGAAGTTGTCCCCATGACTCATTAATCCTTTCATGATAAAGGATCGAGTGAGGACCCTCACGTAAAGATTAGATATTTTAGAGCATCGAGATCAGGTACATAATGTGTTTAATGTATCCATGCGTGTCCATTTGGGTCGAATTCCTCTGGCAAGGTTCGAGCCTAAAATCAGATGGGAGGGAAAATATGAGAAATCCCTCTCTCCCATGTGTGCAGGGTTTCGAAGATATATGTGTCCTCTTTCTGCCACTCACTTTGATCTTCGTGAGCTAACACACATATAAATCTACTATCGTCAAAAGGGGGTAAACACAAATAAATGGAGTTGCTGGCCAATTTTTCTTAAAATAGGTAAAATAAATGTAGTCGTCTCGAGATAATGGCACTAAAAGACATAATGATGCGTACGAAACCAAATGAATCAAGGGTTCGAGGATGAAGTTACTGAATGGTAAGGTATTGGGCACCCATCCCTCCATTTTGGTCTCTCATGGGCTACCATAATATTCTATTTTTCTTTAATGTGTGATATGTGTGTACATGTGTGCAGCGTAAATAATGAGAGAAAGAAATCATCCAACCCACATCATAGGAAAGACGGAGCAGAATCATCCTAAGGAGTTTGTAAAAGAAATAACAAAAAAATGAATATAATATGAGTGCCAACCGAATCACAAATCACTATGAAGAAGTGAATGTATATATCGTGCTAGCATGAATCTTTAGGAGTTCATCGACTTGTAGTACAAATATGTACAAGAAAACATAAAATGGAAAAAATAAGAAAATTTAATTGTGCAAATTGTAGAAAGTGTGCACTAGTGTAGAAATGGTGCACTAGTATCCAAAGTGTGAAAAATGAGGAAATCTTAATTCAGGGTTTATAAGAAAACCCTCTTTTGGTTTTTTATATTTTATGAAAATAAGATTTATGTGTACTAAATGATAAAAATGATATTAGTTTTAATATGAGTGCATTAATAAAGATATATCAAAAGTGGAAATAAAAGTATGTAACTACTAATAATTGAATGAGGTTTAAATGGATAAGGGTAGACCTTCTATAGAACTTTAATTCTGATTTTACAATAGTTGAAGGCTTATTTTAATATAGTCGGATTGTGGTGAGGTAAGCATGGAAAGTAGGATGGAAAAGGTAGGAGGATGATGTAAGGAAGTGGCGAGAATATTTTCATAAATAGAATTTTAACGTACTGATTTTGAGGGGAATGTTTCGATTTCATAAATGAACCCTTGAGAATGAGGTCATGGTTATCTTGAAATAGTAAAATTTAGGGTTTCAGGGGGTGTCGATTATCATGGATCTTACCCTACCTGTTTACATAACTCTTGCCTTGCTAGCCAAGGAAAGTACACCCTAACAATAGGCAGGTGGTCTGGGGTTCCTATAAATAGTCCAGAATGGACTTTTTCAAAAAATGGGCATAAAATGCGAATCGTAAGTCCAAATCATGCACGACTAAGATTGTTAGAATGGGTATCTAGAGCCCTATAAGAATCCACGGGTTATTCTCGGGTTCGAGAGTTGACCAAAGTAAAATGGGGCTCAGAAGCACCCAATGGTCTCTAGACGGGGGGTTCTCGGAGTAAAAAGGTGACCTTCTCGAGTCTTGGACTTGATAAACATGTCATCCACAAAGAATTTGACTTACTTATGGATAAGGTCATGCGGGATGGTTTTATTGGCCCTTTGGTAGGTAGCCCCGACATTTTTGCGATCGAATGGCATGACCATGTAGCAAAAGATTACCATTGGGTGACGAAGGCAGTTGATAATACGCAAATTTTGCGTATTTCATTCGTTAACATACGCGTTATTAGCCCCATCGGGTATCTTATTCCCTATATTTAAGCTCGTTAACCAGACAACCTCGGATTTCTATGTTAACATGCTTTGTAGGGGTTAATTGAGCTTTTATAGGTATTTGGATGATAAGTATGAAGTTCGAACGCATTTCGGTGAAGTTTCGTACATTTCCGCATGTTCAAGGGAAATTTAGTCTTTTCACATTTTGGGCGCCTAGCCCAACATCTACAAAAAACTTTTAGCCCTCTGTGCGAGCTTTGTGTTCCCGTGAACGGTGCGTAAATTCGATTCCTAACGAAGAAGTTACGAGGCTTTTGACGAAAGAGAAAAACAAAGGAACCAAAACAAGGGAGAAAGGAGAAAAGAATGCCGAGGGCACATACGTGTTCAGTCGACTGATCGATCCCTCTTTATTTCGAAAATTGTGGGAGACAGTGGGCTAATATCTAATCGATCGATCCCCTATTTTCGGAGATATTTTCCCTTTTATTTTCTTTCTTCTTTTCTTTTCTCCCAACTTACTACATAAGGGATTTTTGTTGTAATATCAAGACACTTTTTATATAATTCATTTTAGGGTTAGAAAAGCTTAGGATTTGGGTTTTGAGATATTTTCTTCATTTCTCTTTGGGATGATAACCATTTGGGGTTTGTAAGTTAAATTTTTCATTTCCTTTACCATTAATATAATTGTTCTTGTTTATTTCTTGCTTTGTAGATTAATTTCATGCTTTATTAATTAGTTTAATTGTGTTTATTTCTTGATTTCTTAGTTTATTTTAGTTTAATTAATGTATTACCCTTAGATAAATAGGGTGGGATTTCATTCCGCCATTTACGGGCCTCAATCTCCGAAAATTAGGTTTTGTGTAAAATTGCGTTTAATTGAACACGTGCGAATTAAAGTCGGATTGTTATGCGTTTAAATTTATTTGTCACGCAACTTTAGTGTTTATATCGATGATCCGAATTTAATCCGCGTGCGACCAATTTTCGATTAAATGTTTATTCACGCAACTTTGGCTTAAGTTCCTTATTGCGTGAAGTTTATGATTAATTGATAATGCTCGATTAAATGGCTCTCATGCCAGAATTATAATTAATAGTAGTTTCGATCCGTATGGTTGGATGCTATTGCGATCCTCTCTTTTACTTTATTTAGATTTAACTTCTCTCTTTTTTTATTTATTTACAATCACCCATCACCTTTTACACTTTCATTACTGAATTAATAAAACCGATTAAAATCTGTCGAACATTCCCCGTGGATTAGATACCTGACTTACCACTATACTTGTATCGCAAGTGCAGTCATAATTTAGGTTTTTGTAGTAACGGGGTGAAACGAGTACAACGCTCGGTGTGCTGACTACGCGTCGCATTTCACGTGGCTGATCAAAATGGCACCGTTGCCGAGGAGTGTTTTGTTATAGATTGTAATTGTCTTATTATTTTATAGTATTTTTCTTTTGTATTTGTATTTTTTTGTTTTAACCTTTTTTGCAGGATTCGCACATTTGAGCGCCAAGAACTGCTTGAATTTTTACCGACGCACATCATCTTTGTGGAATTTTCCCTCTCGAGCTTTATTTTGGGGTAAGCATGTCTTATTCCAATTTTTCTGGAAATCCTAATGATAATTCTAAAAATTCTGGTAAACCTATGACTTTTGGTCAATACTTACAAGTCCAAAAAATTACAAAATCTAAAATGACATTGGGTAAGTATTACGAAAGTGAAAGCATGGATTACATAAATTTTGGGATTGATCATTTCGATTTTGGGTCGCAAGATCCTTATGATAAGAATTTTGAAACGAATTGCAATCATTTTTAAAATTCTTATGTTAACGATATTGATTGTAGTCACGAGAACAAATTTCAAAATTCTCATTTGCAAGAATCCTTTCCTCGCCCTATGAATTTCGGTGAGGGCTTGCGCATGCTTGAAAATGAGAAAATTGAAAACCATTATCGGGAAGAAAATCGTTGTTGGGAACATGAGTTGGATTTATTATTTGAATCCGACGATGATTTTTCTTTCGAGACTTTTGAAGTCGAAGAATGTTTTGAATCAAATGAGTAATTTTTGCCTACTTTGGAACAAATCATTCTTCACTTGACCCATGGTATACTAGACAATGAAAATGAGGAAGGAATGAGCGTAGTATCCATTTGCAATGAACTCGTTTATTCTTTGATTCTCAAAGAAGAAAGTTTCATTATAGACGATCCTATTTCCTTCAAAAATCAACCTTCAAGCGATGATAAATCATCTCTTGAGATTGAATTTCTTTCGTCCCCGTCTTTATTCTATACTATCACCCCATCTCTAGTACCCAATGAATCAGTGCCAAACTTTATAATTTCAAACCTTTTCACCGATGACGAGTACTCGCTCGGGTTTCCCTCTATGAAGGCATGGTTGCCCTCATGTGTACTGCCTCCCATTACAACTTCAAAATACTTCGGAGATGTTTCATTTTTTCTTAGCCCCCATGTGTATTTGTCAACCGTCCTATCCAAATCCCCCATCCTCCATCCTAAATTTTTAATTGGGGATGGTTCATCTTTTCCACCACCCGTATGCCTTTCGTTGTTCAAACGGAATTCCTATATTCCAGGAGGCATGCATGAAAGGGAGGGTCCGCCCTGGATCTTTCAAAGCCAAATCGTCTTTTGGGTGCACCCTCAAAATTTTCAACTTTTAGTGTATAGTTAGTTAGGAGTTTAAATGATAGGTTGTATATAGTTGATTTTTTTCCTTTTACTTATTGTTTAGTGTAATTAGTTAAAGTTTTATTTATTCTTTTTGTTATGCCTTGGTACTAACATGTTTTGTAGAATCTTTGGAGTTGTACTTTTTGAAGATTGCTCCCTTTTGGGTAAAATCGCTCTTTTGCTCTCTTTAACTTGGTTCTTAATTCACATTGAGGACAATGTCAGGTTTTAAGTTAGGGGTGTGGGATATTCTATCCATTCATTGGTAGTGTCCATGATTTTGATTATATGTTATTTCCAAGCATGCTTTTCTTGTAAAAATTAAAAATTTCAAAAAGATTTTCTTTCTTTTTTCTCTTTCTTGGGCCTTTTGCCTTAATTTCCTATGATAAATTTAATAATTACTCGATCCAATTGCTAATTCAATGATTCGTTTTCTATTTCTTTCATGTTATTAAACTTTAGTCCTTATATTATTTAATATTGGGAATAAATGCATGAATTAAACCTTGAAAACCCATGAGCACTTGAGCATATTTTCTAAAATGGTTTGGTAGGAGAATTATAGCTTGGTATCTTGTTGTTGCTTTGTGTACACTAAAACCTAGTGAGCTTCATTATTTTCTTCGTTTACGAGTGCTTATACATTACTCTTTCTCTTTCTTGAAAAACGTATCTTGTTGGCGATCTCATTATCTTTTCATTGATTGCATATTAATTGTATTATCACTTGAGCATGATTTTCAACGGTATTGAGTCTCGAGAATCACATGAAACTTTAGGAAAGGATCATAGGCCCTCTTTGTTGTTTAACCCATACGACCTTAACCTTACCCTTATACATGTCCCTAGTCAACCCCGTTGATCCTTATTATGACCTTTCTTTTCGTCCCAAATCCCCTAACCAACTCCACATTGAAGTTTTTCACCATACATTTTACCTTTCTTACCTATGTTTGTAATCATATTTGGGATTGAATGATGTTGTGTAGTGTGGTTGCAATTTAAGCATGAAAAGAGTGAGAAAAGAAGAAAGTATAGTGAAAAAGAGAAGAAAAAGAGAAAGTTGAAAACAAAAGAAAAGAAAAGAAAGCAAAAGAAGAAAAAGAAAAAGAAAGAGAAATTTGTATATATTGTTTACAGTGATTCAATAATCCTTGTTACTCTCTCGATTGATATATTTAATGCTTGTTTGGAAATCATTTTCTAATTTTGAAATTACCCGCTATTTTCCATTATCCAAAAATTTTCAACTTAGAACATCTTTTGTATCCATAAATACATCCTTTCATTTCATACCCATGACCCCATCCTAAGGTAATGTGATTCAAAGGTCGAACATTAGCGATATTCTGTTTAAGTGCATTTCATATCGATTAATATGCAATATCCTTTCATGAGATTGTATTTTTCACTTTTATATATCGTTCTTCATTAATGACATGTGCACGACCTTGTTTCATTTTACAATTACTCGTTATCCTCGCAATTCCCGTGTGTTACACCCTATTCCGAGTGCTTCTATTTGTTGAGTTTGATATCCGGAGAGGATTGAGTGGAAGCATTCTTTAATTGTTATCCGGGCTATAGGAATTTTTACTGAATCAAAGCTTTTCGCATGTGCATACACCCCACTCACATTTGACGTTTTAATTCCATGTAGTTATTCTTTTAATGTTGATAGTTTCGAATTATTGAGCAAATTTCTCTTTTGCTTTGTTAATAATATGTTGAAATATCTAATTGTTGTTGAGTTTGGAATATTTGTTGTTTGGCCATACATTTTGAGGAAATTTGATGTTTGTGGGTTTCATCCCTGAAGACCCTCACGAGACGACACTCGTCCACTAGGGTAACCTAGGGGTTTAACGGCTTATTGCATATGCTAAATGCAATAGAATCACCCGTGAAAGTGGCCTTATGATTTTATTCCAAAATTTGTACTATCTATTGTCTTTGGTTTACCTATAGTTCTTGTTGCATCTTATTTCTTTCTAAGGACTAGCAATGTGTAAGTTAGGGGTGTGATTATACGCAAATATTGCATATTTCATCCGTTAACATACGCGTTATTAGCCCCCTCATGTATCTTATTCCCTATATTTATGCCCGTTAACCAGAAAACCTAGGATTTCTATGTTAACTTGCTTTTCAGGGGTTAATTGAGCTTGTATAGGTATTTTGATGCTAAGCATGAAGTTCAGACGCATTCTGGTGAAGTTTCCTACATTTTCGCATGTTCAAGGGCAATTTAGTATTTTCATGTTTTGGGCGCCTAACCCAACATCTACACGGAAGTTGTAGCCCTCTGTGCTAGATTCACGTGGCCATAAACGGTGCATAAATCCGATCCCTAATAAAGAAGTTACAAGGTTTTTGGCGGAAGAGAAAAACAAAGGAACCAAAATAGGGGAGAAAGGAGAAAAGAATGCAGGGGGCTCATACCTGTTCAGTCGATGGATCGATCCCTCTTTATTTCTGAAATCGTGGGAGACAGTGGGCTAATATTTGATCGATCGATCGATCGGGTCGATCGATCGATCCCCTATTTTCTGAGATATTTTCCCTTTTATTTTCTTTCTTCTTTTCTTTTCTCCCAACTTACTACATAAGGGATTTTTGTTGTAATATCAAGACACTTTTTATATAATTCGTTTTAGGGTTAGAAAATCTTAGGGTTTGGGTTTTGAGATCTTTTATTCATTTCTCTTTGGGATGATAACCATTTGGGGTTTGTAAGTTGAACTTTTCATTTCCTTTACCATCAATATAGTTGTTGTTTATTTCTTGCTTTGTAGATTAATTTCATGATTTATTAATTAGTTTAATTGTGTTTCTTTCTTGCTTTCTTAGTTTAATTTAGTTTAATTCATGTATTACCCTTAGATAAATAGGGTCGGGATTTCGTTTCGCCATTTATGGGCCTTGAGCTCCGAAAATTAGGTTTTGTGTAAAATTGCGTTTAATTGAACCCGTGTGAGTTAAAGTCGGATTGTTATGCGTTTAAATTTATTTGTCACGCAACTTTAGTGTTTATATCGATGATCCAAATTTAATCCGCGTGCGACCAATTTTCGATTAAATTTTTATTCATGCAACTTTGGCTTAAATTCCTTATTGCGTGAAGTTTATGATTAATTGATAATGCTCGATTAAATTGCTCTCGAGTCGGAGTTCTAATTAATAGTAGTTTCGATCCGTATGGTTGGATGCTATCCCGATCCTCGCTTTTACTTTATTTAAACTTAACTTCTCTCTTTTCTTTTATTTACAATCACCCATCACCTTTTACACTTTTATTCCTGAATTAATAAACCGATTAAAATTTGTCGAAGATTCCCAGGGGATTCGATTCCCAACTTACCACTATACTTGTATCACAAGGGCATTCATAATTTTGGTTTTTCTATTAACGCGGTGAAATGAGTACAATGTTCGGCATGCGGACTACGCGCCGCATTTCACGCGACTGATTAGTAGTCTTCTCTTAGTGGTCGGGATGCATCTTAATTTAATTATACCTGGTAAAACTACTGTAAAAAAACTTGAGAGTGTGACTGGCAACGTTGCTGATGATCATATCGATATTGGGCATATGCTAATCATTCTTCGGAGATGCCTTGCTCAGATCTCCATAGTCGATGCACATGCGAACTTTCCCTCCAGATTTTAGCACGAGGACGATGTTTGCAAGCCACGCTGGGTATTCGACCACACAAATGAACTAAATTTATCTGTTTCACCACTTTATCGTTGACCTTGGGGGCCCTTTTTTGTGGAGCTTTCTCAATTTCTTCTTGACAAGTTTTCTCTCTAGGAAGGTAGGGATCTCATGATGTTCTATTCTGGGTCAATGTTGGCCATGGTCATAGGACCATTAAAATACGCCCACAAACTCTTTCAGAAGCTCTTCAAGTTACGATCACTCATGATCGTCCAGGGAGGAACTTATCTTAATCTCGTGCAGATGGCTACTAGAACCGAGATTAATAACAATGGTCTCATCATCATTCGTTTGAATACAATTATGTTGTTTATTTTTTCGTTATTAAGATCAGTTAAGAAATGTTCATTTACTAAGTCATCTTCATTATAAGTTTTGTTAGAATCAAGACAATTAATGTAAGGAACAACAAGATATTCAAAATACTCATTTATTTCATTAAAAGAGCTTGCAAGAAATACAACAATGAGGATCCCATCAACGGAGGCCTCGTTTACAATTACATAATAAAGATGAGAAAAACAGTTGGCTCGGGAATCTCTTAAAGAGAATGGATGGCAGGTTTAAGTTGACGTGGGCAGATTGAACAGGAATGGCATGCCAATTGAGAAGGGGTGCTTTAATAGCGGTGATCTTCTTAGATGGGTCGGATAGCACCTAGCAGACCATGCAGAGGTCCAGTCCTAGTATGTACAAGTCGAACGCCTCATCAGTATCACCATCCCTAAAATTTTTAGTTCTTTTCATGGCTTTATTTGTTAGAGGCTCCATCTCATGTTTCTTCCCTTTGTCCCAAGCGATTTCATCCTCGAAGAATATTTCTTGCCCCAATTTCATCTTCTTATTGGCATGGTCATACCACAATTCAGGGAACCCATAAAAGGGTAAATCCTCTTCATCCTTGACAAACCTCCCATTCATGGAGTCTCATGAGATCATCTATTTACTTTCTAGTTTTTTTTTATATATATGGTGGGGTACCTTGAGTTTAGCTGATGCTGGTTGGTAGCCCATGCCGCATGGGGAAAGGCTTCATTTAGGACTATCGATTCAAATATCCCTTGTTGGTGTCTGCCCAACCCCAATTCGAGCATGAAGTGCATGATCTTGAATATCAGAATCACGTTAATATTTCCATGAGGATTGTTCTCTAGACATACTCAGTCTTTAAAATTATCCCCAACTGGGACAAGAAGTGGATCGATCTTGAAACTGGAGAGGAGCATGTCATTGGCCTCGTGTTAAATTTTTAGTCCCCGGTTGCTAGTGTTGAAACAATCTGAATTATCATCGTCCCCAACAATTATGATAACTTGATCATTAGAGAAGAATTTTAATTTTTTTAATGTAGAGAAAAAGATACCCCTCGGATACTGTGGTACCATAGGCGGCCAAGGAGTAGGTTGAAATATGCAGGTATATTGACAACTTAAAATTTTGCTAGGGGGTGGAATGGGCCTACCCCTAGTGTAAGCTTTATGGAACCCATAACATCTCGGCTGGTGTTGTCATAAGCACGAACGACGACGAATGTTGGAGTTAGATCACTGAATTTTATCCCCAGGCAATTGTGAGTTCTGAGTGGGCAGAAATTGAGGGTGGACCCATTATCTACAAGTGGCAATGAAACTTTCTTCCCCATGACCTCAATGAAGATGTTGACGGCATAGTTGTGATCAGGATCGATATTTGGAATTTCTTCTTTGGACAAGGAGAGGAGTCTCGTAGAGTTCAGAGATCCAACCATATTAACTGCTTATTTAGGAGTAATAAAGGGATGAACCGTTGTTCCTTTGAGGAGTTTTATCAAAGAATTTTGATGTAGCTGGGAGGATATGAAGTGCCCCCATAAGGTGATGTTGGCTTGAGTCCTCTTGAGCTTGTCGAGGACCCTACTTTCTTTAACTGTTATTTTTTGCAGCGGGTACCCCTCGCTAACTCCTTTTCCTTTATTTATTCCAGTTGATTGAAGAATCGAATATTTATAATGTTTCCCCGATTGAGTCATGTGGTTAACGTAGGCCGAGAATAATAAGAACCTCGTGACTTTATCTACTTTGGGCTGAATGGATACTTTGTTGACTCCTCCTAGTGATTATTCAAAAGATATCATCCCACACAAAGAGTTAATTGAATCGACTTCTCCACATTTTGACTCATCGTCTAAGTTATCAAAGTTATCCCGCCATCTGGTAGCGATGATGTCATATTCCCATGCAAAATTGATGCACTGAAAAACTTCTACGACTTCATCATATAGATATTCCCACTCAATAGGGAAGTGGTGGAGTGAAGGACTAGATTACCTTGGATATTTAGGATTGCAACTAACTCTGTGATAGTTCATATCTTTTTCTTCTGAAGGAAACATCTGACATGAGTTGCACGATGTCATCTATGCTAAATTCTTTTATGGGCACAACCCATTCGTCAGATTCTCGAGCCCACCTCCGTGCTGCCATAAATAAATCACTGAACTTCTCACAGTCAATAGTCCTTTTTGAGGGAAATTTCATCTTAAATTTCCAAAGTTGGTTTAGGACTGCAGGTAATTCCATGCCTCCCCCTTTGGAATGGGTATGAACATCGATGCAGGCTCGGGTGATGAGTGACAAAGCTTGATCAAAAAAGTTTATAGGATTCAGGAGAAAGGATGGACATATTTTGAGGGGTTTTAGTGAGGCTATAAGCATTTTGGTTTTTTTTATGGGCTTGATTCAGGTTGAGGGGTCAAACTCTAGATTTCCTTTCGAAAGGATAGCATTCACCACAATTTTGTGTGCTGTGTGAGAATTATGAGTGGTGATGGGTTTAGGACTTGCTCGTGGGGAGATAATAACACTATCTATGATCCGGTAGATAACATTCTTGAGGTGAAAGCATTGATTAGTAGTGTCCCCAACAATCTGCTAGAAGTTACAGTGAGAGCCATGTTTGAAATTTCTGGGAAGGGGATCTGGTAACGGTCGGGGTTCTAATGGTTTAATGAGATTTTGGGAAAGCAGGGCTTAATACACTTTTGATAAAGGAACATGGAGTTTAATATATTCCTTTTTGGTAGGGTTGGGATGCTTTCAGGTGTCGATGAAGTGGAAGGTTAGGATACGTTGTTGATGGTTGACACTGAGGTGTTTGTCATCTTGTCATGCTTTCACGGCATAAACTTCCCGGTTAGCCTCTTTAGTTCAAATTCTATTTTGTGACTAGTAACCCCCTTACATCACTACACCAGCCTCCCGGATGGCTCGTAAGTGAAGGTAGAACTGACCTTCCACTGATAATCAAATATGGAATAATAGTTTTTTTTTACTATGCTCACTTGTTATTCTTCTGATGATATGTTGGTCATGGTAGCTACTTTCTATCTCCACCTTCTAATGAAACTACTAACTAGCTCCCTTGGATCCTTCTTGAGCTGCTCTAAGTCTCTTCATGTGACTTCCAATTCCTCGTTAGACTTGTATTGTGACATGAATTCTCTATCTATGTCCTCCTAACTACGAATTCTGGTTTCCTTGAGGGACATGAACCACTTAAAGGCACCTTCATTTGGGACATTACTTCCACTAAAGATCCAAGAAGAATCATGGCATGATGATAACTCCATAAGTGGACAATGACAGGCCACTTCTTTCGAACTTCTCAATGTCCAGTATACTAAATTTCTACGATAATTTGGCCTTAGTATAGGGAAACATGTGAGTGTAGTCCATGTACTTACCTGACATCTTGACTTGATCAAATTTATTTGACAGTAGCCTAAGATCCTCTTTGACCTTATTCAGTTCTTCCTCCTTAGGATCCTCTGGTACATGTAAATTATCCCCTAGATGGGGGAGATTCGGGATCGATAACTGAGATGGAGGTGACCAATTTGTAGGTGGGGCATGTGGGGAATGATGTTATTATTTTAGGACCCAAATTGGTTCAAGAACATGTGGACCCGTCGCATGGGGAAAGAGGATTTCAGGCTTCAGATCCTTGAGGGTCTGTACACAGTGTCATTTCATTTCCTGGACTTCTCCCTAGAGGTTATCAATCTTAGCACTGAGCTAGGAAAAAATGGTCATCAGATCTAGTTGAGCACTCTCAGCTTGGTCTAAGTTCTTCATGAATATCTTTTAGAGGGATAACTCAAACTCGGTGGAAGGATCAGAGGAAGCAGTGGAACTTTTGGGGTGGTCGCACAAAAGATCGAAGCCAATAGAGAGCTAGGCCAAAAAACAGGATATGCGATTACACCTGAGAGGAATATTGATTTTTGCTTATTGTTAATACAAAATTTACCACCCTACATGGACCAATCACAAGCCAACACGTGTCATCCAATCTAGAACAAGTCGTTAGCTCGACCAACAAAGAAGCTCAACCAACAAAGAAGCCCGACCAATTAAAAAGCCCTACCAATGGGGAAGCCCGATCAATGTCCTGCATTGATAACGAAGCGACGACAGTCTTACATCTTGTATTGCTAATGAAGCCACAATGTTCATAAATTTAATTCTCATTATGCATTGATGTAAATGTCTAACGAATGAAGGCATCCCATCCTTTCACACGACAACTATCAGTACCCCTTTTAGGTTATAAATACTTTGTATAACCCTCATTGCAAGGGACCGGGAAAAATAACTCAAGGCAATCAATACAGAATAGTGGACGTAGGCTATTCCATTGAGCCGAACCACTTTAAAATTTCTTGTGTCCTATTTGTTTTACTTCTTTTATCTGTGATCAATTAATTAGGCCTAGTCTAGTTTTTTGCATCAATAGATTGGCATTGTCTATGGGAACGTATTGGTAAATGTTTTCACTAATTCATCAACCAAGGCTGAAATTCCTGAATCAAGTACCAGAAATGAGGGAATTCTACCTATTCCCTCTGGCCCTCAAAACAACAATGATTTAATAGGAATTTTGGCTAGTTTGGAGAAGGGTCAAGTGGTTATGCAGGATACTATACGATAGTTGTCCCAAACTCTGCAAACTGGAGTTTCTACATAATTTAATCAAAGGAATATGCCACCACCGCCAACAAGGAGTGTTGACCATAGCCGTTCCAAAACTTATAGGTATCCTTCATACCCTCCTAGAGCAACTTCTTCAATCAGGAATACTAACTCGACTGATGGACAGTCCCTCATCCCAGAAAGATTGAGTGCCTTAGAAAGGCTAAGTAGGGCCTCTCCTTTTAATCGTTTGGGACCCCAAGGAAATTCCCTACGGGTCGTGTCAAGAAATACTCGACGACCAAGCAATTTAAGGGAAGGTTCAACCCAATCCAGATTAAGCACCCAACGAACTGATAGATCCAATAAGAGGGAAGATCATAAGAAGAAAGTTCAGCATGATCTGTTGGTCGGCATACAAAAGCTCCCACCCATAGATCTGGCGCTGGCAGTGATGCTTGGAAAGGTTCCATTCAACATTTGGAAGACAAATTCGGAGAAATGGACAATGCCAAGAATCCCCTCCAAATAAATTTTATTAAGGTACCCCCCTTTGTGCAAACCATCGTAGATTTCCCTACACCGAACAAGTTTAAAGATCCAGTGGTCACTCACAAGTATGATGGAAAGACTGATCCAGTTATTCATATAGAACAATACCAAGAAACAAATGATATCTATGTTGTTCCTGATGAGATGAGATGTAGGGAATTTTCTAGACAATCATCAGATCTGCTCAAATCTGGTACAATAGCCTTCCACGGGGGTAAACAATAACTCGCCGAGCTATTCAATGCTAATTTTTGGTTTGGAGAAAAGCCTGTGAAATGAGTATCTCATTTACTCAGTGTAAGATAGAAGGAAGGAGAAAGTACTAGGGATTACATCACTCATTTCGACAATGAGAAATTGGAAGTCATTGATTACGAAGGGAAGATCGCAATCACTTCCCTCATGAGTGGTTTTCTCCCTGATAAATTATATTATACTCTGGCAAAAGTTCCCCTGAAGACGATGACATAATTGATGGCCAACTCAGCAAAGATTATGAACGCCGAGGAAGCTATGGTTGCTAAAAAGAATTTAGATGCAAAGGCGGGAGTAAAAATAGAAAGGAAGTCAGATAAGAAGGAGCACAAGAATCACAATGAGTGCAATAGTTCGAAAGTAAAAGAAAGCCTAGATTGGCTTAGGAAATTCACTAATTACACTCCCTTAAGGGTGGACATACATCATGTGTTGGAAGAAATCAAGCACAATAATGATTTGAGTTGGCCTAAAAAGTTAAGGTCACCTGCTGATAAGAGGGATAAGTCCAAATATTGTGAGTTTCATAAAGATCATGGTCATACTACCAATCAGTGTATTACCCTCCAGAATGAGATATAAGTGCTCATCCGAATAGGAAATTTGGCCAAATTTTTTTATCGACAGGTCGGTGGAAGAACTGAAGGTAGAGGTCGACCGAGATCTAAAAAAACAAGTTAAACCTAGAGAAGATAAGAAGAGGAACCACAACGAAGATCCATAAGATGATCCTGATCTCCCCAAGAAGCCTAGACAACCAGAACGTGAGGTATTCACACTCAGTTTTGGATATTTTGATTGCCACATGATTATAGGTGGGGATGTAGGAGGAGGAGATTATATTATAGAAAGGAAATATTACCTCAATGAGGCTCAAGCTTGTTCCTATATTAAGCGAATCTTACTGAGGAAGATCAACCAAGAAAGGTTAACAGGGATAAGCTCATAATTGGCTTTTTCCAAAAACGATCTATCTGGAGTGTTGTATCCTCATGATGGTCCTTTAGTGATTAAAGTCAAGATAAAAGAAGTACTGGTGGCTAGAAGGTTAGTATATAATGGTAGTTTGATAGACATCATATTTTATCCCTGTTTTGATAGTTTGGGATTAAAACTCAACCAAATGGAGACTTACCATAGGCCACTCATTTGATTTTCTATAGAGAAAGTATTTCGTATGAGGACAATCAAACTAGACGTATTGATCGGAACATGGCCGATGAGTAGGACAGAGAAAGTGATATTCTTGGTAGTGGATAAAAATATTCATTCAGCCTATAATATGATCATGGGAAGAGTTGGTCTGAAGAAATTTGAAGTTGTACCCTCTACTGTTCATTAAAGCCTGAAGTTCCCAACCAACTTCGGAGTTAGAGTAGTGAAAGGAGATAAGAGAGTATCTCGGGAGTGCTACTATTCCTCTACTGAGGAAGAAGATATATTAGAGATAAAGAGGAAAATGGTCACTTATCAAGTAGATATATCGAAGATGAACAACGAGTTTGAGGTTGAAACCTTAGATCCAAGGGACGAATCGGAGCTTGTAAAAGGACAAGTGACGGAGGCAACAAAAAGCATTATTCTAGACGATGTTAAAACAGAATGAACAATTCAAATAGGAGCGACATTGGAACTAGTTCTTAAACAGGAGTTGGTGGCTTTCTTGAGGCAAAGAAAATAGGTGTTCTCATGGAGTCATGAAGATATGAGATGCATAGACCTAAATTTCCTATGCCACGAGCTTAATGCTAATAAGGAGGTTAAACCTGTGAAGAAGAGAATAAGAGTTTTTAGCCTAGAGAAGAAACAGGCTATACAGGAAGAAGTGGAGAAACTTCAAAAAGTTTCCTTTATTAAAGATGTGAAGTAACCGGACTGGTTGGCCAACGTAGTTATGGTCAAGAAGAATAATAATAAATGGAGGATGTGTGTGGATTTTACTGACTTGAACAAAATGTGTCTAAAGGATCACTTTCCTTTGCCACGAATTGATCAATTGGTATATGCTACTTCAGGGCATGTGCTACTGAGTTTCATGGATGCATATTCTGGTTATAACTAGATCAAAATGAAGCCCGAAGATAGAGAAAGATCTTCCTTTATTTCTCCCTGTGGAACTTATTGCTATAATGTTATGCCATTTGGTCTGAAAATGTAGATGCTACTTATCACTGGTGAACAAAGTATTTGAGGAGAAGATAGGCAAGAATATGGAGGTGTATGTTGATGATATGCACACTAAGTTAAAAAAAAGCTGTCGATCATATTTCTGACCTCAGACTGACGTTTGATCACCTGGAAAAGCACCAGATGAAATTAAACCCACCAAATGCGTCTTCAGAGTGTAGGAGAGAATGTTCCTTGGGTATATAGTGAATCAAAGGGGAATAGAAGATAATCCATATAATATTCAATATCTGATCAAAATACTATCCCCGACCTGTAAAAATGATGTTCAAAGGCTAACATGACATGTAGCAACACTCAACATATTTGTATCCCGAGCGATGGATAAATGCTTGACATTATTTAAGGTGCTTAGAAAAATCTTTGAATGGAACGATGAATGTGAAAAAGCCTTCCTAAATTTGAAGGACTACCTGGTAACACCACCACTACTCTCCCGACTAGTGTTGGGTGAAAAGCTGTATCTATATTTAGCAGTTTCTGATTCAATTGTTAGCTCTGCCTTGATCAGGGAGTAGAATGGAGTCCAAAAGCTAGTTTATTACACTAGCAAAGATTTCGGTGGAGAAGAAGTTGGATATCCCAGACTGGAGAAATTAGCGTTGGCCCTTAATTGAGGCTAGTATATGAAAGAAGCCATATTTTCAAGCTCACACCATAGTGGTATACACTAACATGCCACTGAGGCAATCTTTTTATAAGCCAGATAAATTTAGGAGATTGATGTTTTGGGCTGTGGAGTTAAGGGAATATAACCTTGTATATGAACCAAGGACTACTTTAAAAGGCAAAGATGTGGCTGATTTTATTGCAAAATTCACTTACTCAGAGGTCCTCGAGAAGCAAGGGACTCTAGCCGATCAACATGCAGAAGTCAGCAAACCTACTGAAGATACGCCCGACCAACTCCAAGCAAGGGAAACTCCAGAAAAGTTACCACTGACCAACCAGAATCCTCCCATGGAATACAGGAGATGAAAAAGAAATATGAGGAGGTAAAGGAAAAAATTTTCAATGACATAATTTTGACAAACCAAACGTTTGACGACGATGTTCCCATATGGAGCTTGTATGTTGATGGGTCAATCCTGTACAACTAGATGTGGAGATGGAATTATTCTCAATACTCCAGATGAATTATATAAAGAGTACGCCCTACGATTCCAATTTCAAGCCTCCAATAATGAGGCAGAGAATGAAGCTGTCATTGTTGGGTTAAATCTAACCAAATCACTGAATGTCGAGAAAGTTATGGTGTACAGTGACTCATAGTCGGTGGTAAATCAAGTGTTGAACTTACATGCAGCTAAAGGAGAACTAATGACCATATACTTAACCAAAGCATTGGAGATAATTTCCACTATGTTAGTTGTCCAGGTGATCAGAATTCTAAGATTGGAAAATACCCGAGAAGATGCACTTACTCGGCTAGCTTTAGTAACCAGAATTGAGCTTTAAAGAATTATTCCTATTGAGCTACTTGATAATAGGAGCATAGATGAAGATCTGATGGTAAAATTTATTGCAATTGATATGGGGCCATTTTGGATGGACCCTATAAGAGCATATATTGAAGATGGGATTCTTCCAGCCGATCTACTTGAAGCTAAGAGGCTGAAATACAAAGCTACAAGATATGTGATAGATGGTGGTGTGTTATATAAAAGAGGATTAACTTCTAGTCTACAACGGTGTGTGCATCTAGATGAAATGAAGGATTTGATTAAAGAAGTCCATGACAGGCCCTGTGGATCCCATATAACAGGAAGAACGTTATTGCAGAGAATCCATACACAAGCGTACTACTAGTCAACTATGCGAGCAGATTGTGCACATTTTGCCAAGAAGTGTGATAAGTGCCTGAGGTTTTCCAGTATACACAAGGATCCACAAGCTCTCCTAACACCAATCACTTCATGTTGGACCATTGCTATATGGGGTATTGACTTAGTCGGCACTCTTCCGACCACCCTAGGAAGGTTCAAGTACCTGGTTGTAGCTGTTGATTACTTTACTAAATGGGTGGAAGCTGAATCATTGATCGATATGTCCTATGAGAGGGTTTATCAATTTATTTGGAAAAATATCATATCCATGTACAATTTGCCTTACGCCTTTATAACTGATAATGGCACACAATTTGATAACGATGAATTTGATGACTATTGCGTTCAATCCAATGTCCAAAAAATCCACTCTGCTCCTGGCCATCCTCAAAACAATGGCCAAACAGAGGTAACTAATAAAACTTTATTGAATGGGTTGAAGAAAAGGCCATAAAGTGCTAAAGGGAATTGGATCAATGAACTGTATTTTGTCTTATGGGCTTACCGAAGAACTTCCTGAACAACTACTGGAGAAACTCCCTACATGTTAGCATTTGGTACTGAAGCGGTAATTCCTGCCGAGCTTGGTTTGCCTATGCACAGAGTGCTTAACTTTAATACCTCAGTTAGTGATTTCATGAGAAGGATGGATTTATACATGCTAGAAGAAGTTCGTGAAGATATAACTTTAATAAATGCAGCATATCAACAACAGGTTGCATGTTTCTACAATAAGAGGGTCATGCCGAGTGATACGACGCAAATATTGCGTATTTCACCCGTTAACCTATGCCTTATTAGCCCCCTTGGGTATCTTAATCCCTATACTTATGCTCGTTAACCAGACAACCTCGTATTTCTATGTTAACATGTTTTGCAAGGGTTAATTGAGCTTTTGTAGGTATTTGGATGCTTAGTATGAAGTTCGGACGCTTTTCGGAAATGTTTCGTCGACTTTTGCAGCTTCGGGGGCATTTTAGTAATTCCAGCATTCGGGTTTGAATCCCGATCTCTTCACGAAAGTTGAATCCCTTTGATTTCTCTTCGTGTAGCCGCCGACGGTGCATGATTCCGAGTTATATCGATGGAGTTATGGCATTTTTAGGATGGTTTTTACTGTAAAAGTACACTCAAGGTCACATTCAAGGGCATTTTAGTCATTTCATATTTTGGTTTTTTAGCTAATGTCTTCTTGGATGTTGTATTCCTCTGAGTTATCTTCGTGTAGCCTCCGACCGTGCCTCATTCTGAGCTATAACGAAGAAATGGCGGCCTTTTCCGTCAAACATAACAAAGCTGCAGAATTGCAGACCTGTAGGGGCGAATCGATTCGCCCCAACACCGAATCGATTCGGAATTGCTGCAGAATTGCAGTTCGAACTTCCCCTGTTTCCGAATCGATTCGGCCCTCCAGATTTTTGGTTTTCTTCCCTTTTATTACAAGTTTTCCATGGGATATTTTGTATAAAACCAATCCATCTCATTTTGAGATGAAAATAATCAGATTTTTAGGTTAGTTTAGCTTAGGGTTTGGTGGGTTTTGAGAGCTCTTCTTCTTCCTCATTTGGTGTGACAACTTTTGGGTGTTGTAAGTTGGATTTTTCATTACCCCTACCATTAATATATTTGTATTTCTTGATTTCTTGCTTTGATAACTAGTTTCCTTGCTTTCAATTTAGTTTATTGTTGTTATTTATTGCTTCAATTAGTTTCGTTGTTGTTTAAAGTAGTTTAACTCATGTATTGTCCGTAGATAACGGGTTGGGATTGCGTTTTCGCCATTTACGGGTTTGGACCTCGAAAGTTAGGGTTTCGTGTAAAATTGCATTTAATTAAAACCTCGCGTATTAAAGTCGGATTATTATGCGTTTAACTTTCTTTGTCACGCAACGTTAGTGTTTATAGCGATGATCCAAATTTAATCCGCGTGTGACCATTTTTGATTAAATGTTTAATCTCACAACTTTGGCTTAAATTCCTTATTGCGTGATGTTTATGCTTAATTGAAAATGATCGATTAGATTGCTTTCGAGCCTTAACTCTAATTAGTAGTTGTTTAGCCCGTGAATGTGTGTATGCGATCCCGATCCTCACTTTCCTTTTGTTTAGCGTAACTTATTCTTTTCTTTTGTCACCATAACCAACCATCACCTTTTCTTATTTATTTTACACCATTTTTATTCTTGAAGTTTTAAAATAATTAAAGTCTAAAATTTAATCTATCCCTGTGGATTTCTTACGATGCCCGACTTACGGCTGTGCTTGCTTGTCAAGTGTAGTAGTAGCTTAGGTTTTTGTATCGCGGCGGCAAAACACACAACGATTGTGTCCTCACACGAACAAACTTTTTCCGCCCGGTCACCGAGCAACTTAAAAGAGGGAGCAATAAGCTAGAGGCCAATTGTCATCGGCCTTATCGTATTACTGCAGTCATCCGACCAAGCACATATTGGATTGAGACTTTGGAAGGGGAAGAATTCAAGAACCGATGGAATGTATAACACTTAAGGAAATACTATCAGTGATCTAATCGTACTGTATTAAGTTCATTTTATTATTAATGAGAATGCGATTTCCCCAAAATTGTTTTTATTTTCGGAGTACTAGTGTTATGCACTACACTATGCATCAACAAAGACCATCAACAAAGTTGGTCGACAAATAATAAAGACCACCAACAAAGTTGGTCAGAACAATAAAGACCATCAATAAAGTTGGTCGGTATCAATAAAGGACACCAACAAAGTTGGTTGGCATCAATAAAGGCACCAACAACGTTGGTTGTCAAACATATAAAACCACGCAAGGCAAAATTATAAGTCCCAATGCTTAGTCAAGAAAGACTCAGATGAATAATTTTCATCTAAACTGGGCTAAAATATGGACAAATATTCCATTCACGCCTAGGAACAAGGTAACTAATTCAATTACCATAAAATTTAGGTTAATTTGTAGAACCATGGTAAAGCATTGGTAATTGGTATGAAACTTAGGATAATCCTAAGGACATCAATAGAACCGGTGAACAACTAGAGATTAACTAAAAACATTGATCCATTCATAGTCAAAGACTAAGAAGACATTCATAGATTAACTAAAATTTGATCCATTCATAAAATAAGCTTTTCATTAAATCAAATGATTACGTATTGTTGCTCAAATACGCAGAAAAAAATACAAAAGATTATTCTGCAGGACGTTTCCCTTCAGCCTTAGAAACAAGATCCATGCCAGCTGATGGATCATCCAAAGTATGACGAGACTTGATGAAGTTAAAATTCTGAGCCATCCTGGTGTTTCTACTACTAGGACGATCAAGCATATGAGGAGGTCAGATGATTTCCAATTCATTATGTAGCTCGTAATCCCCTAAGTATTTTGAAATCAAATAATGAGGAATTCGATCAACAAGGATCCAATTAACGTCCAACTGGAATGGAGGATTGTCAAGATGTATCAAGATCGGATCATACCAATCCCATAAAGAGTTATTCCAATCCACTTTCAGCACAGTTAAAGCATTCATCCAACCCCATTTATAGGCCTCATTTTATCATGTTGGAGTCTATCATCAAGATGCCCCAGAGCATGATTATATCCATCCAACCAAACTTTTCTTGGCTTCTTATGGAATTGAAAGGTTAATTTATCAAACTGTGATTATAACTTCTTCAGTACCCCATCCTTAACCTCTAATTGAGAAGATTGAGTGGACAACTGTTCAGACAAGGTCTGCAATTTTTGGGACATCTCATCAATATCTCGTTCTTTTATTTTTAACTATGTAACTTGATTGGCAAGGGCCTGCTGGGTCCTAATTTCTTCTATGGTTCCTCGACCAGGATTATTTCTTGCTCGGGAGGAAAATGCAAGTTTAGTCTTTTTCAAGGCCTCCAATTCATCTATTAATGTTGCATTCTAATCTTTTAAAAAGGATTAACCTTCATCGGTAGTAGAAACAACAGCTCTAGAGGTAGACTTCAAAAGATTCACTTCACCCCTCAAATTATTATTCTCCTCTTCTAGAAGTTTGGCAATAGTTCTAGTTTCTTCAACTTCAAGTTTAAGAAGAAACTCCTTTTTAAGTGTAAAGAGAGACAAATTTATCAAAGCCCTAGCCTACACTTAAGCTTTGATATTTATACTCACAGCTCTGATGCAACAATATAGTAGATTCTTTATATTGTTCTTGAAGTTCTTCTATCATCTCAGAATATGCAATACTGTCCGATCAAGTAAGTACTTCAAATATTGGTAAGATTCCTTAACCTGATCTGATGCATCATCACCGAGAAACTGAGTAATTTCTTCTTCGGATAAGTCTATATAACCTTCTTTGAAAAAAACATTACACTTCCTCAGTAGCTCGGTATCATAGGAAGACAGTTGTTGATCTTCACAATAAACTAGCAAGAAGAAATAACCACCAATCAATAAATAAGAATAGAGAACATGTACAATCCACAAGAGATAAAAGGGAGAAAAATGTTCCTTTATTAATAATAAAAAGTTCAATTACGATAAATTTGAAGAAAAAGAAACAAAAAAGGGAAATATCGAACAAATTTACACATTCTCCCTATCAACCCTCTTGTTCTGCTCAGAAGAAAGGACTACAGGCTAGGGTTGCTCGGTTTGCTCGATCGGAGGGAGAGAAGCCTCAAGGATTTCAAGTTATTTGGCAGTAGACTCAATAAAAAATGAATACTCTTTAGAAGCAGCTTCATCATCAACCTCATCCTCAATGACTGGAGGAGGACCACGAATATATCTCTGAAGAAGTTCACAGTTCTCAGTTGTGTTCAACTCTTGAAGGGAAGCAACCCAACCATCTCTGAAATATTTTTGCTTCACATACTCAATCTGAGCAGAAGCTGCAAAAATGGCTTTGTTCCAGCCTTTATCCCAACCAGAACTGAAGGAAGCCTTCCCGACAGACTTTTTCTTAGCTTTGGCAGAGGATACAAGCTCTTCAACAACATTTGCCTCGCGCTCAGCTTCCTCTACCCTGCGCTCAGCTTCCTCTATCTTATGCTTAGCCTCCTTCCCCTTGTGTTCAATTTGCTTGGCCCTGCGCTCAGCTTTAAGGTAATTCTCATCAGACTTCTACCGAGCAGCTTCAGTTGTCTTAAATTTCTCTGCCCAAGTTCTCTTCTCAGTCTCCAAGGCCTGTTGAGATTCGAGCAGAGATTTCTTCAAGCCAACCAAGGCTTCCTCCACCTCATTTGAATAAGAAAAAGCCTTAATTGCATCATCCTTCTCCAACATATTATTAAAGTGTACTAAGAACTACAAAATATGAAGATCAAAATGAGTATATGATAGGTATAAAAGGTAATCAAACAAAGAAAATGAAAACTAGTTACTAATACAAGGTTCTGAGAAGCCAATTCAGAAACCCTCATTATAGGGAGCATGCCATCCACCCACTTTGGTCTAGAAAAGTAGTAGACTTGATCGAACTTCCTGGACAAAGTAGGAGTAATACCTACTGGAGGAACATCATCGGAAAAGGGTAAGTCAACCAAGGATAGTTGATCAGTCACCTGGTCGACTTGCTTATCTATAAGCCCTCTCCTAAGTCTCCTCAAAGGAACTTCAACCTCTTTGGGAGCTACATCCTTAGGAGCCAGGTCTTTAGGGATTGGGTCTTTAGGGACTGGATCCTTGGGGGCTAGGGGATTCATAACATCCCCTATTTTCTTCTTGGCTCATTCCACAGATGCTTGGGAGCCAGAAGTGCTACCACCGTAAAGGTCAGGAAATTTCCTCTTCTTTATAATTTCAGACAGAGGAGTGTCTCAGTCAGTAACAACCTCTTAATCAAGGTCAATCACCAGAGCAGGAGAAGTAGCAAGTCTGTCGATAAATGAAGAAATAGTGTTTTTGTATTGAAGCAGATAGGAGGCAGACCTAACGTGCTCCTTAGTAACTACCTTGCGAAGTCTCGAGATAAACTTCAATTCTTTTAAATTTACTTCACTATCTTTAGGTGACTTTTTTTTTTGGTCAACTGCAATTCAATTTATAAAACAAGAGTCAATATGACATTTTATCAAATATAAATAGGGCAAAATTACTAAAATAGAAAATAACCTATTTCGTTGTGAAAGAGAGGACATCTAGGTCCTTGATATTTAACACCTCGAACTAAAGGGGCATGTTGCCAATTTTGTACAACTACCCCATGATCAAAATAATTCCTATTAGAATCCGGGAGATTAACAACTAAAGATCTACTAACTGCCTTAGTTTTTAAATAAAAAGCGGTATCGCTAGTTACCCATTTATAACAAAACATTATTTCTATAATCCATAGATGGGTTCCATAGATTTGATTTAACCTATAAACTCCATTTACAACTTTCCATGTGTTAGGAGCCACTCTTGCAGGTACAATGTCAAAATATTGACAAAACTCCAAATAAGGGGGATTGGGAGGAAACGTGATACCACATTCAACAATAAAGATGGAAAGGAACCAATGACCCTCAGCAAGAGAGAAAAAATCTGAAGGAAAAGTGGGATGTTCTAATACAACCAAGATGTAATATTAAAATCGATTCAGAAATTATCAAGTGAGTCAATAGAATAAACCATGATGAAGAAAAAAAAGAAGAAGAAAGGAAAAATTCTTACAAAGATTTAAGGATTCAGTAAGAATTGAAGACAGAAAAAAGCGATCGCACGAAAAAGCAAAGAACACATCGACAGAATCAGAAGTAAGAGGTAAAAGATGATCAAAGTTTTTACCACCCTTTTTATAAGACGCATTGAAAACTGGGAAAAGTAATGACTAAAATGAACGGCGTTGGGGCATATGGTGGCTAACAAAGGAAAAGCCAAAGTTACCCCACAAAAGTTCGCTAAAATTTGAAATATTTACAAAATTGCCCTTCGCGCCCAAAAATCGTCAATCAAGCGGATAAATTTAACAAGTCTGGAAGGTTTGCATCCAAACCAAATAGCCCGAACTACTGTAGAAGCATAATATTTCACACTTTCACATCAGCTATAAGTATGAAATATTGGGGGCTTCTATTGATACCAAAATTACCACTCTACGTGGACCAGTCACAAGCCAACACGAGTCATCCAATGTGGCACAAGTCCAAGTCAGCCTGACCAACTAAGAAGCCCGACCAACGGGGAAGCTTGATCAACGCCATGCATTGATAAGAAAGAGACAACAGTCTTACAGCCTGTATTGCTAATGAAGCGACAACCTTCATAAATTTAATTATCATTATGTATTGATGTAAATGCCTAACGAATGAAGGCATCCCATCCTTTCACATGACAACTATCAGTACCCCTATTGCGTTATAAATCTTTGTATCACCCTCATTGCAAGGGATCGGTAAAAATAACTCAAAGCAATCAATACAGAACAGTGGACGTAGGCTATTTCATTGAGCCGAACCACTTTAAAATTTATTGTGTCTTGCTTATTTTACTTATTTTATCTGTGATCAATTAATTAGGCCTAGTCTAATTTTTTGCATCAACATTTATTTTAAGGGAATGTAGAATATTTTGGTATTCTATTTTTCTTTTTGAAAAAAAGGAAAATATTTTTGATTTATTTTTTGAAAGGAGGGAGAAAGGAAAATCCCATGCATGGTTATTATTACTAGGTTCCACTTGCATTATGCTTGCCTAGGATGTGAGAAAAATGCTCGACAGGACCTATGTATTAGGAAAAGATAGGGTACATGATGTAAGACACGGGTTGACATGTTTCTGGACTCACGGACATGCCTGTTTTAAAAATGGGAAAAATAGAGCCAAAATTCGGGAGGTAAGGTGACCCAAATTTTTGATAGAGTTTTGTATTTTTACCGGACAACTCGATATGAGTGTCCTAGGGTAGATGCCTATATGAGGTTGATGAATTTGGTTGGTTATAGAAGGGTATACCTTTTTCCTATAAGGATAATCATTCATCGATAAGCATGGAAAAGTCATTTGATATACCGAAGTGTACGTGAATTGTCTCACGATATACCTTGTGAAGATTGTATGTGTGAGAGAAGATTCGATATACAAGACGTATATGAACAATTTCCTTGCTATATACCTCCCACCCTGAGTTCGGTCAATAGGTACGATGTACGGGTAATCTCTTGATATACATCAAAGGTACCAAGGAAATGAAAAGTGGTAATCATATCGCTTATGTTAACTGTGCCCCGCAAGAAGGACACCTATCACAAAGTGACCCCAAGTACGGGATAAAATTTTGGTCAATATTTCCATGATCCAGTGATGTAGTCTGCAAGAATGCACGAGTCTTAATTAGTATCTTATGGAGAGTTTTATGTCTGCTAAATAAGGGAATAGTACCACAATGAGGGGGAGTATAAAATATACATGTAGCATGGGATAAAGGGGATAATCATAGAAAGTAAAACTAGCAAGTATATACATGAATCATGGAGACAATATAGGGCATGATGATAGATATAAAGAGTGAAACATGTGAACATACAAATGAGTGAGAAATATGTTCGAAGTGAGAGAGTGACATATGAATAGTGTGAGTGAAGAAAGCATGTGAATATATGCAGGCGAGAGAAATGAGGAAGTATGTGCTAGTGAGACTAGGCATGGATAATCTATAAGTGGTGTGTGAAATGTGTGCAAGTGAGCATGAGGATATATACAAGTAAGAAAAATGTGAGAGTATGTGCTAGTGAAATATGGTGAATATACAAGTGAAGAAAGGGTGAAACATGTGATAAGAAAATAATATATACACATGAGGAAAAAAAGATAATGGTAGGTATGCGCATCATGATAGGAATGATATATATATATATATATATGTGTGTATGTATGTATGTATGTATGTATGTATGTATGTATAAGATGTAAGTATAAGAGTAAGGAGAGCATACATTAAAGCAGGAGAGCGAAAGAAATAACACCCATGTGAATGTAGAGTCTAGTCCTCTAAAACTATCACTAGCAGAGTCGCAACTGTGGCCATCCGGTTTGAATTCCTCCAATGCGATCCGGCCCCGAAATCAGATAAGAGGGAAAACCGGAGAAGTTCATCTTTCCCGTGCCTGTAGGGATTCAAGGATGTGGGAGTCCTCTTTCATCCACTCGCATCGATCTTTGTGGGATACCTCAGATATGAATTGGCCATCATCAAAAAGGGATAAACACGAAAAAATGGAGTCACCAGCCTATTTTTCTCAAAATAGGCACAAGAAATGTAGTCGTCCTGAGAGAATGGCACTAAAAGACATAATGATGTGTATGAAACCAAATGAATCAAGGGCTGGGGGACTAAGTTACTGAAGGGGAAGGTATTAGGCACCCATCCCTCCCTTTTGGTCTCTTATGGGATAAAATAATATTTTCCTTTTCTCTAATGTGTGATGCATGTGTACATGTGTGCGGCATAAATAACGAGAGAAATAAATCAACGGACCCTATAAGGACATTTTTGTCCATTGTCAATATGTATGTCGTACGCCGTTACATTGTTGAAGAAATTCAAGATCGCATCTACATCAACGAATCTGAATATCAAAGCATCTTCCACATCATAACCTCTGCGAGAATGGACTTGGTAAATTTTTGTTTTTAAGTCCCTTAAAGTTTCATACTTAGTATTAGGAAACTTTTATAAAATGTAATACCCCGTGATTTTAAGGACTTTTAAAATGAGTTATATTTTAAATTAATTGATAAATTGGATTTTATTATAAATTAATTCATTTGGGTTTTATTAAAATTGTGGATATTAAAATGTATGATTCTAAATATTACTTAAAGACATTTAGGTAATGTATGAATGTGATGTTATTGATATTGATGTGAGTTATAAATTCAGTAATTTGAATTTTTAGTCGGACGCGGTATAGGGCGTGTCAGGACTAATTTGTTAAATTAAAAAAGAAATATATTTTCTGTCAACCTTATAGTCATTTTGACTGCGTCGTTGCGTCCGGAAGGGTTGAAATAGTCAGAAAAGTCTATTTGGATGTTGGTTTTGGCTCTCGGGTCATTTGGAAATAAAAAGATAACCCAAAAGGGCATTTTGGTCATTTTTACAAGTGGGATGAATAGTGATTTCGGATTTTGTCCTATTATAAGTATTTGGATATTAGTTGTACGTTGGTTATTCATCTCTTCTACACAAAAGTTGAGAATTCATCTTCTTAGAGAGAGTGAAAGGTTGCTTGGGAAGAGAAAATCTTACTTGGGAAGGAGAAGAACTAAGAACCAAAGGTCACCACCACCAACCACCACCGGAAGTTGGCCGGAGAAGGGAAAACCATCTTTGTTATACAACTCCAAAGGATCAGATCTGCATTAGAGGCAAGTGTTTGATAATTGCAATCTAAGTTTGTATATTGTCTATGTTAGAATAGTTAAAAAAACTGAGATTTTACATTTTTGGAAGATGAAAAGATAGAGTTGTTAATGAATTTCTGGAAATTTAAAATATATGGGAATCACACTCATGTTGTAGGTAGATAGTAATCCGCAAAATAATCTTAAATCTGTTGAAGAAATTCTGAAAACCATTGATGTGTTCTTGAAGATATTATGTTGATAATTTTCTGGAAAAAGAGGATAAACATATGCTTTTAATTCAAACTCTTGATGATTCTAGGATGTTTAGAGCATTAGAAATCATTCATATATGTTTTTGTATCATGTAGTAAGGTTTATAAGTCATTTGTGATGTTAATTTGAAGGTTTGAATGATCAAAAGTGATGAAACACGTAGTAGAAGAAATGCAAAAAACTGGGCTGATATCTGGGCGATCGATCGATCGACCCCCTGCCTTCGATCAATCGACCTCCCCAGAATTCATAAAGTTATTTCTTTCTAATGCTTGTTCTTATCCCAAACCTTTTGTAGATCTTTGGTGATTATTAATTAGATATAATGGGACTTAGGGAAGATCAGTAAGCCCTAGATAAGAATCGAATTGATTTGATTGGGATTTAAGTGATTAGAATTACGATAATTAAATTGAAAGAAATTTCGGTTACTAGATGCATGTGTTGGATTCTAATTTGTATGCATGAGGATTAAGGATAGGTCCAGTAGGGGAGATTTAATATAACAGCTGGGTAGCCTTAGGGTTACAATTTGAACATCAAGGATTGAGTTTAAGCTCATTATTAAATGCCCAAGGACTGAGTGTAGTACAAGCGCTTAGTGGTATGGCTCCTGGATAGATATGGGAGTTCAGACCACATTTTATTGGAATAGGGGATGAGGTTATCCCGGTTGCATATTTGAAGTTGACGGACCTCTACGATCGACAAAGTTAAGTAGTAGTGATGCTCCGCGCATGAACCTTGACGAAGTCGGGAGTGGAGAGATGTTATAGGATGCGAGGATGTTGGTTTTGTTGATGAGTCATATAGTGTGAATGAAACACTATAGACTATGAGCCATATGATGATGGTATTCAATCCTAGTTGATAGAAGATGTGTTTATAAGAGACTTGAAACTATAATTTATAACCCTAATTAAGGGAGAGTTTAATTTGTAGTAGTTCGGGAGATAAGATGATATGGACCAGTAGGATATTAGTGATTTCTTACTGAATAAATACATTGAGGAAAACCTATTTGAACCTTGGCAAAGGAGTGAGACTCGTGGATAATTAAATTAAAGACGTAAAGTCATGTTATTTTATACGTAGGATTTAAAGAGATATAATGCTATGTATGGGAATTATCTTAGGGTAATGTGAGTACCTTGTTGATATTATATTATAGGAATGATATTTCCTATTTGAATGATTGATAATTTGTGTCTATGACATACATATCCTACTTGCTATCGACGGGAGGTTTGCACATGAGGGCAGTCATATCCCGCTGAATCCACGGGATCTTTGATTTGTCGCTCGAGAACATAGGTCTATGAAAGACTTATCGGGGAGTTGATAAGTCCGTTGACTGTGGGAACGTAGGTATGTGCATGACCAATGGATACGAGAACTATGTTCGCCTCCAATTTGTATGTTGTTGTTTGTGGTTCGAGAAATCCTTACCGAACCTTTAGTCCCCTATTCGGCGACCAGCGATGATGGGACAAGATAGCAGAGTAATACATTACACCGCAGCTGTGACTTGGGGTGCCGTATTATATATGTATATATATATAATGATGAATTAATTGTATGTGTATATAAAGTGGTTAAATCAATCTACTGTGTGATAATTGTAGATAACGGTGAATAGAGAAAAAAGAATTGAATTATGTTAATTAATATTTATTCTTATGCAATTATAAAGATCTTAATTCATATTAACGTGAAATGATTCATGTTAATGAGAAACGTATATGAATGATTATACTACGTATGGTATGGGACATACGGGGTTTTGATATGGGATGGAATCATATTATGGAAATTAGTGAGGAGGAACCTTTAACTAGGAGGTTAATAGGAAACATTAAGTGTGCACTCTAGATGAGACGTGAGAATAGCAAGTGAGAGTTGGATACTAACATGTACATAATAAATGCTTTATTGAACTTATTAAATACTTGCTGTTTTCAAAATCATTTTCACATCGGGCTTTGACCCATTTCCTTGCATATTTTCTTTTCTATTGTACCTTCTATTTCAGGTGTCCAGCAGCAGGGATGCCAACCTTAGCGGATTATGATGAGCTATGGAGCTATGGAATATTGCTTAGATGCCTATCTTCATTTGATTCACAGTATTCTCTTAGTTAGGGCATGTCGCCCGAAGGAACTCAATTGTCTCTTTTCTATCTGAGTCAAATACTCTTGTACACGTGTCATTTTAATGCATTTACTATTGTTGGGATTACTGTATCGGTTAATTATTTGGGAATGTTTATTCCAATTGTATTTAAATTCTTTTGTGTTACGTGTTCGGTTAGTAGTGTTGTAGAATAATATGTGGTGCATTATTTGTAAACTAAAAATGGATTTTGTTGAATTAAAATTTGGAAAGTTTTTAACACCTGCTTAATTGGGTATTGGGTGAGTTCAAATGTTTTCGACAGTGATGCTAAGAATGAGCAAATTGTATATTCTTTTTTAATTTGGTATGGGACTGGCCACCCATTATTTAATTAGGCGTCGTGTTACAGAAAATGATTTATAAAAAAAGAGAAGTAATTTTTTTTAAAACAAAATGAGTTTTTTTAAAAGAATTTTTTTACTGGTAACCTGGACCGATCCGGTTCTATTAAAAAATGAACCGATCCGTCCCTGGACCAATCCAGTATAAAAAACAGACCGATCCGATTTACATCAAAACCAGTATACCCCGGATCGAAGCCGAACTGATAAAGTGATTTTAAAAACAAACCGATCCGGCATCAAAATCGTACCGATCCGAATTTGATAATCACGAACATATCTGCTGAGATTTTTTCCACCGACTCAAATTTCCTATATATATTTCTATTTCGGTGGTGTATTTCTCAAGTCTTTTGAGAAAACGTTTCTAAGAGTTCAAACACAACAAGACTTCGATTTTTGATGTGCCAAACATCTTTTTAATTCACACACAAAAATACCAATTACTTGTGTGAATCTTTTGGAACCCTAAAACACAAGCTTTGCTATTGTTCAACCTTTGTGGGGAGATCTTTGCAACCGAGGGATGCATGTCATTGCTGAGGGAGTCTCTACAAAGTGTTATGGCCGTGTGTCATTGAGGAGAGCTGCGGTTCTTCCTTTGTTGTTTGGGCTGCGAGTCTTTGAAGGGTGCTGCATGTATTCTCTTGCTGAGTTCAAGACTGCGTGTCTTTGTGGGTTGGCTGTGCGTTGATCCATTGTAGATTTCTCTATGTAATTTTAAGTTACGATTTATATATTCATAGCGAAATAAAGGTTTTACCCAAAAACTTTTTTTTCCTGAAATCTGTATCTCAACATATTTACTGTGTTGCATGCTTTAATTTTTGATGGGTTGATTTAGATGCATGTTTAGGGTCTGTATTTATTTGATTTAAAAGTAGATTATAATTAAATACGGGTTACTTGGAAACTTGCGTATTTAATTTAAATCAATTATCACACATCACATTTTTTCAAATTGATATCAGAGTAGGTTACGCTAATTTATCGCGCATTCCTATTTTTCGTAAAATCATGTGATATTGATGACTCAAGTGTTTCTAGTGGAGATGAGAGCGAGTTTGAGAGTGGAGATGAAAGTGAGTTCCAAAATGCTTTTAGAAATTTGTACACCGAGACCTTGAAAACAAAGAAGTATAATCTAGATTTAGGTCGTCGGGTTTTAGATTTGGAGAGAGAGAAGGAGGTTTTAAGAAAGGAGAAGTGTGATTTGACCAACACGTTGTCTAGTCTGGCGACACATGTATCCCAACTCGATAGTGATCTCGAACATGCCAGGGTGGTCAAAGTCAAATTTGAAAACGCTCCTAAGAAGGTTGGAAAGGTGGTTCTTAAGGTTAAAGGTGAGAAGTTAGGAATAATTCATGACGATGCTTTTAGTTCCCAATTAGCACCGGAGATGGTTCCCACTTTAGTGACAGTTTCATATGTGTCTCACCCTAATCCACCTAGGCATCCCATTCCTATTAGGAGAGCACGTCCTAGAGTTTTTGAGAAAGGTGTTCCTAGGCCTATTTATGTTTGTTCCCATTGTAAGAGGAGAGGACACCTTAGGGAATTTTGCTTTAAGTTGGGATATGTGTCAAGTTTTGCTTCTACACATGTTTCTGTCACACATGCACCCACACATGATACTTTACATGCTCCTAGCGACTACACGAGAGAGTTTTCACATTTAGGAGAGCAAGTAATGTTTTTAGTTAAAACTTCACAAGAATTGATGGAGGTTTTTCATAAGCTGTCACCACCTTTGGAAAACCCCTCCACACCTAACGATTGAGGTTTGACTTGTTTACTAGCATATGATGTTTTTCATGATGATATTATTTTCCTATTGCTAGTATGTATCATGTTTATATGTTTTAAATTGTTTTGAGAAAATCCAAAAATATTTTTTTGTTCTTTGTTTTGCACCTTTTATGGATGAACACTTAGGATGACCAATTCACAACATCATTCCATTTTTCATGTGAATATTTGATACTTTTTTGAGATAATATGTCAATTCATCCATGTGCTTTATAATGTTTGGAGTCATTAATATGTAATTAAGTGTTACTTCCTACATATTTGACTCATGATTCCCTTTATTGCACACGTGCACGAATTTAGTTGATTATTGTGCTTGTCTTATCACATGTTGGTTGGGTGTTTTCACTTCAATCCTGTCCTTAAAACAAACCAAGCGTGATAAATTTTGATAAGGAAATTGTGCATATAAGAACCGTTTTGTGAGTTTGTATGTTGTGTTTGAAAACAGGGAAGGGCTGCGAAAGGTTCATTTTGCCTTTGCGAATACTAAGCCACCGTTAAATTGGACCTAAAAAATGGATGAATTTTATTATTCGGGGTCCAAAGAGGTTTAAAGATCCCGAAAATATTGAAAGGCAATAAAAAAAAATTCATGCCAATTATGGACCATTTAGGTTTTTGCACTAATTCTCCAAAGTTTGAGAATTTCGTTTATACACCTCTAAAAGAAAATATGCATGAGGAAGTTTGGTTGGAGAATTTAAAACGGGTTTGCACGTCCTTGAAATGCTTGAAAATGCGCTACATAGTTTTGTGACACCCCGACTAATTAAATACCGGGTAGCTACTCCTTTCTTAAATCAATACAAAATGCCAAGTTGGTTCAGTTAATAGCATCACTGTCGAAAATATTTTAATGATTACTAACCACCTAGTATTTAAAAAGTAAGTTGTCAAATTTTAAATAAAATCTGATTAACATGAGATAAATGAAATGTAAAAGAATAACATCACCATACACCATAAAGTCTAAATAAAGTAACCAACAAATAATAATAAGTCCGGAGGAAAACTCCTCACAACAATCCCACAAACTGAAATAAATAAAACAGTGTATCCTGAATTAATTACATGCAAAAAATTTGAATAACAGAATTATGAAATGTCTCTAATGGGAGTGGGCGACATGCCCTACAAATGATAAAACTGAACATGGAGTCAAGACTAGAAAAGGAGGCGTTTACTGTTAAGGCCCTGTAACTTCCACAACAGCTACAACTCGTCACCTAAATATAATTCCTATGCATGGTGTCCTTGTGGCTGGGTACCTAAAAAGGTTTTTACAAAAAGTAGATTTGAAAGCAAACGGGTCAGAGCCCGAATGTGGAGAATATTTTAAAAACAGCAAGTGCTTTAATAACATTAAAACAATGAATGCAAAGTACATGTTAGGACGTGCTCTCACATGAGACACTCACCTCTCGACTAATTGTGCACTCCTAACGTACAGTACCCATCTAAGTGGTATATATATATCTAACTAAACCGACATAAGTTCTAGCCCATCTACTCGATTCACAATATGAATTCCCAATGTTATCACTTGAATAGATAGCTTTACTTAAACTCGGATTCTCAATTATTAGCATTACCATTTACTGGAGGTTATCCCCTTATTTATCTTCTCAAGGAGTTACTATAAATTATTCTCATAAATAAACATGACAAGTCTGTTCATTTAACCGTATATCATTCACATCATAAATATACAATACAAGCACCCCGAGACTAAGCTGCGGTGCACACATACTCTGCTATCCATCCCGGTACATCACGTACATAAGGATCACGCATTCCGAATCTCTCAGTAATCGTTCTCAGATAACAACAATCACAATCAATGGAGGCGAACACAGTCACATCACATGGGTCACGCAGATACCTACGCTCCCACGATCAGCAGTCTTATTAACTTCCCAATAAGTCCTTCTCTGACCTATGTCCTCGAGGTACCAATCTAAATCCCCCCGTAGGCACACAAAGATTAGATGGCCCTAAGAGAACGCAAACCTCCCGTGATAGCAAGTATGGTAGGTATGTCATACACATAAAATCATATACATATACTAAGCATGCACACATCTTAGTAATTAGCATAATTTATTAGTGGTATACTTCTTATTCTTATACCAACTTATAATGTTATGCAATTCACATATCCCCGGTTAATACTAACATTTAAATCGTCAATTATTCTCACATCGTAATTAGTCACTCACGTCCTAATCCACAGTTTTCATTTGGTTCAAATCACACTTCTATGTTTTACTCCTCAATATATCCCAAATATCCCAACAATATCAATTACTCATCAAGGGAATGTTATCTCTACAATTAAACCAGGTTACGGGACATTAGAAATCAAATCAGGCCAAAAAGGCCAATCTGTCAACTCGTTAGAAGTCTCGTTCGAACGAGGTCGTTCGAACGAGAGTTCGTTCGAACGAAGTGGGAATCTAACGAGATCTCGTTCGAACGAAAGTCATCGAATGAACATCCAACTCGTTAGAAGGCAAACTGTCACCTCGTTAGAAGCTCATTCAAACGAGCTCGTTCGAACGACCTGGGCAGGTCTTCTAACGAGATGCCAGTTTCGAGCCCATAATTTCCTATCTCATTTTTCTCAATTTTCTTCACCTCTAATCTCATCTAAAAATCATCCCAACAGTATTTTTAAGGTTTCTAATCACCACTAAACATTTGTGGGGCATAACTTAACATTTTTGTGGAGTCAAATCTCCTTAAACAACACCCAATTATCAAATCTCCCAATTTCCCCCAAAATCTTATGAGTATGAACCCTAGAAATTTCAAGTCATCAATATCCATAATTAAATCTATTTTTGTAACATAAAGGATGTATTTCTATCAGTATAATCGCCCAAACACAATTCTACATGCAATCTCTGTATTAAAACATGAATTTCTAATTCCAATTTCATGGGTTTTTATAAATCTCCCAATACAATGCAATTATATAAATTTCTCAGCATGGAAGAAACATTCGCTTGAAATTAACGTAATTAAACCACTTGCCTTGGATTTTCTCCGGATTTGGTGTTGAATTGATGAAGGTTGCTCTCCCCTTTTCTCCCAAGGTTGAAGGTTGAAGATGAAGGTTAGGGTCTTCTCTTTTGGGAACCTCTCCTAACTTCTCCTAAAACTCCCGTTGCCCTCTAATCACCTAAGTTATGGTAATGGGTTAGTGGGTCATTAATTTCTTTATTTTAAACTCCCAAAATTCGTTGGTTAAAATTCCTAAAATTCCAAAATTACCAAAATACCCTTTTAAGTTGCCGGTATGGCCTAAAAATGTCCCGGGACCCAAATTAAACCCCCGGCTAGTGTTTTCTGACTATTACGACCCTTCCGGACGCGTTGGCGCACTCAAAATGACCATACGGTTGATAAAAATAAAATCCACTTTTTAATTATAATACTTATATTCCTGACGCGACTGTCACACGCGTCCTAACAAAATTTCCAAATTGCCGTATTTCAATTTCACGACAAAATTCAATATATTCAATATTCATTATAATCAAATAATACCCATTATAATCAAATACCAACTCACATCTCGTTAGTATTTTATCCGGATTAATTCTCAATTAATTCACATTTAATTTAATTAATCCCATAAATAAATATCCATAAAAGTACGGGGTATTACAAGTTTTGGACGTTATTGGTGTGGAAATCACTTTGACTTTGTTTTGTTGTTTTGCATAAGACGATGTCATCTAAATTCAACAAACTTTTACACCTAAGGATACTTTTGATGCTCATTTGTTAGGGGTACACATATGCATCGTTCACATATGATTGATTGAGTTGATTTACCTATCGAATGTGTTCACACCCATTCATTCCATTTCCATGACTTGGTTGTTTGAGTCTAAATCCATGGTTTTTTTTTGTAGCAAATTTTTTTCAAATGTATGTTATTTTTGTATGAAAAAAATGAAAAATCAAAAAGAGTTTGTGAATTGTTTTTGCATCTCCTTGCAAGATGCACGTTTGCCATATTATTTGATGCCTTGTTTTGTGTACCGTGACACCTCGATTTTTCTTATTTGATTCATTCTTCTCATTTTTCTATTTGGGGACATCATAAAAAGGGGGAGAAAAAATTGTCATATTATGGCGGAGTTTGAATTTTGAGGGAGTTTTTTTGTTTTGAGATTTAACTTGTATTTTTATCATAAGTTGGTATCTATGTTTATCTCATTTCAAACTCGATATGTCAGGTGGTATTTGCTTTGTCTCATGTGTGTAGGTACGAAGATTGAAGATCAATATGTTGCACACCTTGATGAGAAAATCTTTGAGCTTTGATGATTGTTGAAGATTGAAGAACAAACGATGAAGATTTAAACATTTGTATCTTTCCGTCTTTAGGGTTCATGGGAGGGTAGATTTTTATAGGTCATGTTGATAATTGAAATATTTTTTATGTATGTACCGGCATAGACATAGGGGGAGATTTGTAAGGACATTTTTGTCCATTGTCAATATGTATGTCGTATGCCGTTACACCGTTGAAGAAATTCAAGATCGCATCTACATCAACGAATCCGAATATCAAAGCGTCTTCAACATCATAACCCCTGCGAGAATGAACTTGGTAAAGTTTTGTTTTTAAGTCCCTTAAAGTTTCATACTTAGAATTGGGAAACTTTTATAAAATGATTTTGTAAAAAAAAAGAAGTAAGTTTTTTTAAGCAGAATGAGTTTTTTTTTTAAAGAAATTTTTTACTGGTAACCCGAACCGTTCCGGTTTTATTAAAAAATGACTTTATCCGTCCCCGGACCGATCTAGCATAAAAAATAGATCGATCCAATTTACATCAAAACCAGTATACCCCAAATCGAAGCCGAACCGATAAAGTGATTTTAAAAACAAACCGATCCGGCATCAAAATCGGACCGATCTGGATTTGATAATCACATGTTATGCACTTTGAAATTTTTTATCGTTTCCTGAAGGCACGATGAAATTTTTTCAAAGTACGTAATCGCAAAACGGCACAAACTTTCGAACAAATGTAATCAGGAAACGACAAAAAATTTCAAAGTGTATAACAACAAAAAAAATTCAAAGTATCACTCGTGCCCATAAAAGTGTAGAAAAAATAAAGTACTTTAGACATCAAACAGAGTACTTTATATACCATGTGCCCATAAAAGTGAAATTTTGCAAAAATGTCTAAGAAGGCAATTAAAATAGGGAAAAAAAACTGAAGAAAAAACCTTACATGAACCAAATCTGTAATGAAAAAGGGAACTGGTGAGTTAAAAGTCTATTTCAACCCCTCTAGTAGCGCCGAATATAGCCCGAAACATACTCAGCTAGGCACGGATTATACGAATCCAATGGCGCCAGAATCGTCTCATTCCGATTTACGGTTAAAAAGTTATGGAATTTCTCCCAAAAGTGCAAAAAATTGAAAATTAAAAGTTCGCGTTAGAAATTTTAACAAATAGGTAATTAACTCATAATGTTTTAAACACAGTGATTCAAGTGTTGGCAGTGTTCAAAATTGACTCATAATGTTTTAAACACGGTGAACACTGAAAAATGTTTGGCATTTATAGTGGAGGCAGCTTCTCATGAAGGTCGGAGCACAACAACGCATACATGGAGATAACTCCCTTTAGAATATAAGTAGTTGAAATGAATAGGTAAGAAAAACAAAGCCACTTATGAATGACTTTCCAATGATGTATGTTCGTGTTTAACTGCTTCCATTTCCATAATCAGCTTCTTCCTTTGATTTTGATGCCCATTGAGATCCTTAAAGGATGACTGCATCTGAGACTTCACTGCCTTAATCTTCTTCTCTATATCTTTGAGCCTACGCTCTCGATTATTTGCACAGTGATGATTGGTCTCACAATGATGCTTCATCTCACAGTGATGCTTGGCTTCACCTTGAATGTTCGATCAACTTTATATGGGAATGTTTCACAGCTAGGAAGTGGCTTCACCTTCCTAGTTATACTCATCCAGATACCTTATCCGTCATGTGCATTAAAGGCTCTCAGTCCGCTCAAAACATTCCTCGAGACCACCTGATTATAAGAGAACAAATATATGAATTAAAAATGGTGAACAAACCAAAATCATAGCTATATAATATGAACTAATTTAACAAATCGAACCAATATGAACAAATTGAACCAAATATACAGTTATACTGAAGCCAAGTGAGAAGATCTTAAACTGAACTGCTGGTCCAGTGGATGACTTTAAACCGTGGTAGCAGATTATATAATGTGGAATTTGATTGCATAAAAAATGTTAATTTCCATGAAAAGTGTAAATCCTCAATTCGTTGAAATGTGTTGCCTTTTTGCATTCATTTCTTGCAACTAGTTAGGATTGTGGGCTATTTTGTAGTACTTCTACTCGACAAGAATGTAATTTTGATGCAAAACCTAGTGATTACTGTTCTATTGTCATGTTACTATTAACACATAATGGGTTATGGCAGTTTCTCGAAACAACTGATATAGTATTTAAACAACTGAAAAATGACAGAAGGTATTTAAACAACTGATCTGTCCTGACCTGAGAGCAGGGATTTAAACAACTATTATGACCTATGAAGTCCATGACAACAGGTATTTAAACATCACCACCATCATGATAGTCTAAATTACCTGTTGAAATTGAAAAAAAGACATAAATTAAAAACGTTGGCTTACATGAACAATGTGACTTTCGAGTTCCATACATCTTTAAATTATAACATAAAAGAGGGAAATGGTACTTTAAAATTGCATAAAATGGACAAATACATGAATCATATAAAACACTAATCTCATAAAAAAAATATATTTGGTTTCTTATAGCTAATTTTTATGTCAATAGCTCAGTTTTCGGGTCAGCTACTAAAACTGATAAATCAACACTACGAACGGGTAAGTTTTTAAAAATTGATAAATCAACGCTACAAATAGGTAAGTTTTTAAAAATTGATAAATCAACACTACTAAAACTGATAAATCAACACATAATTGTAAACAAACAGGTATATATAAAAATACATGTTTTTGTTTAGTTTCCGGACATGGATATAAAAATAGGTAACTGGGGTTAAAAAATAGTTATATATAAAATAGATACAAACATTTAGTTAAAAAAAGGTACATATAAAAATAGATATAAAAAAAGTTTTGAATGTGTATCAGAGGAGTTGTGTCCCCATAAGCTCAATTTTAAATATCTTTACTCAATAATAAAAAGCACCTCCTCATAATCTCAGTTTTAAATATCATTACCTAGGAATCAATATTATTCACTCCTATAAATTAAAATGACAATCTACCAAATATGTGACAACCCGCTATCCGAAATAAAGGGTGGCCATCCCTATACCCCGATTAATTAGGAAATCATGGATAATATCATCCTCAACATCACAACAATAAACAAAGTATAAGGAATAACCACTCTATATTCCAGAAAACGGGTTATCAAAAACTTTGATTTAGAATATAAAGGAAAACATTCTCAATAACTCATCATAGAAATAGAGGGTGGAAACCCCCACCAGCGCATATAAGAAATCCCGAAAGATACAAAGGACCGAATAAAGCTTCGGTCAATACCATCCATACAACATACTTATAGCATCAAGTGTTACATAATAAATTCATTATACATTTACAACAGCTTGGGCAACATGCCCGAATGAACTGAACATAACTAGAAACATAAACAGAGGCGTCTACTCAAAATCCCGTGAAACCCGCACAATGTCACGGCTCCTCAAAACATGCGGAAGGGAAAAGTCATTACGGGCGACCGTGCGGCGGAACACCTGAACGGATAATATAGATATATATATACAACAAGAAAAGGAAAACCGGTCAGGGCCGGGTATATGTGATCAATAGATAAATGACAAGTATGATAATGATGCACAACTAAGCATGGATGATAGTCTAGCATGTTAACAGCATATAAGGAACTGAAACTAGTGAAGGACTACATAGAGTGAAATTCACAATAAAACAGAATTAAAAGTGCTTATAAGCCTTTATCATCTTAATCAGATTTCAATTCAAGTATACATTTTCCATTCCTTATCAGGAATATAATTGACATCATGTGCTCTATAGGGCACTAATCTCAATAACATGCTCTTTGCGGCATAATTTTGCTCTTTATGGCATTATTGTTCCATCGAGTCCAACTCGATAATTAGAATAGTCATAATTATAAATATAACGATTCTAAGACCGCCCGTCCGGGTTTCCCCACTGAGCGCGTCCCTAAATAACCATCATCTTCCAGGGCCTAACATAAGACAACCTGGGATCCTATCGAAAGCGTCGGGAAGCGGCCATGAGCCTGCGTGGTAGCCAAGACCACACCCGGAATCTCCCTACCCCCGCAGAAAACATATAACCATAAACGCTCCCATGGCCTAGGACTATATCCACCCTGCATTCATTAGCCAGGGGGCTTCACCTAACGAGCGGACTTCCCTTAAGATGGTATTTAGAGAGGTGTGTAACATCCATTTTATTAATTCCCATTATGTGATTAGTAAATTATCATTTACCTTAATAATTTCCCATTTTAAATAAATGTATAAGTTAAATCGGGACTACACATGATACGTACCGACATAACATCCTCGATAAGGAATTCGGACTCCAAAGTTATCCCCAAGGCCTCTTTTAGGCATTAATATAAACCATCAAGTCAAAATGTAACTCAAGTTGAATTCTAAAGTCTCCAAAATTGACCTTAATATGTTCTAGACCCTTATAAAACTACTAAACAAACGTAATGCCTAAACATCACTTTAAATTCTCCCTTGAACGAATCCTAGATGAATCCTTTCGAGTCTAGGATGTCGACCCAACTCAACTAAAACTCTAAACCCTATGTTTACTTCATTTAAGAAGGTCCCTAATCAAAAATCCTAAAGAAAAGGGGTTAAAAATGAAAAAAGAAAAATTTTGAAAATGCAGGGCTACCGAATCGATTCGCCCCCTTGGCCGAATCGATTCGGCAAGAAAAGTTGAGGTTCTGCATAAATGCCGAATCGATTCGGATGGGAGATCGAATCGATTCGGTCAGAAAATCTGGGATTCTGCATAACTGCCGAATCGATTCGCCCAGGGGACCGAATCGATTCGGGCCTGCGATTTTGCTAAGAAATGGCTATGGAGTCTTGGACTCCATTTTCTACCCAAATCCAAATTTCTCCAAACCAAACTCATATACCAACATTCTAAAACATCAAAGATGCTATTGATCATCTTCAAACCCCATAAATCAACTTAGAGTAAATCAAAACCCAAAATGCATAAGAAAACCCTAAGTTCTCTAAACTAAAATCAATACACCATTAACATAACAAGTCATCTATCTCAAGACACAATTTAGCAAGTAAAAACTTGCCTTGATTCAGCAAATATGCAGTTTCCTTGGTGTAGTAGCAATCTCTCTCAATCTCCAAAGCTTTCCCTCTACTCTTCTCTTTTCTCTCTTAGGTTTAGGAAGGGATTTTGGAGAAATTAGAAGACTTAGTAGGCATAAATCGTGACTTAAGGTAAATGCTCCACTTAATAAATCAAAAGCGCGATAAAATAATACGCGATAGCATAATTAAAGCCCAACCAGTCAAAAATGCCCAAAACTACAAAATACAATCTGGTACATTATTTGACTATTTCGCACGTTCCGGAATCAACTGCAACCTCCAAATTATCATTTGGACATTTTCAAATTCGATTTAGATTCCGGTCTCATAATTAAGTCAAATATCATATTAAATTCAGATGATATTAATAAGCATGACATAGCAATATTTTCCCATAATTATGATATGTATGCAACCTCATAATAAATATCAACTTTTCTACATTGAATTCATCATTCAAATCATAACCCAACACTGGTCTCTAATTACTATACTAAGTAATTAATCTAAAATACGGTCTCATAAGCGAGGGTTATTACAAAATACTTTTGCATCCACCTGGGTTAATATTGTGAAAGAAATTAAAATTACAACCAACACACTTTGGAATTCCAACATGAAGTTAACTTCCTATGTAAACCAAGAAGTAATAATAACATTGAATTCCCACCTAAACAAAGTAACACTCAGGAATCAACAATGTTAACCAAATAATAACACTCATTACCAATGTAAACCAAGAAGTAACACTCGAGAATCTCATGTTTGTATTTTTATATATATAAAACTGTAGAGAAGTTTATTTTGATATACATACCAGGTACGTCTGAAATTTCATTTGAGTTGTCTTAAGGTTATTAAAACTAACATAATGTAATTGCATAACGAATTTCAACTATAATTGCATCTCATATGAATTTCATATGAATTTCAAACGTATGAATTTCATAATTGCATCTCATATGGATTTCAGACATAGTTGTAATCTTATATGAATTTCATATGAATAGCTGTAATCTCGTATGATATTACTGCTTGAAATTATACCAAGCCATAGGAATGGTTATAGCATGCGCGGGCTTAACTCCAGAATTCCTAGACATGTTAGAAATCATACCAGCATAGAGGCGGCTAGGATTGTGCCCCAACTTCTTCACCTGAAGGCAGCAACTTCGAGAAACAACAGCATTTTCATCATGCACTGTCGATGCACATGTAGCCAACTTCATAGCTTCCATATTCGGAGATGATCTTCCACATTCACCGTAATTTTTTTACCAACGAAAAAATTTCATACATGTCCTTTGTGTAGAACTACCATGACGTAAATCGATATAAACATTAGGATAAAGAAATGTATGATCAAGATCTAATTGCAGAGATGTTCCAAGTTAAAATTCACAACTAATCCCTATAAAAAGTGAAGCACACAAACATGTTCAAGTTCTACAGAGCCTAAATAATGAAAATACAAAATCAACTTTAAGGTACTTCCTGCAGAAACCACTGCTAGATTCACTGCATCCATTTGCAAAAAAAAAATATGCTTTCATCCTGTCAGTTTTACAGGCAATCAATGCACCTTAGTTTTGATACTCGAAACATCATAATACAATTGAGCTGCACATACAATGGAATACCTTTAAAGCCACAATTGAAATATAAAATTTCAATATAACTTACTTATCATTTAACACTGGGTTCATTATAAAAAGCTACATCGGTATCAAAAAAATAATTTCATCAAAAAACTAAACATGTGAAGAAAACCCCCAATCGCATATTAGTGAAGAAAAAAGAATGTAGCACAACTTTCAAACCAAACTAATACGACTGAAAAATATAAGGAACCAAGCTTCTTTTAGCCAAAAAAAAAAGAGCATAAAGAGAGAATTATTATAGGGAAAAAGTCTGAAAAAAGAGCATAAAGAGAGAATTATGAACCAAGCTTCTTTTAGCCAAAAAAAAAAGAGGAAAAAGAACTAATAAGACTGAAAAATATTACCAGATCAACCCTGCTGGTCATTGTCCTCATGATGAAGTTCTTGAGGTTGTAAATTATTTGCTATGGGATTGGATCACAAACCTGGAGTCCCAAGGTTCTGTTTCACTGCCTATGCGTGATAATCAACAAAGCATTGAGTATAACGTTGCCAAGGATCTAAAGTTTGTTAGAGATGGATCCAAAAAAATAGCGTGAAGGTGATCCAACTTCTTTCATTGGGAAAAAATAAGTTCTTTTATCAATTCCCGATTTCAATTCCTTCGAAACATCAAGGCCATTTCATATAAGAACACATTAGCTTTACCTATGATTAAGCTTGAATCATATGATACATATTGTTTCAGATCTATAGAGAAATGGAGTTTTTTTAGTGTCAATTTGAAAATCAGTTTGAAGAAAAGAAAACTCTTTTCTTCGATCGACTGCAGCATAACTCTTTTCTTTTTGTAAAAATAATAGAATGAAAAGTTAGTACTCCATTTAGTACTAAACATTTATAACACGAATAGAAGCAAAAGGAACCTGTGTATGCCTACATATACCTCAAACCTAGAACTTAAAAGAAGGACTAATAACCAAAAACTTACACCACAAACTGAGCAGGGGTGTATGCCTAAAGTAAGTAGGGGTGTAGGCCTACATATACCTCAAACTGAGCAGGGGTGTATGCCTAAGCCAAGAACTTAAAAGAAGGACTAATAACCTTAATGTCATTTTATATAAAAAACACCAAAGGCATTAAGGTCAAAGCATAAGAATGTATAATTATTATTAACATATCTTGAAAATAACTATGGACAATTACAATGATTTCCTACATGCACCACTTATTTTCAAAACTCAAATCTCACCTTACTCTTACCACTTTGATATGTCCCTAAGAAAAAATAAAATTTGTCATAAATTCAACAAAACAACAAAAAACGTCATGAATAAAGTAATCGGATGCATAATTATTTAATTGGATACAATGAAACATTCAAAATCATTTATAGGTAAATAAAGTAAATCGGGAAAAATGAGATTTTATGAGATGGTGACTGTGCAGTTAATAATGAGATTTTATGAGACAAACTCTAATATTAAAAAACCATCCAGTGGAGAGTAAAGACAAAGGTTATTTTATGAAATCGGATTACCTATGCTCCCTCTCCTTTTGTCCATTGAGATGCTGTTTTGGTACAAATTCTAATATCAAAGTGATGCCTGTCGTTAATCCTTTTATGTAGGCCCTCTGATCTGCTTACAACATCAGCTAAAGAAAGAAACATTAGTTTGTTCGTAATTAAATGGCTAGCATAGTAAATTCAGTAATGCCAAAAACATATAGGAAATTAAACCATGTACATACCATTAATATTTACTCATTTCTTATGCCCCATCCTTATAAGTCATCACGCACATCGGCCCTACATACAATACTCCATTTCAGAGATAACTAAGAAGCTCTTCGAATAATAGAAAAAAAACTAACTCCTATAACGTACTTAAAAACACAACGTTTTTAGACATAAGGTACTCTGAACCATAACCCAAGTTACTTACCTTAATAACATGACAAACAATGAAACAATCGACTACATTGTATATTGAGTCCATGAAATGAAACCTCATAATGACCTCAGAATCGACTACTATTACGCTAAAAGTATAAACAACTATTGTTAAATATCCCTAGTGACTATAAATGATTTTCATGACTAAAGTACATAGAAAATAAAGGTGATGAAATTTGAATAAAATCACCGATATAAAATTTAATGATGTTTCACAAAATCGATAAAAAAATAAGTAATTATAGGTAGCCACGGAAGTGCATAGAAGTTTAAAAGAATGCCCAAATATAATTCTAACTTCACACCTTCAAATCTTAAACCGTAGTGAAACTTGGAATCATATGTGGGAAAATATCAACATTTTCGCTGGTTACAGAAATGATACGTAAACAAAGCACTTGTACATGAAAAAAATTATGCAGTATGATAGCACTCAAAAACTACCGAGATGGACAAAATGAAACTCGACATCATTTGCCAAGATAAAATTGCGAATTCCACGCTCAATATTGAACACATATCTAGCTAGCAAAGTACCCTACATAATCACCCAATTAGTAAACTAAAATCAGTCATAAAATTCTAACAAAAAATATCAAGGCTTCATAATATGTGCAAATATGAATGTTAATACCTAAAAATCAGTCATAAACTAATATATGCGCAAATACCTAAAAATATGTACAAATATAAATGTTAAAAACCTGAAATGTAGAATCTTGGATATTGTTTGAACCTGAATGTCATAAACTAAAGAAGTTTTTATTGGTCTGCCAAGATGCAAAAACCTGAAATGTAGAATCTTGGATATTGTTTGAACCTTTGTCATCATCAATGCTAGTCTGTAACACAAACTCGCCTCTGGACCAAGACGTGTTGATAGAAAGAGGCAATGAACTGCCAAAGATAGCCAAATCTGTCAACTGTATGCTGTCAAAACCCTAGTTTGAAAATTAGGTAAAGTTCATTTCATACGCCATTGAAAATTAGGTAAAGTTAGTTTCTTGCAGTATTAAATTTGCGATGAGGTCAGTCTACCTTTATAAGCGTTTTTATTTGTATTCTGATATTTATGTATCAGCTCTCCACTGCATACACCATTGAAAGAGTAGTAGATCCTACACCGTTCTTCGCCTACACAACCTCTGCCCCGTTATTCTGGATCCTCACTATCAGGTCTTTCACTTCTTCGTCCTTGAATTTTTTGTTCCAGAGAAATCAATCAGTAGATATAACCTTCAATTATCATTTGAAGAATATGTCTTACTGTGGAGGAAAGTGTGGGTGTGGTTCTAGCTACAATATCACTAAAAAATATAGAGAGAGTGCAACACACTTTAAAGCGAAAACAACCTCAATAATTCAAAAACTAATACAAATTTCATTTCATTAATTGCAAATAATATTTCAATAGTCCCCTAAAAAATTCAGCGACACAAATTAAATGAAAGCATACACCAATATTAAATTAAATGAAAATGAGTTTGTATAAAAAAAATTGCAATAAATAGTTGGGACATTTAAGTATCAATGTATCTCCCCTATCTCCCCTATAAAAAAAATTCAACCTTTTCTTGGAATTTTAAGTCGCAATAAGATTTTTTCATCCATTTTTAAAGATGGGAGAGTCTGGATGGATCTCCCCTGCAATCTGGATGTTTAAAACTCTTAGGAGGCTGCCCATATACACAAAACAAAAGGAAATAAACGTTAGGTAATGCTAACAGATCTGATGTAAAAATTATGTATTTTTATTGTTTACAAATCGATAAACGAAACCAAAATAAAAATGTCACCTCCCAATCCATTATCATAACACAAATAAAACATGGAAAAAAAACATCATTTGCAGTAGATTATTATTTTACCTCACCTAAGAGCATGCATTACTTTACTGTCAAAAGAGATGTAACTGAAACTTATAAGGGATAACAAAATCAGCACTACAAAATCACTATGATTTACCTACTCCGTAAGATCTTTTCATAATGCCCATTTGCAGTAGATGTAATCATTTCTTCCTATGGACGTGACTCGATAACTAAATCCTCACAAATCACCTTGGAGCAGTAGATGTAACTATTTTCCATGGGTCTATCATAGCGAAAATGATGGGCAAAGTCAGCAAAAATGAGATTTTGAATCAAATATCATAGCAGTAAACATGGCATGTATACAATAACAATGCTAATGGTGCAGCATACATAAATTTAAAAATGTTAATAATGTAATGAGCAAAAAAATACAATGCGTGATAATCACACAGACTTGAAAACTTGCTGCAGCATACATAAATTTACCAACATACATATACGAATTTTGACCTATATACTTTTATGGCAAATTTTGACTTACATACATAAATTTACCAACATACATACACGTATGTATGTTGGGTTTGATTCGAACATGAGTATAAACTTGAGATTTTCAAACACTATATACCTAGCGTTTGAGATTCAAAATTCATAAAAGAAATTGTGTGACATATCAAAGTGAAAAATAAAAGTATATAAGCTAAATATGCCATTTTTTACCACTGACATTTATCTCCAGTTACTGAACTAAACTGGTCAACGATTTATAAAATGTGATTCTGCTCAACTCTTAAAGATCTTATGGTGTTCCCTGCCACAGTTCTACTAACCATAATCCTTTTCTTAAAAAGAATAGTATTCTGCAAGTCCTTCATTTCTATTCTATCAAAATACTCATGGAGTAACATGGATCGTAAGATACTCATTCCTGTTCTTAAAGTCATATATCAGAATGCATGTTGTCTTGTTTGAACTTTGCTATAAATTGGTCAATTTTGGTTCCTCACGGGAACCCAATCCACTATGTAGTCGGGTGGTGATTCCCCAACAACTATTGGTCATGAATGAAAATTGCATCCTTATACCAGAAGAGTCTTTGGTGGACTGAGCTTGAGCTTGCTCCCACGCCTGAGCAGCGTGAGCTTAAGCAGCAAGAATTACCGTAACTGCAGTCATTGTAGCTACAGAAGGTGCCATGGGTACTTGGCTGAGATTTCCCATAGAGGTCGTGGTATCTAATGCGATCATTAATAGACTGTGAGGCAGGTGATTGAACTTGCAATCGGTTTCCACACACCTGCAATTAAGGTATTTTTGAGAAACTTCCCCAAGAGATGCAATCTCACCAATTCCAGGAAAAAATGCTCCACCCGAAGCACTAGAAACAATGCTCGAAATCATTCCAAGCAGCCTTGGAAATTCCCCTGATATAGAACGTCAGTGAGAGCTTCTAGAACGCTTGGTTTTCCATCATTCGTCTCCCAACAATGGACACCCAACATTTGAAGAAGATGGAGATGGACTGAGTTGATGAAGAGTACTCCCAGAAAATTCTAACCACCTCATGAATAGAAATTCAAAAAAATAGTGATACAAAAAAATTAGAATGGTGATAAACTTTAAAAAATTTGAATAGTGATAAAACTCAGAAAAAATTCCATTGGACACTGCAAGGGTTCAAGGGATGCTTCAGATGCCCTTGCAACTTCAAAGAGATCTTGTAGTCCCTTATCCACCAACCAGTTGCAAGCAACAAGTACTGAAACAGTTCCACAACCAAATAATGCATCGAATAATCAAGAAGACCCTGATAGTGTTTATAGTGTTTATTCATATGATAAAATTTGGGATTTTTCATTTTACCTTTGAAGACCCTTTTGATTTCTGGTGTGGATCTTCCTCCACATTTTTTGGACTTCAATTGCATGTGGATCTGTGTATTCATAGAGTGTTTTCATATAAAGACTATTACAAATACTCGGTAGCTCACTTCATAATTATTCAAAAGTGTGTAAAGTGGCTAAAGTATACATTGAAATCCTTATCTCACCATTTAGAAAGAAATGAAGAAAAAAGAATTAGAGTTCATAATAATAATATGGCACCATAAAAATCGTATAATTTTTTAACAAAGTACTAATTGCCTCAATACCACGCACAATGTAAGCCGAGCATACCTTCCGTGCCTCATATTAACAAAATTGAAACAAAGAAGATAACAATGTTCATTTCCCGAATAAAACTACACTTGGAAAAGATGAGTTGTACCAAAATATATATAAAACATAGACAACAGATTATGGGACCACAAAATAAGAAGCAGGACACTGCAACGCACTGCTGCTAAGCCTAGACCCAAGAACACATACCCATCCAAAGATGTACAACTAACCATTATTTCTTTTCTACAGAACAAAGATTAAAAAAAAGGAAATCATTAAACATCATATTAATGATAGAATACTCTAATGTTTAATCAATATCATGTCAATACATAAATATTATTAATCTACAAAAGGAAAAATACCTGTTTAGATCCCAAAATGTTAGGAAAGAACCTGTTTAGATCCCAAAACCAGTGGATATAGCTCTCGTAATCTGAAAAAGGAAAAATCAATATATCTTAAAAACAAAACCCTAAATCTACAAAAACATAAATATATACAAAGTCCTAAACATAAGAAACAAAGCCCTAAATCTATACAAAATCCTAAACATAAACATAAATATATCTTAAATTACAAATCCCTAATCTGTACACAAAACCTAATATTTTAAACCAATCGCATAATAAGAAACTCTCACCAGTAATAAAACCCTCGCACCAAAATAAACCGCACCATAAGAAATCACACCATAGAAAATGTAGAGAAATCGCAACATAGAAAATGTAGAAAAATCGCACCATAACATAAACAGATCTTAACTTGAAATAATGATGTGTGTGTACGTGTGAAAGAAGCATCGTGGAGAGAAGTTGAAGAGAGAACGTAGAGGGAAATAGTGAGAGGAGATGATGAGAGTAAGAAAAGTGAGTAAAATGCTAAAATACCATTATACCCTTCTTTTTGATTTTGATGGGAAGGGAGAAATAAAATTAGAGTGTGTCAAAAGAGGGGGAAATCAAAGATGTGAGGGCAAAAGAGGCATTGCAAAATAAACTATCTCATGACATCATTTTTTGATCTTATGACATACATAAGTTTCCTACTTTATTTTATATATATATATATATATATATATATATATAAAGGAGTAGACGGTTTTTACTATTTAATAAGATGATAACTTAATTAGGGGTGGGGATGTTGCCAACTAGGCATGAAATGGACCGCTGAGATTATTTCCCCCCATGTGCACACCACACTCTCATACCACATCTCTTACTTTTACACAATTACCCCTCAATTTTTTTGTTTCCCCCTTTTTTCCCTACTTATTAAACCTACACTTTAATTCAAAAATTGGGTATTTTGGTAACACTCCAATTCTGAAACCATTTGGACACGCCAACCTTGACACACAACCTCATTCTCTCCCCCCCCCCTCTCTCTTTCTCTGATGCAACTCCCATTTGGACGCAACCCACCATTCTAGATCCACCGAGTAAATGTTCTAGCATTCTTGGTACCTCTCGGTTTTTTATGATCTTAATCTTAGGTATAGCCTCCGTTTTTCTCTCTGTTTGGTTTGCATTTATTTAGATCTCAAAACTTTTTTCTAGGGTTTGAAATACATTTCGTTTTCATCATTTATCGAAAATGACTTTGGGGAGATCAAATGGTTTTACGGGTTTAGATATGATTTGATTTGTAGGTACTAATCTGGCATAATTTTGTAGGTGTTAATTTGTTAACTATGTAGTAATTTGATTTCTAGGTAATAATTTGGCCTTAAGTAGGTGTTAGTTTGATTTGTCGATGTTATTTTCTCAAGCAGGTACTAATTATGTACCGATTTATGGGGTTTTATGGGATTAGTCTTTTTTAGTTGTCTTTATGGAGTTTTATTGTACTGCAACCTTGGAGTTTTCTCCCTATTAATTTGATATAGATCAATGAGTCTGTAGATATATATATATTGTTAGTATTTTTATATTTTAGATGTTTTTATACTGACAACCATGTTTTTGATGAGATTTCATAGTTAACATTTTCATGTTAGGACATAAAACCATTCTCTTCAAATAAAATGGAACTGTTATTGTAAATCATTTTATTTTATTTAGAAGACTCATTATAAGGGTTTTTACATTTGAGGGATTGCAAAATACGTTCGGTGAATTTCAATCAGGCTCATTATGCTATTTTAATTTACTCGAATTTGTTTCTATAATAGTAGGGATATAATTATTCGTTTTATTAAATTTTGTCTGTTACTAATCAATTATTATTTATAATTGCAGTTGTCCCAAATTTTAGTTGCTAAAGTGTCAAATGTGTCCTGATCAGAAGACTGACAATGAGTATGCAGTCTCAATTTTCAAGCCTCTGTTTAAATTTTCATACCCTTTGTTTTATATGGTTCCCTGATATGGCAAGTCTTTTATTTGATGAGGATTTAGACACCAAAGCAAGAAATGTATGGTTGAGATGAGGTAAGAACAACTGAATTTGATTTTCCCCTTTTGTCCCACTAGAAATGTTTCCCCCTCTTTTGCCTTACTGTTAATTGGTTTATGTCCTTCCACTTTAATTCAAAATAGAGGGTAAAAGGGTAACTCTCTTCTTACAGACTTTTAAACCCACCTACTACCATCAACTACAACACACTCATCTCGAAATCCTCTCGACTCTCTCTCATTTTCGCCTCCCTCCCAACACTTACCCCTCATCTACTGCCGCTGTCGCCCTCACCCACGTGAATCCCTCATTTGGTAGTCTCTTCTCCCCCCCTCTCTCTCCACTTCAAATTTTTTGTTCTCTCCATACCCACGTTAATTTGCCAAAGTAAATTCTTTTCTTTCTTTCTTATGGTTGACATAGGGTATTTTTATGTTCAAAAGCTTTGAAATAAGGTTCTTCTTTTTAGATATACACATCTCACCAAATTATGTTTCATAATATAGGTTCTATATGTTTTTAGGTTAAATGTTCTCTTTTTCTTCCAGGTTTGTTGACTGATCATCTCATAAATGGACCCTTGACTTCAGGAATTTTGATGGTGAGGTAATTTCTCCCTATTTTGTTTACTCTTTCTATTTTGTTGGGCTTAGGATTCTTGACTTTGTTAGTTTTGATTATTTTTATTTGTTCAGGTACACATATGCGGCTCTTAATTGAAATACACTTCTATGTTGTTCTAATTTCAAGTTATCATGTGTGTTCTCTCTCTCTCTCTCTCTCTTAGACAGAGTTCTGAGTCTACATTTTGTTTTTACATGGATTATTTCTGATTTTATTTGTTCTAATTAGTTATATTTTGTTTTATTTTGCAAATGTAATCATTGTTATCTCTTGATTCCATCTCTGACCTGCGATCACGGTATGGGTTTTTAAATTTTTGTAAAATTTTTTATACTATGTTTTACCTTTTTTTATTGGTTGAAAATATGGCATTTCTTATTCAATTTGTTGAAAATAATGTATTTTTTATTTAATTATTATGTTTCCTTCTATTAATTTGTTTTGGATTTCAAATTAGGGTATTGGTGTTTTTCGGGTTGAATCAAGGTGTTGTGGGGGTCTCAAGCTTTGAAATAGTGTATTTTTTTTAAATCCCACACACCTTTTTAAGGTTTTATGTGATTTTTGCATGTATTATTTCTATTCTAATTTCTTATATTTTTTCATCCTATAGACATTAACCTCACCGTAGACTTTAAAGTGTGTTTTTATTATTTGTTTTGATTTTGGGTTTTGTATTTCTAGATTTTTGGACTCGAAATAATGTGTTGTGGGATTAATATGAAGTTCAGTTTTATAGATTTATAAATAGTTTTTCCATATTATATGTGAATTTAGGTTTTTTTTATGCGATTGTGAGCTCAATTTTCTACTTATTTAGAACTATATTTATTAGGCTTTTAATTTATGTTTTTGCTCTATTATATGTGAAATAAGCACTTTTTTTGAACAATTTTACTTTTAACGACTGATAAATCACAAGAAGAGGCACCACATTTGGAATTCTAAAAAGCACATGCTATCTTCCTATAATCTTCAATGAAATATTTGATCATAAGATGTTGCACGCCATATTAAGGCCATCCTCATGAAGAAAGTCTGGGTTTGATTCTTTGATTCTTTGATTTTTGATTAGATATAATCGGAGACACAATCCCCAGATTAAAGTTGTGAGTTAAATGTTTATGCAGTTATTTGTTGTTCCATTTATTCACTTATTCTATTAATGAATTAGATATTGAGGGTGTTTTAGTGTATATAATGTTGAGCTTACCTTCTTTTAATAATTCAATCTCTATCTTTTCACATTTGAATAATTTAGGCCTTCTTTGAGGACTATCCCGGGTTTGTAGAAAATAACTTTTATATAATTGGAGAATCATGTGTTGGGCACTATATTCCATTCTTGTTGCTTGATTTCACAAAGGAAACAAAATTATAGAAGGGATTCATATCAATATGAAGCTGTGATCTTACTCCAACTGCTTTATTGTCGTACAATTTTCTTTCATTTTTTAAAATATGCCATTTTACTCATTTAGGAAGTTGTTATTGAATTCATATGGAATTAGGGGCATGGTATGATTATGCGAGGCATCGTTAGAGTTTCGTGTTGCTTAACGATGTCACATATTATGATTACTCTTTTTAGGTAAGTCCATAGTCCCATTCCTTTCTCATCCCCAGTCTCAGATAAGTCCATAGTCCCATTTCTTTCTCTTTCCTAATTATTCCTCTCTCACGAATCCAATGTTAGATCTCTATCCATTTGATTTTTTTTGTTGTATAAACACTAATTCTTGTGTTTTCAGTAATACACTAGGATGATCATGTGATAACCCGCTTAAAATAATAACGGGTGGACAACGCTATACTACATTAAATCAGGAATCTCAGATGGCTCAGTCTCAGCATCAACAAACCATACGATAATAGATAAGGCTAACTACCCGAAACCATAAAAGCGGATGCCAAAAATTAAATAAAACTTGTAACGGATAACAAACCAACACCATAGAACTACTAGCAAGGGCAAAATGTACATGAGTATGATGATAAAAAGGAAATGCTAACATTAGAATAAAAGAAGAATATAAAAAGAAATAACCTGAATAAGTTGTCGGGTCACAGACAGTACAACATCCATAAAGAAGAAGTATAAACAACTACATATAACTCCAGGGTATAAAACCAATAAACAACATGAATCCTACCAAGATTTTCAAAGGAGTAGGAAGCGACTACAATCAAAATCCCTCCACAGTCCACAACTGCTACGGCTCCCAACACTCTGGATAGAAAAGCATCTGGTATCTTTGCGGTAGGACACCTGTAATATATACATACATATAGCAAAAGAGAAATATAAACGGGTCATAGCCCGAGGTGTAAAAATGTTTAGCAAGTGTGCTAACCATGCATAATAAATCTAAATGCATTATTTCATAATTAAAGTGGAGTTGCATTCTCGTGAAACCCCAAACTCACCTCTCATCTACAACGCGCACCTAATCGCATTCAACAACCTTAATTAAGCTACCCGACCCAATTAAGGACAATCTAGTAAAGAGTACGTAAGACCTATACCCCCATGACCCACCATTGTAACATAACCTGAAAACCTCTTTCCATTCTAAAGTCATAGAAATATATATACACATATAAGCCATCATAGGATTAGGTTCCAATTATTAGTTTAAACCAATTATAAATTTTAGTACTTCACACATTAACATTAGCCTTCAATATAAAAGTTTATTCTCTAAGCAAGATATATACAAGTACTAAGGACAGAACTTCTCTCTACTCTCAACATTTCACTGCGTTTCGTGCGTGGGGCGTCTCGCAAAGTGAAATCCAAACAAGGAACCCCCCGATACACTACTCCTTGACAATGTCGATCGTAGGGATTAATTATGTCATCCACAGAAATTCTATTACTACCACTACCTAAATATCAATTACTATCTAAGAACATAAGTAGAATATCTATTAAATCCTTGGGTCGACATAACCGTAATTGTCGCTAAGTACGATCCTTCAACCCTAATGAACTAGTACACAAAATCACCCAAGATGTACATCATAGAACCTTCGTATCCTCTTCACCTATAGCACACACACACACACACACACACACACACACACACATATATATATATATATAATCAATCATTCATTCCCATAACCACGCATACATCTCACACATAATGTATACTATGCCATACACATAACATAAACGGCTATAGGATGCCAAAATACAACACCATGCTATCATCTTCCAGGGCATCACTCAAATACCATCCTAGGGACCAGCGGTCGGACTCAATATCACCGACATCACGGTCAAAACCAAATCACAACGCATGGTAAGCGGTCATAATTCCTAACCAGCAAGTGAGAACGACCCATACCCAAGACTTATCACCCCTAAAAATAGAAAATCACACAAATAATAATGGATAACTATGACTTGGGGAATATCCACACCCTGCTCCTCAAGCTAGGGGCTCACCCTCATCGCGCAACTTCCCATGATTGCATGTGCCGGGTATGCTTCACACCATAAGTGTATATATATATATATATATATATATATATATATATATATATATATATATATATATATATGATCACATCATATAATTGACGCGACTCAGAATATGTCTCAGAAGTGCGTACTCTCTAGGCTCAAGTGCAAGCCTGTCGCTCAAGTAATAATCCGATAAGTCGGGTATCGATCCTCAGGGAAAAAGGACAACAGAGTTGTGACGACGGGAAATATGAGTGAATCCTAACTCTGACTCTAAAAAGAAAGGAAAAATGATTTGGTTTTGAAATTTGATTACACTAAATGCAATTATGAAATTATGAAAAGATGCAATTATACTAAATTACCTAAAATATTGATGAAAGATGATCTGAAACTTTTGAACTAAGTGATGAGAAAAACAAGACGAGAATACAATCCCCCAACCCTAGTGTATTGCAGTTATAATATTAATCGTAAATTTAACTGATTAATTAGACCCAGAATTTAGTACTCCCAAGAATTACATATATGGGGTTCAAGCCCGCATCATACTTAATCTGAGGATGAGTAAATCGGTATCGCGATAGTTACACTCGAATTGCGTTCTAAATCATCCCAGTCACCTAGAGGCAAATGAGATATAAAGACCTACAATTATTGTGTTCATACGCAATACGATCGGAATCAATCACTAAATTCAGAGGACTAATTTTATACACATGAAATTAACACATCAGGCTAGGTTCATGTATCCCGACCTTAAAAAATCTAGCCTAGCATGATGAAAGTAATAAAAACAGTGTTTGATGTGTAGAAAACCATGATTAATCTATGGAAAACTTGTGAATTGATGTAAAACGGAATTAAACAGGTGAAGTTACTTACTAATGTTACCAGAGCACTCAAAGTATTAGCTGGAATTACTGGTAATCACTGAAATCTGAACAAAGCTTCAATCTTGGAATTAAAAGAATAAACTGTATCAAAACTAGGGTTTCTGAAAAAGAATGGAAAATTAACTAAAATTCTCCGTGCAAATAATAATAATAATAAAATGGGTTTTTATACCCTACAAGAAATCATGAGTTTTAGCAAAACTAGGACTCTTATTAGGAGAAGATAAGATTTCAAGATCTCGATAGACGTACCGGTCAGGGGCTTAGGCGGACCGGTCTACCTCCCATGCGGATTGGTTCTTTTTATTTTCTGGCGGACCGGTCCAGGGTGAGGGCGGATGAGTTTGCCTGTTTGACTTTTCTTCTCAACTTTGACTACTCATATCTTTTGTTCCGGGACTCCGATTGAGGTACCGTTTCTTCCTATGTGCTCATGAGTGTGATATCTTCAACTTCTCTTTAGGTACCTCATCCGAATTCTGGGTAGAAAATACACTTTTGCCCTTTTGACATTCCTTCTTATCTTCCTTGATTCCTCCGGTTTCCTTCTTTCGTTTCTTGACATCAAATACCTGTAAAATCACTACAAAATACCAGAAACTCGGTGTACTCATTAGGATAAGTCAGTAGCAAGATTATGAGATAAAGTCAAATCAATTACATTGTTCGAGGTGCTAAAAGTAACTAAATTAAGGGATAAATTAGGAAGAATTTATGCCTAATCAATAATCAAACCATCACGCACGGTATAGATGTTCACGCCATAAGTGCACACATATATACATATCAATTCATATATATCTATATATATATATATATATATATATATATATATATATATATATATATATATATATACACACACACACACACACACACACACACACTACCTCTCATCCGTATGTATGAAACCCACAACCTTGGCTATATGCGTACATAGTCCTCATTATCGAGCTACCACTCCAAGCATATTAACTTAAATCGTTATATAATTACGATCCCTCACTTGAGGCATATTCATCCATTGCCCCTATGATATGAATAGTCTTCCAATATATTCTACATTAAGGTTATCACCAGAAAGTTTAATGTGTATAATAATCACTACTTATCCCATCAATATCCGAATGCACATCGATATATCCAACAACAATCCCGACTATCCGTATACACATGACTAATAGTCTACAAGCCTCAAGCATAAACTTAAATTCATTTTATGATCCCATCATCTTTTTGGGATGCCCAACGTTGATCACGCATAGATATGTAGTAACTACCTCGACTACCATTTGACCCCATCTTGTTCTTGTCATGAGAGTATTCCAATCATTCTCAAATTAGCCTACTATTCAATTTCTCCTATGAACCCTTAATCTTATAGCATTTAAAATCTATTCCTTAAGTTAAACATTGCTAAGGATTCGGGACCACTCTCTCTCGATGGTCCCCAATCATATCTTAAATAGAATACTATCACTATAAGGACATGACACAAAAGTTGGCTTATAATTTCCACGCCATGCCCTCACAACTCTCTCAGAAGGCCCTTCACCTACATCTTAGGTTAACTTACTTTTTAAACTCCAAATGGGATTCCCATCCCTAATGAAATTTCCCCACTATATCGATACTACAAACTCCAATACATATATACATTCCCCAAACTAATTCGATACGTCCCCACGATTATAACAAGTGAGAAACTCTCAATAAATCCCCACAACATAACTCTCGCATCATATATAAAAGTTCCAAATCGAGAAACCCAATCGAAATGGAGAAAAACTCACTATAGGAAAATTCCTCAAAACTGCCCTATTTTTTAATCGATTCAACTCATATGAATCAATTCAGTTCGAACAGAAAATTGATTCGGCCCTAAAGACCTGATGCTTCTGCAACATAGCGAATCGATTCGATATGGGCGAATCGATTCGGCTTGTGCAGCAAGCCACGAAATGGGGTAATTTCTCCAAAACCAAAACTTTCCAAAAATCCCATTTATACAACTTCCAACCATTAATCTTCACCCCAAACATGTTCCCAACATTATAATCCATCCTATATTTAGTCTCATCAACTTATACACCCTTAAACCCAAGTATAAACATCAATTTCAAGACTTAAAGACCCAAAATTGGGGTTTTGATATAAATACCCAAAATCCAATTCTCTTATCCACAATTTATGAAAGAAGTACACAAATGAATTATTTAGCAAGATTAAACACTTGCTTCAAAATTATAGAGGTTGAATCGCCCCCGGGATCGCGTACGGGCTAGAAATCTCCAAGCTTTCTCCTCTCTCTCTCTCTCTCCCTCTCTCTCTCTCTCTTCCTTTCTTCTTCTTTCCTTCTTTCTTTCTCTTTCTGTCTTTCTCTTAAATGAGATTGGCTTGATCCGTAAGCCTCTTAAACCCTTAAAAAATAAATCCCAGTTTTAAATGGTAATACACACTTTAAATGACTCGTTTACTCCAATTCGAGTCAAACTGACTTAAAAACATTCTGGAACTGAAATAAAACCCAAGGACAGTCATTTTGACTCTCTCGACCCATCCGGAATCAATGGCGCATTCAAAATTATGATTCAGAATATTTATAACGTCCTCAATTTCTGGACTTCAATTTCAAAATTTTAAAATTCTCCGATTTGAATAAAATTTAATTCTCCCAAAAATTTAATTTCTCAGTCCCAAAATCTTGGGGTGCTACATACTTCCCCCTTACAAGAATTTTGTCCGCGAAATTTAAGTTATGCCTAGGACTTCGAATGTCATCTAGTCCTTACATCTACCCTTGACATTACTATACATGTCTCTTCCACTTCTCACACGAACCATCTAACCATATAAACTATCTACCCAGGGCGCCCATACACCCTGTACCCGAGCTCAACTCGTAGAAATATAACCCGGCGCCACTAGCCTCAAAATCGTAATATAACTCTCAATAATTTCTATAGTAGCATATTAAGCATATATAAAAGTTTGAAATTTCCAATGGTTGAACTTTTCTCAATTCCTGACATTCGCTACCTTTATTGCGGGGGAGGTATCCCAAAAGAAATCCAAACAAGGAACCCTCCCAATAAACTACTGTGTAGCTATGCCGGGGATTGAGATTAGTTGAACAAGGATTAAGGTTTTATAAAAAAATTCAAGTCATAATTATTTCCCGAAGGCATATAACCAGATAATATAAAGTAATTTCATACATTTCAACACACCAATCAAACACCGTATATACAAGACATAAGGCCCCAACAAATTCAATACTCTAACCAATGCCTAGTTCTCAAAACTAGCACAACCCTGAGCTGAATTCTCCGCTAAATAATGAATTCGCTAAACTCTGAACCTCTCAGTCATACAAATCCTTTACATCACATTAGAACATTTCCACAAGATAAGTCCTTCCATCATTGGAACACTAAAATTGCCTGCCCCTGCCTATCCATAAGACAATAACCTTATAACCGCTACTCAACAAACCTTATCAATTCGCACTTCCGGAATTCAATAGAATAGATCTCTACTACTCCTCATGAGACGGTCTATTATCTCAAAAGATTCCACACCAAGGCCATACTTACTCACTCCTTCTAGGACAAGCCCTTCATCCTAAGGCCTAATTCTCCTACTAAAGACATCCTCCCAAAAGTCCTTCCTAACCATTCTAAAGGACAAGGATCTATTGCGACCCCCGACAACTCCTTCAGTCCTACTCAATGAACCCAAGTCTCTAAACTTATTACTCCCTCTTCAAGAAGGCGATACTCCAGACTATGGGACAACGCCACACACCTCACATCGATAAAATTCACCAACCCCAGGTTTCCTAACAAATATTGACTAAATCCTCAATCTGAACCTCCCAAGGTCCTCACAATTCGCTTTTCCGCAGTACTTACCTTATCGAGCACAAAATTCACCATTCGAGTAAATTATCCTTCTTACTCGACCACCATTAAATCACATTGAATCATCGCTAGAAACTCCTCCTTATCTCCGCCTGAGTTGCGAAGATAAAATACCCCCAGTCAAAGTGTACCCAAAATATATTATGGGTATTGAATCTCTCATCTTGCCCCTTCATGGACGACATATTCTTCGAGACATCTGAGATAAAAGCAACTGTGTCAGAACGTCGTTCAAATGAGTACATCTCGCAGAAGAAGATAAACAAAGTGAACACAACAATCCTAATAGTAGGGCTCTATATCGAGAACGCTTATGGAAGATCGCAGAAAACTGACACAGATCCTAAAGACACTAGAACCTGATGCTTTGATACCATCTATGACAACTCGCTTAAAATAATAACGGGTGGCCAACGCTATACTACATTTAATCAAGAATCTCAGATGGCTCAGTCTCAGCATCAACAGACCATACTATAATAGATAAGGCTAACTACCCGAAACCATAAAAGCGGATGCCAAAAATTAAATAAAACATGTAACGCATAACAAACCAACACCATAGAACTACTAGCAAGGAAAAAATGTACACGAGTATGATGATAAAAAGGAAATGCTAACATTAGAATAAAATGAGAATATACAAAGAAATAACCCGAATAGTTGTCGGGTCACAGATAGTACAACATCCATATAGAAGTATAAACAACTACATATAACTCTAGGGTATAAACCCAATACACAACAAGAATCCTACCTAGAGTTTCAAAGGTGTAGGAAGCGACTACAATCTAAATCCCACCACACTCCGCAACTGCTACGTTTCCCAAGACTCTGGATAGAAAAGCATCCGGTATCCTTGCGGTAGGACACCTGTAATATATACATACATATAGCAAAAGAGAAATATAAACGGGTCAGAGCCCAAGGTCTAAAAATGTTTAGCAAGTGTGTTAACCGTGCATAATAAATCTAAATGCATTAGTTCATAATTAAAGTGGAGTCACACTCTCGTGAAACCCCAAACTCACCTCTCATCTACAGCGCGCACCTAATCGCATCCAACAACCTTAATTAAGCTACCCGACCCAATTAAGGACAATCTACTAAACGGTATGTAAGGACTATACCCACATGACCCACAATTTTAACATAACCTAAAAAACCCTTTCCATTCTAAACTCACAGAAATATATATACACATATAAGCCCTCATAGGCTTAGGTTCCAATGATTAGCTTAAACCAATTATAAATTTTAGTACTTCACACATTAACATTAGGCTTCAATACAAAAGTTTATTCTCTAAGCAACATATATACAAGTACTAAGGACAAAACTTCTCTCTACTATCATCATTGCACTGCGTTTCGTGCATGGGGCATCTTGCAAAGCGAAATCCAAACAAGGAACTCCCCCGATACACTACTCCTTGACAATGTCGATCGTAGGGATTCATTATGTCATCCACACAAATTATATTACTACCACTACCTAAATATCGATTACTATCTAAGAACATAAGTAGAATCTCTATTAAATCCTTGGGTCGACATAACCGTAATTGTTGCTAAGTACGATCCTTCAACCCCAATGAACTAATACACCTAAATCACCCAAGATGTACATCATAGAAACTTCGTATCCTCTTCACCTATAGGATATATATATATATATATATATATATATATATATATATATATATATATATATATATATATATATATAATATCAATCATTCATTCCCATAACCACGCATACATCTCACACATAATGTATACTATGCCATACACATAACATAAACGGCTATAGGATGCCAAAATACTGCACCATGCTATCATCTTCCAGGGCATCACTCACATACCTTCCTGGGGACCGGAGGTCGGACTCAATATCACCGACATCGCGGTCATAACCAAATCACAACGCATGGGAAGCGGTCATAATTCCTAACCGATAAGTGAGAACGACCCATACCCAAGACTTCTCACCCCTAAAAATACAAAATCACACAAATAATAATGGATGACTATGACCTGGGGAATATCCACACGCTGCTCCTCGAGCCAGGGGCTCACCCTCATCGCGCAACTTCCCATGATAACATGTGTCGGGTATGTTTCACACCATAAATGTATATATATTTTTCACGCTATATATATATATACATCCATATGATCACATCATATAATCAAACCATCACGCATGGTATAGATGTTCACGCCATAAGTGCACACACACACACACACACACTCACACACACACACACACACACACACACACACACACACACACATATATATATATATATATATATATATATATATATATATATATATATATATATATATATATATATATATACATATATATCCACATATTAACATATATACACACTACCACTCATCCGTATGTATGAAACCCACAACCTTGGCTATACGTGTACATAGTCCTCATTATCGAGCTATCACTCCAAGCATATTAACTTAAATCGTTATGTAATTATGATCCCTCACTTGAGGCATATTCATCCACTACCCTTATGATATGAATAGTCTTCCAATATATTCTACAGTAAGGTTATCACCCCAAAGTTTAATGTGTATAACAATCATTACTTATCCCATCAATATCCGAATGCACATCGATATATCCAATAACAATCCCGACTATCGGTATACACATGACTAATAGTCTACAAGCCTTAAGGTTTAACTTAAATTTATTTTATGATCCCATCATCTTTTTAGGATGCCCAATGTTGATCACACATAGATATGTAGTAACTACCCCGACTACCATTTGACCCCATCTTGTTCTAGTCATGAAAGTATTCCAATCATTCTCAAATTAGCCTAATATTCAACTTCTCCTATGAACCGTTAATCTTATAGCTTTTAAAATTTATTCCTTAAGTTAAACATTGCTAAGGATACGCGACCACTCTCTCTCGACGGTCCCCAATCATATCTTAAATAGAATCCTATCACTATAAGGATTCGACATAAAAGTCGGCTTACAATTTCCACGCCATGCCCTCACAACTCTCTCAGAAGGCCCTTCACCTACATCTTAGGTTAAGTTACTTTTTAAACTCCAAATGGGACTCCCATACCTAATGAAATTTCCCCACTATATCGATACTACAAACTTCAATACATATATACATTCCACAAACTAATTCGATACATCCCCACGATTATACTACGTGAGAAACTCTCAATAAATCCCCACAGCATAACTCTCTCATCATATATAAAAGTTACAAATCGAGAAACCCAACCGAAATGGAGAAAAACTCACTTTAGGAAAATTCTTCAAAATTGTCCTATTTCCGAATCGATTCGGCCCCTCTGAATCGATTCGGTTCCAACAGCGAATCGATTCTGCCCTAGCGAATCGATTCGAACCCACTAGACTACATACCGAATCGATTCATAAGGGGTGAATCGATTTGGCCCCAAAGACCTAATGCTTCTATAACATAGTGAATCGATTCTCTATGGGCGAATCGATTCGGGTTTTGTAGCAAGCCACGAAATGAGGTAATATCTCCAAAACCCAAACTTTCCAAAAATCCCATTTATATAACTTCCAACCATCAATCTTCACCCCAAACATGTTCCTAACATCAAAATCCCTCCTATATTTAGTCTCATCAAATTATACACCCTTAAACCCAAGTATAAACATCAATTTCAAGACATAAATACCCAAAATATAGGTTTTGATATAAATACCCAAAATCCAATTCTCTTATCCACAATTTATGAAAGAAGTACACAAATGAATTATTTAGCAAGATTAAACACTTGCTTCAAAATTATAGAGGTTGAATCGCCCCCGGGATCGCGTACGGGCTAGAAATCTCCAAGCTTTCTCCTCTCTCTCTCTCTCTCTCCCTCTCTCTCTCTCTCTCTCTCTCTCTCTCTCTCTCTCTCTCTCTTATTCTTTCCTTCTTCCTTTCTCTTTCTCATTTTCTCTTAAATGAGATTGGCTTGATCCGTAAGCCTCTTAAACCCTTAAAACATAAGTCCCAGTTTTAAATGGTAATACACACTTTAAATGACTCGTTTACTCCAATTCGAGTCAAACTGACTTAAAAATATTCCGGAACCGAAATAAAACCCAAGGACAGTCATTTTAACTATCTCGACCCATTTGGGATCAATGGCGCATTCAAAATTATCATTCGAAATAATTTATAACGTCCTAAATTTCTAGACTTCAATTTCCAAATTTTAAAATTCTTCGATTTAAATAAAATTTAATTCTCCCAAAACTTTAATTTCTCAGTCCCAAAATCTTGTGGTGTTACACATCAGTCTCTCCTTATCATGTTAAAATGTTGTCATGGGGCTAATTTTTTAAGTTCAAAATGGGGGTAAAGATATGGTTTTGGATTTTGGGGTATGATATTTCAAACTTGATTTTTCTTTCAGTTTTCAACCACCACTAATCATGAGTTATTTTTTTTAATGTAGGTGTTTCATCAACACGTTTGACATGTTTTTATATAAGGAGAGTAACAATGCCTCATTCTCATTAAGAGATCGATAGGTATTTACTGACATCTAAAGTTGTACTTTTTGACATAGTACTTTGGCCTCTGACCTGGCAGGTGAACTCCCTCCTAACTGAGTTAAGTTTGAATCTACTCCTCAACTCAAGAACGAGCTCCAGTTTAGACGTACTGAAGTGGTTGAGTATTTATATTTGTAATGTTCTAATTCTAAAAAATAGGCATATCATCTTTCAGTCATGGATAAAGTTTTAAGGCATTATTAAAGTCTTAAAATGTGTACTTCTACAATTGCATGAATTATTTTGGGGGGTTTCACTATTTTTAATAGTTTGTATATTATATTTGGTTGAAAATAGGGGTTTCATGTACAATTTTAGCTCACTATAAAGGTTGCATCGCTTATAACTAATGTTGTGGCTGTAGTATCCTCTGATGATGTCCCACTGAATGCAATGCAAGTTTTTTTCTCATTCTCCTTCACCCCTGTGTATGTGGGTAAATTTCCCCCCCGATGATGTGCGACACTGATATGCTCAAATAATCCCCCATCAATGTTCGGAAAAAGGCCAAAGAGAAGCATGACGTGACCTCCCAAGCAGAGATTGTTAAAGGATTCTCGTTAGGCCTCTCACAACATAATCAACATATTTGTCCAGGACAAACTCAAACTCGAGAGGCAGTTATAAGTAAATCCTAACAAAGACCATTTAGGAGAAACACTTGAAAATCCTTCTGAAGAAATTCTTAAAAAGTCTGTATACGAAGTTTGAAATAACTAAGATAACTTCTCAGTGAATTATTTTTTCATGTTTTCATAGTTTATTGAATTTGGTTGATTTTGTAATTGATTTATATCTTATAATTGCTCTATTGGTTGATTATATTGTCATCTCAGATAACTTCACTGATACAAAACTTTCAGGAAACAGAGTTGGGGTAAATTTTAGATGTTTGATTAATGCATCTTTCTATATGTTTGATTAAGCTCCAGTATCGATTTGTTGAAAACCGTCGAAGAATTTTTATGACCACAACTGTAGCTTGGAACCACCGATGTGATTGCCTCATTGGGGATTAAGTTTGGTGTTTCTCTTGATTTGTTCTTTTTAGAATGTGTATGGATGGCGGTGCAAGATTGAGAAAGATTTGTATGGTGCTGTTTGTTCCTTTTGGAGTTCTATAGCTTCAGTTTGAGAAGGTTTGTAAGTTTTATATCGTCATTTTCAGACCTATTAGAGTTATATTGTTTTAATTTTAAACTATCATATACTGTTTGGACATTGATGGTTCTCTTTTTGATGCTGCATTGCTTTCCACAGCTGTTGCCTTCTCTAATTAGCACATACAACAACTATAATCACATTCAACAGAAACATCCGAATAATATTTGTCCATTTCTAATATGGATATTTATTAGGTTATGATTTTATCACATTTGACATCAGTAATTGGATTGATTTCTGATACAAAGGTTTATATTTACACTCTTTTACCTTGTATAATTTATATTTTGTTCATTGTATAATTTATATTTACAATCTTTTCCAAGTTGATAAGCTAAAGCTGGAAACTTTGGGAACTTTTGACTTTAGAATCTGAGTGGAATGAATATTCTGCCCATCCAATCCTTGCAGTATTGATGGATTTCATGAAAGTGCCTAAGATGAGCATAAACATACAAAAACATGAGAGGAGTAGACATACATGTTTGACTATTTCGGCATTGAGTTCATTACGAAATTAGGAAACACATCATTAGAGGTTCGTGTTGGTTAATGATGTCCCACATTATATTTACTTTCTTTAGGTAAATCCATCGTTAATCCGTAGAAAACTGTATGATATCGTGAGACATCCCAAAAAAGCATCATGATATCCACAATATATTGTTGAATCTATTCAGCATCGTGGTTTCCCCGTAACATCCCGAAAAAGCTTCTAATGTAAAGGGAATGCAAATGTTTGAGTTCGTTTTGTTTTCTGAATCTATTCCCAATGTTGTTTCATATTTGATATTTTCCATTGTTTCTTCCATTTTGTTTTGTAGAAAATCTTTCACAACCCATTTTGGACAGAGTTGCATATAAAAGGGGCAATTGATGAACTCACGAAGAAGTCTATGGAGAGTAACGACCCATTTTTGTATGTGTACCTACTTTACTTGTCTCGGACACCTGATATAATGTGGATCAAGAGAGATGACATTTTCTCTATCATGGATTCACTTACTGGCTATAGATGTCATTGCTGCAGGGAAGGTTTCTCATGACGAACTAGAGAATAACATTGAGACCTGACATTTAGTTTATCTTTACATGCTATTTTTTCCAATTGGAATAAGTTCTCATGTAATTACCAAAGCACTAACTAAAAGTTGAAGAAATACCACACAGTGTATTCATTCAAGCATGTGGAGTGGGTTTGTCCCGAAAATTCTTCAAGTGTTTGTTTTTGTTATAAGCATGGATGAATTTGTTCGGTTTCTACAGAGTTTTTTTGCTCAAATTTTAAAAGATCACTACATGAATCAACATAAAATATTTCTTCCTTCAGTTCCGTCCCAAAGTTTCAATAAAACCTTTGATCGACCAGCTACCATAATTCATGAAGTTAGCATACATGATGGTTCTCAAACTCCTATACCTTTCAATACAGCTCTCTCTATCAACTGGATTAATTGCAAAACTCTAAATCGTACGTTCCTTACTGTCAAGTATCTTTTAGTGATTTATCATTTTGTACAAATATCTTTATTTAATTATAGTATTCATAATATTATTCATCATTTAGCCTCATCTATTGGTTTGAAGAATATTTTTCTATCTTAAATGACGTCAATACTATTTTTTTACGAGTTTTAAAATTTTAACACTGTGTCCTTCATCTTGGTTTATTCATCGCAAGGTCCTAAACTCAATTATCTATTAAAGGTGATATTAACTAGGTATTAGTTAGGTATTGATATTTATGTCTACTGTACATTTTTTTTATCAACTAATGTACATAATTGGTTATCTCCTTTTTTGGCAAACATGTCTTGGAATCAGTAAGGTATACTTATACTTTATTTTTTTCTCCGCTTTTGTTAGTTTTGTGAATATCCACATCTCTACAAAAATAATCATACTGAAATTATAAAGAAAAAAGAGGCAAAAAATGTTTTACGTCACTTTTTTAATTCCATTTTGTAGGTTTCATTTTATGTGTTTGTTGTAGCTAAAAATAATAGTTCTTGGTTATTGGTATGTTAAAATTCAATTTTTATTTAATCATTATACTACTTTTTAAAGGTAATATAAGATGCATTTTAATGTGGAAATCAAAGATTCCCTGGTACTACATTTGTGAAACTTGAGTTGAGTTGAGGAATCAAGCCCATTTCCGTAGATTTTTACATAGTTCTCAATGCTGTCAAGCTTCCATGAGTTTTTCGAAAGTAAAATGAAGATGTGTGGTTCACATTTTGAACTTCCCACTGAATCTGAAACTTGAGTTATGGAATCAAGTCGGCTTTCGAATACTTTCACTGTTCATTACTATCAAACTCTATAAACGTCTTTTATCGAAAGGACTCATATAACCAGTTCGGAGCACACAATTCTGGATCCTTTTGTTGATTCTCAACATATTGGTGTGACACCCCTCTCAAAATAATAACGGGTGGCCATCCCTATGCTAAAATAATCAGGAATCTCAAGTGGATCATTCTCAGTATCTACTAACGATTCTAAAATAAACACGACTAACTACCCATTATTACAAAAAAAGGGTGACACAAATTTTTAAAACATTATTTACATTTTATTTACAAACTAAAACAAACCATGCAACAACTATGAAACAACATAACAACTATATATGATAAGAGACACACATGCTCAAATGATATAAAAATATTAATACAAGAGTACAATAAAATCTCTAAAATGAATTACCCGAATATGCTGTCGAGTCATAGACAATACAGTAAACTGAGAAAGAAAATATAAAAGTGCTACGCTACAACACTTGGGTATAAACCCGATATACAAACTGAATCCTAATCTAGATACACAAAAGATAGGAATCGACTATATCAAAATACTGCAACAGTCCGCTGCTGCTACAACTCCACGAATACACTGGATGGATAACATCAATGGCGTCCTCGTGGAGGAACACCTAGAATGATATAATATATATACATAGAAGGAGAAAATAAAAACTTGTCAGAGCCCGAGGTGAAAACATTTATAGCAAGTGCATTAAAATGCATAATAATTATAAATGCATTATAACATGATTAAAATGGAGTCGTACTCTCCATAAAATTCAACTCACCTCTTAACTAAAGCGCGCAACTAAACGTATGCACATGAACTCCAAATAATTGCCCAAATTTATCTAAGGGCAAGGTAATCTATCTTACTCCCAATTTTTATACTCAATTAAAATCCATCTAAATCATATCCATCAACTTCTAATATTATCGATCTCAATTATTCGTTCTCTTACTTAACATATAAAATATACATAAAAATTCTCTTTTACTAGAAGTTCTCATATTCTAGTTATGCCATATATATATATATAGGTTATTAGCATCTAAGTGCTAAGGACTAAACTTCTCCCAATTTTCAATACTGCACTACGTTTCGTGCGTGGGACGTCTCGCAAGTGAAATTTGAACAAGGAACCCCCCGATACACTACTCCTTGGCAGTATTGATTGTCAAGATTCATTATGCCCTCAATACATTATGCGTATAACCCAAGTTCTAATATAACGTACTTAATTAATTATTCTCACTTCTCAACACTGCACGACATTTCATGCGTGATACATCTCACAAGCGAAATCCAATAAAGGAACCCCCCCGATACACTACTCCTTGGCACTATGGATCATCGAGATATACTAATATATAAATATGAGCACTAAGCACTAACTTCTCCTTACTCTCAACATTACACTGCGTTTTGTGCGTGGGACGTCTCGCAAGCGAAATACAAATAAGCAACCCCCCCGATACACTACTCCTTGGCAATGTTGGGCGTTGAGGTCCATTATGCCCTTGATACCCAAAGTAATATGTATGCTAACAATAATTATCTACACTTCATTTTCTCATAATTGATTCATCATTATTTAAGTCCGGTTAAAATCTCCCAGAATGAGATTCAAGCAATCTTCTTATGTCTCTTTACTCTAAAGACAAATATGATATCACATAATCATATACAATTAAATACTATTCACAAAAGTATAATAATAACCATCCCAACGAGCTATAACTCGAGGACGTAGGTTCTCAATGCTATCATCTTCCAAGAATTACTCACTTTATCCCAGGTTACCATATACCGGACTATTATCACACCGCCATAGTAAAACAATAAATCAAAGCGTACGGGAAGCGGTCATAGTTCCTCCCCGGCAATGAGACGAAGCATACCCACCACGTCTCATCCCTAACAAAAATAATCACACAATAATAAATGGACGCTATGACCTGGGGACTATACGTACCTTGCTCCTCAAGCCAGGGGCCTCACCCACATCGCACAACTTTCCATGATAGCATAAAGGGGGTATGCTTCACGCACGCGCACACACACACACACACACACACACACACACACACATATATATATATATATATATTTATATATATATATATATATATATATATATTTATATCATTCACACAAGATATACATACATCACCACATCATATAAATGTATACCATCACAAAAGGTATATATATGTGTGTGATGTATGTATATCTTGTGTGACCTCACATCTTCAAATTTTGACCTCACATGCCAATTTAATCATTCTCCAATTAAAATAATATTTATTTCTCCCCAAAATAAATAAATTATTGTCCCAAAAATCTCGGGGTATTATAGTTGGTCGATTAAAAGATGATGATGCTTCATAGTTTTGAGGATATCAAAAGCATTGATAATAGAAATTTATGCCGGCGTCGATGGTAATGTGAGAAACCCACTAATAGAGAGACAAATTTCAAAGTCGGTGTCTGTGTCAGTGTTGTTGGCACATTTTTTGTATTAGTATATCGTCTATTACATGTTGATTTTGTTTCATGGTTCTTAAATTGATGTTTGAGTTTTCTACTTGGCTTTAATAGAATAATGTGAAAATTTTATTAATCTATATTATATTTTGGACATACTATTAGCATTGTTATAGTATTTTTTACTTTTTATACAGGGTTGACACGTGTATAAACAAAGAAAATTCTGCCTAAATTTTTTTAATTGTTTATACTTATTTCTACTGTAAAATATATATTTTGACTTAAATTATACACGATTCAATACTTTGGAATTTTTCATCCATACCTTCAGGCACGGGCATTCCGCTAGTATGTATATAAACAATATGTATGATTCAGGCTCAAGTGCAAACGGAGTTGGTGCAGACGAGGAGCAGAATTAATGTTAGAAATAGCAAAAAAACAACTTTTGAGTTGACTTTTTATTGGATTTTAACATTTCAAGGAACCCCCCAAAAAAATCAACTCAAAACAATTTGTCGATATTAAAAAAAAGAGTCAAAATCTCTAAGTTTTAAAAAAGTGTAAAAACTGACATATTTTGACCTATTTGTTTAAAATAGCAAAAACAATTATTTTAAGTTTGTTTTTCTGGAGGGGTTCATTGAAATGTTAAAAATCGATAAAAAATCAAAATCAATTTTTTTCTTTCTATTTTTTAAAATTACTTCTGTACCGCGTTCGAACCAAGTCCGTCTATTAGTTAAGGGGTATTTGGGACCCAATAGGTTAACCTTTTGGGTTATATATTATATCCTTACATGCTAGTCCATTTTCTTTTGTTTAATGTCACTTCTTGTTAAATACAATTAGTCTGAATCTGATTTAAAAAAAATACCTACTCCCTTTGTGTGGCTAGAAATTTACTGATATTGTCATAAGATTTTACTACATAAGAACATTGAAGACAACAAACATGTTATGTTCATGAATAGACAAGAAGAACATCATTATATTACAATGATGTAAGGTGCAAAGCGAGCATATGGGATTTAACTATTAAATTGCAACCTTGATCAGATTGGGACAACATAGTATTGAAAAAGTCTTGTTTATGGAAAAAACTTCAACAATATGTTAAAAATGTTCCCTGAGACCTAGCAGAAAGAAGAAACATTGAGGAAGAACTTAAATTAGCACATCAATGCAATTTTTTTGTCAATACTAAAATTCCCCGTTAAATAGTAGATTTTAACTTATTAAACAATAACAAAGGTCCCAATGTACCAAGCTCTGAAGTTGGTATCTTGAAACTTGTTTTGTTTTTCCCGTTCATGATTGCACTACTGTGTTTGAATATGCTATGTGATGTTTCAAAGCTTCCATTCTCCATTACTGACAGGGATATCTGAAGCATGATAGCTTTCATTCTACAAGCCATGAGGAAAAAATGAGGACTAAAGAGGAGTCCCATTTTGAATGTTACTTTGCTATGGTTCGGCGAAAGTGGCATCATTTTTGTTCTTCACGCAAGGAAATTGATGTCTTAGGATACCAAAAGTTCCATTAAGGATATAAAATGGTATATTCTGAAATTATGCTGGAAGTCAGCATTTTGTGGTATGTGGTTCTTGATAGGCTCAACATTGGGTTCGCTGAGAAGCAGGATAAACATATTCTATAATTTATTATCCTATTAGCGGATTATTAAGGAATTTGATTAAAGAAAAATGCAAGGATGTTATTAGAATCTCCGTAGGCTTCCATAATGGGATAATTTAAGGGATAAACAAAAAATGGTGGTCATCCAGACAACAGTGTTTGTTGTGAGATACACTCCTCGGGAAAAAGTCACATATTTTCCCACAAGCTGACGAGTGTATAGAATTTTATATGATGCTATTTGTAAACATACCAGAAATGATGCGTTACAAATTCGAGGTTTGCCCAACGATAGTGTATGAAGAATACATTATTTAACATGATTCATACATACTAGGAGATTAAGAAATGAACATGTTTACTATTCTGGGTCCCTGAGTATTTTCAAAGTACATATATCATTCTCTGCGTTGTCCTCGGGTTTTGCAATATTGATGAAATGAATACATAACATTATCAGGTGTGGGGAAAAAGTATTGTCATTGTTCTCAGAGTTTTGTGTCCTAATGAAGTCAAAACAATGTGTAAACTTCAACAAACTCAGTAGTTTGAAATATAATGAAAAGCAAAAAAAAATCATCAATCAATTAACCTCAAGCAAATCATTAAACATTAACACTTCTCCCCCATAATTCGTTCTTCCCCTTTTTATGATGTCCCAAAATAGACAAATATGAAGAACACAATTGAATGCAAATGGCTAATGTCACAAGGTAATAAACTTTGTCTTTTTAAATTTTTCTATTTAAAAAAAAAATACAACAAAATTACACACCATGAACTAACACTAAGACGATCAAATCGTGAATACGGAATAAATGGGTGTGAACCAATTCGAAAGAAAAATCAATGCAATAACGCATAACATATGTGCACAATGAATCCGGATACTCGTAACGAATGAACTGAACATGTCCTTAGATGTCAAAAAATGTTAAATTTAGATCACATAAACTCAATCCATCAACACATCAATGTCAAAAGTGATTCTCACACCAATAATGTCTAACACTATGTAATGTTTTTTCATGATGTTGTCATGACGTGCAAACCCGTTTTTATATTCAATCCAATCTCCGTCATTAATAATAATGCCTTTTAATTTTGGGGTGCTGAAACTAAATTCTCTCCTTAGAGAAATCCTATTGGCCCACTTTTCGGCATATTTTTCTTTTTATTTCCTTTATTTTTTTTCTTTTGGGATTTTTTAAACGGTGGCTTTTACGACGAGTCAATTTGACACTCTCGCAGCCCTTTCCCGTGAACACTCATCATTTTTTTTTCAATTTTAATCCTCGCGGTAAACGGTTTTTACAAGCACTACTTCCAATTTCAAATTTTATTGCATTTGGTTCGCTTTAAAGACATGATTGAGATGACAACACTCAAACCAATATGTGATAAACAAGTATGATAATCAAACAAATCCGTGCAAGTGTGCATTAAAGGTAAATATAAGTCAAACATATAGGTAGTTGTGGTGACAAATATTTTCAACACAGATAGATAAGAGAAGCGCAATCACCAAGCAAAATAAAGAAGATAAAATGCCAATCACATAACATGGGATGTACGTGGTTCAGCAAGAATGCCTACGTCCACGGTGGTGCAGTTAGTTTTAAATCTATATACTCCGGGGAGCGTTTACAGAGAATACAGTGTGTGTCTTTTACCCCAGACTTAGGGTTTATTATATACATATTTGTCTTCGGGGAGTGGGGGTGTTGGACTCCCCCACGTTTACCATCTTCTCCTGAAACCTCTCTTTACGAGAACATAGGAGAAGTCTCAGTCGTAATTCTATTCAATTTAGGTAAGGGGTTTGGACTTTGGGCCGCTTTAATTAGGCTACTCGTCCGGGCCCGTAATGCCAAATACGGGTACCCACAATTGCCCCTAAATTCGTTTGGCCACAATTTGGGCTCAATAAATTTAAATGATTTGTCGTAATGGATCTTTTGCATATCGCGTAACTCTTCCCAAAGTTTGAGGACTGATTTAGGCGGCAGTTGCTTTGTGTCTTGTGCGCGATGATTAGTAACATTTAAAAGTCATTTTGAGCAGCGTTTCATAGTTACCGTTTCAAGCTTCTTAGTGTTCTTCCATCGTCTGCGAGTTTTAGAAATTTTTGCCCTCTTCTCCAGGTCTTCATTTTCTTTGCTTTCTATCTCCCTTGTCATTTGGGCTTGTGATCTTGCATTGTCCAAGTCAAACTTTCATCTCGTAAGTCTCCTTTGCTTTCTCTATGTGCTTTCTTTGAATTTGTAGTTTAGGGTCTACAAATGGCAAAGATAGGTAATAGATTAGTGTTCGAGTTTAGGAAATTTTACAATATCCCAGAGTGGGTAGAGATTGAGTGTGTCTCTCTTCCTAAAAATGTTAGAGAGATAGAAGGCGCTCATTGGATTCACGTCTTGTTGCTTTCCCAAGGGGGGCTTACTTTTCCTCCAAACAATTTATTCTTGTATTTCTTTGGTTATTTCAACATTGTTCCTGCACAGTGTTCGCCCAATTTATGGAAGATAATCGATGGCGTCCATAGAATAAATCAACTTTATGGCACCAAATTAGGGCTCGCCGAAGTTTGTTTTTGCTACTCATTCTCTCGAACTAGCTCTGGTGTTCTTTATTTCAAGGTTAGGAGTCCTGATAGGGTATTGGTAGTAAACCTACCTGATTCCCACAAGGATTTCTGGCAAGATGGCTTTCTTATTAGAAATTGGTAGTTCTCCCCCCAGACTAAGGGGTTGAGGTCTGATAGGTTTACTGTTCCCTTTTATGGGGAAGAGTACATAGGTAGTCTTTGCTCTGTCCTTTCAATTTCTTTGTTAATGTGTGACCTTTCTGAATCTTTCTTGTTTTCTTTTCAGCGAGTTCGAAGAACTTGGAACCTGCCCTCAGCGAGGTTTGACTTTCAGAGTTGGTTAAAGCTTGGAGTATCAGGGAGCCCTTGGCTGACGGTGAACATCCCCGGTCTGCTACTTTCTTGCTCGAGTAAAAAAATGTTGGGTCTAGTTTTATAGCAAGGCCCGTGGATAGCATTCCCAAGTTTGATATTTTCGAAGAAGCTGCTGCCGATCCCATTCAGTTGGATAAGGAAGAGAGCAGTTCTGAGAGTGATATCAGGGGAGGAGTTGAAGGTTGTCTCGGCGAGGAAAGCTCTAACAGTGACAATTCTTCTAGCTCAGAAGAAGTTTCTGAAGCCCAAGGACCTTCAAGTACATCCAACAACTCTAGTGAGGAAATAGTTCCCCCAAGAAAAAACTTGATCCGTGATGATGATGATGATGATGTGCTCCTTGCTCAAAGGTCGAAGAAGCAAAAGTCTAGTAGTGGGACTATTGCTACTGGTTCTCGATCTGCTGCTCAGGAGAAGGAGAAGAAGAGAAAGGAAGAAGAGCAGGTGAGAGAGAGAGAGGAAGAGGGAAGAAGAGAAGAACAAGATTGAGGAGAGGAAGAAGGTCGAGGAGAGGAGGCGGATAGAGAAGGAGAAGGAAAAGGAGTAAGAAAGGAGAAAAATAGAGGCGAGGATAAAGGCTGGGCAGGCCTTAGTGCCGGTGTTCACGTTGCCAGAGGGGGCCTTGGTTGCCACTTCTCCTAAATTGTCCCATGCACTGCTCGAGAGCGCAGTCCTTCCTGCTAATTACCAGAGGGCGATGGGGACTGACCAGTTAGCCCTGTAAGCGGGTCAGAGGCTAGCCTTGGTAAGTCTATTTCTCTTTTCTAATGTTTGTCAAATTTTTTCTGTTTCCTTCTTCTAATATCTTCTTTTACTTGCAGTTTGTGACTAATTTTACTATGCTCTATCGCTCTCGCGATGAGCTGATCAAAAAGAATGGTGAGATAAATAAGCAGAATGCTGCTTTAAGAGTGAAGATTTCCAAGCTCGATGCTAGCTTGAAGGCTGCTGATACTGCCTGGACGTCCTCTGACCTGACCCTAGTTAAAGCCAATCGAGATAGAAAGTCAGTAGAAAAAGAACTGAATGAACTGCGATAAGCCTACGATCTAGTCTGCTCGAGCAAGATGGCTATCATGGATGAGAACAAGGTGCTGATCGAGCAGCTGAAGGAGAAGAAGTCTTAGGCAGCCACCATTAAGGAGGACTCATATAACTCTGGGTGGGCTACCACGTGTGAAGACGCTGAGGTTTGGATAGGCTACATTAGCCGTCTGAACTTCAAGAAGGGATGGAACAAGGCCCTTTTAGCTACTGGTGTGGACGTTGCCTCTCCCCAATTCGATGAGCATGGTCCAGGACCAAAGCTAATTGTGGATGAAGCCCCTGTCCCAGCCATTGAAGGTGTTGACCCTGCCTTCCAGTTAGTTCCTGCCGATGCCCTTCCTGTTCAGGCGACAGAGGTTGTCCCTACTGAAGGATGTGCTCCTACTATTGTTGATAAGGGGAAGCAGCCAACTTCTTATGGGCAACTCGAGGTCACCAGATAATTTACCTTTAGGGTTCATTTTGTATTTTTGTTTGTAATCTTCCTTTCTGTTCCTCGATGTGATCTGATCCTTTTAATGAAATGAGAAGGCTTCTTCCCCCAGTGTACTAATTTATTTTTTCCTTTACTGCTCTTTTATGGCCTGTAGTTAGTTGATGTTGATGATTATATACCAGCCCCTTCTCAATTGGGAAGAATGCTTGGTCCTGATGTAAGTCCTGAAGTTCGTCGTACCTTTGTGAGGATTTCCAAATCGCTGTGATTGAGGAACAAGCGTTTTATAGAGCAGACTCAGCTCGTTGTTAAACTATAAGACAGGGTCTAAGAGATGGAAAAAGTCGGTGCCTCAGAAGAGGTGAATACCCTGAGGGAAAGGCTTCTACATGCTTATGAGATCAACCAGGTTGGAGAAATTCTTCAGCAGGAGAATGAAGCTTTGAGGAGGGAAGTCTCGTGACTTAGGGAGCATCGCCGAGCACTGCTCCTGCAGTATTACGAGGTTCCTCCTCATCACGAGTTGGAGCTGGACAAAGCGATGTTCCTATGGTGCTGCGAGTATCTACCCCATCGACTGTTCTGCGAGCTGGTATAAATGTAAGAAGTCCAGCTAGGGAAATGGAAGAACTTCGGGATGATGTCCAACGAGCATACGTTATTGCTTTTGGGCTTCAAAGGGACGTCACTCGATTGAGGCATCTGTTTAAGAGAGGACCTCAGTGAGTATGGGCCGATGGTTACGACCAAGGTTGGCTAGATGCTCCGACGAAACTGACAGAGTTTGAAGAGCTCGCCTTTATCAGAGGATGGTTGAGTGCCCTGAGGGAGCTGCAAGTCCCAAGAAACTCAATGCTCTGGTATCTTCATGAGATCTCTCCTTCCACTTTAATGCCTAACCCCTTCCGGAAAGATGATTTGTGGATCCCTATCGATGCCATCCCTCGGTAGCTATTGGAGTCAGATGCGAATGAAGTCAAGGATGAGCTACTTCCCCATCCCGACGATGGTCGAAGAGCTCAAGTGGCTGATTATCTCGTTTAGAGTCCTCGACCTCATTGAGATTTTTCCACTAGTAACTATGTATACATATGTAATGAAGTAATATAATGTTAATGTTTTGGGCGAGCTCGCCGACTAAACATGGGTTGTATTTGTTGTAAATTTGATGAAGTATTATAAAATTTATGTTTGGGCGAATTTGCCGACTAAACAAGTGTTTTATACTTTCCACATCTTTTAGACTTTGCTCAATTATCTTCGGCCTCTCTTGGCTGACTAGAATTATAAGTTTGCATTGTTAAGTGAGTGTCCCTCCAGTCCAATATGTTTATGAGATACCATTTTGCCCCACTTTACCTTTTAGGTTATGTCCTCACACTCCCTTAGGCCTAAGTGTGTCAATTGGCGAGGACACACCTGGGGTTGGATGCTCTATCCGATCAGAATTTTATTAACCAAACATTGTGTGGCAACTAATTTTAAACTGGCCATATTGCCTAAGGATCTCCTGTAGGGCTTCATATATTGCCAGGGGCAATGCTAAGAGGTTTTTCGTGTTTCATAACGAAAACTTGAGGAGGGTGATTTCCCTGCTATAGTGTAATGATTAGTGTGCCTGTCACTTGGAAAATGGTGTGTGAGTTATAAAGTTCATGTACTAGTTAGCTGACACTTCGTAAAATGCAACTGCTAAACAACTTTTATTAATGATAAGGAAATGAGCTTCCAGTTTCATAAGTAAAGAACAAATGAAGAATCTAGAAATAGAATTTCATAAGATTGGCTACATTCCATGCTCGGGGTATCTCTCTGCCTTCCAGTATTTCTAAGTGATAGGCTCCTCGCAGATAATCTCTTGTTATCTTGAATGGTCCTTCCCAGTTTGGCCCCAACTTGTCGTCTGATGGTTTTACTGTGCTACCGAAGACTTTCCTTAGGACATAGTCCCCAACTCGGAATGCCCTTGGATTGACCTTTTTGTTATAGTGCTTTGCGAGCTGTTGCTGATAGCTCGCTAGTTTCACTAAGGCAATTTCTCGGCGTTCATCGGCTAGGTCAAGCTCAGCGAGAAATTGTGCATCATTCTGGCCCTGGTCGATAAGGGTGGACCTCATAGTGGGTAAGCCTGCTTCCAATGGGATGACCACATACATTCCATATGTTAGTGAGAATGGCGTTTCCCCCGTTGCTCGATGGGGGGTAGTACAGTAGGCCCACAGAATATGCGGTAGTTCATTCACCCATGCGATTTTGGCTCGTTCTAATCGTTTCTTTAACCCATCGATCATCGTCTTGTTGGAAGCTTCGGCTTGGCCATTGCTCTGAGGATAGGCCACCGATCTAAAATGGTGTCTGATTCTGTGCTCATTATAGAAATTCTGAAAGGAACCGCTCTCGAACTGTGTTCCATTATCAGTGATGATGGTCCTGGGAATGCCAAAATGGGTGATTATATTTTTCCATATGAATCTTATCATATCTGCATATCGAATGTTCACCAGGGGTTCCGCCTCGATCCATTTGGTGAAGTAGTCTGTTGCGACCAACAGATACTTGTAATTATCGGCAGCGGTATGAAGAGGTCCTACAATGTCCTTTCCCCATTGGACGAATGACCATAGGCTGGAAAGTGATCTTAGGTCGCTGGTAGGTTGATGGACCATAGGAGCATGAAGCTGGCATTTATCGCATTTGTGAACATACACTGTAGAGTCTCTTTGCATATATGGCCAATGTAAGGACATTTTTCATGTCCGAAATGTTTCATTTATTTATGTCGTACGCCGCTACATTTGGCACGTCTCCTCACGATCTCACATGACGGCCTCTATCCGAATTCCGAGAATCAAGCATGCATTATCTCCACTAATATGTCCCACATCTGCCTCAATGACTTCACGTTCCAAGATTTTAGGGACTTAATGCAAGTGGTACGCAAGGGAAGTCAAAACAGTGAAAAAAGGCACAATAGGAGAGTTCAAGGGCATTTTCGTAATTTCACATCCATATTTAGGAGGTCTGGTCAACCATAAAGTTGAAGAGCTCGCCGCAACGAAGATACTGGAAAAAACGGCACCTCAATCCGAGCTACCGTGAAGGAGTTATGACCTTTTGAAGATAGAGAAAATTCCTTAAAGAATGCTGTTTTTTTTGTACGCTGGATAGAATTTTAGAGTTTTAAGAACGTGGGACTCTTCATATTTTTTCCTATAAATACCAACTTCGGGGGAGTTGTTTTGCAAGACTTTAGGAGACGAATTTGAGAGTCCAAATACATCTAGTCTTCATATTTTTGAGTCCCAAGACTCATGTTTTGATTCACACATCATTGCCAAACCTTTGTGAATCCTTTTGCAACCCAAGAACACAACTTTGGTTTGTTCAACCCTTGTGGAGGAGACTGTTCTTCTTCTTCATTGCAGCCCTACTGGAAAGGGATAATTCCAGCCGCGACTACAGAATTCGATACCCGAGGGTAATTCTTAGTCAACTTGTATTTTCATTGTAATCTGATTGTAAGCCGTTCTCTTACAAATTATAGTGAAAATAAATGGTTTTGCCCCTGAGGGGGATTTTTCCTTAATTGCATGTGTTTGAATGTTCTTGCGTAGATTATCAATTTATTCAATCACATACTGCTGCATGTTTAGGGTTTGTTTGGATTAAAAGGGTTTTATATATAATTTGATCATTTGAACGCGAGCACACACGTTCTCAAATTGGTATCAGAGCGGGTTACGCTAATTTATCGCGTATTCCTTTTTCCGCAAAATTTTTCTAAGATATCAATTTTCTGAAAAAATTGATTTTTGAAAAAGTGCGTGTTCAAATGGAGAAGTCATATTATAAAATGCCTATTTTTGACGGGACAAATTATGCTTATTGGAAAGCCCGTATGAGGTCGGCTTTAAAAGCCATTGATGAACGTGTCTGGATTTTGGTTGAACGAGGGTGGACTCCTCCCACCGTGACTGTTGATAATGTGACCAACTTGAAACCTGACATTTCTTGGTCTGATGAAGAAATTAAATGGTCATCTTTTAATTCTAAGGGTCTAAGTGCTATTTCTGGGTCTATCACACCTGATGAGTTCAAACGCATAATGACGTGTACCACCTCAAAAGAGGCATGGGATGTTTTACAACTCACCCATGAAGGAACTAATGCTGTGAAAGAGTCTAAGTTGCAAAACTTGACAACTCAATTTGAAACAATCACCATGCATGATTCTGAATGCTTTGATGAATTTTATGCTAGACTTTCTGACATTGTGAATACTAGTTTCAATCTTGGTGAACATATTCCGAATGCTAGAGTTGTTAAAAAGATTCTTCGTTCTTTGCCTAAGAGTTTTATCCCTAAAGTCACTGTGCTAAATTCTATGGGTAATTTAAATACGCTAAAATTGGAAGAACTTGTAGGAGATTTGCAAACTTATTAAATTGATATGTTCCCTAAAAATTCTAAATCTAAAGATAATGGAATTGCTCTTAAAGCCCAAGAGAGAAGGAGTGAGGGGTCAGCTAGAAAGAGGGTAGAGTCATCTAGAAAGAGAGAGGCTGACACGTCAGATTCTGAGTGCGATTTTGACTTAGATGATTTGGCTCTTTTCGCAAAAAAATTCAAGAGGATTCTCAAATTTAAGAAAAATGGCAATTTTAAAGATAAAAAGAAATTTGAGAAAAATAAGTTTGAAAAGAAAAATGAAAAAGTTTCCAAAAATCCTTCTCTGAAAGAAAGTGAGAGATGTTTTGAGTGTGATGGTAGGGGTCATAGAGCTTTTGAGTGTGCCAATCGTCTGAATAGAGAGAAAGGGAAAGTTGTCCTTAATGCTACCCTTAGTGACGACAGTGAGGTCGAGACGGTGGATTCTGGAGATGAGTCACCGCATGAGTGTAACTTCACCGCATTCATGGCCAGCCAAGTGAGCACTCCTAGTTCTCCTCACGACGATGAGGATGATGCTTCACAGGGACACCTCGACAGTGAGATCTATGTGAGTGAGGGGGAGGATGACACAAGTGAGAGCGATATTGATATACAACGCGCCTACGCTGAGTTATATTCTGAGTCTTTTAAAACTAAAAAGCGTAACAAAGCGTTAGTTCTTAAGATCACTTGCCTAGAGGAAGATTTAAGGAAAGCGAGAGAAAGAGAGTTCTCCACCTGCACCGCCCTGAGAGAGAGAGAATCTACCTGTGTCGAGAATGAGAATTTGTTTAGAGAGAGAGAGAGAGTACTCTAGAGAAAGAGAGAGGGGACTTGATCAAGCAAGTGGCTAGTCTTACGAGTCAGCTCCATTCCTCCGTGGAGACTCGGAAGAAACTTGAAGCCCTTGTTGCCCAGCTGACTCATGATCTTGAGAAAGCACGGGAAGTCAAGGTACAAATCGAGGACAGATCTGGGAAGATGGGAAAGATGCTCCTCGACCCCGCTTTAGGTTTTGGTGATCGTCAAGGAATTGGATATGATGGTGCCTCCACGTCCCAAATTGCACCTGGACCAGTTCCTGAGTTTACTACAACTCCTTATGGTCACCGTAAAAAACCTCGAAGGAGAGTTCGACCAAGAAAAGCAAACCAAGGTCCGCCTTTGACTGAGCTCTTTTGTACTTATTGCAAAAGAAAAGGCCACCTTAGGGCAACTTGCTATAGCATGGGTCGGACACGACGTACTACTGCTCCACCACGACATACTGATGAGTTTTCTAGTGTGAGAGAGCGAGTTGAGTTCTTAGCTGCCACGACTCAGAGTTTAAATGGAAGAATTCCGACGGATGTCTGTGCCGTTAGTGAATGCTTCTCACATTCCAGCTAAAATCAACAACAACAAAGGCAAACAAAAGGTCACCTCGACTTGGGTTCCTAAGAAAGATAAAAAGGCTTTTGTTGTTCATGTTGCTCTCAAAGAACATAATACCTCTCAGTGGTATTTTGATAGTGGGTTCTCCAGACACATGACAGGTGATGCCTCATTTTTTACTACTCTTGAGGATTATCAAGATGGCAGAGTCACCTTTGGAGATGGGAGTAAGTCTAGCATTATAGGACAAGGTACTATCGAGTTACCTGGTTTTCCTAAGCTAGAAAATGTTTTGTACGTCAAAGGTTTGAAAGCAAACCTTCTCAGCATTAGCCAGCTGTGCGACACTGACTTTGCAGTAAAGTTTGACCGGGACGCGTGTAAAGTCTACAATCGAGACGGTAAACTTTTGATGCAAGGGGTGAGGACCGAGGATAATTGCTATGGGACTGAGCCCACATCCTCACTTGTCTGCAACAGCGCCACGATCACTCCTATGGATCTGTGGCACCAACGTCTAGGTCACGTGAACGTTAGAGATCTCAATCATTTATCTAAAAAGGACCTAGTACGTGGCTTACCATCTCTTGGAAAGTCATCTTCGACCGTTTGTGGACCCTGTCAGTTGGGAAAACAAATTCGTAGTCCTCATAGGAAGTTACATTCCATTACCACCTCTCGTGTTCTGGAATTGATTCACATGGATCTTATGGGTCCCACTCGTACTGAGAGTCTAGGTGGTAAGAGGTACATCCTCGTGATGGTAGATGATTTCTCCAGATACTCCATTGTAGGTTTTCTGAGAGAGAAATCCGATGTTGTAGATTTCTTAACGACCAAGTGCCGTGTCCTGAAAAATCAACACGGTGTCACTATTAACAGAATACGTAGTGACAACAGCACTGAATTCAAGGAAGCAAAGGTTGATTTGTACTGTGATAGAGTTGGGATCAAACATGAGTTTTCTGCTGTGAGAACTCCTCACTAAAATGGGATTGTTGAGAGAAAGAATAAAATGATCCAAGAGATGGCTAGATCTATGCTTCTAGGTCGTAAAGTTTCTAGGAGATTTTGGGCAGAGGCAGTGTTTACTGCATGCCACACGGTGAATAGGGTGTATCTGTGTCCACACACACTTCACACTCCTTATGAGTTGTGGACTGGCAAGAAGCCCAACCTGGCATATTTCCGTGTCTTTGGGAGTAAATGCTACATCCTACGGGATAAAGAGCAATTAGGAAAGTTTGACTCCCGAAGCGACGAGGGAATATTTCTAGGATATTCATCGAATAGCAGAGCGTACCGGGTTTTTAACCTGAAGATCTCTAAGATTATGGAATCAATAAACGTCACCGTGCAAGATGACGAACTTCCGACGGTTATTGATCCTAACCTTCAGTGTGAGGATGAGGATTGTTCTGATAGTGATTTACCTGTTCCTCTCTCACACTCTGTGGACCCTACTCCTGTGTTAGGGGACACACCTGCTTGGGTTCGCAAGAGTCATGACCCTTCTGCCATTGTTGGTGATCCCACTCTAGGGGTCAAGACTCGTGCTCAGCTAGAGAACGTTGTTAGCCATCTTTGCTACACGTCCAAAGTCGAGGCCAGGAACCATAAAGAAGCACTCAAGGATGAACACTGGATATCTGCTATGCAGGATGAGTTGCTTCAGTTTAAAAAGAATGATGTATGGGAACTTGTCCCCCGACCTAGTGAGATTAATGTGATAGGTACCCGGTGGATTTTTAAGAACAAAATGGATGAAAATTGTACCATAATCCGAAATAAGGCTAGGTTAGTCGCTCAAGGCTACACATAGATAGAGGGTGTAGACATTGGGGAGACATTTTCTCCTGTTGCGAGGCTTGAGTCCGTCGGTCTTCTGCTCGCCATCGCATGTCATCTGCGCTTCAAGGTGTATCAGATGGATGTCAAGAGTGCCTTTTTGAATGGCATTCTACAGGAGGAAGTTTATGTGGAACAACCAAAAGGGTTTGAAGACCCTCAGCACCCTGAGCACATCTACTATCTGAGGAAAGCCTTGTATGGTTTGAAGCAAGCACCCCGTGCTTGGTACGAGAGGCTTACTTCTTATCTCTTAGCTCGTGGCTTCAAGAGAGGGGGAGTAGATATGACGTTGTTTGTCAGGAGAGATGACGGTGCTATTTTGGTTGCCCAGGTCTATGTGGACGACATAGTCTTTGGATCCACATGCTCCTAGCATGCTCACCACTTTGAGGAGGAGATGAAAAGTGAGTTTGAGATGAGCATGGTTGGTGAGCTTACATTCTTCCTTGGTCTCCAGGTTCGTCAGCTAGAGGATGAGATGTTCATCTCCCAATCCAAGTATGCTAGAGACCTAGTGAAGAAATTTGGTTTAGACTCCGCTAAGCATGCACATACACCTATGAATACCACTACCAAGCTTAGTAAGGACACTTCAGGCAAGGACGTAGAGCAAACCTTATATCGGAGTATGATAGGTAGTCTCCTCTACTTGACTGCCAGTCGTCCCGACATCGCCTTTAGTGTTGGAGTCTGTGCGCGTTATCAGGCATCCCCAAAAGAGTCACATTTACTTGCTCTAAAATGTATTATTAAATACGTAAGTGGGACTCTCTCATACGGGATTTGGTATTCCTTTGATACCGATGACCGTCTGTCCGCCTACTCGGATGCCGATTGGGCTGGGGATGTAGATGGATGTAGGAGCACTTCTGGTGGGTGTTTCTATTTTGGTTCTGCTCTTGTCTCCTGGCTGAGCAAGAAGAAAAATTCCATCTCTTTGTCCACTGCGGAGGCTGAGTACATAGCCGCCGGGAGTTGTTGCACACAACTCTTGTGGATGAAGCAAATGCTGGAGGATTATGGGATATCACAGGACACCATGACCATTTCCTGTGATAACACGAGCGCGATACACATATCCCGCAATCCAGTTCAGCATTCGCGCATAAAACACATCAGGATACGTGAGCACTTTATTCGTCAGTTAGTTGAAGAGAAAGTCGTATCCCTGAGTTTTGTTCCTACCGACCGTCGGTTAGCCGATATTTTCACGAAACCTTTAGATGCTCTTAGATTTGAGAGTCTTAGGAAATCTTTAGGGATTTGCACAGTTGACTGAGGGGTTGGTCTATGTCTAGAATAGGATGCTTCTTCATGTTCATATCATATGCTTCCTATTGCTAGTCTGTTTTATATGTACCATTACTTTGTTGTACAGCTTTGTTTAATTCCTTTTTCTTTTTATATTTCTTTTAAAAAAAAATACAAAAAGATTTTCCTTTAAGAAAAATTTTGAGAAAAGCACAAAAAGATTTTATTTCTTTTTTTCCAAATTTTTGAAAAAATCCAAAAAGATTTTTGTATTTTGCTTCTTTTATGGATGAGCATGTAAGATAACCAAGTCACAACTTCATTCCATTTATCCATGTGACTGTTTGATAGAGATTTGAGAGGCTACATCATTTCATCCATGTGCTTTACATTGATTGGAGTCTTTGAGATGTAATTAGTGATATCTTCCTACATGTTTGACTCCTATATCCTTTATTGCACACATGCACGACTATATTTGATTATTGCAATTGTCTATCTCATGTTGGCTTGCGTGTTTTCATCTCAATCATGTCTATACAATGTACAATATGCGATAAAACTTGACAAGATTGGAATGCATGTAAAAACCGTTTTGGTGAGACTGTGTGTTTTTGTATAACGGGGAGGGGCTGCGAAAGGTAATCATCTATCCTTTGTGCAAAAGCCACCGTTAAAAAGGACCTAAAAAATGGAGGAATTTTAATATCCGAGGTCCAAAGAGGTTAAAAGAGCCCGAAAAAATTTAAAGGCAATAAAAAGCAATTCATGCCAAATATGGGCCACTTAGGTTTCACCATTAATTCTCTAAAGTTTGAGAATTTAGAATGCCTCTATTCAATACAATATCTGAGGGAATTTGGTTGGAGAATCTAAACGGGTTTGCACTTCCTTGAAAGTCCTGAAAAAGCATAAAATCATTTTGGACGTTATTGGTGTGAAAATCATTTTGAGCTTTAATTTGTTGATTTGATTGAGTCAATATCTTATATTGTCACTCTTTTACACCAAAGGAAGCATTTGAGTTCATTCGCTAGGAATATCCAATATTCATCGTGCACATATGTCATGTTTGTATGCATTGATTTTCCTATCGAATTTGATCACACCACTTCATTTACGCTATCATTGACTTGGTTGCTTTCTGTCTATTCATGGTGTGTTTTTATCCTAGTGACACCCCGCACTTGCTTATTTGATTTATTTATCTAATTTGTCCATTTGGGGACATCATAAAAAGGGGGAGAAAGAATTATCATATTATGGGGGAGTTTGAATTCTGGGGGAGTTTTTGAGATGTTGCTTATATTTTTATCATATATTGATATCCATGTTATCTCATTTCAAACTCGATATGTCACGTGGTATTTGCTTTGTCTCATGTGTGTAGGTATGAAGATTGCAGATCTATATGTTGCACACCCTGATGAGAAAAATTTAGAGATTCCTGAAGAATTAAAGAACAAACGATGAAGACTACTCATTTGTACCTTTTCCAGTTTTGGGTTCATGGGAGGGTAGATTTGTATAGGCAATTTCATATTTGATAATTCGGATTTTTTATGTATGTACCGGCATAGACATAGGGGGAGATTTGTAAGGACATTTTTCATGTCCGAAATGTTTCATTTATTTATGTCGTACGCCGCTACATTTGGCACGTCTCCTCACGATCTCACATGACGGCCTCTATCCGAATTCCGGGAATCAAGCATGCATTATCTCCACTAATATCTCCCACATCTGCCTCAATGACTTCACATTCCAAGATTTTAGGGACTTAATGCAAGTGGTACGCAAGGGAAGTCAAAACAGTGAAAAAAAGGGCACAATAGGAGAGTTCAAGGGAATTTTCGTAATTTCACATCCATAGTTAGGAGGTTTGGTCAACTATAAAGTTGAAGAGCTCGCAGCAACGAAGATACTGGAAAAAACGGCACCTCAATCCGAGCTACCGTGAAGGAGTTATGACCTTTTGAAGATATAGAAAATTCCTTAAAGAATGCTGTTTTTTTTGTACGCTGGATAGAATTTTAGAGTTTTAAGAACGTGGGACTCTTCATATTTTTTCCTATAAATACCAACTTCGGGGGAGTTGTTTTGCAAGACTTTAGGAGACGAATTTGAGAGTCCAAATACATCTAGTCTTCATATTTTTGAGTCCCAAGACTCATGTTATGATTCACACATCATTGCCAAACCTTTGTGAATCCTTTTGCAACCCAAGAATACAACTTTGGTTTGTTCAACCCTTGTGGAGGAGACTGTTCTTCTTCTTCATTGCTGCCCTACTGGAAAGGGATAATTCCAGCCGCGACTATAGAATCCGATACCCGAGGGTAATTCTTAGTCAACTTGTATTTTCATTGTAATCCGATTGTAAGCCGTTCTCTTACAAATTATAGTGAAAATAAATGGTTTTGCCCCTGAGGGGGATTTTTCCTTAATTGCATGTGTTTGAATGTTCTTGTGTAGATTATCAATTTATTCAATCACATACTTCCGCATGTTTAGGGTTTGTTTGGATTAAAAGGGTTTTATATATAATTTGATCATTTGAACGCGAGCACACACGTTCTCAGCCACCAATAGCCTTCCTTCATTACTCGGAAAGCCAATGACCTTCCTCTAATATGGCTTCCACAAATTCGCTCATGAAGTTCATATAAAATTTGTTCGACATTCTTCGGGTGAACACATTGAAGGTAGGGAACAGAGAACGATCTCTTATATAACTTGCCCTCTAGGAGATAAGTAAAAGTGAGCATTTTTTACTCTTATCGGGTGAGCGGCATTTATATCATCTGGAAGTGTGCCATCCTTCAAATAGTCGCTTAAAGGATCCATCCAACTGGGTGCTGACTCAATTTGGAGCACATGCTCCACGCTTGGCAGCTCATTATCACGTTTAATGCTCGGATGAGCGAGGAAATCGATGGGGATTGTTATTTTTAAGTCAGAATCTATTACCGAACTCAGGGCTGCTAGGTCATCAGCATGGCTATTGTGTCCTTTGGGAAACTGCTGGACACTGACTTCCTCGAAGCTGGACATTAGCCTTTTTGCCAAGGTGAGATAGGCTTCCATCCTTTCATCTGTTGCATTGTAGTCTCCACTTATCTGATTGGAGACTAATTGTGAGTCGCCGACCACCTGTAACTGCTTTGCCCCCAAAGTATGTGCCTTCTGGAGGCCGACTATTAAAGCCTCATATTCTGCTTCGTTATTGGAGGCTTTAAATCTAAGTCTGATTCCTTGTTCGAGGATTGTATCCTCTGGAGTGACAAGCACAATGCCTACTCCTACCCCCTTTGAATTGGAGGCTCCATCAACAAACAATTTCTAGACTACCTCTGTTGTGCGATTCTCTATTTGCTTCACAGGTTGAAATTGGCCGAGAAGCTGCTCGCCTGTGAATTCGGCTATGAAATTATCATGGACCTGCCCTTTTATTGCGTTCCTTAGTTGAAACTGGATATCAAATCGTCCGAGCTCGATTGACCATTTAGATAGTGTGCTCGATAAATCCGCTTTCCTCAGGATTGCTTTAAGGGGGTGCAATGTAAGGACGATGATAGTGTGAGCTTCAAAATAGTGCTTCAGCTTCCTTGAAGCCACTACTAGTGCAAAGGCGAGCTTCTCTAGTGGTAAGTACCCCTGCTCGGCATCTAATAAAGTTTTTCTCGCGTAATAAATGGGGTGCTAGATTCCTGCTTTTTCGCATATCAATACATAACTAACAGTGTTGTTGGAAACGGCGAGGTATAAGTACAAGGAGTCTGTTTCCTGGGGTATGACGAGCAGTGGTGGTGAGCTAAGGTAAGCCTTGAGCTCGTCTAATGGCCGCGAGCAATCTTGATTCCATTCTACTGTTTTGTTTCCCTTTAGGAGCTGGAAGAACGGTTTGCACTTCTCAGAGGACTTTGAGATAAAACGGTTCAAGGCAGCGAGCATACCGATGAGCTTCTGTACATCCCGAATTGTGCGAGGAGGTTGTACCCTATTTACTGCATCGATCTGGTCTGGATTGGCCTCGATACCTCTCTAACTGACCAAGTACCCAAGAAATTTTCCTAACTGGACACCGAAAGAACACTTGCTTGCATTAAGTTTCATTCGGTACTTCCTGAGGATTTCGAAGGTTCTTCACAGATCTGATAGGTGGTCTTCTTTCTTCCTACTTTTAACGAGCATATCGTCGATGTAGACTTACACGGTGTCTCCCATTTGGTCTTTGAACATCTTGGTGACCATCCGTTGGTAGGTTGCCCCTGCGTTTTTTAGCCCGAAGGGCATGAATTTGTAACAGTACAATCCAATGGTGGTGATGAATGCTGTCTTGTCCTGGTCTAGAGCGTACAGAGGGATCTGATGATACCCCGAGTATGCCTCCAGAAAAATCATTCTCTCATGAGTTGCTGTAGCGTCCACTAGTTGATCAATTTTTGGAAGAGGGAAACTGTCTTTAGGGCACGCCCTTTTAAGGTCAGTGAAGTCGATGCAGACTCTCCATTTCCCGTTGCTCTTTGGAACTACTACTGGGTTGGATAACCATTTGGGGAATTGGACCTCCCGTATGGATCCTGCATCTAGTAATTTTTGAACTTCTTCTTCCATGGCCATTGCCTTCTCGGCTGCAGTTCGCCGTGCCTTCTGGGTGATTGGTTTGAAAGTGGGGTCGACGTGTAGCTGATGACAAACCGCACTAGGATCAATCCCAGGCATCTCATGTAGTTCCCATGCAAAAATGTCTACATTGCTTCTTAGCAAAATTGTCAACCCCTTCTGTTCCTGATCTGTCAGAGAAGCTCCAATCAAGAAAATCTTGTCATCGTTGCTACCTCCAATTATAACTTCCTCCAGGTTCTCGATGACCCGTTCATAGGGGAGGTGCCTGGTCTCCTCCACTCCGGGTCTTCCATACTTTAACTGCTATTTCGAAGGTATCATACCTTCTTATTCCTCAACTTTCTCGTTGGGACTGTCGACCTTCTTTTCTGGTCTTGGGAGGATGGTCGCTATTAAGAACTTTCTTTCCATTGCTTGATCACCATAGATCTCCATTACTCCTCACTCGGTCACATATTTGAGCTTCTGATGGTAGGTCGAGGAGACTTCCTTCATCGCGTGCAGCCATCCTCTGTCGAGGATAGCTTGGTATGGCGAGTCAATATCAACCACTAGAAACTTAATCATCTTGGAGACATTTCCTGCCCTTACTGGCAGCACGATCTTTCCCAAGGGCATAGTCACTTTCCCGGCGAAGCCAACTAGAGGGACAGTGGCTTCTTTTAGGTCAACGATGCTTAACTTCAATTTTCTGAACATGTCGAGGTACATTACCTCGGATGAGCTTCCTTGGTCGACGAGTAACTTATCGATGTCATAGTTAGCTATCCTGAGAGTAATGATCAAAACATCATGATGTGGGGTTCTCACTCCCACCAGATCCTCATCTGTGAACACTATATGCTTACTATAGTCGACGTCATCTGCTCGCCGATGCTTTCCTGATTGTATTTTTGCTGGATCAATCTGAAAAGCTTGCATCACCACTGTAAGCTTTTTTACCTCCGTTCGAGCAGAATTTCCTTGAATCTGTTTCACATCAGATGCCCTATGAATTACCGTGAATTCATGGCCAGCATCGTCTTCGAGCACATTGTCAGGCCTTGCTTCTCCATTGGCACCAACTTTCTCTGCCTTCTTTTCCACAAATTGGTTCAGATGCCCAGACTGGGCCAGTTCTTCGAGGTGGGACTTAAGAGCCTTGTAATGCTCCGTCTTATGTCCTCCCTCTTTATGAAAAGCGCAACTCAGCGCATTGTTCCTCTTTGAGGGATCTCCTCCCATCTTTCTAGCCACTTAATAAATGGCTCATCTTTGATCTTTGCAAGAATCTTGTAAATTGGTTCTCTAAAGACAATATTGACTACTTGAAATGCTTTTGACACATCATTCTTGCCTCCGTTCTTGAAGCCATTCTTGCCCCTATTATTTCCTCCTTTCTTCTGGTTCTCAGTTCTGTCGCTGCCTTTCGTAGTGAGCTTGGTTCGACCGTTCTCTCCCGTGCTAAGGCGAGTGACATCCTCCACCTTGGCGTATTTCTCAATGTGAGCCATTAGGTCGTCGATGGTCATGGACTATTTATTCGTTAGGGACTTGTATAAAAGGGAAGAGCTGGGTAGCCCAATTTTGAAAGAGGCCACCGCTACCTGGTCCGAGCAGTCCTTGACTTCATTGAATAACTCCCAGTACCTCTTCGCATAGTCTCGAAGGGTCTCTTGAGGTGTCTTTTTCATTGTTAGAAAGGCATCCATCCTTTTGGGATGGGAGCTACTAGTAATGAAGCGAGCCATAAAGAGCTCGGCCAAGGACTCAAAGCTTTTGATGGACCTGTGGGGTAGCCTTTTGAACCATTTCTGCGCCATGTCATGCAGGTTCGAGGGAAAAATTTGCACATCAATGCGTCCCGATGGTTCCAGAGGGTCATGGCTTGCCTGTATTGCCTAACATGATCAATGGGATCAATTTTATCATCATAAATCTTGAACCTTAGAATAGAAAATTTCTTGGGGGCTTCCTCTTTTTCTATTTCCCTTAAGAAAGGTGATTTCATCTGAGTTTTGAGGGCTCGCTAGCGAGCTCTCGAGTCGATATGGCACCGCGATGCGCAGGGTGTGGTCCATCTCCCTTCGGACCAAATTTTGTATGTTCTCGTTGTTGCGTCTGGGCTCCTGTAATGGTGAGCTAGTTGTAGTTTCTCGAGCAAGTCATCCTCTGACTCGTCTCCCTCAAATTTCTAGGACCCGCATCTAGAGCTCCTTCCTCGGCTGTGAGACTTTCTCGCCTGAGGGCTAGGAGTGCGGTACGAACGTCTCCTAGTGCCACAATGGAGATCTCTCTCCATTCTTTCTAACCTTCTTTTAAGGCAAGCATTCTCAACTTCGTTCTTGCGAGAAGACTCCCTCTGCTCTTGGAGCCTCGCCTCATATGCATCAATCAACCTGGATATTTGTGTGGACCTCACTGGTCCTTGGCTTTCTCCTAAGGCTGGCCTCTCTAGGCGAGCCCTTTATTTGAACGCCGAACTTCAGATCTGATCCTGCGAGGAGCAGGTTGTTCTTGGATATCTCCTACCTGAGGAGCATTACTACTCTGATCAGACATTTCAAACTTCTTTGTTGGTGTGGGCTTTCTCAGGGAAGATAAATGTTCCCACAGACGGCTCCAATTGTGGTGACAAATATTTTCAACACGGATAGATAAGAGAAGCTCAATCACCAAGCAAAATAAAGAAGATAAAATACCAATCACACAACAGGGGATATACGTGGTTCAGTAAGAATGCCTACGTCCATGGTGGTGCAAACAGTTTTATTTCTATATACTCTGGGGAGCGTTTACAGAGAATACAGTGCATATCTTTTGCCCCAGAATTAGGGTTTATTATATACATGTTTGTCTTCAGGGAGTGGGGGGTGTTGGACTCCCCCACGTTTACCATCTTCTCCTGAAACCTCTCTTTATGAGAACATGGGAGAAGACTCAGTCGTAATTCTATTCAGTTTAGGTAAGGGGTCTGGACTTTGGGCCTCTTTAATTAGGCTACTCGTTCGGGCCCGTAATGCCAAATCCGGGTACCCACAGTAGTAATCACAAATTACATCTTTATGACTCAACACATTATAAAGCACAAAAATGAAATGATGACACATATCAAAACACAATCAAGTCGTCACATGGATATGGAATGAAATTGTGACTTCCTCATCCTAAATGTCCATTCATCTATGATGCAAACAAAATACAAAACTCTTTTTATGTTTTTATAAAAGTTTATAAAAACAAAAAACTTTTTGTATTTTTCAAATTTTTTTCAAAAAATAAAAAATCTTTGTCTTTTTAAAAAATTTATTAAAAACAAAATATTTTTGGATTTTTTTATAACAAGAAGATAGTAAATATGAAAAGAAAATATGATACAAATGATAAATCCTAGCAATACGAATCATATAATATGAGCATGAAAATCCTTCATATCCTAGACACGAGACAACCCCTCAGTTAACTGTGCAAATTCCTAAAGACACTCTCGAATGTAGGTGAATCTAAAGGCTTCATGAAAATATCAGCTAACTGGAGGTCGGTAGATACAAAACTCAGGGATACGATCTTCTCTTCAACTAGATGACGGATAAAGTGCTCTCGTATCCTAATGGGTTTTGTGCGCGAATTCTGGACTGGATTGTGGGATATGTGTATCGTGCTCGTGTTATCACAGAAAATGGTCATGGTGTCATGTGATATCCTATAATCCTCCAACATCTTCTTCATACACAGAAGTTGCGTGCAAAAACTCCTGGCGGCTATTTGCTCAGCCTCAATTGTGGACAAAGAGATGGAATTTTTCTTCTTGCTCAACTAAGAGACAAGGGCAGAACCAAAATAAAAACTATCACACCCCGTAAAATCCGACAGATAGGGTGGCCAGCTACCATCGCCGAACTATGCCCGACGTGAACTAAATAAATACCATTCTTAGCATGTAACAAATATGAGACATTAATAAATCAATCCACAAGATACATAATTGAATCAATCTCAAATGATCATAAACAACTAAGCGATACAAGATCCATCACATGCTAATACTCTGAATAAAATCCAAATCTCCAATAATGATTAAATAAGATCTGAATATTAAACCGATTGAAAATCCAACTGAAATCCTCTAAAAAAATTTGTAACCCAATGGCCCAATAAACTCAAATGAAGTCCGCTAAACAACTGAAAAAGGAAAGTCTATCTAAACTATGCAATAAAATAAATAACTTGTGTTGCACCTCCAAATGATAACTCCAATAATCCTATGCAGCTCCTCCAAAACTTATCCTAAAAAGGTTAGTCAACGCACGAGGTCAGAGCCTCGAGCATGAATACACACTACTCCCCTCAAATAGGATCCTTAAATCCAGACAGTAGCATTATACGCAATAAATGTCACAATAGAATATTTTAAATTAAACATAATAATTAAAGGTGAGGAATATAAATCACTAACTACCCGCAGCAATCCCCATTTAGAAAGCACACCAATTTATTTTAAATTCCCAAGACCCACGATGCTAATTATTTAATTAGCCCATTTTTTTCTCACTTTTTATTATGACGGTCCTCCCATCCCGGATGGTAATCCTCCAAAGTGTCACACTTCCCCTTGTCAATAACCAGCCGAATCCGTTTAAACTGTCGATCCCCCGCAATATAAAAAGGTTCCAACTCATGAGACGGCATAAATCTCCCCAGATGACCCCTTTAAACTGTCGGTCACTGACACATTATGTCGCCACCAATTTTAATACCCATTTTTATCTTAAGCATTAATTCTCAATTTCACAATACATAAATTTACCCCACCCTTATAATCGACGTGAAATCTTCAAAATACCCCTTAGTCCCATACCTAAGGGTCCCCAAGTTATCAATACCTCCTACCCTATGTATAGGATGAATTTATAACATAAACCTCTACCTAGTCTAATGCCTAGGTGATAATAAGCAAATATTGCGTATTTCATCCGTTAACATACGCGTTATTAGCCCCCTCGAGTATCTTATTCCATATATTTATGATCGTTAACCAAACAAGCTTGTATTTCTATGTTAACATGCTTTGCAGGGGTTAATTGAGTTTTTATAGGTATTTGGATGCTTAATATGAAGTTCGGATGCATTCCGGCGAAGTTTCGTACATTTCCGCATGTTCAAGGGCAATTTAGTCATTTCAGAGCTTGGGAACCTGGCCCAACATCTCCACGGAAGTTGTAGCCCTATGTGCGAACTTTGCTTGGCCACAAACGGTGCACAAATACGATCCCTAATGAAGAAATTATGAGGCTTTTGGAGGAAGAGAAAAACAAAGAAAGCAAAACATGGGAGACGGAAGAAAAGAATGCAGGGGTCTCATACCTAAGTGATCGATTGATCGACCCTTCAATTTCCACTCTTCAAACAAAGGAAGTTGGCAAATATCTGATCAATTGATCGATTGAACAAAGGGGTCGATCGATCGATCCCCTGTTTTCCACGAATTTTTGCTCTGCATTTTCTTTTTCCTTTCCTTTTTTATTCTTTTTCCAACTTACTATTAAAGAGATTTTTGTTGTAATAACTTATATACTTAGTGTTAGAATTCATTTTAGGTTAGAAGAGGGGATTTTTTGGGTGGAGATTCTCTCTCCTAGGGTTGCACCAATTGGATTGTTGTAAGAACTATTCATCTTCTTCCTCATCTATTAAACTTGTTTTAGCTTATTTCTTGCTTTTTCCTTACTTTCCATGCCAAGATAAATTAGTTTAATTAATTTATTTCTTACTTTAATTAGTTAAGTAGTTGTAATTTAGTATATTCATTTATTACCCTCAGATAAATAGGGTCAGGATTTCGTTCCGTCATTAACGGGCCTCGAGCTCTGAAAATGAGGTTTTGTGTAAAATTGCGTTTAATTGAACCCGCGCGATATAAAGTCAGATTCTTATGCATTTAACTTTTTTTATCACGCAACTTTAGTGTTTATAGTGACAATCCGAATTTAATTCCCGTGCGACCAATTTTCGATTAAATGTTTATTCCCGCAACTTTGGCTTAAATTCCTTATTGCGTGAAGTTTAGATTAATTGATAATGCTCAATTAAATTTCTCTTGAGCCGGAATTCCGATTAATAGTCATTTCGATCCGTATGGATGGATGCTATCCTGATCCTAGCTTTACTTTTGTGTAGACTTAACTTATCCCTTTTGTTTACAACCAACCCATCACCTTTTACAATTTTATTCCTGAAATAATAAACGATTAAAATCTGTCGAACACTCCTTGTGGATTCGATACCCGACTTACAGCTATACTTGTATCACAAGTGCAGTCGTAATTTAGGTTTTTGTATTAACGCGGTGAAACGAATACAACGATCGACGTGCTGACTACGCATCGCCTTTCACACGCTTACCAAAATGGCGCCGTTGCCAGGGTCTGTTTTATTATTGATTGTAATTGTCTTATTATTTTATAGTATTTTTCTTTTGTATTTTTATTTTTTGTTTTAACCTTTTTTGCAGGATTTCTACATTTGAGTGCTAAGAAATGCTTGAATTTTTCCAGGCGCACATCATCTTTATGGAAATAGCCATCTCGAGTCTTTGTTGGGGTAAGCATGTCTTATTCCAATTTTTCTGGTAATCTTTATGATAATTCTCAAAATCCCCGTACACCTATGATATTTGGTCAATACTTACAAGTCCAAAAAATTGCAACATCTAAAATGACTTTGGGCGAGTATTACAAAAGTCAAAATTTGGAGTGCGTGTATTTTGAGGATGATGATAATGATTTTGGACCTCTAATTCCTTATAATAAGAATGTTGAAACTAAAAGCTATAACTTGCAAAATTCTTATAATAATGAGTTTGAGTATAGTTACGATAATAATTTTCAAACTTCTCATTTCCAAGAATCCGCACCTCAGCCTATGACTTTCGGCGATGGTTTGCTCATGCTTGAGAATGAGAGGTATGGAGACCGTTATCGGGAAGAAAATCGTTTGTGGGAACATCAATTGGATTTATTATTTGAATCCAATGACGTTTTTTCTTCTGAGACTTTTGAAGAATGTTTTGATACAAATGAGGAATATATGCCTAGTTTGGAACAAATCATTCTTCACTTGGACCATGGAATAATAGAGGATGAAAGTGAGGATGAAATGGATGTAGTATCCATTTTCAATGAAATGATTTCATCTTTGGATCCCAAAGAATAAAGTTTCATTGAAAATGATCCCATCTCTTTTGAAGTTCCAATTTTGAGCAATGATAACTCATCTCTCGAGTTTAAATTTCTTTCCTCCCCCTTTTCATTCTCCGTTATCACACTGTCATAACTACCTGATGAATTAGTGCCAGACTTTAAAATGTTTAACCCATTCACCGATGAGGAGTGATAAACGTTGCAAGTGTGCGCTAGCTGGGGAAGTTCAACGTTTTACGCAACTTTGGGGGTAATTTTGTCATTTTTACATTCAAGTTGCATGCCCGAACTCTACACGGATGTTGTAGTTCTTTGAGCCAACTTCGCGTAGGCCTCGATGGTTTGTCAATCCGGTTCCAGAGGACTAAGTTTTGGTCATTTTCCCCGAGGCCCCTTAGTGAGTAACAAAAGAGGAAATGATCCAAGGTTTTTTCAGGCGCGGTCGATCGACCCCATATATGTGGTCGACCGGGGTTTCAAATTTTGCCTTCGAATTGAGATAGTGGGCTTTTTCCAATAGCGCGGTCGATCGATCGATAACCCACGGTCGACCGGTACCTCAAGTTCTGCGAAACCTCTTTTCTTGGTTTAGTTTTTTACCACTCTTGTTTATGGTTTTCTTCCACTTAGTATATATTGTAAGTGGTTTGTTTGTTTGAAGATATCCGATCATAACTTTGTGCAAGGAAAGAAATAGAAGATAGTTTTGTTGCTTCTCTCTCTCTCTCTCCTAGGGCTTGACATTTTTCCTTGCCATTTTCATCTTCCACTTCATTTATTGTAAGTAAAGTTCCATCTTAGTTGACTATTAGTATCATTTTTTGCAATTAATAGTGTTATTGTGTATTCAATGCTTGCCTTTACCATAGTTATCTCACTTGTTATTAACTTAATGCACGTGGCTGACCAAAATTGCGCCGTTGCCAGGGACTGTTTTGTTATAGATTGTAATTGTCTTATTATTTTGTAGTATTTTTCTTTTGTATTTGTATTTTTTGTTTTAACCTTTTTTGTAGGATTTCTACATTTGAGCGCTAAAAAAAGCTTGAATTTTTCTAGGCGCACATCATCTTTGTGGAAATAGCCATCTCAAGCCTTTGCTGGGGTAAGCATGTCTTATTCCATTTTTTCTGGTAATCCTTGTGATAGTTCTCAAAATCCCCGTACACCTATGACTTTTGATCAATACTTACAAGTCCAAAGAATTGCAACATCTAAAATGACTTTGGGTGAATATTACAAAAGTCAGGCTTTGGAGTGCGTGTATTTTGAGGATGATGATAATGATTTTGGGCCTCTAATTCCTTATAATAAGAATGTTGAAACTAAAAGCTATAGCTTTCAAAATTCTTATAGTAATGAGTTAGAGTATAGTTCCGTTAATAATTTTCAAAGTTCTCATTTCGAAGACTCTACACCTCGGCCTATGAATTTCAGCGAGGGTTTTCTCATGCTTGAGAATGAGAGGTATGAAGACCGTTATCGGGAAGCAAATAGTTTGTGGGAACATGAATTGGATTAATTATTTGAATCTGACGAGGATTTTTCTTCCGAAACTTTTTAAGTCGAGGAATGTTTTGAACCAAATGAGGAATATATGTCTAGTTTGGAACAAATCATTCTTCACTTGGCCCATGGAATAATAGAGGATGAAATGGATGTAGTATCCATTTGCAATGAAATGATTTCGTCTTTCTATCCCAAGAAGAAAGTTTCATTGAAAATGATCACATCTCCTCTGAAATTCCAATTTTGAGCGATGATAACTCATCTCTCGAGTTTGAATTTCTTTCCTCCCCCTTTTCATTCTCCGTTATCAAACCGTCACAAGTACCCAATGAATCGGTGCCGAACTTTAAAACACTTAACCCATTCACCGACGAGGAGTACTTTCTTGAGTTGCTCTCCATAAGGGCATCTTTGCCTCCTTGTGCGCCCCCTCACATTCCAACTTCAAAATACTTGGGAGAAATTCAGTTTTTTTAGTCCCCTTATGTATTTGTCTCCCTTCCTATCCAAATCCCCCATCCTCCCTCCCAAATTTTTAATTGGGGACGGTTCACCTTTTCCACTACCCACATGCCTTCTATTGTTTGAACGGAATTCCAATTTTTTAGGAGGCATGAATGAAAGGGAGGGTCCGTCGTGGATCTTTCAAAGCCAAACCGTCTTTTGGGCGGACCCTCAAAAATTTAGACTTCTAGTGTATAGTTAGTTAGGAGTCCAAATGGAAGGTTGTACATACTTAGCTTTTTATTCTTTATTTCTTTTTTTAGTTTTTCTTTCCATTTAGGTTAGTCTAGTGTATTTAGTTAAATTTTTTGTTATTGCTTTTTGTTATGACTTGGTACTAACATTTTTTGTAGAATCATTGGACATGTACTTTCACGAGATCGCTCCTTTTTGGGTAATATCGCTATTTTCCAATCTTTAACTTGGTTCTTAATTAATATTGAGGACAATGTCGGGTTTTAAGTTGGTGGGGTGGGATATTCTATCCATTCATTGGTAGTTTCCAAGATTTTATTATATGTTAAGCCCAAGCATTCTTTTCTTGAAAAAATCAAAATTTTCAAAAAGATTTTCTTTATTTTTTCTCTTTCTTGGGCCTTTTGCCTTAATTTTCTATGATAAATTTAATATTTTCCCTATCCAATTGCTAATTCAATGATGCATTTCTATCTCTTTCGTGTTATTAAACTTTAGTTCACAAATGATTCAATATTGGGAATAAATACATAAATTAAATCTTGAAAACCCATGAGCACTTGAGCATATTTTCTAAAATCATTCGGTAGGACAATTACAGCATTGTATCTTTTTGTTGCTATGTGTACACTAAAAACTAGAGTGCTTCGTGCTTTTCTTCATTTTCAAATGCTTGTACATTACTCTTTCTCTTTATTGAATAACGTATCTTATTGGCGATCTCATTTTCGTTTCATTGATTGCATATTAATTGAATTATCACTTGAGCATAATTTTCAATGGTGTTGAATCCCGAGAATCACCTGAAATTTTAGGAAAAGATCATAGGCCCTCTTTGTTGTTAACACATACGACCTTAACCTTACCCTAATACATGTCCCTAGTCAACTCCGTTGAGCCCTATTATGACCTTTCTTTTCACCCCAAATCCCCTAACTAACTCCACATTGGAGTTTTAAACCATACTTATTGCCTTATATACCTTTGTTTGGAATGATATTTGGGATTGAGTGATGTTGTGTAGTGTGGTTGCAATTTAAGCATGAAAAGAGTGAGAAAAGAAGAAAGTGTAGTGAAAAAGAGAAGAAAAAGAGAAAGAAGAAAACAAAAGAAAATAAAAGAAAATGTGAAAAAAAAAGAAAAGAAAAAGAAAGAGAAATTTGTGTATATTGTTTATAGTGATTCAATAATCCTTGTTACTCTTTCGATTGATATATTTAATGCTTGTTTGGAAATAATTTTCCAATTTTGAAGTTGCCCGCTATTTTTCATTATCCAAAATTTTTCATCTCCGAACATCTTTTGTATTCGTAAATACATCCTTTCATTTCATACCCCTAACCCCAAACCTACATTACAATCCAATAAAGTCCTATTTGATCCTAGGGTAATGTGATTTAATGGTCGAACATTAGCAATAATCTATTTAAGTGCATTTTATATCGATTAATATGAGATATCCTTTCATGAGATTGTATTTTGCACTTTTATATATCGTTCTTCATTAATGACATGTGTGCCGCCTTGTTTCCATTTACATTTACTCATTATGCTCGCATGTCCCGTGTGTTACTCCATATTTTGAGTGCTTCTATTTGTTGAATGTGATATCCGGAGAGGATTGAGTGGAAGCATGCTTTAATTGTTATCCGGGCTATAGGCATTTTTTACCGAATCAAATCTTTTCGCATGTGCATACACCCCACTCACATTTGAGGATTCAATTCCACGTAGTTATTCTTTTAATGTTAATAGTTTTGGATTATTGAGCAACCCTCTCTTTTGTTTTGTTAATAATATGTTGAAATATCTAATTGTTGTTGAGTTTGGAATATTGGTTGTTTGGGCATGTTTTGAGGAAATTTGATGTTTATGGGTTTCATCCCTGAAAACCCTCATGAGACGACACTCGTCCACTACGGTAACCTAGGGGTTTAACGGATTATTGCATACGCTAAATGCAATCGAATCACTCGCGAAAGTTGCCTTATTCTTTTATACCACATTTTGTACTATCTCTTGTCTTTGGTTTACTTGTAGTTCTTGTTCCATCTTATTTCATTGCTAGGGACTAGCAATGTGTAAGTTAGTGGGTTTGATAATATGCAACTATTGCATATTTCATCCGTTAACATACGCGTTAATAGCCCCCTCGGTTATCTTATTCCCTTTATTTATGATCGTTAACTATAAAACCTCGGATTTCTATGTTAACATGCTTTTCAGGGGTTAATTGAGTTTTTATAGGTATTTAGATTCTTAATATGAAGTTCAGATGCATTCCGGTGAAGTTTCGTACATTTCTGCACCCAAAATCTACACGAAAGTTGTATCCCTTTGTGAGAGCTTCACGTGTCCGCAAACGGTGGGCAAGTCTGATCCCTAACGAAGAAGTTACGAGGCTTTTGGCGGGAGAGAAGAACAAAGAAACCAAAATAAGGGAGAAGGAAGAAAAGAATGTGGGGGGCTCATACCTAACTGATCGATCGATCGACCCTTTAATTTCCACTCTTCGAACAGAGGTAGTGGGTGAATATCTGATCGATCGATCCATCGACCAAAGCGGTCGATAGATCGATCCCCTATTTTCCACGAAATTTTGCTTTGCATTTTCTTTTTCCTTTTCTTTTCTATTATTTTTCCAACTTACTATTTAAGAGATTTTTGCTGTAATAACTTATATACTTAGTTTTAGAATTCGTTTTAGGATAGAAGAGGGGATTTTTTGGGTGGAGCTTCTCTCTCCTAGGGTTTGTACCATTTGGATTGTTGTAAGCACTATTCATCTTCTTCCTCATCTATTAAACTTATTTTATCTTATTTCTTGCTTTTTCCTTACTTTCCATGCCTAGATAAATTAGTTGAATCAATTTATTAGTTGCTTTAATTAGTTAATTAGTTGTAATTTAGTATATTCATGTATTACCCTTAGATAAATAGGGTCGGGATTTCGTTCCTCCATTAACGGGACTCGAGCTCCGAAATTAGGTTTTGTGTAAAATTGTGTTTAATTGAACCCGTGCGAATTAAAGTCGGATTGTTATGCATTTAACTTCATTTGTCATGCAAATTTAGTGTTTATTGCGACAATCCGAATTTAATCTGCGTGCGATAAATTTTCGATTAAATGTTTATTCACGCAACTTTGGCTTACATTCCTTATTGCGTGAATTTTATGATTAATTGATAATGCTCGATTAAATTGCTCTCGAGCCAAAATTCTGATTAATAGTTGTTTCGATCTGTATGGTTGGATGCTATCCCGATCCTCGCTTTACTTTTGTGTAGACTTAAATTATCACTTTTATTTACAACCCACCCATCACCAATTAAAATTTGTCAAGCACTTCCTGTGGATTCGATACCCGACTTACCGTTATACTTGCATCACAAGTGCAGTCATAATTTAAGTTTTTGTATTAATGCGGTGAAATGAATACAACGATCGACGTGCTATCCACGTTCTGCCTTTCACACGCTTACCACTAGGCTAGTGTAACGACGATAAAGCATTAGAAATCATCCCACCCCCGACATAATAAAGTCGTAATAATATACGCTCACCCATCCCATACCTAGAAGGCGTATATCATCAAAAGGCCTACCCACTAGTCCCAAACCTATAAGGCATCCTAAAATATATGGGGAGGAAAAATACCCAACAATCCGTCGTCACAATGGAAATTAAATAATACTCACAAGTCACACAAACAATCATAATTAATCAATCATATAAAATTACGCATGATAGTCCACTTCAATTAAATCTTAATTTAATTATCACATCATCAAAATAACCACTTAATTATTTGAATTTAATATACCAATTTTTCATCATTTAACACATCAAAATTCAATTTCATTATCTCTACATAAACTAAATGAGTTATACGCCCCCAAATTAATTAATTCAAAGCTAGGGTTTTTCTACATGCAACCTACGCCAACAAAATCCAAAATCACTCATGGTTCCTACATACCCACGGGTTATGAATATTATTCATATTAAAATATTTTCTTAAAAATAGCCCCAAACTTTAGTGTTCACCTACTCTAATTAGATTGCTAATTGATTTTAAGAAAACATTGATTAAGGGTTTAGGCAATACTTAAAACGCATAATACTAAAGTAAAAGAATAGATTATTCATGCCTATTATTAACTTGAATCAAAATTTGAATAAAGGTTTGAACTCCTCTTGCGAAAATACCACTTGAATCTTCAAAATTTGTGAAAGGTAGGGGCTAGGGGTTAAAGATGAGAGAAATATGTTTTGAAAAAGCTTTATAGAGAAAGTTTTAGAGGAAAGTGAGTTTTGAAATCCCAGCCCCGTATTAGTTTAGTATAGAAAGGGTTTAAGAGTTGGAAAACAATTAAGAGTCTAATCCATCAATCCACCGCCTATCATTCGAACGAGCACGCCTGTCGTTCGAATGACAATGCGACGTCGTTCGAACGACAGGGCATGTCGTTCGAACGAGCCCCGCAATTCCCAAAATGAAACCATTTAAAATCTGACTTGATTATCTGATGAAATATACATGCTGAACAAATATGCACCTGCATGTAAAATTTGTAAATAAAAAGTTTATAATCTCTTATAAAAGACCCGAATTAATTCCCGATTGAAAATTTTAATAAAATCAAGTCAAATACTTAAAGATCATTAAATCCAAAATTTTATTTTACTCCAAATTAATTAAAAATCGGGGTGTTACATACTTCCCCACTATCAAATAATTTGGTCCTCAAAATTAGACGAAGCATACACATCGAACCCATAAATTTGCGCAACGTAAACTAAGGCTCACATATGCCTACCCATAAAGTATCATAATTAGGTGCCCATAGACCTAATCTACCCGAACGTAATCCTTAATAAAAATATAATATATAAAGCCAACATATATAAGTATCTAAGAAGATATTATGTACCATGATGCTCTACTAGACATGCAATCTATCCTGCTCTGCCTGAAGCTGAGGAGGCACAAGCACCTCCCATAACTGAGATTGGTTAGTGCGGTGACCACCCCCTGCGCACTTGACACTGGCGGAGCTACTGGTGCTGCTGGCGCTCCCTGAATGCTAACTACCATGAGAACTGGAGGGCTCAGTCCTTGTTGTCCCTGAACTCTTAGGCCTTTCCACCCTTCTGTGAATTAACCCTATTGGGCTTGCGCTGCTTGGCTTCGTTGTTTCTCTTTCTTGAAACACTTAGCCGCCTTATGTCCTACTTTCCCACAGAAAAAGCATTCACTCTTAAAATGCTCATAATGTCTAGTATTTGCTCGCTCCTCTCCTTGACCTTGTTGTTCCTGATTGGTCCTCTACCTCTTCCATGCTTGATCATTGTGACCCTTATTTTCACTTCCTTGTCCATTATACTCATGTATCTTTCCCAACTTCTTTTGATAGTTATCCTTCTCTTGCCATAGCAAGATTGCGACATCCACTACTTGAGCATAGGTAGTGTACGCCGGATCCCCAACACCATCTGCCTAATCGACCAAGACAATCCTTTAATGAAGTATTCCATTTTCTTCACCTCAGTGCAAACCTCATTTGGTACAAAACATAAATAAGTTTGTGAACTCTTGTTCATACTCGATAATTGACTTTGAACATTGCTCCAAGTCCATAAATTCTCTCTTCTTTGCATTCCTAATTGCATATGGGAAGTACTAATTATTGAACTTTATCAGAAACACTTCATAACCCAACTGATATCTCTTCTCATATGTGGTGTCACTCTCCCACCGTTGCAATGCATCTCCTATCAGCTTAAATGTCTCTAACATTTGCTTTTGCACATCAGTGCAGTCTACCATCCTCAAACGCCTCTCCATATCTCTGCTCCCGTGGTGAGCAACCGTTGGGTCAGATCCCCCTCCAAAGGTGGGAGGATTTCCTATAAAGAAGCTGGATCTCACCCTATCCCAAGCTGAGATGGGTGTATCCCAATGCTGTGCCACTAAAGTCACCCCTCTCTGTCTCCCCATCTCCAAACCGGCCGCTGTGGCTGATCAAGGGTGAAAAGTAGCACTGCGTCAAAACACTGATCGTTGTTTTCTATTCAACGCCTTAATACAAAAAATCTAAACTTATGACTACACCCAACAGGTGAGTATAGCGGCCAAGTCCGGGTATCGAATCCACAAAGACGAGTTTCTAGAATATTATTTGGTTTAATACTTCTAAAATAAAAGTGTAAAAGATAAATATAACAAAAAGGAAAAACATAACAAAGGGAAAAGATTAATCTAGGCGAGTGTATTTAAACTAGATTAACAAAGTGAATAAAAACTATAGGTTGCGTCGAATATCCCTCACCCGAGTTAATTAGTATAAAATAGTTAGATGGGTGGACGAGTTATTAAGATTGCGTCTCCTTTTGACAGTTAATTAAATAAAGAGTTGTCACACCCCAAAATTCACATAAAATCCTAATAAGATTTTGGCGTCAAAAAATACCTAAAAATTAAGCACGCAAGGTCGTAATCATGGAGCATACATGATATACCCCATCAAATCTGCTAGGCGTAATAACTAGGACAACACACTCGAAATAGACCCGTAAACTCCATCACCAAAGTAAAGCAACATGTCAATCCGAAATGAGTTCAATCAGACACAACCTACACTAATTTAGCTAGAAAGCATGATAAATGACATATGTTGAAAGAAAGCAAGAAAACCAAATTATGAAATTAATAAAGAGCAAGAAATAAATATTAACTAGGCATGGAAATGAAAGGAAGCAAGTAAAGAAAGCATTGAACAAATGGAAGAGACAAATTAAATGAAGCTTACACACATGAAAATGGGTAAAACACCCAAAGGAAATGGAGAAGGGAAAAATCTCCTTACAAACCCTAAACCTAATGTAAAATGTAAGATCCTTCTCTCAAATGAGAGAAATGAGTATACATACAAAACCCTAAAATGGCAAACTTGTAAATAGAAAAGCTGAGAAAAACAGGGGATTGATCGATCGACCCCTTTGGTTAGCCCATTGTGAAAGCTCGAAGGCAATTTTTGAAGGTTCGATCGGTCGAACTTTTTGGTCAATCAATCGATCAAGCAGGTCTCCAACAAGCTGCCCCTTGTTTTGGTTCATTTGGAATTCTCTTCCGCTAAAATCGCCATAACTTCTTCATTCAAACTCGGAATCATGCACCGTTTGTGGCCAAGCGAAGCTTGCGAGGAGGGTTAAAACTTCCATGAGATGTCGGGCCAGGTGCCGAAACTACACATTAATTGAATTTGCCTTACGCGTGCTGATATGTATGGAACTTAACTGAAATGCATCCAAACTCCATACTTAGTACCTAAATACCTACAAAAACCCAATTATACCTCATATAACATGCTAACAATATAAAATGAAGGTTGTCTGGTTAACGGGCTTAAATATAGAGATTAAGGTACCCGAGGGGGCTAAAATGCGTAGGTTCGCGGGTATACATATGCTATATTCAGTACGAATCACACCCCCTAACTTACATTTCTAGTCCCTAGCAATGAAATAGGATGGAACAAGAACTACAAGAAAACTAAAAGAAGGGGATAAAGGTACAATATGGGAAGCAAAAACAATAAAAAGATAAGACCACTTTCACGGGCAAACGATTGCATTTAACATATGCAAGAAGCCGTGATATTCCTAGGATACCCTAGTGGACGAGTGTTGTCTTGTGAGGGTTTTTAGGGATGAAACCCACTAACATCATATAGTTTCCTCAAAATATGCCCAATCAAGCATGCGACAAGCCCAACAATAGAGAAAAAGATTTCATACGCATTATTACCACAATGAACGAATTCAAACAAAAGTCCGCATTTTTAACATTATAGAATGCACCTCATAGAATTGAAACCTTAAAATGTGGGAGGTGAGTGAGCACATGCAAAGTTTTATTTGGCAAAAACTTAAATAATTCGGATACTAAATAAAGCAAGCACATATTCAATCCTCATGGGCATTACACTTATCAAGTGAATTCACTCGAAACAAGGAGGTAACACACATAACATGCAGGCATAAAGAGTAAATGTAAGTGGAAACTAGGCCGAACACATTTCACAAATGAAGAACGCTATATAGGAAATTAAAAACTATAATCTCAATGAAAGATACCGCACATTAAAAAGGCGAAATGTATTTTCACAGATTATCAAAACTATTATGACTTTTAAATTGAAATCATCGTAAGATCACATAGGAATTGTATAGGGCTGTAAGATAGGTAAGGCTAGGGTACGAAACGAAGGATATGTATGTACGGATTCAAAGTGTTCGAAAATGAAAACTCAGGATAATTGGATGAATGTGGGCAATTTCAAAATTGGAAAACAAGTTCCAAACAAGCATTAGATATATCATTTGGAGAGTAATCAAAGCTTATTAAACACTATACATAGCATATACAAAATTCTCTTTTCTTTTATTTTCTTCTTTTTCTCATTTTTCTCTTTTGTTTTCTTTTGTTTTTCACTTCTCTTTTCTTCACTTTTTCACTTTTTCTTTTATTGACTTTTCACACTCTCACATGCCTAAATTGCAACCACAAGACAACATCATTCAATCCTAAGTAATATTCCAAACAAATGTAATGGATGGTATATATTGTATAGAACTCCAATTCGGAGTTGGTTATGGGAATTTTTGTTATGAAACTAAAGGCTAATATTAAGGATTAAAGGGATTGACGAGGGTAAACAAAGAAGGTGAGGTCAAGGCTAATATGGGTGATATAACAAAGATTGTCTATGATCATGTCATAAACTTTATGCGATTCTCGAGTCAAAACAAACTTTGAAAACCATGCTCAAGTAATACATTTCAAGAATGAACTCAATTAATGAATGATCAAATGAAAGAATAGAGAGATTACCAACGAATTCAACGTTTTCAAAGAGGAAAGAATAGTGTATACACTCACAAATGAAGAAAGGTAGAAAGCTTACTCAGTGTAAGTATATACAATGCAACAAAAGATTACCGAGTTATAAAAATCTTAAACCAAATCAATAGAACAAGAAAAACGCATGTGCTCATGGGATTAAAGTTTAATTCATAAAGTTATTCATAATATCAATAATTAGGACTAAAGTCTATGAACTTCTAAAATCGAGAACATGCTTCGCTGAGTTGTCTATTAGATTGGGAAATTATTGAAATTTATCATCGAAAATAAAGGCAAAATGTCCAATAAAGGATAAAAAAGAAAGAAAATCTTTTTGAAAATTTTTAATTTTTCTAAGAAAACATACTTAGAAACTAACATGTAATTAAATCAAAGAAACTACCAATGTGAATTAAGAACCAAGTTAAAGAGAGGATGGAGCGATATCGTGAAAGTACAAGTCCAATGATTCTACAAAACATGTAAGTACCAAAGCATAACAAAAACAAATGACAAAAAGTTAACTAATTACACTAAACTAAATTAAAAAGGAAAGAAAAGATAAAAAGAAAGAAAGAAGAAAAATCTAACGATATACAACCTACTATTTAAGATTTACACTAACTATACACGAGAAGTCTAAATAGTTTAGGGTCCACCATAAAAAAGATTTGAGTTTAGAGGATAACCGGTGTATCCTGACTTGAAAGCATAACTTCCGAAAAATAGGAATTTAGTTCAAACAATGGAAGTATTGTAACACCCCGTATTTTTGTGATATTTATTTTTGGGATTAATTAAATTTATAAGGACACAAATTTCCAATTGAGTCCATATATAGTTTTGGCTCAATTCCGGACAAAAACATTTATTCATAGGATAGTATTTATTGTAATATTCTCAAGCCTATGAAGTATGTATTGGAGACGTAGCGGCAAAGAATTTAAAGCTTCATCAAAATGCCGGTTTGTGTGCCTCGTTTCTACGTCATCAACTAAGGTTCCATGCTCCCAAGGTACGAATGTAATTATATTTATATAGGAGCTTGGAACAATTTGTATTGGGTGTTAGGTGTAATAAAAAATTGCATTTTATTTTCAGAAAGAATCAAATAGAACTTTAATATAAGTATGTAAAAGTTTCTGGGCCAAAATCGAATTTTTCAATCTTTCTGGTCGTTCGTTAGAAATGTAGTTCGAACGAGTTTTTTCGTTCGAACCAGATTTTGTTCGAACGAGTTTTGTCGTTCGAACCAGTTTCGTTCGAACGAGTTTTGTCGTTCGAACCAGTTTCGTTCGAACGAGTTTTGCAACGACCCTAACTGGTCAGTCGTTCGATATGTCGTTCGAACGAATGTTCATTCTAACGAGGTATCTAACGAACCTCTAACGAGCCCAGGCTGGTCACTCGTTAGAAGTCTCGTTCGAACGAGAATCAAGTTCGTTCGAACGAGATTCCAGCGGGAACAGTTATTTGGCAGTTTTTTGCAGTTTTTCCCCACTCCTCCACTTGGTTTTCAACCAACTTTTTTCATACATTATTATGTGCGGGAAACACATTTTCCAAGACAACTTTTCCATCCTAATACATCTCCTAGAGAGAGTTTGAGAGATCATTTTAAAAAGGGAAAATGTTCATGTTTGAGTGTTCTTCAACTTAAAGAAAAATCTTTAAACACTTAGTTTACACCCATTGTTGTTTATTCCAAGTTCTATATATACATATCTTTACTTGGAGTTTTTGGCACCGGTTTTCTCTACCGAAATCAAGAGACGTTTCGGGTTTGCTTCTACACCCCATCACAAAGAAGACTTTTGTTGAGATTCTACCCACACGGAGAAAGGCTCCATGCTTGGGTGACGGTGACCATATAAAGTCCCATCGGTGGATTCCGAGACCACGGTGGAGCTCCGTTGGTTATCCGCTAATTGGAGGTTGATACAAGAAGGAGCATCACGGCTTGAGAGGGTTCGAGTTTAGGAAGTAAGTCTTTTGTCTTGTATTTTGTAATACCGTTTTTAGTGGATTTGAGGCTAGGGTCGTCCCGAGGTTTTTTCCCGTTAGTGGGTTTTTCCTCGTACATCGCGGTGTAGTGTGACACTGTTTATTTTTATCTTGCACAAAATTTAGAACGCATGCTTTAGGTTTAATTCAAGATAAAATTCGGTTTAATTCTCACACTATATTAAAATTGGACTTTAATTTAATATTGGGTAAAATTGTGTAATTCTAGTCACTTGCATTAATTTGGTTTCGCCTAACTTTGGATATTATTGTTAATTGTGACTTAGTCCAATTCTAGGACTTGAATTATATTTTAATTCGTTTTGAGAAATTAAAACTTGTTGTTATATTTGAAAGTTGAACCATCACCTGTTTATATCGCTTCCGCATCATCTCTATTGTGTTTACATTAACAAGGAAATTATTATTTTAATTGGGACAAATTTCCACGCTTTCAAATTTCAAAATTAAATGCGTATTAATTGGAAATTAATCCGGATTAAAAATACTAGCGAGATGCGAGTTGGTATTTTATTATATGTGCATATATGATTATATATGAATATTGAATTATGAAATTTGTCGTGAGATTGAAATACCGCAATTTGGAAATTTTGTTGAGACGCGTGTGACAGTCGCGTCGAGGAAATATTTTTAATTAAAAAGTGAATTTTAGTTCTATTAACCATATGGTCATTTTGAGTGCACCAACGCGTCCGGAAGGGTCGAAATAGTCAGAAAACACTAGCCGGGGGTTTGGTTTGGGTCCCGGGGCATTTTTAGGCCATACCGGCAACGTATAAGGGTAGTTTGGTAATTTTGAATTTTGGGGAATTAAAACCTACGAAAATTGGGAATTAATATCTGATTTGGCATTAACCCACTAAGCCCACTAATACCCAAATAGGCTACGGAAGTTATTGAAACTTGTTCCAAAAGAATTTCTAAAGCACAAACCCTAGCCACCATTAACGTTGGAGAAGAAAGCTTGTAGAGAGAGAGGAGAGGAGAAATCTGCAGAGAGAGAGAGAACCATCCATCAATTCGTCATCAAAATCAGAGATTCAAATAAGGAAAGTGGTTTAATTTCAATTAATTTCAAAGAATGCTTCTTCCATGCGTAGGAATCTGTTCTAATCATATTTGGTTGGGAATTAGATGAAAAACCCATTAAATTGGAAATAGAAATTACATTCTTGATGAGGAAATTCCATGTAGATTTGTAGTTGATGATTATTCTGATGATATTACAATTAGTATGAAACCAAAAACGGATTTAATTAGGCTCCTTGATGATTTATAAATTCTAGGGTTCATGTGTTTGAAATTGGGGAAAAATATGTAGAGATTTGATATTTGAATGATGTTAGGATGAATTAACACCGCCAAACATGTTAATATGTGACCTAAGGATGTTTAGGGATGATTAGGAACCTTAAACAATCGTTGGAGTAATGTTTGGATGAGATTTGAGGTGTAGAGAGATGGGAAAAACGAAAATAAGAAATCTGGGCTTGAATCTGGTCGCTCGTTAGAAGACCTGCCCAGGTCGTTCGAACGAACTCGTTCGAACGAGCTTCTAACGAGTTGACCATTGACTTCTAACGAGGGTGAAGTTTGTTCGATAACTTCGTTCGAACGAGACCTCTTTAGATAGGCCAGTTCGTTCGAACGAACTCTCGTTCGAACAGCCTCGTTCGAACGAGACTTCGAACGAATTGACAGTTTAGTCTTTTTAGCCTGTTTTGATCCCAAGTGTCCCGTAACCTCGTGTATAGGTAGAGATAGCTTTCCCGTGATGATTAATTGATATATTTGGGATGTTTGGGATATAATGAGGAGTCAAACCTAGAAGTGTAGTTGGAACCTAAGGGAATATAGGAATTAGGACGTGAGAGTCAATTACGATGTGCGAACTATTGACGGCCTAATTTATTATATTATCCGCGGAACATATAAAGTGTGTAGTATTATATGTCGGTACGAGAATGAGAAGTACACCACCAATATATATTATGGTGATTACTAAGATGTGTGAATACTTAGTATATGTATTGATTTTATGTGTATGACATACCTACCATACTTGCTATCACGGGAGGTTTGCGTTCGCTTAGGGCCCTCTAATCCTTGTGTTCCCCGGATTTAGACTGGTTACCTCGATGAACATAGGTCAGAGAAGGACTTATTGGGATGTTAATAAGTCTGCTGATCGTGGGAGCGCAGGTATGTGCATGACCCATGTGATGTGACTGTGTTCGCCTCCATTATTTGTGATGTTGATATCTGTGAACTATTCATGAGAGATTCGGAATATGTGATCCTTATGTACGTGATGTATTGGGATGGATAGCAGAGTATGTGTGCACCGCAGCTTAGTCTCAGGGTGCTTGTATTGTATATTTATGATGTGAATAATATACACTTAATTAATGGTAACTTTCATGTTAATATTGTGAATAAAATTATGGAATTGTTTTGAGAAAACATAACGAGTTAACCGATAGTGAAATGTATTACATATTGAGAATCTGAGTTTAAGTAAAGCCCTCTATTTAGTTGATAACGCTAGAATGTATTATGGGAATTGAGTAGTAAGGGGTAGAACTTATTACGGTTTGGTTAGATATGGAAGTCTTATAGATGGGTACGGTACGTTAGGAGTCCACATGTAGTCGAGAGGTGAGAATTTCATGTGAGTGCACGTCCTAACATGTATTTTGCATTTAATATTTTAATGTTATTAAAACACTTGCTGTTTTCAAAATGTTTTACACTTTCGGGCTCTGACCCATTTGCTTTCAAATCTATTATTGTAAAAACCATTTTAGGTGCCCAGCCACAAGGACACCATGCATAGGATTCTCATTCAGGTGACGAGCTGTAGCTGTTTGTGGAAGTTACAGGACTTTGCTTGTAGACGCTTCATCTATCTTGACTCGATATTCATCAGTTATCAGTTGTAGGGCATGTCGCCCATTTCTTTTAGAGACATTTCATTTATTTCAGTTATTCAGACCTTTGGCATGTAATTATTCAGGATTCAGACTTGTAGTATTATTTTTCAGTTGTGGGATTATTGTGAGGAGTTTTTCCTCCGGATTATATTTATGTTGTTGGTTATTCATTACTTGATTATAGTGAATGGTTATTATTCTTTCTTTTACTTCATGTTAATCAGACTTAACTTAAAATTTGGCACTTACTTTTAAATACTAGGTGGCTAGTAATTATTAAAATGTTTTCGACAGTGATGCTATTAACGGAACCAACTTGGCATTTTGAATTAATTTAATAAAGGAGTAGCTACCCGGTATTTAATTAGTCGGGGTGCCACAAGTATGTGTAAAGCGAAAGAAATGAACAATACCCAATTAACATTTTTGGAGGGAGGATGGGGGATTTGGATAAGACGGGTGAAAAAACACATGGGTTATAAAAAACTAAATTTTCTCCCAAATATTTTGAAATTGGAATGGGAGGGGGCACACAAGGAGGCAAAGATGACTTCATGGAGAGCAACTCGAGCAAGTACTCCTCATCGGTAAAAGTGTTAAATGTTTTAAAGTTCGAATCCGATTCATCGGGTACTTGAGATGGTGTGATAACGGAGAATGAAAAGGGGTAGGAAAGAAATTCAAACTCGAGAGATGAGTTATCATCACTCAAAGTTGGAATTTCAAAGGAGATATGATCATTTTCAATGAAACTTTCTTCTTTCGGATCCAAAGATGAAATCATTTCATTGTAAATGGATACTATATCCATTTCATCCTCACTTTCATTCTCTATTAAACATTGGGCCAAGTCAAGAATGGTTTGTTCCAAAGTAGGCATAAAATCCTCATTTTGTTTAAAGCATTGCTCGACATCAAAAGCATCCTAAGAAAAAACGTCGTCGAATTCAAATAATAAATCCAATTCATGTTCCCACAAATCATTTTCTTCCCGATAACAGTCTTCATACCTGTCATTCTCAAGCATGAGCAAACACTTATCGAAAGTCATAGGCTGAGGTGCAGATTCTTAGAAATGAGAAGTTTGAAAATTATTATCGAAACTATACTCAAACTCATTATTATAAGAATTTTGAAAGCTATAACTTTTAGTTTCAACATTCTTATTATAAGGAATTAGAGGCCCAAAATCATTATCATCATCCTCAAAATACACACACTCCAAAGCTTGACTGTTGTAATACTTGCCCAAAGTCATTTTTGAATTTACATTTTTTTGGGCGTCTAAGTATTGACCAAAAGTCATAGGTTTACGGGGATTCTGAGAAATATCATAATGATTACCGAAAGGATTGGAATAAGACATGCTTACCCCAAATACGGCTTGAAATGGTGATTTTCACAAAGTCGACGGGCAAGCGAAAAATTCAAGAGGTTCTTGGCGCTCAAATGTAGAAGTCCTACAGAAATGTTAGGCAAAAAAAATGCAAACAGAAAAAAATACTAAATCAAATAAATTCTAAAACAAAAAAGTCTCTGGCAACGGTGCCATTTTGATCAAGGGTGAAAAATAGCGTTGCGTCAAAATGCTGATCGTTGTTTTCTGTTCACCACCTTAATACAAAAACCCTAAACTTATGACTACACTCAACAAGTGAGTATAGCGGCCAAGTCTGGGTATCGAATCCACAAAGACGAGTTGCTGGAATATTATTTAGTTTAATACTTCTATAATAAAAGTTTAAAAGATAAATATAACAAAAAGAAAAAAGATAAGAATGGGAAAAGATTAATCTAGGCGAGTATATTAAAACTAGACTAACAAAGCGAATAAAAACTATTGGTTGCGTCGAATATCCCTCACCCGAGTTAATTAGTATAAAATAGTTAGATGGGTGGATGAGTTATTAAGATTGCGTATCCTTTTGAGAGTTAATTAAATAATGAGTTGTCATATCCAAAAATTCACATAAAATCCTAATAAGATTTTGGCGTCAACAAATACCCCGAAAATTAAGCGCGCAAGGTCGTAAGCACGGAGCATACATGATATACCCTGTCAAATCTCCTAGGCGTAATAACTAGGACAACACACTCAAAATAGACCCGTAAACTCCATCACCAAAGAAAAGCAACATGTCAACCCGAAATGAGTTCAATCAGACACAACTTACACTAATTTAGCTAGAAATCATGATAAATGACATGTATTGAAAGAAAGCAAGAAAACCAAATTATGAAATCAATAAAGGGCAAGAAATAAATATTAACTAGGCATGGAAATGAAAGGAAGCAAGTAAAGAAAGCATTGAACAAATGGAAGAGACAAATCAAATGAAGCTTACACACATGAAAATGGGTAACACACCCAAAGGAAATGGAGAAGGGAAAAATCTTCTTACAAACCCTAAACCTAATGTAAAATGTACGATCCTTCTCTCAAATGAGAGAAATGAATATATATACAAAACCCCAAAATGGCAAACATGTAAATAGAAAAGGTAAGAAAAATAAGGGATCGATCGATCGACCAAAGGGGTCGATCGATCGATCGATTAGGTCTCAGCCCACTGTGAAAGATCGAAGGAAATTTCTGAAGGGTCGATCGATCGACCATTTTTGTCGATCGATCGATCAAGTAGGTCTCCAACAGGTTACCCCCTGTTTTGGTTCATTTGGAATTCTCTTCCGCTAAAATCTCCGTAACTTCTTCATTCAGACTCAGAATCATGCACCGTGCGAGATTGCGTGCTTGCGAGGAGGCCATGTGAAGCTCTAGACTAAAATGCCCTTGAACGTGCGATTGCGTACGAAACTTCACCGAAATGCGTCCGAACTCCATACTTAGTACCTAAATACCTACAAAAGCCCAATTATACATCGTATAGAATGTTAACAATATAAAACGGAGGTTGTCGGATTAACGGGCTTAAATATAGAGATTAAGGCACCCAAGGGGGCTAAAATGAATAGGTTTGAGGGTTTAAATATACAATATTAGGTACGAATAAGTGGCCTCACGAATGATAGTTGTTACCTCCTCGGCCCCTAAAATAATTTGACGCCGCCTTTCCTGAGTCATGGGACCAGAAATAGACTCCTCTCTCCTATTCCCAGCACTCCTTGTGTTCGCCATCGGAAAAGATAGTAACAAAACAACATTAGACTCGGAATGGCTAAGAATAAAAATCATCAAAAGGAATCAAAGATAAGCGACGTTAAAGCTAAAAAAGACTCATAACCTACGAGACCAAAGACCATGCTCTGATACCATCTGTCACACCCCGCAAAATTCGACAGAGGGGGTGGCTAGCCACCTCCACCGAACTATGTCGGGAATGAGCTAAATAAATACCATTCTTAGCATGATATTGATATGGGATATAAATAAATCAATCCACGAGATACATAATTGAATCAATCTCAAATGATCATAAACAACTGAGCGATACAAGATCCATCACATGCTAATACTTTGAATAAAATCCAAATCTCCAATAATTATTAAATAAGATCTGAATATTAAACTGACTGAAAATCCAACTGAAATCCTCGAAACTACTTTGGAACCCAATGGACCAATAAACTCAAATGAAGTCTCCTAATTAAATACGACTGAAAAGGAAAGTCAATCTAAACTATGCAATAAAATAAATAACTCCATCTGCACCTCCAAATGATAACTCCGATAATCTTATGCGCTCCTCCAAAACTTATCCTGAAAAGGTTAGTCAACGCACGAGGTCAGAGCCCCGAGCATGAATATACACTACTCCCCTCAAATGGGATCCTTGAATCCAGACAGTAGCATTATACGCAATAAATATCACCATATAATATTTTAAATTAAACGTAATAATTAAACATGTGGAATATAAATCACTAACTACCCGCCGTTATCCCCATTTAAAAAGCACACCAATATGATTTTAAATTCCCAAGCCCCACGATGCTAATTATTTAATTATACCATTTTTTTGTTCTCACTTTTTATTATGACAGTCCTCCCATCCCGGGTGGTAATCCACCAAAGTGTCACACTTCCCCTTATCAATAGCCAGCTGAATCCGTTTAAACTGTCGATCCCCCGCAATATGACAAGGCTCCAACTCACGACACGACATAAATCGACCAAGCTGACCCCTGTAACTGTCGGTCACTGACACATTATGTCACCACCAATTTTAATATCCATTTTTATCTTAGGCATTAATTCTCAATTTCACAATATATAAATTTATCCCAGCCTTATAATGACGTGAGATCTTCAAAATACCCCTTAGTCCCATACCTAAGGGTCTCCAAGTTATCAATACGTCCTACCTTATGTATAAGATGAATTTCTAACATAAACCTCTACCTAGTCTCATGCCTAGGCTAGCGTAACGACGATAAAGCATCAAAAATCAGCCCACCCCGACATAATAAAGTCGTAATAATCTACCCTCACCAGTCCTATACCTATAAGGCATAAATCATCAAAAGGCCTACCCACTAGTCCCATACCTAGAAGGCATCCTAAAATATAGGGGGAGCAAAAATACGCAGCAACCCGTTGCCACAACGAAAATTAAATAATACCAACAAGTCACACAAACAATCATCATTAATCAATCGTATAAAATTAAAACTAATAGTCCAATTCAATTAAATCTTAATTTAATTATCACATCATCAAAATTTCCAATTAATCTCATTTAATTATTTGAATTAAAAATACTGATATTTCATCATTTAAAATATCAAAATTGTATTTCATTATCTCTACATAAACTACGTGAGTTATAAGCCCCTGAATTATTTAATTCAAAGCTAGGGTTTTTCTACATGCAACCGACGCCAACAAAACCCAAAATCACTCATGGATCCTACGTACCCATGGGTTATGAATATTATTCATAGTAAAAGATTTTCGCAAAATAGCCCCAAACTGTAGTGTTCACTTTCTGTAATTAGATTGCTAATTGATTTTAAGAAAACATTAATTAAGGGTTTAGGCAACACTTAAAACGCATAATACTAAAGTAAAATAATAGATTATTCATGCCTGTTATTAACTTGAATCAAAATCTAAATAGAAGTTCGAACTCCTCTTGAGAAAATACCACTTGAATCTTCAAAACTTATGAAAGGTAGGGGCTATGGGTTGAAGATGAGAGAAATATATTTTGGCAAAAATTTATGGATAAAGTTTGAGAGGAAAGTGAGTTTTAAAATCCCAGCCCCGTATTAGTTTAGTATATAAAGGGTTTAAGAGTTGGACAACAATTAGGAGTCTAATCCGCCCATCCACCGCCTATTGTTTGAACGAGCATGCTTATCATTCGAACGACATGGCATATTGTTCGAACGAGACCACCAATTCTCAAAATGAAACCATTTAAAATCCGACTTTGTTACCTGATGAAATATATAAGCTAAACAAATAAAAACTTTATAATCTCTTATAAAAAAACCGAAATTAATTCCTGATTGAAAATTTTAATAAAACCAAGTCAAATACTTAAAGATCATTAAATCCAAAATTTTATTTTACTCCAAATTAATTAAAGTCAATTAATTAAAACTCGGGGTGTTACAGAAACACACACCAGAAGTGCGCCTATAACCATCTGCATCTCTGGCCTAGTCGGCATCCGAGTAGGCCGATAAACGGTCATCAGTATCAGAGGAATACCAAATACTGTAGGAAAGAGTCCCACTCACATATCTGATAATACGTTTAAGTGCATGTAAGTATGACTCTTTTGGGGACGCCTAATATCGCGCACATACTTCAACACTAAAGGCGATGTCGGGACGACTGGCAATCAAGTAGAGAAGAGTACCAATCATACTCTGATATAAAGTTTGCTCTACGTCCTTGAATGTAGTGTCTTTGCTAAGATTTATTGAGGTACTCATCGGTGTAGGTGTGTGCTTAGCGGAGTCTAATCTGAATTTCTTTAGTAGGTCTCTAGCATATTTGGATTGGGAGATGAACATCACATCCTCTAGATGATGAACCTGGAGACCAAAGAAGAAGGTAAGCTCATGAACCATGCTCATCTCAAACTCACTCTTCATCTCCTCCTTAAAGTCATGAGTATGTTGGGAGTATGTGGGTCCAAAGACTATGTCATCTACATAAACCTGGGCAACTAATATAGCGCCATCTCCTCTCCTAGCAAATAACATCTTATCAACTCCCCCTCTAATGAAGCCACATGCTAAGAGATAGGAAGTAAGCCTCTCGTACTAGGAAAGGGGTGCCTACTTCAAACCATATAGGGATTTTATCAAAAAATAGACATGATCAAGGTGTTGAGGGTCTTCAAACCCTTTTCGTTGTTCCACATAAACTTCTTCCTATTAAATGCCATTCAGAAAGTCATTCTTGACATCCATCTGATATAGCTTGAAGCGAAGATGATGAGTAGTAAACGAACAGACTCAAGCCTCGCAACAGGAGAAAATGTCTCATTAAAGTCTATACCCTCTATATGCGTGTAGCCTTGAGTGACCAACCTAGCCTTGTTTCAGATAATGGTACCATTCTTATCCATCTTGTTCTTATAGATCCACTTAGTACTATTCACATTCTTTTAACTAGGTCAGGGGATAATTTCCTAGACATTATTCTTTTTAAATTTAAGAAACTCATCTTGGATAGTGGATATCCAATGTTCATCTTTAAGTGCTTCTTTGATGTTCTTGGGCTCGACTTTAGACGTGTAGCAAACAAATATAACCACGTTCTCTAGCTGAGCATGAGTCTTGACCCCCAAGGTGAGATCTCTTAATATGGTAGTAGGATCATGACTCTTAAAACCCAAGTAGGTGTGTCCCCCCTATGATAGGAGTAGGGTCCACACTAGGTGAGGGAGGCACAATGGGATCATCATTAGGGAGTGCGTTATCCTCACACAAAAGATTAGAATCAACTAACATCGATAGTTCGTCATCTTGCATGGTGACGTTAAGTGACTCCATAACCTTAGAAATTCTCAGGTTAAAAACCCAGTATGCTCTACTAGTCGATGCATAACGTAGCAATATTCCCTTACCACTGCGGGAGTCGAACTTTCCTAATTGCTCTCTATCCCATAGGATGTAGCGGTTGCTCCCAAAGATAAAAAATAATGAAAAGTTGGGATTCTTTCTAGTCCATAATTCATAAGGCGTCTGCAGTGTGTGTGGACGAAGGTAAACCCATTTATCGTTTGGCATGCAGTAGACACTAACTCTGCTCAAAATCTCCTAGAAAATTTTTGTTCCAGAAGCATAGATCTAGCCATCTCCTGAATTGTCTAATTCTTTCTCTCGATAATCCAATTTTATTAAGGAGTCTTCATGACCAAAAATTCATGTTTGATCCCAAGGCTATCACAGTAAAGATCTACTTTAGCTTTAGTAAATTCAATGTTGTTGTCACTCTGCATTCTATTGATAGTGACACCGTGTTGATTTTGTAGGACACAACACTTGATTGTAAGAAATTCCACAACATCGTATTTTTCTCTTGGAAAACCTATGATCGAGTAATGAGAGAAATCATCTACCATCACGAGGATATACTTCTTACCACCCAAACTCTTAGTACGAGTAGGACCCATAAGATCCATATGTATCAACTAAAGTACTCATGTAGTGGTAATGGAATTTAACTTCCTATGGGTGGCTACGAACTTACTTTCCCAACTGACAGGGTCCACAAACTGCAGAAGTTGGCTTTCCAAGAGATGGCAAGCCACGTACTAGGTCCTTTTATGCAAATATCACTAAATCTCTAAAGTTCACATGATCGAGATGTTGATGCCACAGATCCATAGGAGTGATAGGGGAACTATTGCAGACAAATAAGAACTTGTCCATAATCCCATAGAAATTATCTTTTGTCTTCACCCCTTGTTATGATAGTTTACCGTCTTGATCATAAATATTACACGCGTACGGATCAAACTATACGCAAAGTCAGCGTCACATAGCTGGCTAATGCTAAGAAGGTTTGATTTCAAATCTTTGACATACAAAAAATTCTTTAGCTTAGTAAATATTGGTATCTTTATGGTACCTCATCCTATTATGCTTAGTAAAGATTGGTATCTTTACATAACCGCAATTGTCTCTAAATACGATCCTTTGTCCTCAATGAAATAGTACACCAAAATCACAAAAGATGTACATCATCGAAACTGCATATCCTTTTCACCTATAGGATATACAACTATATATATATATATATATTTAGTCTGAATATATATATGTACAATCATTCATTCCCATAACCAAGTATACATATCACACATAATGTACACTATGCAATTCACATAACATAACCAGCTATAGGATTCCAAAATACTACACCATGCTATCATCTGTGACACCCCGACTAATTAAATACCGGGTAGCTACTCCTTTATTAAATTAAATCAAAATGCCAAGTTGTCTCAGTTAATAGCATCACTGTCGAAAACATTTTTATTATTACTAACCACCTAGTATTTAAAAAGTAAGTTGCCAAATTTTAATTAAAGTCTGATTAACATGCAGTAAAAGATTTAAAGCAAGAATAATATCACCATTCACCATAACGAATTAATAGAATAACCATAACATGATATAAATAATTCCGGAGGAAAAACTCCTCACAACAAATCCCACAACTGAAATAAATAACGAAATACTGAATACTGAAATAATACATGCCAAAGTCTGAAAAACTGAAATGGAAATGTTTCTAATAGAATTTGGGAACCATGCCCTACAACTGAGGAATACTGAACATGGAATCCAAATGATATAAGCGTCTAAAAGCAAATCCCTGTAACTTCCACAAACATCTACAGCTCGTCACATGTATGAGGATCCTAAGCGTGGTGTCCTTATGGCTGGGCACCTAAAATGGTTTTTATAAAAAGATAGATTTGAAAGAAAACGGGTCAGAGCCCGAATGTGGAGAGTATTTTAAAAACAGCAAGTTCTTTAACAATAATTAAAACAATGAATGCAAGATACATGTTAGGACGTGCTCTCGCATGAAATACTCACCTCTCGTCTAACTGTGCACTCCTAACGTTCCTACTCCCATACATGTGTTTTCTCATAACTATTTAATTCCAAAGAGTTTCTAACACTTATACTCGGTTCACGTTTAACTTCCAACCTTAGAAATTTAAATAGAGAGTTCTACTTTAATTCTCGGATTCCCAATTATTAACAAAACCATTTATTGATATCTGTCCCCTTATATCTTTACATATGTTACAATTACTATACCCACAATTTTACATAGCAGTTTACTTTTCATTTAACAGTATATTATTCACATCATAAATATACAATACAAGCACTCAAAGGCTAAGCTACGCTGCACACATACTCTGCTATCCATCCCGGTACATCACGTACATAAGGATCACAAATTCCGAATCTCTCAGGAATTGTTGGAATAAGCACCACACACAAAAATGGAGGCGAACATAATTCAACATATCCATGGTCACGTACATACCTATGCTCCACAGTCAGCTGGCTTATTAACTCACAAATAAGTCGTTCTCTTGAACTATGTCCTCGAGGTACCAATCTAAATCCGGGCAACACAAGGATAAGAAGGCCCTATGCGAACGTAACCTCCCGTGATAGCAAGTATGGTAGGTATGTCATACATGTAAAAATCATATACTAAGAATTCACACATCTTAGATAGTTCAGTATTAATAAAGGTATACTCTATATCCTTATACCATTATTCCAAATTTGTATATTTTACGTCTCCCGATAATATAAAGGTTAAACTGTCGACACGTCTCACGTCGTAGTTCCTTATACTTAAAACCTATCTAAAATAGATTATTAAGTTTCTATTATTCCCACGTATAACATCTTTATTCCTAAGGTCCTTACTTCTGCCCCAAACCTCATTTCATCAAATTGTTCAAATTTACACTATTAACCCAAATATTATCTCACTTATCGAGTTTCATTAATTTAGAATAATTCCTCAAATTGGATTCTAATTAAGGTCCAAGTTTCATAATCATGCCTACTGGTCTTCCTTAAGTTTAAGGGTATTCATAAGGTCTCCAATAATATTTTTGTAATACCCCGTACTTTTGGCTATATTTATTTTTGGGATTAAGTAATTAAATGCGTATTAATTGGAAATTAATTCGGGTAAAATACTAACGAGATGCGAGTTGGTATTTGATTATGTGCATATATGATTATATATGAATTTGGAATTATGAAATTTGTCGTGAGATTAATATACGGCAATTTGGGAATTTTGTTGAGACGCGTGTGACCGCCGCGTCATGGTATATTATTTTAATTATAAAAGTGATTTGTATTTCTATTATCCGTATGGTTGTTTTGAGTGCGCCAACCCGTCCGGAAGGGTCGAGATAGTCAGAAAACACTAGCCGGGGGTATAGTTTGGATTCCGGGGTATTTTTAGGCCATACCGGCATCATAAAGGGTATTTTGGTAATTTTATATTTTGAGGAATTAAAAGTGACGAAAATTGGGAGTTTTAATCTGATTGGGAATTGACCCACTAAGCCACTAACCAACCCATATTAACCCATTAAGCTACGGAGGTTATCATTTAGATTTCCAACTTTCCCAAAGAAAACCCTAGCCACCATAAGCCACCATTGGAGAAGAAGCTTGGAGAGAGAAGAAATTCTGCAGAAAAACTCTATCAAACCATCATCCAAACTCAGAGACAATCAAGGCAAGTGTTTTAATTATATTTAAATTCGTAGAATGTTCCTTCCATGTTAGAAAATTGAAGAATATCAATTGTTCTTGAAAGATAATGAAAACCCATGTATTTTGAAACTTAGAACTTGAAACCTTGAGGAGGATTTGCATGTAGAATGATAGGTAGATGTTCATACTGATGATATTTATGATTGGATGAAATTTAAAACGGATTTAAATTGGGTAAATTCATGATTTAAAATTTTAGGGTTTGTGTTCTTGAAATATTGGGGGAAAGTGATGAGATTTGATGGTTTAATGATGATTGGGAAGAATTAACTCCGTAAATTACATTAGTTTATAACCTTGATATGTTTAGGATTGATTAGAGACCTTAAAGTATTGTTGGGACTTAGTTTAGAAGAGATTTGAGGAGTATAAATGGTGAAAAATGAGATTTAGAAAAATCTGGGACGAAACTGGTAGGTCGTTAGAAGCCCCTGCCCAGGTCGTTCGAACGAACTCGTTCGAATGAGCTTCTAACTAATTAACCAGTCGCTTCTAACGAAAGGGAACCTCGTTCGATAACTTCGTTCGAACGAGATCTCGTTAGAAGGTACAGTTCATTCGAACGAACTGGATCTCGTTCGAACAGCCTCGTTCGAACGAGACTTCTAACGAGCCGACAGTGGAATCTCATTCGAACAGCCTCGTTCGAACGAGACTTCTAACGAGTTGACAGTTTGGGCCTTTTTGGACTGTTTTGATTTTTGGAGTTCCGTAAACTTGTTCGAGGATATAGATAACATCCGATGATGATGTAATGATAGAATTGGGACTTTTGGGTATTTATGAGAAGGAAATTATATACGAGAGTTAAATTAAATGGACGGTTTGGGTTGAGACGCGAGTGTCTACTACGACGTGAGAATAAATTATGGCGCGTATGATTATAAACCGGAATAGTATAAATTGTGATAATTATAAGTTGGTACGAGAATGCGATATTTACTACGATTAAACTACGGGATTACTAAAGACGTGTGTTTACTTAGTATTGGTATATAAATTGTGTGTATGACATACCTACCATACTTGCTATCACGGGAGGTTTGCGTTCGCTTAGGGCCCTCTAATCCTTGTGTTGCCCGGATTTAGACTGGTTACCTTGATGAACATAGGTCATAGAAAGACTTATTGGGATATTAATAAGTCCGCTGATCGTGGGAGCGTAGGTATGTGCGTGACCCATGTGATGTGACTGTGTTCGCCTCCATTATTTGTGATGTTGTTATCTTTGAACTATTCCTGAGAGATTCGGAATATGTGATCCTTATGTACGTGATGTACCGGGATGGATAGCAGAGTATGTGTGCACCACAGCTTAGTTCTCGGGGTGCTGGTATTGTATATTTATGTTGTGATTAATATACACTTAATTAATGGGAACCTTCATGTTAATGTTGTGAATATAATTACGGTATTATTTTGAGAAACATAACGAGTTAGCTGATAGTGAAATATATTGCATATTGATCATCTGAGTTTACGTTAATCCCTATTTAATTACGAGTGTTAATATGTTAATAGAACCGAGTAATGTGGGTAGGACCTATGACAGTCTAGCTAGATATGATGTCACTTAGCTAGTGGTTTGTGTCGTTATAGATGGGTACTTACGTTAGGAGTGCACGGTTAGACGAGAGGTGAGAATATCATGTGAGTGCACGTCCTAACATGTACTTTGCATTTAATGTTTTAAATGTTTTTAAAGCACTTTCAGGTTTTTAAAATATAACTCCACATTCGGGCTCTGACCCGTTTGCTTTCAAATCTACTTTTCTTGTAAAACCATTTTAGGTGCCCAGCCACAAGGACACCATGCATAGGATACTCATTCAGGTGACGAGCTGTAGCTGTTTGTGGAAGCTATAGGGATTTGCTTGTAGACGCTTCTTTCACTTGGACTCCAGATTCATTATCCATCAGTTGTAGGGCATGTTGCCCATTTCTATTAGAGTTACATTTCCATTACAGTTTTCAGACTTTGGCATGTATTGTTTTAGTATTCAGTTTACTTATCAGTTGTGGGATTTGTAGTGAGGAGTTTTCCTCCAGACTTTATTTACGTTATGTGATGGTTATTCTATTTACTACTTTATGGTGAATGGTGTTATTATTATTTATTACACTTGTTGCATGTTAATCAGACTTTAATTAAAATTTGGTACTTACTTTTTAAATACTAGGTGGTTTGTAATCGTTAAAATGATTTCGACAGTGATGCTATTAACTGGACCAACTTGGCATTTTGAATTAATTTAATAAAGGAGTAGCTACACGGTATTTAATTAGTCGGGGTGTCACAATTTTCCAAGGGTTACCACCATTAAAATTTAAATAGGAAAAACTTTACTCATTTGGGAAGGTCGATCGATCGACCTTGAACTTCGATCGATCGATGGTGGTCGATCGATCGACTGATGAACATCGATCGATCGATCGCACCAGGTATGGCTACGGACTGCTTCATTTTGCAGTTTTCAAATCATCCCAAAACATACTTTTAAGGCATAAATCTCTAATATAACGTTATAGTATCATCATACAACCATCCTACAACATTAATAACGTTCTAAAACTAATAATTCATTAACCAAGGGCTATATATAGATCAATCTTCATCAAGAATTCCAGATTTTTATTTCTCTTAAGAACATTCATAAACTTCTTCTGAAATTCGTTTTTAAATCATCAAGGGTCATAATTCTGAGTTCATAATTCGTCCAGAATATTTCTACATGCAGTCCCTAACATAGTTCATAGTTTTAAACTTCCAATTCATGGGTCTATATCATCTTCCAAGATAAATTCGAAAAATCCTAAACATAGAAAAGCATGGCTTTGAATCAATTGTAATTAAACCACTTGCCTTAATCTTTCTCTGAATTTGATGTTGAATCTTGAAGGATGAGTTGTTCTCCCTCTCTCTTTCTGCAGAATTCTCTTCTCTCTCTCTCTCTCTCTACAAGTTTCTCTAAGGATGATAACAATGGAGGTGTGGTTGGTTTTTGGTAAGTTAAGACTATTTCTTAACTTCTCCCATAGCCCATTAAGTCCCTTAGTGTAAGTAGTGGGTTTAGTGGATAAAGAAAGAGTCAGATTTTTATCTCTTATTTTCGTGGGTTTTAATTCCCAGATTTTTGAAAATACCAAAATGCCCCTATAAGTTACCGGTATGGCCCAATAATGCCCCGGAACCCAAACTTAACCCTCGGCTAGTGTTTTTTGACTATTTCGACCCTTCTGGATGCGTTGGCGCACTCAAAATGACCATACGGGTGATAAAAATAAAATTCACTTTTTAATTCAAATAATTATATTCCTGACGCGACTGTCACGCGCGTCCCAACAAAGTTTCCCAAATTGCCGTATTTCAATCTCGCGACAATTTCGATATTTCCAATATTCATATATCGCCAAGTATACACGTTATAATCAAATACTAACTCACATCTCATTAATATTTTTTTTTTCGGATTAATTTCCAATTAATACACATTTAATTCAATTAATTCCCAAAAATAAATATCACGAAAATACGGGGTATTACATACTCCCCCCCTAATAACTGAATTTCGTCCCGAAATTCGGAACTAGAAAGTACCTGGTAAGAATACATCTGGATAACGCTCGCGCATCTCATCCTCGCGCTCCCATGTGGAATCCTCGACATTATGATGTCGCCACTGAACATGCACTAACGGAACTATCTTTGACCGCATTTTCCGCTCACTTCGGTCCAAAATAGCAATAGGCCCCTCCTCGTAGGAGCTATCAGGCTGGAGATCGATGTCCTCCAAAGCATTATGAGAATAGCTAAATCGTCTCTAAGATATTTCCTTAGCGAGGAAATATGAAACACGTCGTGAATCCGATGCAAATGCTCTAGTAACCCAAGCCTATACGCAACCGGTCCAATCCGCTCAATAATAGGAAATGGTCCCACATATCTCGGTGCCAACTTCCCTTTCCTTCCGAAATGCTTAATTCCCTTCATCGGAGATACTCTGAGCAAAACCTGATCCCCCACTGCAAATTCCCTGAAGAATATCTTCGCATCAGCATAGCTCTTTTGCCGATCCTGAGCTACCCGAATGCGACTCCGTATCAATTCAATCCTTGCCGAAGTATCCTGAATCACTTCCGGCCCAAGTAGTTTGTTGTCCCCCACCTCCAACCAACATGATGGGGAACGACAAGGTCTACCGTACAACACCTCAAATGGAGCCATGACAATGATGTACTGGTAGGAGTTGTTATAAGAAAACTCCATTAGTGGAAGATACTGCTCCCATCCACCCTCAAAATCAATGGTGCACATACGTAGTATGTCCTCCAACATCTGATTTGTACGCTCGGTCTACCCATCGGTCTGCGGGTGGTACACCGTACTCAACCGCAACTCCGTGCCCATGGCCTGCTGAAAACTTTCCCAAAATCGTGAAACAAATATCTTGTCTCGGTCAGATACGATATTTAGGGGTACACCGTGAAGTCTCACTATCTCTGCAATAAAGAGCTGGGCGTACTGTCCCGTTGTGTAGTCTGTCCTTATGGGTAGAAAATGGGCTACTTTGGTCAACCTGTCCACAATTACCCAAATGGAGTCGTGACCTCTCTGTGACGTAGGCAACCCCATGATAAAATCCATTGATATGCTCTCCCACATCCACATCGGGACCTCTAACGGCTGTAGCAGTCCTGCCGGTCTCTGATGATCCACTTTTACTAGCTGACAAGTGGCGCATTTTGATACAAACTCGACAATATCTCTCTTCATCCCGCTCCACCAGTACTGACATCTCATGTCTTGGTACATTTTGTCCCCACCGGGATGTACCGCGAACCATGAGCCGTGTGACTCTGCCATCACCTCGTGCCGCAATTCCTCCCCTTCCGGAACTACCAATCTCCCATTGAAGCGTAATCCCCCATCTGAGCTAACGGTATAGGATTCGGCTCCCTCTGCCAATAATCGAACTATCTGCTCCTGACAGAACGAGTCATTTGCCTGTGCCCTTACCACCTTCGTGACAATCTGCGGTGTAACAGTCATCACAGACATGAATGATCGGGCCACTGCATCCTGGTGTCCCAACTCCTTCCATTTGGCCTTCCACACATCTGCCACCTCATCTACTGGCCTACGGCTCAACGCGTCTGCCACCACGTTAGCCTTCCCCGGGTGATACTGGATATCGAACTGATAATCTTTCACGAATTCAAGCCGCCTCCGCTGTCGCATAGTCAACTCCTTCTACGTGAATAGGTACTGTAGGGACTTGTGATCTGTGAACAATTGAAACTTCTCCCCCAAAAGGTAATGTCTCCAAATACGAAGGGCAAATACCACTGCCACTAACTCCAAGTCATGGGTAGGGTAATTCTTCTCGTGAGGCTTAAGCTTACGGGAAGCATAAGTTATGGCCTGACTTTCTTGTTGCAATACACCTCCAAGTCCTTGTAAGGACGCATCGGTGTAGACTAAATACTCAACTCCCGGTCTCGGCAATGCTAACACTGGTGCTGAGGTCAACTTATCCTTCAACTCATCAAATGCCAACTGGCAGGCATCACTCGAGATGAATGGCACACCTTTACGAGTCAGATGTGTCAAAGGGCCCGCTATCTTCGAGAATCCTCGAATGAACCTCCTGTAGTATCCTGCTAGGCCCAAGAAACTACGGATCTCAGTCGGTGTCGTGGGCTGTCCCCACTCCCTCACCGCGGATACCTTCCCCGGATCAACCGATATTCCCCGGTCGGAAATAATATGCCCCCCAAAAACTGAACCTCCTTCAGCCAAAACCCGCACTTCTCATATTTTGCATACAACTCATTCTGGCGCAGTGTCTGTAAAACTTACCTCAAGTGCTCGGCGTGCTCCTCCTCTATCTGGAGTAAACCAGAATATCATCAATGAAGTCAATGACAAACTGATCTATGAAATCTCTGAACACTCTATTCATCAAGTCCATAAACACGGCTGGAGCATTGGTCAAACCAAAAGGCATAACCCGAAACTCATAAGAACCATATCTCAATAAGAACGCAGTCTTCGAGACGTCCTCTTCCCGGATACGCAACTGATGGTATCCCGAGTGCAAATCAGTCTTCGAGAAGAAGGAAGCTCCTCTCAACTGGTCGAATAGGTCATCGATTCGAGGCAACGGATATATTCCGTATCGTGATCTTGTTCAACTCTCGGTAGTCCACACACAATCTCAGTGAACCATTTCTCTTTTTCACGAACAATACAGGGGCACCCCACGGCGAAGTATTCCTCCGTATAAACCCCTGACCCAATAACTGCTCAATCTGATCACGTAGCTCTCGCATCTCTGCCGGAGCTTTACGGTACGGTGCGCGTGTTATAGGTCTCGTATCTGGTAGTAAGTCTATGACAAAGTCTTTCTCTCGACTGGGTAATCCAGGTATATCCTGAAATACATCGACAAACTCTCTAACAACCGGAATCGAATCAAGTGGTATCACCACCTCCTTAGAGGTCTTCTCCTCTATACAGTACAAATGAGTGGACGATCCTCCCTAGAAACGAGGCATCGCCACCAAAAACATCTCCTGCCCAGGAATGGCAAAGATAATACTCCTACTGAAACAATCATTCATGGCTCGGTACGCGACAAGCCAATCTATACCAATAATGGCATCATACTCGGTCATCTCTAATACTAACATATCTGCAGGTAATAACAAACTACCAATCTCTACTCCCACTCCCCGACATATAAAAAGAACCATTTCCCCAGTGATGAGTCTACCTACGTTACAGTGCTCAATACTGTGGTTAATAACCCTAAGGTCTTCGCATAATATGTAATTATAAAACAATTGAGTTATCCTAGTAACAAACAAAGTTCAACCCAAAAGTCTCGTGGATAGAAAACATACCCCAAATCGCGGGTGGTGCCTGTGGGGCGGCTGCCTGGTTGATATTATAGATATGTCTGTACTGTAACTGCCCCTGATGCACTGGAGCTACTGGAAAAGTTGTTAGGGCTAGTACTTGAGCTGGTGCTGGGAGGGCGGCGGGAAACATAGGCATCTGCAACTCCTGTCGGACACCCTGTTGCTGTGGGGTCCTGCCCCTATCTGGACAATCCTGGCGTTTATGGCCATGTTTGCCACATATGAAACATCGGCCTTTAAAGTTACTCCCCTTATGACCCTGCTGTTGATGGTGTCGGCCTTGCTGACTTGGGACCTTATTCCCCTTTCGAAATTGTTTCATCTTACCACGTTGTTGATTAGAACTGACTCGGTCTTGGGTAGTTTGTTGTCGCAATTTCGGGGTCTTCGCACATTTTTCAGCTTTATTCACATGCATCTGGCTAACCTCTCTAGGTCTTTTGCCTCTTTTAAGTTGTATGCTGCGTTCTTGGTATTGTAGAACTGCAGTGGTAACTGCTTGTGCCACGATACCTGCTAACTCAGCGGTTGATATTCTCTCTGGAGATACCTGAGGTGTGAGTCGAGCTTGTCCGTTGACTCCCTTAACCGTTTTAGCTAGTTCTTCTTGATGGTCCAACTAAAAATTTAAGTAAATTTGGATGAGTTCATCATTCAAATAAACAAATCGCGGAAGTACGAATTCCCAAAGTATAGATATTAATACAACATTCCTAGTATCAGGGCTCTATATCAAAGAAAGCTCAGCGGAAACATAATAAGCCGTACAGATCCTAAAGGACACTAGAACCTGATGCTCTGATACCACCTGTGACACCCCGACTAATTAAATACTGGGTAGCTACTCCTTTATTAAATTAAATCAAAATGCCAAGTTGGCTCAGTTAATAGCATCACTATCGAAAACATTTTTATTATTACTAACCCCCTAGTATTTAAAAAGTAAGTTGTCAAATTTTAATTAAAGTCTGATTAACATGCAGTAAAAGATTTAAAGCAAGAATAATATCACCATTCACCATAACGAATTAATAGAATAACCATCACATGATATAAATAAATCCGGAGGAAAAACTCCTCACAACAAATCCCACAACTGAAATAAATAACGAAATACTGAATACTGAAATAATACATGCCAAAGTCTGAAAAACTGAAATGAAAATGTCTCTAATAGAATTTGGGCAACATGCCCTACAACTGAGGAATACTGAACATGGAATCAAAATGATAGAAGCGTCTAAAACCAAATCCCTGTAACTTCCACAAACAGCTACAGCTCGTCACCTGTATGAGGATCCTAAGCGTGGTGTCCTTGTGGCTGGGCACCTAAAATGGTTTTTACAAAAAGATAGATTTGAAAGAAAACGGGTCAGAGCCCAAATGTGGAGAGTATTTTAAAAACAACAAGTGCTTTAACAATAATTAAAACAATGAATGCAAGATACATGTTAGGACGTGCTCTCGCATGAAATACTCACCTCTCGTCTAACTGTGCACTCCTAACGTTCCTACTCCCATACATGTGTTTTCTCATAACTATCTAATTCCAAAGAGTTTCTAACACTTCTACTCGGTTCACGTTTAACTTCCAACCTTAGCAATTTAAATAGAGAGTTCTACTTTAATTCTCGGATTCTCAATTATTAACAAAACCATTTATTGATATCTGTCCCCTTATATATTTTCATATGTTACAATTACTATACCCACAATTTAACATAGCAGTTTACTTTTCATTTAACAGTATATTATTCACATCATAAATATACAATACAAGCACTCAAAGGCTAAGCTACGGTGCACACATACTCTGCTATCCATCCCGATACATCACGTACATAAGGATCACAAATTCTGAATCTCTCAGGAATTGTTGGAATAAGCACCACACACAAAAATGGAGGCGAACATAATTCAACATATCCATGGTCACGTACATACCTATGCTCCACAGTCAGCTGGCTTATTAACTCACAAATAAGTCGTTCTCTTGAACTATGTCCTCGAGGTACCAATCTAAATCCGGGCAACACAAGGATAAGAAGGCCCCATGCGAACGTAACCTCCCGTGATAGCAAGTGTGGTAGGTATGTCATACATGTAAAAATCATATACTAAGCATTCACACATCTTAGATAGTTCAGTATTAATAAAGGTATACTCTATATCCTTATACCATTATTCCAAATTTGTATATTTTACGTCTCCCGATAATATAAAGGTTAAACTGTCGACACGTCTCACGTCGTAGTTCCTTATACTTAAAACCTATCTAAAATAGATTATTAAGTTCCTATTATTCCCACGTATAACATCTTTATTCCTAAGGTCCTTACCTCTGCCCCAAACCTCATTTCATCAAATTGTTCAAACTTACACTATTAACCCAAATATTATCTCACTTATCGAGTTTCATTAATTTAGAATAATTCCTCAAATTGGATTCAAATTAAGGTCCAAGTTTCATAATCATGCCTACTGGTCTTCCTTAAGTTTAAGGGTATTCATAAGGTCTCCAATAATATTTTCCAAGGGTTACCACCATTAAAATTTAAATAGGAAAAACTTTACTCATTCTGGGAAGGTCGATCGATCGACCTTGACCTTCGATCGATCGATGGTGGTCGATCGATCGACTGATGAACATCGATCGATCGATCGCACCAGGTATGGCTACGGAATGCTTCGTTTTGCAGTTTTCAAATCATCCCAAAACATACTTTTAAGGCATAAATCTCTAATATAATGTTATAGTATCATCATACAACCATCCTACAACATTAATAACGTTCTAAAACTAATAATTCATTAACCAAGGGCTATATATGGATCAATCTTCATCAAGAATTCCAGATTTTTATTTCTCTCAAGAACATTCATAAACTTCTTCTAAAATTCGTTTTTAAATCATCAAGGGTCATAATTCTGAGTTCATAATTCGTCCAGAATGTTTCTACATGCAGTCCCTAACATAGTTCATAGTTTTAAACTTCCAATTCATGGGTCTATATCATCTTCCAAGATAAATTCGATAATTCCTAAACATGGAAAAGCATGGCTTTGAATCAATTGTAATTAAACCACTTGCCTTAATCTTTCTCTGAATTTGATGTTGAATCTTGAAGGCTGAGTTGTTCTCCCTCTCTCATTCTGCAGAATTCTCTTCTCTCTCTCTCTCTCTACAAGTTTCTCTAAGGATGATAACAATGGAGGTGTGGTTGGTTTTTGGTAAGTTAAGACTATTTCTTAACTTCTCCCGTAGCCCATTAAGTCCCTTAGTGTAAGTAGTGGGTTTAGTGGATAAAGAAAGATTCAGATTTTTATCTCTTATTTTCGTGGGTTTTAATTCCCAGATTTTTGAAATTACCAAAATGCCCCTATAAGTTACCAGTATGGCCCAATAATGCCCCGGAACCCAAACTTAACCCTCGGCTAGTGTTTTCTGACTATTTCGACCCTTCCGGACGCGTTGGCGCACTCAAAATGACCATACGGGTGATAAAAATAAAATTCACTTTTTAATTCAAATAATTATATTCCTAACGCGACTGTCACGCGCGTCCCAACAAAGTTTCCCAAATTGCCGTATTTCAATCTCGCGACAATTTCGATATTTCCAATATTCATATATCGCCAAGTATACACATTATAATCAAATACTAACTCACATCTCGTTAATATTTTTTTTTCCCGGATTAATTTCCAATTAATACACATTTAATTCAATTAATTCCCAAAAATAAATATCACGAAAATACGGGGTATTACATCATCTTCCAGGAATTACTCACTTTCTCCCAGGGTCACCATCTATCGGATTATTATCACACCACCATGGTGACAAAATCAATCATAACGTATGGGAAGCGGTCATAGTTCCTAACCGACACGTGAGAACGACCCATACCCAAGACTTCTCACCCCCAAAATATAAAATCATACAAATAAGTAAAATGGACGAATATGACCTGGGGAATATCCACACCCTGCTCCTCAAGCCAGAGTGCTCACCCTCATCGCGCAACTTCCGATGATAGCGTGTGCCTTGTATGATTTACACCACAAGTCTATATATCATTCACACACATAATATATATACATCCGTATGATCACATCATATAATTAAACCATCACGCACGGTATAGATATTAACACCAAGAGTACACATATATACATATCCATACCTATAAATATATACACATATACACATACCATCTCTCGTCCGTATGCATGAAAATTTATAAACTCAGCTATACGTGTACATTGTCCTCATTATACTAGACGTCGTCCCAAGCGTATTTAATGTAGTTGGTTATATAAATACGATCCCTCACTTGAAGCATATTCATCCATTAACCCTATGATATGAATAGTCTTCTAATATATTCAACATTAAGGTTATCACCCCAAAGTTTAATGTATATAACAATCACTACACATCCCATCAAAATCCAAAATGCACATCGATATATCCAATAAGAATCCCGACTATCGGTATACACATGACTAATAGTCCACAAGTCTCAATCTTAAACTTAAATTAATTTTTATGATCCCATCATCTTTTGGGATGCCCAACGTTGATCACGCATGGATATGTAGTAACTACCCTGACTACCATTTGACCCAATCTTGTTCTAGTCATTAGAATATTCCGATTAATCTCAAATTAGCCTACTATTCAGTTTCTCCTATGAACCCTTAATCTTATTGCGTTTACAATCTATTCCTTAAGTTAAACATGACTAAGGATACATGATCACTCTCTCTCGTCGGTCCCCAATCATATCTTAAATAGAATCCTATCACTATAAGGATTCGACACCAAAGTCGGCTTACATTTTCCACGCCATGCCCTCACAACTCTCTCAGAAGGTCGTTCACCTACATCCTAGGTTAACTCATTTTTTTTAAACTCCAAATGGTACTCCCATCCCAAATGAAACTTCCCCACTATATAGATACTACTAACACCAATACATATATATGTTTCCACAAATTATTCTGATACGTCCCCACGATCACAACATGTGAGAAACCCTCAATAAATCCCCAAAACATAACTCTAGCATCATATATAAAAGTTTCAAATCGAGAAACCCAACCGAAATGGAGAAAAACTCACTCTAGGAAAATTCCTCAAAACTGTCCTGTTTTCGAATCGATTCGGCCCCTCCGAATCGATTCGGTCCCAACAGCAAATCGATTCGACCCCAGCGAATCGATTCGGCCCACTAGACATGTAATTCTGCTACATACTGAATTGATTCGCAAGGGGCGAATCGATTCGTCCCTAAAGACCTGATGCTTCAGCAACATAGCGAATCGATTCGCTAGGGACGAATCGAGTCGTCTTGTGCAGCAAGCCACAAAATGGGGTAATTTCTCCAAAACTCAAATTTCCCAAAATTCAATTTATACCACTTCTAACCATCAAACACTAACCCAAATCATGTTCCCAAGACCAAAACCCATCCTATATCAATACTCATCAAGTTATACACCCTTAAACCCATGTGTAAACATCAATTGCAAGATTTAAACCACAAAAATCTAGGTTTTGGTACATAACCCAATATTCAATTCTTTTATCCATAAATTATGAAATGAAATACACAAATGAAATATTTAGCGAGATTAAACACTTGCCTCGAAATCTTATCGGTTGAATCGTCCTTGAGATCACGTACGAACCGGAAATCTCCAAGTTTTCTCCTCGCTCTTCCTTTTTTCTTCTTCCCCCTTTCTTTCTCTTTCTCTTTCTGACAAATGAGAATGTCTTGATCGGTAAGCCTATTAAACCTTTAAAACACAAATCTCAATTTTAAATGATAATACACACTTTAAATGACTCATTTACTCCAATTCGAGCCAAAATAACTTAAAAAAATATTCCGGAGTCCAAATAAAACCCAATGACATATATTTTGACTATCTCGACCCATCCGGAATCAATGGCGCACTCAGAATCGTCATCCAAAATACTTTATAACATCCTCAATTTTTGGACCCCAATTTCCAATATTTAAAGTCTCCAATTTAAATAAATTTTATTTCTACCAAAAATTTAATTTCTCAGTCCCAAAATCATGGGGTGTTACAGATCTTCCCCCCTTACAAGAATTTCGTCCGCGAAATTTAGGTTATGCCTAGGACTTCGAATCTCATCTAGTCCTTACATCTACCCTCAACATCACTATACATGTCTCTTCTACTTCTCACCTCAAACCATATAACTTTAAAGTCATACTAACAAATCAGGGCGCCCATACACCCCGTACCCGAGCTCAACTCGTAAAAACATAACCCGGCTCCACTAGCCTCAAATCGTAATATAATTCTCCAATAAAATAATCTATAATAGCGCACTAAGTATATATATAAAAGTTTGAAATTCCCAATGGTTGAACTCTTCTCAAGGAACCCTCCCATACACTACTGTGTAGCCATGTCAGGGATTAAGATCAGTTGAACCAGGGTTAAGTTTTTATAAAAGGTTTTAGAATTATAGGTACGGCCCAAAGGCCTATGTAACAATATAATATAAAATAATTTCCATGCATTAAGACGCACAAATGAAACACCTTATGTTCAAGACACAAGGCTTCAACAAACAAAATACTCTCACCAATACCTAGTTCTCAAAACTAGCACAACCATGAGCTAAATTCCCGCTCAACACTAATTCTGCTAAACTCTGAACCTCCTCTGTTATACCAATCCTCTACATCACAGTAAAGCATTACCGCAAGGTAATCGCTTCCCTCACTGGAATACCACAATTACCTGCCCTAGCCTTATTATATAAAATAATAACATTATAACCACTACTCAATAAATCTTAATAATCCGTACTTCCAAAAAAGAATAGCACCACTCTCTACTAGATCATCACGAGATGATCTATTTTCCCAAAAGATGCCATACAAAGTCCACACTTGATCATTCCTTCCTAATGCCTAATTCTCGTCAAATAAATATCCTCCCCATAAATCCTTCCTAACCATCCTGAAGGACAAGGCGCTATTGCGACCCCCAATAATTCCTTTAGTCATACTCAATGGACCAAAAACTCCAAATTTCTTACTCCCTATTCACAGAAGGAAATACTCCCGACATTGGGATAACTCTACACACCTCACATCGGTAAAAGTCACCAACACCAGGTTTCCTAACGAATGTTGACGAATTTATCAATCTAAACCTCCCAAGGCTTCACTATTCTCTCCTCAATCGCGCTTACCTTATTGATCACGAAATTCTCCTTCTTATCTCTGCCTGAATCACGGAAAGAAATACCTCAAATCAAAGCGTACCCAAAATCTATTATGGGTATTACATCTCTCATCTAGCCCCTTCCTAGACAACTTATTCCTGGCGACGTCTGAGATGAAAGAATCTATATTAGAACGCCATTCAAGTGAGTACACCTCACAGAAGGAAATAGACACAGTGAAGACAACAATCCTAATAGTAGGGATCTATATCAAGAACGTCAACGAAAGAACACAGAAAACCCGCACAAATCCTAAAGACACTAGAACTTGATGCTCTGATAGCATCTGTGACACGCCACTTAAAATAATAACGGGTGGCCATCCCTATACTACATTGAATCATGAATCTTGGATGGCTCAGACTCAGCACAAACAGACTATAATATAAATAGATATGTCTAACTACCCGAAATCATATAAGCAAGTGCAAAAAATTAAAACATAAATTGAAAAGCAAACCAATGATGTAACGCCACTAGCAAAGGTAACATGAACACAAGTACCATGATAAAATAAGTGCTAGAATAAAATTAAATGAGTACATAGAAGGAAAAATATACCCTAATAAGCTATCGAAATAACCGCAATTGTCTCTAAATACAATCCTTTGACCCCAATGGAATAGTACACCAAAATCACCCAAGATGTACATCAGTGAAAATCCATATCCTTTTCACCTATAGGATATACAACTATATATATATATATATATATACAATCATTAATTCCCATAACGAAGTATACATATCACACATAATGTACACTATGGAATTCACATAACATAACCAGCTATAGGATGCCAAAATACTACACCATGTTATCATCTTCCAGGAATTACTCACTTTATCCCGAGGTCACCATCTATCGGATTATTATACAACCACCATGGCGACAAAATCAATCATAACGTATGGGAAACGGTCATAGTTCCTAACCGATAGGTGAGAATGACCCATACCCAAGACTTCTCACCCCCAAAATATAAAATCATACAAATATATAAAATGGACGACTATGACCTGGGGAATATCCACACCCTGATCCTCAATCCAGAGTGCTCACCCTCATCGCGCAACTTCCTATGATAGCATGTGACTGGTATGATTTACACCACAAGTATATATATCATTCACACACACAATATGTATACATCCATATGATCACATCATATAATTAAACCATCACGCACGGTATTGATATTAACACCATGAGTACACATATATACATATCCATACCTATATATATATATACACATGTACACATACCATCTCTCGTCCGTATGCATGAAAATTTATAAACTCAGCTATACGTGTACATAGTCCTCATTATACTAGCCATCGTCCCAAGCATATTTAATGTAGTTCGTTATAGAAATATGATCCCTCACTTGAAGCATATTGATCCGTTAACCCTATGATATGAATAGTCTTCTAGTATATTCAACATTAAGGTTATCACCCCAAAGTTTAATGTATATAACAATCACAACACATCCCATCAAAATCCGAAATGCACATCCAAATATCCAATAACAATCCGGACTATCGGTATACACATGACTAATAGTCCACAAGTCTCAAGCTTAAACTTAAATTCATTTTTATGTTCCCATCATCTTTTGGGATGCCCAACGTTGATCACGCATAGATATGTAGTAACTACCCCCACTACCATTTGACCCAATCTTGTTCTAGTCATTAGAATATTCTGATCATTATCAGATTAGCCTACTTATCAATTTATGCTCTGAACCCTTAATCTTATTGCTTTTACAATCTATTCCTTAAGTTAAACATGACTAAGGATACATGACCACTCTCTCTCGTCAGTCCAAAATCATATCTTAAATAGAATCCTATCACTATAAGATGCCCTCACAACTCTCCCAGAAGGTCCTTCACCTACATCCTAGGTTAACTCATTTGTTTTAAACTCCAAATGGTACTCCCATCCCAAATGAAACTTTGCCACTATATCGATACTACAAACTCCAATACATATATATGTTTCCCTAAACTATTCTGATACGTCCCCTTGATCACAACTTGTGAGAAACCCTCAATAAATCCCTAAAACATAACTCTAGCATCATATATAAAGGTTTCAAATCGAGAAACCCAATCGAAATGGAGAAAAACTCACTCTAGGAAAATTCCTCAAAACTTCCCTATTTCCGAATCGATTCGGCCCCTCTGAATAGATTCGGTCCCAACAGCGAATTGATTCGACCCACTAGACCTGTAAGTCTACTACATATCGAATCGATTCGTAAGGGGCGAATCGATTCGGCCCTAAAGACCTGATGATTCTACAACATAGCGAATCGATTCACTAGGGGCGAATCTATTTGGCTTGTCCAGGAAGCCACGAAATAGAGTAATTTCTCCGAAACCTGAATTTCCCAAAATTCAATTTATACCACTTCTAGCCATCAAACACTAACCCAAATCAAGTTCCGAACACCAAAATCCATCCAATATCTAGCCTCATCAAGTTATACACCCTTAAACCCATGTCTAAACATCAATTGCAAGATTTAAACCACAAAAATCTAGATTTTGGTACATAACCCAAAATTCAATTCTTTTATCCACACATTATGAAATGAAATACACAAATGAGATATTTAGCAAGATTAAACACTTGCCTCGAAATCGTAGCGGTTAAATCATCCTCGAGATCGCGTACAGACCGAAAATCTCCAAGTTTCCTCCTCTCTCTCTTCCTTTCTTCATCTTTCCCCCTTTCTTTCTCTTTCACTATTTCTCACAAATGAGAATGGCTTGATCCGTAAGCCTCTTAAACCTTTAAAACACAAATCCCAGTTTTAAATGATAAAAAACACTTTAAATGACTCATTTACTCAAATTCGAGTCAAAATAACTTAAAAAATATTCCGAAGTCGAAATAAAACCCAATGACAGTTGTTTTGACTATCTCGACCCATCCGGAATCAATGGCGCACTCAGAATCGTCATCCGAAATACTTTATAACATCCTCAATTTTTGGACCCCAATTTCCAATATTTAAATTCTCCAATTTAAATAAATTTTATAAAAATTTAATTTCTCAGTCCCAAAATCATGGGGTGTTACACTCTATCTCTCTCAACACGAACAATCTCTATCTCTCTCAAGGCAATTCCAATGGAGGACTCTCTCTCTCTCTCTCTCTCTCTCTCTCTCTCTCTCTCTCTCTCTCTCTCATCTCTCCTAAATCTTTCTCTAAGGCGGTGATCTTAAGAACTAACGCTTTGTTTCTCTTTTCGATTTTAAACGACTCATCACATAAATCGACGTAGGCATGTCGAAGGTCACTCTCGCTCTAAATTACAACATCCTCCCCCTCACTCACTTCGCTTCCACTGTCGAGGTGTCCCTGTTAAGTATCTTCCTCATCATCATGAGGTTCACTTATAGTACTCACATGACTAGCCATAAATACGGTGAAGTTACATTCATGCGGTGACTCTTCTCCAGAATTCACCAACTCGACCTCACTGTCGTCACTGAGGTGGGCATTAAGAGAAGCTTTGCCTTTGGCTTGTCTTTTAAACCTAGTAGGAAACTCAAAAGCCTTATGACCTCTACCGTCACACTCATAGAATCTCTCATCATCTTTCTTAGGCATGTCCTTTTTATCATTTTTCTTTTCAAATTTATTTTTCTCAAAATTCTTTTTATCTTTGAAATTGCAATTTTTCTTTAATTTGAGAAATTTCTTGAAATTTTTTGCAAACAAAGCCAAATAATCAAAATCAGAATTTGATGCTTCTTCCACTTTTCTCTTAGACGACTCACCTTTCTTTCTTGTTGACCCCTCACTCTTTGTAGCCTGGGCTTTAAGTGCTACCCCTTTATCTTTTGATTCTATCGTGTTTGGAAACATGTCAATTTCATAGGTATGTAGGTCTCCTACCAATTCTTGTAATTTCAGCCTACTCAGATTTCCTAATGAATTTAACACATCGACTTTGGGGATAAATGCTTAGGCAATGATCTCAAAATCTTTTTAAGTACTCTAACCTCAAGTATGTGTTCACCAAGATTAAAACTAGTGTTAACAATATCAGATAATACTACATAGAATTCATCAAAATACTTTGATTCAAGCATGGTAATTGTTTCAAATTGAGTAGTTAAATTTTGGAATTTAGATTCTTTTACTGCATTAGTGCCTTCATGGGTAAGTTGAAGAACACCCCATGCTTCTTTAGACGTGGTACACGTCATGATGCGATGAAACTCATCGGGTGTGACAGCTCCAGAAATTGCCCTAAGCCCACAGGAGTTATATGTTCTCCATTTAAATTCATCCTCAGTCCATGCAGTCACAACTTTTAAGGATGTTACATTTTCTATAGTGACAGTAGGAGGAGTCCACCCTCTTTCACACACAACCCATACACGTTTATCAATGGACTTTAAGTGGGATTTCATGCGGGCTTTCTAATATGCATAATTTGACCCGTCAAAATTGCCACTCAATTATACAGGTTATCCATTGAAATTGTTCTATTTAAAAAATCTAATTTTAAACCAAACATGATATCTAGAAAATTTTTATGGAAAAACTACACGGTATAATTGTGTAATTAGCTCTAATACCAATTTGAGAGTGCGCTAACAATCAATGAATTGACTTGTTTAATTAAATTCCAATTGTATTCCCAATTATTAATTAAAACCCTAACTATTGCAACTAATTGTTATTGAAGAACAAAATAAATTCAAGCATGCAGCACAATCACAATATGAGGAAATTTTTTCCAAAGGTGCATCTATAATTTATACCATTTACAATTACACAAAAATACAGTGACACACGAATACCCGCATGCGTCGGTTCGTCGTCCTCATCAAGAGATCCCGCAAGAGCTCCAAGAGGTTAGCAATGGAGAACAACATTCTTCTCCACAAGAATACTCCAGATGAGTACAACAATCTATCTAGGGTTTATAAAGATTCACATATGCGTTTCGGAAGAATTTGTGAATCAAACAATATTGAAAATTGTGAAAAACGAAGTCTTTTTGCAGCAGTTTCTGCAAAAAAAGCATGTGTAAATACTTGAGAAACGTGTAGGAAGTGTACTGTTATTTTTAAAAATTTAAGGCGGTGCATCGCTCGAACGAAATGCACCGTTGCTCGAATGACACCATGTGTCACTCGAATCAGCTTCGTGCGAGATGCAGTTGTCGCTTGAACGACAACTAGTGTCACTCGAATGAGCAACACGAAAAATATTTATTTTTATTTTTTAATTTCTAAAATTCATCTTTAATTATTGAAAAAAATATTTTGACGAAAAACAATGCCTCAACGCTTAGAAAATATTTTTGAAACTTTTCAAACCTTTTAGAAAAAATATTTTAAAGATTTCCCAAATAATTATAGAATCGTTAAAAAACTCCAAATTGATTATTTTACAATTATCAAGAGTGGAGTAATGGGAACGGTTGTATGTTGAAGGTTCACGTTGAACGATTCTCAGTGATGATGCACTACACACGTATGAAGATGATGGGTGTGTGATGACTTCAGATTCGGATCGAGGCCGTCATGGGTGAACGTGTTGACGTGTTGCGTTATAGCAGTATTAGACATACTTGATGGGATTTAGGACATACATAAACTTCTTAGATTTTAAACGGGCATTTAGAAAGTCATGTCCTTACATTATTTTTCTTAAGGAACTAGGATGGTTTAAGGAGAGGTAATCAATGACATATGTATAAATAATATTGGATACACATATACTCCTTGTGTGATAAATTGGTATTGTCTTCGAGTAGTAGTTCATCAAATATCCTAGCAAAACCAGAAGTGGTGGATAGAGGGGGCCTATGCCCCTGCAAAACATTCTAAATTTTTTGAAACATGGGTGTATTTTGGGTAGTTTTAGAACAATAGTATCTATAATGGCCTCCATAAAAGTAAAAGAAACTTGTAACTACCAAGGATAAATGTAAAGGCCGGATTTTTATTATCTCAAATAAAATATAATTTCCTTTTAAATAAACTCAATAGTGATGTGGAAGCGTTGAATGATGGTTCAACTTTAATAAACAAAGCCAAATTTTAATTTCGTAACAAATTAAAATAACACCAAGTGAAGTAAGATTAATCAATTAATATATTCACTTAAACCGATTCATTGATCCAAGTCCTAGTATTTGCCTAAGTCATATTTATCAATATTAGTAAATTAGGCGAAACCAAATTTTAGCAAATGACTTGAATTAATTAAACATTACCCAATATTTAATATAAGTCCAAATTAAATTGAGTGATAGTTTAAACCAAATTTTATCTTGAATTAGTCTAAGCATGCGTTCTACGTTATGATGCAAGATAAAATAAACAATATCACACTACGCCGCGATGTACGAGGAAAAACCCAAGACGGGAAAAAAACCTCGGACGGCCCTAGCCAGAATCCACTAGATACGGAATTACAATTACAAGACAGATAGACTTACAACGACTGACTCGATCCCTCTCAAGCCTCGACGCTTCTTCCTGTAGACACCTCTTCCTAGCGGATAACCTCGGAACACCACCACGGTCTCGGAATCCACCGATGGGGATCTCTATGGTCACCGTCACCCGTACATGGAGCCTTTCTCCAAGTGGGTAGAGTCGCAACAAAAATCTTCTTCTTTGATGGATGTAGAAGCAAACAAAAACTTCTCTTCTTGAATTCGGTAGAGATAAACCGGTGCCAAAACTCCAAGCAATTTGATATGTAAATAAGAACTTGGACTAAACACAATTGGGTGTAAACAAGAGTGTGAACGATTTTCTCTTTGAAAAATAACACTCAAAACATGAACATTTTCCTAAACCATTTTTGCTCTCAAACTCTCTCTAAGAGATAAACTTAGTTGAAAAAGTTATGGAAATGTTAAGATGGAAAATGTGATTCCCGCACAAGATAAAGTCTGAAAAAGTTGGTTAAAAACCAAGTGGGGAAGTGGGTGCAAAACTGCCAAAAACTGCCAAAAACTGTTCCCGCCTGGCAGTTCGTTCGAGCGACATTTCGTTCGAACGAACTCTCGTTCGAATGAGACTTCTAATGACACACCAGTATGGACTTATTTAGAATCTCGTTGGAAACCTCGTTAGAACGAACAAGTTCGTTCGAACGACATTTCGAACGACAGACCAGTATAGGTTAGTGAGAGCTCGTTGGCAATCTCGTTCGAACGAAACCTGGTTCGAACGAAAAACTCGTTCGAACGACATTTCGAACGACTTTCAGAAATTTTGTAAAATTCGATTTTGTCCCAGAAACTTTATATACTTTAATTTAAAGTTCTAATTAAATTTTTCTGAAAACAAAAAAGCAGTTTATATTAAACCTAACACCCAATAAACTTTGTTCCAAGCTCCTATATATATATAATTTCATTCATACCTTGGGAGCATGGAACTATAGTTGATGACGTAGAAACGAGGCACGCAAACCGGCATATTTGATGAAGCTTTATATTCTTTGCCGCTACGTCTTCAACAAACACTTCATAGGCTTGAGAGTATTACAATTACATACTATACTATGAATAAATGTTTTTGTCCGGAATTGAGCCAACACAATACATGGACTCAATTGGAAATTTGTGTCCTTACAAATCTCCCCCTTTGGCTATTCCGGGACAAAAACCAAAACAAAAATCCTAAAGGGCCGTCAAGCTCACTAAACTCAAAACATAACCCGCCCAAACTTGACTCAACCCAAGGATCAAACGCTTTGCCATTAAACAATGCCGCTTTAGAAGAAATCCTGCACACTTAAGAAAACTCATCAAATGCATAGGGAATATCAAGATATTAAACGCAATTAATTAAATTACTCCCCCTAAATTAATTCTCCCCTTTATCAAACACATGACCTACTTAGAAAGACGTCTCCCCCTAAGATAAATAATAGGATTAGATACCAGTTCTTCTCCTATCATCATTCTCCCCCTTTTTGTTCAGGAATAGACAAAGGTAAAGGATCAAAACATAAAAGCATGTTGAAGCTTAAAGTGATAAGACATGAAAGCATATGGGCAACAAAATCAAGGCAAAGACAAACAAATATCATATATATATATATAAACTAGAAATATACCAATGAAGCACTTGCATATATATAGATATAAACACACATATAACACAAAATACAATAAGTTTGCACACTTGTATGGCAAAAATGTGTCATATGGAAACGGAAGTGTAGGGGTGTGAACTAGCAGCAATTAAATTTAGACCCAAACACTTAATAAACATTCACGGAGTTCGCATTTGATTGTAAACTTCATCACATTGAAATATAACCTCATGTGACAATATAGATTGAACTCAATGAACAAACATACACAATGCATACAAGCCTAGTATGATGATGATTCTACAAACCAAATAGAGTCATGACATTAAAGACAACTAGGATAAACGGACATTGTGCAAACCATTGATATACCATCCAATTCTCCCTCAATAAGCATATATATTCTTTTTCTTTTGAATGAATATATCAAACAAACATAGGCCTTGGCAATAGTTTTCTTTTGAATGCCAAATATTCTGTTTTTAGGCCTTTGGATCACGTATTTCTTTTAGATCCAATAAACGGTGGCTTACAATCGCAAAGGATTTAATTCATCCTTTCGGAGCCCTTCACCATGCACATTTTTATTTATCATGTTTTCATTTTCACACAAATCTCACATGCAATGGATTTTGACATGCACTAGTCCTCCTAGGTCATAGATATGTAGATGACTGTATTGGTAGGAGAACACCTCAAAAATCTCCAATACAACATGTGACATTAAGATTTCAAAAGAGCTCGTGCATGTGTGAATAGAGGCATATAAAAATAGAATCCATTTAAACAACACAAAATCAAACTACTCCATATAAAGCATGGTAAAGAACATTTTAAGGATTGAAAATCTAAACAAAAAGTTCTAGCCACATGGGAGCGTTAAAGAAGGGATTGAAACACAAGTATATGCCACTTAAAGTGTGTCAAACTAAAATACACACAAAATAAAATCTTTTTGAGTTTTTAACATTTAAAAAAAAAGATATATACTCAAAAGGAGAAACAAAAATCATTTGTATTTTTCATTAAGCTTAAATGACATAAATAAAACACAAATGATAAACAAAACATCTTTTTATATTTTTTTAGTTATTTCAAACACAAAATATAGTACAAAAAGATAAACAAGTCATAATTTCTAGCATGGGATATGAAATATGGCTATGACTAGAAAATGACTAAACAAGCATACATTTAGCATGTGAATATAGCATGAAGTACAAAAGCTAAAGTATGCAAACACTAACACATTCATCCTTTAGATTTAGCAAGGGAGGAGGCATGTGAAAGTAAATGAGAATCAAAAACCCTATTTTGCAAGGAAACCAAGTCGGATTTCCTAACCCAAATTAATGAGGAATGACTATCTTGGGGTGTAGAAACTTTAACTACCGTGGTTACTTTACTATGGGATTTTCTAGGAATTCATTTAAGATCAAAACAAAATTTCCTAAGATGACCTTGTCGACCACAATGTGTACAAGTGAGAACATGTCGAAAAGATTTACTTAAGAAGTGATATTTAAATGTATTCCTAGTAGATTCTTCTAAAGCATTGGTTTGGGCATTATGAGTAAATTCATTACAAGGATTGAAGCCTAAACCACAAGTGTCATTTTTAATTTGGACCATTCCTAACATTTTATCTAGTTTTTCCGAACGACACTCCAAATCAAATTTGACATTACTAGAATCTTTTAATTTATTTTCCAATTCTACAATGTTAGATTCTAGTAAAACATTTTGCTCTTCAAAAGCAAGAAGCTCCTTTTTCAAGGATTCCATTAAACCCCTAAGGCTATCTCTTTCGCCTTCTACATATTCAAGCTTCTCTTGAAGAGTCCTCTCACGTGTCCTAAGGTCTTCTATTAAAGCACTTATATGAACGACCTTGACACTTTCTCTTAAACTAGCTTCTAACTTCAAATTAGCTCTTTTTAATTTAATAGATTCTTTATAAAGTTCTTGAAAAGCATTTTGAAGTTCACTCGCATTAACCTCTTCTTCATTTTCACTCTCTCTTTCTTCTTCACTCTCACTATCATCAAAAACAAGAGAATCATGTACAATGACCTTGGAAGTGGCATGTGCTATCGTTTCATCAATCGATGCGTTCTCACTATCACTCACATGACTAGCCATAAAAGCCACAAAATTTTTCTTAGTGGGGGAATCGAGCTTCTCTTCCTTATCACTATCACTAAGGGTTGCATTATATGAAATGGGTCACTTACCCTCTTTCCTTAGTTTAGTGGGGCACTCAAACGCCCTATGGCCATAACCTTCACAACCAAAACACTTATCAGACTCGTCCCTATCTAAATTATCATTGCTAGGTTTAGGGATCTTCTCGGCTTTAGAAATCTTCTCGCTTTTATCATGTTTAGAAGTATCAAATTTCTTAAAATCATTTTTAAATTTATCTTTGTTAAATTTAAGAAATTTTCTAAATTTACGAGCAAATAAGGCCATGTCTTCCGAGTCACTATCACTATCGCTCTCTACTACTTGTTTGACCTCTTTTCGTGCTTTTAAGGCAACGCCCTTTTAAATTTTCTTTTCAGTTTTAGAGGGAAACATATCTAGTTCATAGGTTTGTAAATCACCTACAAGCTCTTCTAATTTCGTAGAGGCTAAAGTGGGTAAAGAATTTAAAACGGTCACCTTTAGGATAAATCTATCGGGTAGGGACCTTAAAATTTTCTTTACAACACGGTCTTCAGGTATTTTCTCTCCCAAGTTAAAAGATGAATTAACAATATCAGAAAGTCTAGCATAGAATTCATAAAAAGTTTCTTTTTCATTCATTTTGATAGTTTCAATTTGAGTGGTGAGGTTTTTGAGTTTTGAAGCTTTAACGACACTAGTTCCTTCATGAGTTAATTGTAAAATATCCCAAGCTTCTTTAGCGGTTTCACATGTCATAATACGACGGAATTCATCCGGTGTGACAGCGCTAAATAAAGCATTTAAACCACGGGAATTAAAATTAGCAAGTTTAAACTCATTTTCAGTCCATCTATCGACGGGTTTGATAACACGTTCATTTTCAACTAAATAAGTTGGTGGGGACCACCCGTTAACAACAGACATCCAAACACGTTCGTCGATAGATTTTAGTGCCGATCTCATACGCGCTTTCCAATACGCATAGTTTGAACCATCGAAAATAGGAAATTTTGAAAATGGGGAAAAATCCATTTTAGCCAAAAATTATTTAAAAGATCGTTAACGAAATAATTTATCACTTTGGCTCTGATACCAATTTGTAAAGGCCGGATTTTTATTATCTCAAATAAAATATAATTTCCTTTTAAATAAACTCAATAGTGATGCGGAAGCGTTGAATGATGGTTCAACTTTAATAAACAAAGCCAAATTTTAATTTCGTAACAAATTAAAATAACACCAAGTGAAGTAAGATTAATCAATTAATATATTCACTTAAACCGATTCATTGATCCAAGTCCTAGTATTTGCCTAAGTCATATTTATCAATATTAGTAAATTAGGCGAAACCAAATTTTAGCAAATGACTTGAATTAATTAAACATTACCCAATATTTAATATAAGTCCAAATTAAATTGAGTGATAGTTTAAACCGAATTTTATCTTGAATTAGTCTAAGCATGCGTTCTACGTTATGATGCAAGATAAAATAAATAATATCACACTACGCCGCGATGTACGAGGAAAAACCCAAGACAGGAAAAAAACCTCGGACGACCCTAGCCACAAATCCACTAGATACGGAATTACAATTACAAGACAGATAGACTTACAACGACTGACTCGATCCCTCTCAAGCCTCGACGCTTCTTCTTGTAGACACCTCTTCCTAGCGGATATCCTCGGAACACCACCGCGGTCTCGGAATCCACCGATGGGGCTTTCTATGGTCACCGTCACCCGTACATGGAGCCTTTCTCCAAGTGGGTAGAGTCGCAACAAACATCTTCTTCTTTGATGGATGTAGAAGCAAACCAAAACTTCTCTTCTTGAATTCGGTAGAGATAAACCGGTGCCAAAACTCCTAGCAATTTGATATGTAAATAAGAACTTGGACTAAACACAATTGGGTGTAAACTAGAGTGTGAAGAATTTTCTCTTTGAAAAATAACACCCAAAACATGAACATTTTCCTAAACCATTTTTGCTCTCAAACTCTCTCTAAGAGATAAACTTAGTTGAAAAAGTTATGGAAATGTTAAGTTGGAAAATGTGATTCCCGCACAAGATAAAGTCTGAAAAAGTTGGTTAAAAACCAAGTGGGGAAGTGGGTGCAAAACTGCCAAAAACTGCCAAAAACTGTTCCCGCCTGGCTGTTCGTTCGAGCGACATTTCGTTCAAACGAACTCTCGTTCCAACGAGACTTCTAACGACACACCAGTATGGACTTCGTTAGAATCTCGTTGGAAACCTCGTTAGAATGAACAAGTTCGTTCGAACGACATTTCGAACGACAGACCAGTATAGGTTAGTGAGAGCTCGTTGGCAATCTCGTTCGAACGAAACCTGGTTCGAACGAAAAACTCATTCGAATGACATTTCGAACGACTTTCAGAAATTTTGTAAAATTCGATTTTGGCCCAGAAACTTTATATACTTTAATTTAAAGTTCTAATTAAATTTTTCTGAAAATAAAAACGTAGTTTATATTAAACCTAACACCCAATAAACTTTGTTCCAAGCTCCTATATATATATAATTGCATTCATACCTTTGGAGCATGGAACTATAGTTAATGACGTAGAAACGAGGCACGCAAACCGACATATTTGATGAAGCTTTATATTCTTTGCCGCTACGTCTTCAACAAACACTTCATAGGCTTAAGAGTATTACAATTACATACTATCCTATGAATAAATGTTTTTGTCCGGAATTGAGCCAACACAATACATGGACTCAATTGGAAATTTGTGTCCTTACAATAAAAAATAATGTTTGAGGTTTAGTTAAAAAAGAATAAAATATCACATTTAACAAAGGAACAAAACAAAATGTACAAAGTGATATCAAGTGGGGGTGGATGTGAACGAAACACCGGATAGATTTGTCAAGGTAACTTTTTTTTTTCATTTGCATTTGTTCTTTTTTCGTTAGTATTTATTGTATTCAGTTTCTTTTAATGTTTTTTTATTTTTGCATAGTTTTTACATTTTTATTTTCTGATTTCCTTGTATATTTGGAATCTAAGGTTTGGGTTATAATTTAAATCCCCTTTTTTTGCTATAAACAATTTTCATTTATGCTAATTTACTTTAGGTGATAGATTGAAGTAACAATTTTAATCATTCAATTCGAGTGTTCCGTTCACATGAATTTATCAAGGAAATTTTGTCTTATTAAACTTTCATTTATAATTTATTCGGATGTTTATTTATGTTGTATTATTTGTTTTATGTTTCTTAATTAGAATATGATTCGATTAATCTTCTATTGAAAAACTCTTTACAAGTTGGTAAAACTATTGTTCTTCATGTATTAAATTTTTAATAGTTCATTTTGGTTAAGAGAACAACTATTGATGCATTTTTCCAGAAAAATAATGTGGAAAATTTCGATGTTAGTGCACCAACTTGTAACGAACAAGGACAACCCACCTCTGATATTGAAGCTTTATAAACAAAATAATGATACGAGAAATCGTCTACTTGTCGTTCTCGTACCAGAAAATCAAGAGAAAAGTGTATAATAAACAAATAAAGCGAGTAAATAGAGGTAGGGCAAGGTAAAGAGTGGTCCAGCCTCTAAAATAAATCTACGTCCAGTGTGTTGCTCCGTTCTCATTAGATGCATTGCATTATACAAAATAATCGTGCCTAAAGAGGCATACAAGTATGAGAATAAAGGAGAGTACATGGAAGTATTGAGGATTCCGGTGTGCCGGAGAGATGGCTGCGATGTAGATGTGTCGCCTCCAAGTCGTATGTTGAGGTTTTGTATAGAGAATTAATATTGTAGAATATCACCTGGGGGTATGGAATCGGTCCCTTATTTCGAGGTGTGGTTCTCTATTTATAGGAGATATGCTCACGTGCTCCGAGCACGTGAGGTACATAAAATCTGGAGTTGTTGTAATAGAGAGGGATGCGGCCTGTAAGGCAAGAAATGTGAGTGCTGCATCCTGCAAAAGGCTAGAGCCAAAAGGTGTCTCACCCTGTACTGGGTAGTGACGTGTCCTTTTTATAGTGGTAAGTGGCATGTGTCGTGCCCTGTATTTGATAGGGTTGCACCCAATGCTGAGAAGTGCCATGGCAGGGTGCTATTTTTGTACTATCAATAAGCCCCCAAGTCGTAGTGCCAAGAGATGATAATTAGGGTTGAGGCTTAGATCAGTATCCTTAGGTGCCGCAGTACTATCAAGGTGACACTTCATCTTCCCGCGCCCTCTTATATAAATTGTTCCGGCCATGGACTTCATTATGTTTTCCAAACCTTTGAGAGCATATCGAGAGTGAGTTCCAGCGCGTCCATCTTTTTGTATTTTTCGACGATCTTCCAAGGCTGAGTGTGGTGGCTCCAAGGTGTTTCCGGGTTGTTCGAGGTTGAGCATCACCAGTTTCCTCCTTCTCAGGTACTTTTCGAACCAACATCCTCTTTAATAGCTTTTGTAGTTCGTAATTCTTCTTCAAAATAGACGACCACATGAATTTCTGCATTTCTGAACTTCATGTTGGATTTTTATATCACCCCGTCCTGAATTATGTATTCATAATTTCTTTCTAAATTTAGTCCTTTTTGGGCTTACATATTGAGAAAAAACCCCAACTCACTGACAAATATTTAGGGTTTTGATTGAATAGTTTGTCATTTCCCATGAATCGAACACATGAATGATAAATAGTTGTAGTAATTATTGCCACATTGCTCTTTGAACCAATCTTCTTATGCTGAAATGAACCCCTAATCTTCAATTGCTTGGATAACATCGCGTGTATTTGTGTTGAATTCCATTGAATCATATAACTGTTCTTGAATAACCTCTTCATATTCTGGGTCTTCGATCTTTAAACGAATAAACATTATATACTAAACTGTTTGAGTGAGAGGCCGTGGAAAGATAGAGTATCCCTTAGTAATATAGGGCTGCCCTTAATCCTTCAAATATTCCTTGATTTGAGCCCTAGCCGCGGCGTGTGGCGAGCGATAGCTGCGGCCCCTTAGGCTCTTAGATTTACATTTCGCACGCTTTAGCCCATAGTTTGATGCCATTGAGTGAGTAACCATGTCACTGTAAAACCTATTCAATCAATGTGCCATGGCGATAATTGTCTTTTAGGGCTCTGGGACCCCACCCTTGCCCATTTGGCCTCAATATTTCATGTTCATCTTGATATTTCATTGAAGATGATGTGGCCTCTAAGAGGCCTCTACATCATAGTAGCTGCGGTACCTAACTGCAGATTGTGATTTTTAGGTATTGCTATAGCCATATGAGCTTTGACCCAGACGAGTTTTTGAGAGGCTTTTGGGCAAAGTATTTTGGAGCCTCGCCTCTTGAACTTCCTTTCGTTCCCCCTTGAAGTCAATAGGGGCTTGTCAACTGAAGAATTGCCAAAACTGCGTAGTATTAGACTCAGACTCTATGGATTCTGCTTCTAAGCAGGATTCTGGGACCATGTCGATGGAAGAGGAAGAAAACTCTAGTAACCGATCAATGGATGTTAAAGTTAACACCGCGACTGGGGGGAAACTAGTTTTAGAGATGAACCTGCTGGCCCCTCTAGGAGGGCTGAGAGGCCTTTAGCTGCACTTGATATCCGCAGCATTATGACCGAAGACTGGGTTAACCAGGTAGATGAAGCCTTCGAGTTCCCAGAAAACTTGATGTGCTTAGCACCTATCGCGAACCAAAGACCGTGCATGACACTTTTTGACGATGGGTCTGTTTTCCACTGCATGCTTTCGTTTAGGGGCTGCTGCTGCTAGTTCCACTTCCTATCAGATGAATTTTTCAAACCATGAAACTAGCACCAGCCCAGTTAGATCCCAATGGTTGGAGGGATATCCTTGTCGCGATAGTGCTTTGGGAGAATTAATTAAAAAAATATATTACTCCCGCAGAGTTTTTCCACTTCTACCGCTCGAAGGAAAACTCTATAAAGTTCGTTGGCTATTACTACTTCTCCGTCCATGGCAGGAATGAGACCCTTTTCTCTAGGAGGTCGACTAGTGTAAAGAACTGGAAGGGGAAGTATTTATACATCTTCGGAGAAGGGTGGGAGATTCACCCTCAGGAGAACAAGAGGGAGATGTCATTTCAAATGCCACGGCAATGGGGGTGTCCCTCTAAACTAGGTAATTGGATTATATATGCATCCCATCTTTATAATTTCTCATTAGTTTTTACGTACTAACCCTTGAGATGTTTTATGCAGTTCTCGACAACTTGCAATTGAGCAAGCGACAAGAGAAGAGAGTTGCTGAGGCCGCGAACATTCCTGCTGAGCATAAGAAATTCAGCACCCTTGTAACTTTTGCCTCTGTGTTTGAAGCAGGCTACTTTCCAAATAAATGTATACCCAAAGATATGGTCGCGGAAGGTAATAGCTCAAGCAACATTCTTACTCCGCGATAACTTATAACGAATCATTCAAATATTTACTGCTGCTTTTCCTCTTTCAGGTGAGGAGGTTGAAAAGGAACTCTTGGCTGCCCAACTCGCATAAATGGATGGGGATGCAACTATCCGGCATAGAAAAAAGAAGAGGCCCAGGACCAAAGTTGCAGCCGCGACCCAAAATCAGGTCGTGGAGAAAACTGACATTGTTGCCCCCCCAACCCCAAGCTGAGTTTGATGATGATATCGGAGCCAATTTGGTTGCAACAGGTTTGATGTCCACGTCTGATGCTCCTATCCATTTAGCTTATCCGCCGCCCTCGCCACCTGTAGTTACGATTAATGCCAACTTAGTGCCTCATCAATTTCGCGTCGGAGTTGGTCCTGACAATCGTATGCGGCCACAACTAAGACATCCTGACCCTGAGTCCTTATGGGATACTACTGCAAGGGCTATTTGAAGGACGATGAGGGTCTTTGATGCCGCAAACCTTGACAGGTTGGTGGACGAGGATCATAATGACCTGGAGGATTGTAGCCTCTATAGTATTTTGAGGGCAAGTGGATGTGTTTTCTCAGTTTTAATTTTGCCTACCTTGCTCCTAACATTTTTTTTCAGGCCGTAGACATCATTATATAGGACGCGATGCCTTACAACGGGTCCTCATTACAATATCTTTTCTTGATCATGTCCACGGCTGTATATTTAGCCCTTTGGAGATTCTGTGTCTTTGGCATGCTTCATGATTATATTAAAACAACAATTTCCTTTCATGGCTTTCCTCTTGTCGCTTCAATTGCCATTCACGAAATATGGATTTTATCTTCTTTAACACCGTCCTTTTGTTTATAAATGGGATATTATCAAGCCTCCCCAGGATGGGTTATGTTATTAAGCCACCCACAACTAATATACGAGATACTATCAAGCCTCCCCAGGCTGGGTTATGTTATTAAGCCACTCACGGATAATATACGGGATACTATCAAGCCTCCCCAGGATGGGTTATGTTATTAAGCCACACACAACTAATATACGGGATAGTATCAAGCCTCCCCAGGCTGGGTTATGTTATTAAGCCACCCACTGCTAATATATGGGATACTATCAAGCCTCCCCAGGCTAGGTTATGTTATTAAGCCACCCACAGCTAATATTTGGGATACTATAAAGCCTCCCCAGACCAAGTTTTGTTATTAATCCACCCACAGCTATAGATATATACATAAAGTCATTCTTGGGTAGATATTACAAGTCTCCCGACTTAATGATGCATCCCGAAAGCTAAGAACGGGCATTGTAAGCCCCCATGGCTAATAAAAGCTCCTTAAATCCTCAGATGCTTTCATGAATATGATCATCATATGAAAATATATAGTTGCACATCATGAGGGGAACTTGTGAGCTAATTAAGAGCGCAATCCCTCCGTAGGTGCATCCCGAAATAATAATAGTCTTTCGAAATAATCTATTATTCCAGATCTAATAGATTGTCTCCAATCGAGGTCTGTTTAAGACAAAACGGTCTTTTATAATATGACATTTCATGGAATGAGAATAAAAATATGGCACTATAAAGGTGAACTTGATTTCATATAACTATTCATATATATATATATATATATATGACTTTGCAAGGATAATACAAAGTTTAGTTTAAAACAGCATAAGAAGAGTTGTCACTGTAAAGTAGAGACATATGGAATTTAAGGCATAAGCATGAAAAATGAGCATGCGGTATGTGAGACTAGACTTCATCCCCTAAACATCTTTGAAGAACCTCCGCAGTATCCCTTGCCCAATCAGCCTTTCAATTTTATCCTTTAGTGCATAACACTATTCAGTGTCATGGCCATGGTCTAGACGGAACTTGCACCACTTAGCTTTGTTCCTCTTATGAGGTGGAGCTTTGAGCCTCTCTGGCCACCTCAGCATCTTTTCCTCCTTAATGGACTCAAAGATGTCTTCAATTGAGAAGGCCAATAGGGTGTAAGACTTAGAGATCCCTTCTGTCTTCTCTGTTTTCCTTTTCTGGCTCCTACTCACTGCTTTCGCGGATAGATCATCTGGTATTGCCGCGGTAGCAAAGGCTGTTGAAGCATTGATCTTGGGTGCAACCCTATCAAATACAGGGCGCGACACATGCCACTTACCATTATGAAAAGGCCTCGGCACTACCCAGTATAGGGTGCGACACCTTTTGGCTCTAGCCTTTGATAGGATGCAACACTTACATTGCTTGCCTTACAGGCCGCATCCCTTTCTATTAAAATAAATCCAAATTTTTTGTACATCACGTTCTTGGAGCACGTGAGCATATCTCCTATAAATAGAGGACAACACCTTGAAATAAGGGACCAATTCCAGACCTCCGGGTTAGATTCTACAATAGTAATTCTCTTTGCACAACCTCAATATACGACTTGGAGGCGACACATGTACATCGTAGCCATCTCTTCGGCACACTGAAATCCTCAATACTACCATGTACTCTTGTTTATTCTCATACTTGTACCCCTCTTTAGGCACGATTATTCTGTACAATGCAAGATATATAATGAGAACGGAGAAACACAGTGGACGTAGGCCTAGTTTAGAGGCTGAACCACTCTATACCTTGTCTTACCTCTATTTACTGACTTTATTTGTATATTATACACTTTTCTCTTGATTTGCTGGTACGAGAATGACAAGTAGACGATTTCTCATATCATCACAAAACATCGACCCTCAATTGTTTCCAAAATCATCTCGACTGAAAATGACCCAAATTCTTTTAGACGTGATCCGGGATTACGCTAACAAATATGGGAGTACCCATATAATCAACATGATGAACTCCCACGAGCTCACATTTAAGCCAGTCCTTATCAACCTCATAACCTATTCTTTCACAATGGCTATTTAATGAAGATAAATTTCCTTATCGGTTTCAAGCATCTTATTTAAAGATGTTTCCAAATTTGTTATAATATTCTCCAACTACCAAATGGATATATTGTCTTCCTCACTTTATTTTTACCAAACCATTCAGTAGTCCTAGGTCTAGTCCATTACTTGTGGAGGGATTTCATTCATCGAAGAATGTTCATTAGGGTGTCAATTGTGCTCTTTTAAATCATGTTGGTAAAAATCCAAATTTATTGCACAAGAATGTTGTGAAGTGTTGCCATGATTTCATTGACCAATCGCAACATATTGGGAAGATTGTTGAAAAACCATGTTTTAAAATTGTGAAAAGTAATAGATTGAGATTGAAGACTTCAATATATGCAATTAAATGACGCATTTTCAAGCTTGTGGTTTAAGAGGTCGTGATGAATGGACAGAGTCAATAAATTGGGGAAATTTATTTAATTATTAAAACTTTCGGCATCCTATAGTGAGGAGTTTTCTGCAGTGGTCTTGGATAGCGCTCCTTAAAATGCTGTATAAATTTTTCATGCGATTCAAAAAGAAATTTCACAAATTTATGCAAGGATAATCTGGGAGGTCATTCAGGATGAAATTAATGATGCTAAGTTTTGTATTGTTGTGAGAAGTCCTGGGATGAAGCAAAAAGGGAGAAAATTGCCATTGTTATCAGATTTGTCGATAAAGATGGATTTATAAGTAAGCAATTTTTTTATTTAGTTCATGTAGCTGATACCATATCATCGACTTTGTAGAAAGAAATATTAGTTATCCTTTCTTTCAATAAAAATCTTAGCATACATGAGGTCAAGGATATGATGGCACAAGTAATATGCGTGGAGAATGGAATGGGTTACAAGAACTTTTATTAAATGAGTGCCATTTTGCATACTACATTCATTTCCTTACTCATCATTTGCAATTAGCACTTGTGGATGCTTCACAAGAGATTTTTCTTGTTCATCATTTTTTCAATTGTTTGCCTCTCATTATTAATGCAGTTGGTTCTTCCTGTAAATGGAATGATCAATTAAAATTCCTCAAGTTGAATAAATTGAAAAAAAATCTTGTTATTGCAGAAGTTGAGACCGATAAAGGTTTAAATCAAATTAATACATTAAAATGGGTCGGAGATACCCGATGAAGCTCATATTTGGTCTCTCTTAGTAGCTTTATATCTATTTTTGATGCAAATTATTCAGTCTTGAAGAATGTTATTGATGATGGGACAGGTTATGTTCAACGTGGAGATGCAGAAGGAGTATATGATCTGATCACTTCTTTCAAATTCATATTTACCTTACATCTTATGAGAGAGACCATGGGGGTTATTAGTGATGATCTTTTCCAAGCCTTATAATGCAAATCCTAAGATATAGTGAATGCAATGCATTTGGTATTAACAATAAAATCCCTTATGCAAAAGTTGAGAAAATATGGTTGGGATCCTTTATTTGATAAAGTGAAATCATTTTGTGAAAAGCATAAGATAGAAAATATTGATATGAGTACTCATTATAATGGTGGTCGGGGTACATCTCGAGAAATGGACATTACAATTGAGCATCATTTTTAGTTTGAATTGTTTACTATTGCAATAGACTCTCAAATACAAGAATTGAATAATAAATTTAAAGAGGATGTGATAGATTTTCTTATTCCGATAATGTCACTTGACCCTTATTGACACACCCCAACTCAGTTACTTATAATTAAGTTTGAAAGTCAAAGTGAGTCAAACCATGATTAATTTAACCAAACCATAAACAAGAGTTTTAATTTCAGAGTCATCATTGTAAATCCATATATCTGAAAACCTTTTTACAACCTCAGAGTAGTCACACTTGTACAAACTTGCTTGAAGGAAAATTTAACTTAATTACATCATTTACATTTACACAAAATCATAGTTTCTCCCATTCCTGGCTAACCCAACCCGACCTCCTAGATTTGGCAGTGACATCGTATTACCAGAAAAATGTGAACATAGGAACCATGAGAAAAAATAGCCCAGTGAATGCATCACTACTAAACTACTGCATGAATTTAAATGTAATAAATCATGTCCATCTACTTATGTATTAACTTATCCGGCTCATTCATAATGAATGACCAACTTTTCTGAATCATGATTCACATACCCTGTCTAAATAGACAATTCTCCTCCATTCCTGGTCGAGGAGTAACCCCTCATTTCGGTAAATCAAAATAAACAATTTCATATTCATTTTATTATGATCATACCAACAACACGATACAAATATCTCTTTCCAGTGAGTACACTCACCTTGGTTGACAACTACGTATTCAGGTTTCCTTCTGGTGGAGCTGAACTGGGTTGATTAGACCTTACACCTATCAATCCAACTAGATCAGTACTGAACCTCAATCACAAATATTATTCAAACATAATAATGTAACTTTCCATGACTATACATCAACAATATAATTCCAATTAAGTCACATTCCATAAAACATAGGTAAAGGCAAAACAATGATATACATGTTCATAAAGTTACGGACATTCAACCGTAGGAAATACCTTATGAGGAATTTATACCCAAAGTCAAGTAAACATGAAATTACACTCCTCAATGTATATACACATGAAACATGTACTCAAAGTACCCTTTGTAAGGATGAAATACAAACATTCATTCAAGGGATATCCAGTATGGCCTGAAATTATTGTCCTACATACCTGACCATCCTATATTCCTAAATTGTACAAATACAGGGGTCCAACCTCATCAATATGAAAACATATATGAATATACTATCCAGTACAAGTGACGGTGTAATTTTTCAAGCTTCCTAGGGCCAGTTATGACCATTTCTCTACAACACAAGAAATCTTCCCTACAAGTTCCTCTATTGTTCCTTCAACTTGCAAGAATTTTCATAATTTTTCTACAGCATAACTTTCCATGATTTTCAAACAATTTCCAGTAAACATACTTAATAGTACAGAATTAAAGTTTCATAATTTTTTGACTTCATTTGCTATCTCAAAAGCTTCACTAAACTTAGGGTATACCGAAATCAAGTATACAAACAGCAAACATGTACCAACTTGAAATCATCATTACGGCCTAACCACAAGGAGATAAGTTCTCATTTTCGGGTATGATATGAATATATGAGTCTACTTTCATATCCAATTGGAATTTCTCAATTACAGTAATCACACAAAGAGATATGCAAGTTTGAATGCAAGGGGTTTCAATACAAAGCAATTTTAAGGGTTTCTACATTCAACTTAACATAAACTTGCATCTAACCATACATACATATAAAGGGCTGAAACTTTCATAAACCTACGATTATTTATATCATATAAATCAGTAATATAAGATAAATAACTATAATTTCAATTAGGATTACCTTCAGGGCTTTTACGTAATTTCCACGGATTTTTCTACACTTTTTCTCCTCACTTTTTCTTCCTAAACATCAACTTTCTATTTCCTCAAGCTAACAACACTTGAAACTGAACCTAGGGTTTGTTTTACTGAAGAAATATGTTAGAGGGAGGGTTTTAAGTCGGCCAAGTCTGCCTCCCAAGCCAAACAATCAATTTAAAACATTTGGTTTAATAAAAGACAAAATACCACTTAAAGGGAATGGACAACTTTTCCCTTTGTTCGTAATTTTGGTATAACTCTTAACTCGGACATCCATTTGATGATCCGTTTATTGTGTTAACACCCTAACTCACATGTCTATAACTATCTAGTTTTCACCTCAAGTCATTTATAATGTTATAAAGGTCAAAACTAGTCTCTAACAGGAACCTTTCCATTGAAAACAACAAAATTTGTGTTTGTAAATAATTCGACCTTTCATAATTTATGAAAGTAGGATTATAATAAACATAATCAATTAACATTAGATATACTAATATCACATTATTCATATCACATAAGATAAGCATGATTTAAATATAATTTATCATAATTATATTCGGGTTGTCACACTTATGATTCGTGTAAGTCATTAAGCATTGATGATATTTGCAAACATGCAAAAAAAAATCTTTCCTAATGACTTTGATGAACAAGAGATTTTGGGTTTGAGGTCTCAACTGGAGCATTATGAGCTTGACATTCGTAGAAGAACTGAGCTACAAAATATATATGAAGAAAAATTCTTTTCTATCTGCAAAATGTAACCAAGTGAAGAAAAATATATATGAAGAAATATGCATTTTGTTTTTGGTATTTTTCTTGTTTTAGTAACTTATCCTATATGCTCTTTTCATTTTCTACTCAGTTTGTTTATTTTATGCAAAGTTAGCTATAAGTACGGATTCGATAATGTAAGGCAAAAGGTTTATTATTATTTAGAAAAAATGAGTAAAAGTAATTAACTATGGAAATTTTTTTTAGTAAGAAATTATATTGAGAATTAAAAATGATTTTTTCTTAAGAGAAAAATGAATAACCTGGGAATAATGTTTCAAAATGAGGATTTTTCTGAAATTATTTTTGATAAAAAATGAATGATTTAATATTCCAAAATAGCGGGGTTACCGATCGGCATACTCCTTGACATGACTATCGACGTGGGAGTCAAGTCATATCATCCCTCGCCCTTGATTTCACTTTCCCGCACATCAGAGTACTCATATAGGATGAAATTTAATCCAGTTTATAGAGCTCTTGTCTTTTTCCAAAGGTTTTGAATATAAAAGGAGGAATGTGGAATGTGTTGTCCCCACAAATATCCAAATTTATCTTCTTTATTCAAATGGCTCTTCCCATGTACGAAGAATTTACTTCCTACCTTGATGGTCGTATGCCACGTGCTTATATAATGTTGATTTCGATGCATTTAACTTGCGTCGGGTTTCTGTGTGGCGCAACCGAGTGCAATACCCTGTACTTTTATAGATATTTAAATTACATAAGTGAGCATAATTTGGTAATTAGAGGAATTACTATGAATAGTAATTCAGGATTTATGAGTGTTAGATAATTACCAATGTGTGTTACATTTACTTTGGGGACTAAATAAATGAGTCAACATATTTTTATGTGATGTAGTAGTTGGGTTAAGTGGCGAGTGATAGTTTTCGTTGTAGAAAATGCGTGTTGAGAAGCGTCGGGCCCGACTAGTGAAATTTTAGTTAAGTAACTCGGATAGAGATTTCGAGTACACGATTGGTTTTGGAATGGCCGAGATAGTCAGAATAGAGTATCTGGGAGTAGTGTTTAGGTTGCGGAGACTTTGGGACTAGTAGGGACTCGCAATTGAGTATATGAGTCAAAAATTGGGTTTTATTAGGGATAATCCTTTATCTCTTTTCTTATAACACAAGAGAGAGAGAGAGAGAGAGAGAGAGAGAGAGAGAGAGAGAGATAAAGGAAAGAATGTATATAAAAGAAGAAGGAAAAGAGGAAGAGGAAGGGGATTCCGGGCAAAACTTCGCGGGAGTCGACTCGAGGTGGCCGAATTTTATCCACGAGGCAAATGTTTACTTGCTTTATTCAATTGAGTGAGTGTTTCTCATATTATAGTTGGTAAACTATGTGATTTTTGGGTTGAAACCTTTGAAATAAATTCGAAAAAATTGATTTTGAGTTTAAAAATTGATTTATTGCTAACTCTTTATTACATCTACTGTTAAACCCATGTTAATGGTGTGTATAAATGGTTAGAAATGTGAAGAAATGATAAAGGAGAGTTTAATTGGTTTTAGGGTTCAAGTCCAAGAGAAATTGTTCTATCCCATAAATTAATTAATGTGTTAGTTATAAATCAGTGTTTGGATGATTATAATGTTATTGGTTGAAATTAGAAACCACAAAAATGGAGGTTGGGAGGATATTTAGGATTTTTTTTGGAGAAGATGAAATCGCCCGAACTGTCAACTCCGGACAAGGAGAATCAATTCGCATAGGAAGACCTGTAAGACTATCTCAGGTCAAATCGATTCGGCCTTTAGCGAATCGATTCACATTTGGGTGAATCGATTCACCTTAGCAGTCATGGAAAATTTTCTTCCTTTAAATTTATGGGGAGTTGAATTGCAAAATTGGAGATTATTGTAGGGGATTCTAGAAGTGATATTAGTACTCCTAGATAATGGAGTTGAGGATGATTAAACCTTGGGATGAAAGAGGGAACCTTGGATTAGTCAAGGGTACCATCCGAGGTATGGACCTAATGAATGTTTAGGACATGTAACATTCGAGAGAGGTCTTCGGCAAGTGTGTATAGATATATTTATGCGTTTAGAATAAATATGGGCCTATTGAATTTGAGTAAATACTAGGATGTGAGTAGGATAAGGGCTAAATAGGATTAAGCATCTATCTGGTACGTCTATTGACGGCTGTTATTATAGGTGTTGCGATACCTATGGAATTAAGATAAGTTGCTTGTATACTGATTTAAGTATTACGAATTGGTATATTCGGGATTATATATAAATCCTTAAAAGTGATTAAAGTAAGTTAAGTCTTAAGTAAAATAATGCTTATAGGTTTAGTATTCTAACTGTGTAAATACTTATGTACTATTACAAATGAGAGCATTCGGGATATTTTGGCTATCACTATAAGAGTTCGACAATTATAGCCAGGGCATATTGAGAAGGGATATATATTATGTGTACGAGTGTTGTTACAGTGTGTGTGTGTATATATATATATATATATATATATATATATATACATATATATGAATTGATTATAAGTATATTGGTATTCAAATGATATATTTATGTATACATATATCTCTAGTGCTATCCAGAGAGATTGCGCGATGAGGGTGAATCCCCTGGCTTGTGGAGCAGGGAGAGTATAATCCCAGGTCATATTGTCCCGCATATGGGTGCGACAAGGATTCCACTTTTAGGAGGGAATATGACCTCCTACACCGTTTAGTATTTCTACCATGATCATGAGTGACTCTGAGTTGGTACCAGGGTTAAGTTGAGCATACCCGAATGATGATGGTACTTTGAGGCTGCATCCTCGAGTTATAGCTTGGTGGGATAGTTATTGTACTTATGATTGTAAAATAGGTATAAATATACTTGTTGTGTATAGTATATTTCTCATATATGAAGATTAAATATCATATAACTTAGACTTGTGTAAAGTGTAAAATGAATAAGAGTTTATTCCTCTTCCGGGTGATTTATATCCAGATTTATACAAATGTGAATGTAAGGACATAAATTTTCAATTGAGTCCCTGTATTGTTTTGACTTAATTCCGTGAACAAAACTGTGTTTGTAATATGTCATAGGGAGATTTTTATTTTGTCACGATCCCACTTGGTCTATGACGTATTGAAGAAAATGGAAGACCTTGCGAGAAAGCTTCAAAGAATTTATCATGTCGATGTTTAATTGGTGCAAGTTTAATTGTCTTCAAAGGTAATTTCATTCCGAGATCGCTCAGGTATGAATGTGTATAATTGATAGTGCTCAGAATTATTTTTATAAAAGATAAGGATGTAAGTTTTTTAAAGAAAAATGTTTTTAAAATGTTTTATAGTGTTTTAAAAGGTTTACACTACATTTTAATTCTGATAAGCTTGAATATGAGTTTGACTTATTTGGATCTCTCATGGAAGAGATGTTTTGAACAAAAAGTTAAAAACTCAACTTTGTCACTCGAACGACGTCAGATCTCGTTCGAAGGAGATGCTAATGTTGCACGAACGACTTACATTATCGTTCAAACAACACGAAAATTAAGGCCGAATTTTTAATTCTATTTAAACAGTGTTTGCATCAGATATTCGTAGGTGTGCATTCTGAAAAACTGTTTACGAACCAGAAACTTGTTCGCACTTGTTTTCTAAGGTTTACACATCATAAACACATCCTTAGAGTTTGCAAAGATCCGAGTTATTATTCTTATATGTTTACATGATCTTACTGCACCAAAGTTGTTTGTTCTAATCATTAAACATCAAAGAGTATTGCGGTGAAGAAAAGATAAGGACTTCTTGTTCGACATCGTAGACGAATCAAATTCATTCGGCTAGATACCTCGGCCTGATTAGGGGCCTGATCAGGCCGAGGTGTGAAATCCATAGCTTCCTGGAAAGAGTCCACTGACATGGGATCAGAGGTAGAAGCTTCAGACTCAGACATAGGTGTTGGGTCAGAAGGCACCCCTGTATAATAGAAGTTCTCCGAGGGTTCAGGATATATAACCCTCAGAGGTGGTGGAAACAAGGGTCTAATGGGAAACTCTTGTGACCTACGAGCTTCCTCTTGAGCTCTCTCTATTTGCCTAATCTTTTCTAGGGTCTTCTCTCTGAGAGAGGGGAAATCCTCAAGAAGCTGGTATAAGGGTCTGAGCATCAGAGGACGACCCTAAACTTGGGAAAAACTCCTAAAACTACAAACACGATTGACTTGTAAAATAAAGAAGTTTAAAGATCAAACTTGGAAGTTTAAAGCAAACACAGTTCGCCGAAAAATATGATGCTCGCCGAAAAATATGAAACTCACCGAAAATGCAAACCAAATACCAGAAACAAAGGAAATGGAAAGGAAGAAGTACCTGAAGATGAATCGATGAATGAAGCGAAGAAAACTCGCAAGAAAACTCTACAGAAGAGCGCTGATTGAAGAAGCTGTAGAGAGAGAAAATCGCAGGAAGAAATTGCAAGAACAGTTTGTGAGCTGGAGAGGAAATGAAGAAGGAAGAGAAAAAGAAGGGTTCAAACCCTTAAATGCGTGGGAACATTTCCCAAGGCACATCATTGCCTTGGGAACCCCAAAGGACGTATGACAACACACGCCAGCCAAGTAGGTACGTTCTAGCGTGGACAGGTGTCATGCCGGTACTAGCTTGGGACGGACAGGCCTCGGAGGTGTAAGTAATCCCCTAGCCACTTGCTCTCGCATCTGACTAAGGGCTGGGGGGTGATTAATATGCCCTAAGTGTAACCTCGGCCCAGAGACACCAACCTCGGCCGAGATGATGGCCGAGACATTGATCGACCCTATGTAGGCCATGGGCCCACGATATCATCGCTCTGCCAGACCAGGGTCGGCCTAGGCCGACACTATCACCTACATTTCCAAGGGACACTACGCGCATCGCAGGCATCAACAACATCCTCATATACCTGGGTATGGCAACCTCGGCCGAGAATAGGCCGAGGTGACAAGCAGCCTTGGTAACTTTCAACATAGAACCAGTCCTACCTCGGCTTGGGCCGAGGTGACAAGAAGCTTTAGTAATCGTCACCATGCTATATGTACAACCATGGCTGGGGCCGACCCCAGCATAATGTCTCGGCTGAGATCAGGTCGAGACTCCCTATGACACATCTCGGATTGAACGAACATCAAGCCTTTACAGCTCGGCCTCTCCCAGGCCAAGGTCATCCACCAATATGGCGTCCGAGCATCTGTTGACATTTGGATAAGGACACATGGGCACAAATCAGTTGTAACAAGATTATTCTCCACACATGGGGAGAATATTTCATCATCATTCCTTACAGGTGACAGTGACAGATGGCACTCCCACATTGGTGAGGCTACCACACACATGCTCATTACATGCATGGGGGGTATATTACACCCCCTAGGCACTATATATAGGGATCATCCCCTACCTTGCAAAAGGATCCCAGTTATTCAACCCTAGGAAAAACTCTGTCTAAATATACAATAGAGAGAGAAAGCTTGAGAGATTGTATCCATGGCCATTAGTGCCTTCATTCAGTGATATTGCTCACACACTCACAGTGGACGTAGGCGAGATTGGCTGAACCACTTATATACTTGTGCCCTCTCCTCTTATACTCATCACATTCTCTTATCACTTTATATAACTGTGTTTCCATTGCTATTCTTGTATTGAGCTTGAAAACACCTTACCTGGTGGTGCTGATCCCAACATCATCATTTTGGCGCCGTCTGTGGGAAGCGAGAAGCTATCTCTTCCTCTTTTTCTGCTTAACCTCATCAGAGACTCTGGTAGTGAACTAGGAACCACCCCTTGCGTGGAGCTGTTTCACCATTGAAAGAGGTCCTTTAAGGTATTATGCTCACTTGCTACTCAAGCTCTGTAGTATTAACATATGGAACCAGACCTACCACCACCTCTTCCGCCGCCCGAGGGTGGAGGGGCTAGTTCCAGTCAGGCTCCTCCTCAGTCCGAAATAGCGGAGGTAGCAGCAGCCTTGAAATCTTTAGCTGCAACACAACAAGCCATGAAGGAGCAATTTGCCTAGCTCAGTCAAACCATGATGATGAGGCCACCTGGAGTCTCACTGGACATGATCACTCTGGCAGCAATTCAGCCCCATTCTGATGCCAGGGGACCACCCCAGGAACCGATGAAGGACCAGCCTGCACCCCAGCGGAGAAGGGATGTTGCTGACCCTAGGCGCTTGCGCCTGGGGAGGCAGGGAAACCCTTGCCCAGAGGACAGGTATGATGACCTAGAAGCTGAAGAAGCCCCAGAAGACTGCTGGGAGCCGTATGAGGTGTCAAATGACACTATACGACCTCTTAGGCAGAGTCAAGGATGTGTCGTCCGAAGAAGAGAAGAGGCCCAACAAAGAGGGTCGACCTTTGACAAGCTGAGCAGAGGGTGGACCTTTGAGAGGCTGGGCCTGGCTAATGACCTAAGACACAGGCTATCAAGGTCGAGGAGCACAGCAGACTCTCAGAGAGGGGGTAGGCAAGGTCGGCCAGACCAAGGCCGACCCTGTGGAGGAAGATCCAGGGAACAGGAAGAGGTCAACAGTCAACGTGTTGTGGCTGGGGAACCCTCTGTCCATCGCAGGTAGGTGGCAGGGGATAACCTCGGCCAAGTTGATGACAGAAGGCCCTGAAATGATTCTATCCAACGCCTTGAGGAGAAGATAAGAGACCTCATTAAAAGGAGGGACCCATTGCAGAGGGGTTACCCTGAAGGCTCCCCATTTGTGGCTAGGATAGTGGGGTTCCCAACCCCAGCCAAGTTCAAGCCTCCTACAGTGACTCCTAAGTATGATGGCAGCATTAACCCTGTGCACCATATCGAGATGTATCAGTCGGCAGCAGACATCTACTCGATACCCGATGAGATGAAATGTAGGTCCTTCTCAGGGACATTGACAGGGGCAGCTCATAGTTGGTTTACCTCCCTTCCGAAGAACTCAATTGAGAACTTCAAAGGCCTGGCTGAGTAGTTCATCCACAACTTCTGCTTTGGGGTAAGACCCTAAAAGAAGACTACCCACCTGCTGTATGTCAAACAGGCCAAGGGTGAAAGCCTAAGAGACTACATAGCAATATTCAACAAAGAGAAGTTGGAGGTGGAAGATTATGAAGAGAGCATAGCCATGACCGCCCTGATAGGAGGACTCTAGAAGGGGATGGATGTTGGTGGAAGACCCCCCTAGGTCCATGGCGGAGCTGCTGGCAACCGCAGGGAAAGTGATGAATGCGGAAGAGGCAATGGCCGCCAAGTATGAGGAGGAGAACTGCAGTAGCACGGGAAAGACCCAAAGCAAGAAAGAGGGTAAAAAGAGGTCGGGAGATGATAAGTTCTCTCATTACACTCCTCTAACTGTGAGCTGTGAGCACATACTCAATGAGATTAAGACTGATCGGACTCTGAGGTGGCCGGAGAAACTGAAGGCCCCGCCACATAAGAGGAACAAAAGCCTATGGTGTGAGTTCCATCAGGATCACGACCATATCACAGACAGATGCTTCGCTTTAAAGGATGAGATTGAGAAGATGCTGAAATCTGGAAAGCTGAGGAAGTATGTGGATGGCAAGGCTTCGAAGGGTGGAAGAGAAGACCCTAAGAAGAGAAGAAATGACAGATGCCGCGGCGATGTCCCAGCCAGAAGGGACGATAATTCAGAGGGAGATGATGAAGACGACCCGGATCTTCCGCCAAAGGATGACAACACCCCGGTGAAGAGGGTCAGTATGATCTCCTTCGGTGTTAGCACCATATGTGGGGGATTTGCAGGAGGTGGCTCTGAGGTAGCCGATAGGAAGGCTCATGTAGCAGAGGCCAGGTCAGTGGCCAAACCTGAGGCTGTGAATATAACGTCTTCCAATGCCGTGCAGAAGAGGAAGAAGGTAGATATGGACACCCTTTGGTCATAACAACAAGGGTGCATGGGTGCGAGGGTGCATGGGTATGATCTCCCAGGCCGATCAAGCAGAGACGAAGAGTGTACTCCAGGGAGAAGTATGACGTCATCCGGGAAGAGGTAAAAAAGTTGGAAGAGGCTGAGTTCATAAGAGAGGTTACCTACCCTGAGTGTCTCTCTAATGCAGTCATCGTGCCTAAGGCCAATGGGAAGTGGCAAATGTGTGTAGATTTCACTGACTTGAACAGGTCTTGCCCGAAAGACATCTATCCCTTACCTAGGATAGACCAGATGGTGGACACGACGGCAGGGCATGAGCTCATGAGCTTCATGGATGCTTATTCAGGCTACAACCAAATCTTCATGGATGCCGAAGACTCTGAGAAGACAACCTTCATTACTGTCAAAGGGACGTACTGCTACAAGGTGATGATGCCCTTCGGTCTGAAAAATGCGAGGGCAACGTATCAACGTCTTATCAATAAGATGTTCGAGGAGCAAATAGGTAAGACCATGGAGGTGTATGTGGATGATATGCTAACGAAGAGCCTGAAACCCTGCACTCACATAGCGGACCTTGAGAAGACCTTTGACGTCATGGACTCGTATAGAATGAAGCTCAACCCAGCGAAGTGTGTCTTCGGGGTAGGAGCCGGGAAGTTCCTGGGGTTCATCGTTAATCAGAGGGGGATTGAAGCAAACCCTGAGAAAATCAAGGCCTTCCTCGACATGAAGACTCCTAGGAGTATCAAGGATGTCCAGAGACTCACCGGAAGAGTGGCTTCCCTTAACAGGTTTGTTTCTAGGGCAACGGACAAGTGTCTTCCATTCTTTAAAGTTTTAAGAAAGGCCTTCCAGTGGGACAAAGAGTGTGAAAAAGCCTTCAACCAACTCAAGTCCTACATAGGGTCTCCCTTATTGCTGTCTCGGCCCATCATGGGGGAAAGGTTGTTTGTGTATCTGGCAGTCTCTGAAATAACCATCAGCGCGGCCATCATACGGGAAGAGGATGGAATCCAGAGGCCTGTGTACTTCAACAGTAAGGCTCTTCAAGGGTCTGAACAGAACTATCCCCGAATGGAGAAGTTGGCTTATGCCCTGATACATGCCTCAAGGAAGATGAATCCTTACTTCCAAGCTCACTCCATGGTAGTCCTCACTGACTCCCCACTAAGGCAGGTTCTGCACAAACCTGAGAAGTCTGGAAGATTGATGACCTGGTCCATCGAGCTAGGAGAATATGATCTTACCTACCAGCCTAGGACAACCATCAAGGGGCAGGCCCTCACAGACTTTGTCGCAGTGTTCACCTGGGAAGAGGCCGATAGAGGTTTGGAAGAGGCCGAGACAGAGAAAGGCTTAGATGACGGCGAAGAGACGAACCGTAGTGTCTTCTGAGATTCGGAAGAGACTGCCCCAAACGTCTTCCGAGGCCGAGAAGAGGTCGTCCCAGGCAAAACCCGGAGCAGAGTGGAGGAGAACGAAGAGGATCGATACCTCTTCAAGAAGGGGGTTATGAGAGAAGGGGTCTTCTCATCAGATGCAGACGTATGGAGCCTCTTCATTGACGGCTCTTCCTGTGACAGTGGAAGCGGCTCAGGGCTAATACTCGCAGCTCCAGATGGCGCCAATATTGAATACGCCTTGAGATTCAACTTCCAGGCTTCCAACAATGAGTCCGAGTATGAGGCCATGATAGCAGGTCTCTTATTGGCAACAACTCTTCGAGTAAAGCGACTCCTACTCCATAGCGACTCAAGGTTGGTTGTCAATCAAGTGTTGGGGGTATACGAGGCCAAAGATGAAAGGATGGCCAAGTACTTAAAGAAGGTAAGAAGGTTGTTAGAGTATTTTAAAGAAGAAAAGCTGAAGAGAGTGCTTCGGCTGAGCAGCAACCACGCTGATGCATTGGCAAGGCTGGCCTCGGCAATGAAGACAGATTTGGGAAGGACCATTCCAATCGAGGTTTTAGGAAAAGCAAGCATCAAGGAGGACGAGGTATGTAGACCTTGTCACAATGTGAACCTAGGAGACTCATGGATAGACCCGCTCGTCAGATACCTAAGAGACGGAGAGCTACCTGAGTCCAAGATGGAAAGGAGAAAGTTGAGATACAGGGCTACCAAGTTCTCAATAGTAGGAGACGTCTTGTACAAAAAGGGGTTTCTATTCCCTCTCCTCAGATGTGTGCATCCCATAGAGGTACCCCAGGACTTACAGGAGGTTCATGAGGGTTCCTGCTCTATCCATATAGGGGGAAGGCCCTTAGCCAAGAGGATCATCACTCAGGGATACTGGTGGCCTACCTTGTCTAAGGACGCTACGGACTATGTGAAGAGGTGCGACAAATGTCAAAGGTTCGCCACTATCCCTCATCAACCCCATCAGCCTATAACGTCAATCTCTTCTCCATGGCCATTTGTGGTATGGGGAATTGACTTGGTAGGACCTTTGCCAAGAGCTGTCAACAACTATAGATTCTTGATAGTTGCCATTGACTACTTTTCAAAGTGGGTGAAGGCAGAACCGATGATAATAATTACATAGCAGAAGACCTTCCAGTTCATTTGGAAGAACATCATATGCAGATATGGCCTCCCAAACACTCTCATCTCAGATAATGGGACCCAGTTCAAAAACTCCTCCTTAGAAAGGTATTGCTTAAGAGTGGGGATTAAACAGTTCTTCTCATCTCCTGGTCGACCTCAGGCAAATGGCCAGACCGAGGTCACTAACAGAACTATCTTGGATGGAATCAAGAAGAGGTTAGAAGATGCGAAGGGGAGATGTAACTATGAGCGGAGGTTAATTCTGAGGACCTAAAGTAGTAGCTGATTGATTTTGCAGTATGAGGTCAATTTTAAGGACCGTAAGTTATACCGATCGATTTTATGAGTCGAGGTTAATTTTGAGGACCTTAATTAGTAGCGATCGATTCTATTGGTCGAGGTTAATTTTGCGGACCTAAAGTGTGGATGAAAAATTTTGTGGGCCGAGGTCTATTTTGAATACCTTAAGTTGTAAGGATTAATTTTGAGGGACAAGGTTAATTTGGAGGCCTTAAGTTGTAAAGACAAATTCTGAGGGCCGAGGTTAATTTTGAGGACCTTAAGTTTAGACGACCAATTCTGAGGGTCGAGGTTAATTCTGAAGACCTAAAGTTAGGATGACCAATTTTGAGGGTCGAGATTAATTCTCAGGACCTTAAGCTGTAGTGACCAATTGTGACGGTCGAGGTTAATTTTGAGGACCTTAAGTTTTAGCGTGGAGAATTTAATTTGACATGTACTTTCGCTGGGATTGTGTTGTTTTGAGACTCCACTAGGGGGTGCTTTGGATAGGGAATTGCACTTGGATGTAAGTGCATTATTGGTTCTTCTTATGGAATATGTTGAGGATAGGCATGTAAGATTAATCCAGCTAAGTATTATGTTGAGGATAAGAGAGTAAGGTTAATCTTATAGGGGATTCTGAGAGTTTTTAAGGGGCTTAGTGCTCTAAAAATAATTTTCTTGAGGAAATTGAGGTTCCACATTTTTCAAGGATTTTAAAAAAAAAATCAAGCAATTTCTAGATTTTTCTAGATTATTTTTTATATGCGGTCTTGGGAGGGTGCCAATTGGAAAGGTAATAGAATCCTAGGCTTCCCTGGGAAGAGGAAAAGGTGGCTGCCGATCGGTATGGTCAATGGGTTGCCGATCGACAGGCCCCTTCGCCTTCTATAAAAAGGGGAGAATCATCCCAATTCTTACACCTTCAAGTGTTTGAATCATCTACTTTCTCTCTCTAAAAACCATTCCTAAGTCCTTTATTCTTTAAGACTTCAAATGGATAGTTCTTCAAGTGAGGTGTACAACAACAAATGGCTAGCCATTAATGACTGGACTAGCCTAGAGTGGTAGTCTAGGGTGCTTCTTAATTTCGACAATGAAAATTCCTTTTATATGTGCAAGACTATAGCTGGTAAGTGTATCCTGCTACACGAGCTGGCATACGATCATTCGTTTAGGGTGAGGAACCCTAGTGGCTATGTAAGTGCTATGACATTTGGTATTCCATTTCATTTTTATCTCTCTTTTTTGTCCTAATGAAGGGTTTTTCTTCTTCTTGTTTTGCAAGATGACATTTCTCCTTCGGATATTTGGTCACGGAGGACGAGGGGCTGAAGGAGGCTTGCGAAAAGTTCCTTGATATGGTGTGATGGATGGTTTCCTATGAGTGTTTTGTCCATTTGGTGTAGGTTTGGATAAGGTACAATATTGTAATGCAATTTTGTGTGCTCTAGGGGTGAGGTGATGGGGCACTACCCACACTTTTCATATTGGCTTCGGGGAGATGACGGTTACTCCCATAGATGTTAAGTAACTGAAGGGGTTGATTATGAGGGATTTTAAATAGTGATGGATCATATCTGGGTATTCAATTCGTATTTCTACTTTAAAGGATAAGCTCCTAAGGAGGAGGGTGTATGTGACCGACGGGCGACAGGTAAGACAATTCGCCCATCTTTTTATTTTGTTTTTGTTGGGTGGCTTTTTGGTGGAGTCAAGTAGCAACGTTGTTCATCTCTAGTTCTTGTAGTATTTGAGGACAATTTTGAATGTCCATTTGTATGACTGGGTGAGACTGACCTTAGCATCCCTTTATTCTTATTTGGATACTTTCAATCAGTGCTTCCGACAGACTTTTACGAAGACCACGTATCTTCTGGAGGTAACTTTAAATTTATTTTCCTTTTTATGAATTTCCTTGCATTCCTCTTTGTCCCATTTTTTTTTACTAATTCTTGTCTTTTGCAGATGTGGTTTCATGAGTTGATCGTGTATAATTTGGGGTTAATATCCCTAAAAGATGAGGTTCAGGGGGACTTCTATCAGATGTTTCGTTGACAGAAGTCCAACCCGACGTTGAATCACTCTTTGTCCTTGGCGGTCTTGTGATGGGATCTTAATAACCTAACAAGAGATCAGGTTATCTTTATACGTTTTTTGAGTCCTTTTTGTCATCTTCATTTCTTGAGAAGATACTGATTTTCTATTGGGGATTCCAAGTGACATTCTACCCTTGGGGGGTGACTCCATGGGATACGGGGGTAATGGGCTTACACGCATCAATACGGTGGTTGATTGCGCATGAGTTTGGGTATGTATGTTACTTAAGGGAGAGGGTGGCGAGGTATATTATGGAGGAGGAGGTGGTGGTCCCACCGTCAGTTCCCCTGTGTACATGAGGTGGGTGAAAGAGATGTCGAATAGTGCTCGGGTGACGGCGATGATTGTCGAGCCCTATACGCACTATACGGATATAGTGGAGAGCTATCATTATCTAGATGTTGCGATGATGTGGTTGATGTCTGCTTAAATCTTGATGGGGAGAACATTCCTCCTCCCTCCACGTCTTCTGTCAGGGGGACTAGTGCACTATCGGGATCTACCCACAACGCAGGTTGGGGTACATCGACGACATCGGTAGAGGAGGCTCCGATTATTTAGGTTACTCGCCCTTCCTATAATTTTAGAGTTAGTAAAAAGCAGTCACTGAGTGTGACACATCGTTCTAATGCGTCGGTGTCTGGGTTAACGGGGCTTACAGATGAGGCCCTCTGGCCTGAGATATAGTCTCTCCCTTTCTCTTTTCTATTGATTTTTCTTTACTTCTTTTCTCACTGATTTTCCTTTTGCTTGTTACTTTTTTTGCTTACAGTATGTTCCGGTGCTGACTAACTGGCTGCCGAATATCAAGGATTGGACGTCCTCTATTTCAGAGTATATCAAGAAGTTAGCTCCTTCCTGCTTTATCAGGCCTTCGACCTCAAATGAGGGTTCCAGTTATGGGAGAGTAGGATCCATCGCTCATCATGGGGGAAAGCGCATCTACCATGGGGGTTGAGGATGGTAGAGAAAGAGTTGAGGGTTCGACCGAAGTCCCATTTTATTTTCCATAGGTGGAAGAACAACATATGCAGATATGGCCTCCCAAACACTCTCATCTCAGATAATGGGATCCAGTTCAAGAACTCCTCCTTAGAAAGGTATTGCCTAAGAGTGGGGATTAAACAGTTCTTCTCATCTCCTGGTCGACCTCAGGCAAATGGCCAGACCGAGGTCACTAACAGAACTATCTTAGACGGAATCAAGAAGAGGTTAGAAGATGCGAAGGGGAGATGGACAGAAGAGGTCTACGCTGTGTTATGGGCCTACAGAACCACGGTAAGGACACCAACAGGAGAAACCCCATTCATACTGGCACATGGCTTAGAGGCCGTCATACCAACGGAAGTAGGACTACCAACTCATCTGATTCAGACCTACGACCCTGACAGAAATGGGGAAAAGAGGAGGCTATACCTGGATCTTATCGAAGAAAGAAGGGAAGACGTAGAGGTCAGAAAAGCAGCCTACCAGCAGAGGGCAGCGAAATTCTACAACCAGAGGGTGAAGTCAAGACCCATTGCAGTGGGAGACCTAGTGCTAAAGAAGACCCTACAGAAGGCAAACAAGCTACACCCAAACTGGCATGGCCCCTACAAAGTAACGGAAGAGGTTGTGCCTGGCACTTACAGGCTAGTAAACCTAGAAGGAGAACCTTTCACTAACCCATGGAATGCTGACCATCTCAAGAGATATTACATATGATGTTGCATAGAATTTTATGTAAATGTACCATCTTATTGAGAAGAGGTTATTAATAAAGATCAGTTTCCATGACAATTCTTGCTTCATTCTTAGATCAGAAATTTATTATGGGGATAACCTCTTAGGTGATGACCTCAGACCCTCATAACATCACTCGGTGGTGACGAGGTCTGAGCTCAGACACCTTAGCAGACGACCTCAAACCCTTAACATCATTAATTTGGTGAAATTTATTATGAGGCTAACGTCTTAGGTGACGACCTCAGACCTTAATAACATCACTCGGTGGTGACGAGGTCTGAGCTCAGACACCTTAACAGATGACCTCAGACCCTTAACATCATTAATTTGGTGAAATTTATTATAAGGCTAACGTCTTAGGTGACGACATCAGACCATCATAACATCACTCGGTGGTGACGAGGTCAGAGCTCAGACACCTTAGAAGACGACCTCAGACCCTTAACATCATTAATTTGGTGAAATTTATTATGAGGCTAACGTCTTAGGTGACGACCTCAGACCTTCATAACATCACTCGGTGGTGACGAGGTCTGAGCTCAGACACCTTAACAGATGACCTCAGACCCTTAACATCATTAATTTGGTGAAATTTATTATGAGGCTAACGTCTTCGGTGACGACCTCAGACCTTCATAACATCACTCGGTGGTGATGAGGTCTGAGCTCAGACACCTTAGCAGACGACCTCAGACGCTTAACATCATTAATTTGGAGAAATTTATTATGAGGCTAACGTCTTAGGTGATGACCTCAGACCTTCATAACATCACTCGGTGGTGACGAGGTCTGAGCTCAGACACCTTAGAAGACGACCTCAGACCCTTAACATCATTAATTTGGTGAAATTTATTATGAGGCTAACGTCTTAGGTGACGACCTCAGACCTTCATAACATCACTCGGTGGTGACGAGGTCTGAGCTCAGACACCTTAACAGATGACCTCAGACCCTTAACATCATTAATTTGGTGAAATTTATTATGAGGCTAACGTCTTAGGTGACGACCTCAAACCTTCATAACATCACTCGGTGGTGATGAGGTCTGAGCTCAGACACCTTATCAGACGACCTCAGACCCTTAACATCATTAATTTGGTGAAATTTATTATGAGGCTAACGTCTTAGGTGACGACCTCAGAGCCTAATTACAATTTAGTGGGGAAGAGACCTGAGGCCAGAATTATTGAGTATAAACAAGAACACTGCAACAAAATAATAGAAGAGATTGACATTCAGTAACAGGAAGAGATCATATGGCATTCAGAGACATTGATTACAAATATTCCTTACATAATACCGAGATGTTACAAGTTACAAAATATAAATTTTTGTTACAAGTTAAAAAAGACTAAAGGTCTGAGGGGGGGACATTAACAGTCTCGGCTGGGTCGACTTGATCAGTGTTGGTCACCTCGACCACATCATCAGCATGGTCTGTCCCTCCGAGCTCGGTCCCTCCCAGAGTTGCAGTCTCGGCTGGAGCAGCAACCTCGTCTTCCACCTCTTGAAGTGCCTAAGCAAATTGAGGGTCAGCAAAGCCTAGACCTACAAAGTCAGAGGCCTTTAGGGTGCCGACCTCCTTCTCTCTGACTTCAGCCCATTTGGAAGTGGCCTTGATACCTCTTTCAAGATATTCAAAGCCAAAACCCATGAACTCATCTGAGCCTTTATACTCAGAAATTATTTTGGGGGAGGCATCTTCAAGGGCAGCTTTGACAGCCGCGCAGACCTTCTGTTGCAGAACGTCATCTTTGGCCTTCAGGGCTTTGGCATGCTTTTTGACGAGCAGAGAGATGTCTTTTTCCAACCCCTTAGCCTTATTTTTAGAGTTCTACAGCTCTGACTTCAGACGGTCGACCTCCGCATTCAGGGCACTCTCAACCTTCTCGGCCTCTTGCCCCTTCTGTATAAGGGGCAAGTTCCTCATAGCCCAGTTCGATAGTTGATACATGGTAGTCACTCCCTGCGCATTTAATGAAGAAGTTAAGCGGGAGAAAAGTCAGATGTTGCACTTATAAAATTTTGACAAAGGAACAAATCATACCTGGACGGCTCTGTGAAGGCCGAACTCATCCAGCAGGGAGGTGTCTATAGCTCTGTAGAAACGCTTGTCGGCCTCGGTCATTACAGAGGCGAGTGCGTCCATGGCCTGCCTGCTGTTGCCGACCACACTATCAATCAAATTCAGCTGACCCAGATGAGCCGTCAGGATGTCGGCCAAAGAGATGGGAAGTGCAGCATCTGAGGCCTTCTTTTGCCTCAAGGTCGGCCTCTGATCCTCAGAGGCATGGGCTTCTGGGGCCCTCTTCTTGGAAGCCTGAGATTTGGATGTTGAGGGAGCTGGGGGAGGAGCGTTCAGACCAGCCTTTTTTGCAAGACTCGCCAAGCTCGGAGCAGCCATCTCCCACAGTTCGTCCGAGATGTCTTGTGGTCGCTCTGCAAAAGTTAAAAGATATGGGTTAGAAATCAGATATGAATGAGTTCAGAGGTTAGACTTAAAATCAAAATTCTTACCAAAGTCAACAAGGGGACTTCCACCCAGGCTCGTCCCCGAGAGATACTGGGGGGTCAGCAAATGTTCAAACTTGACAAACAGACCATGTGCCCCTTGGTCTTGCAGGGCCTTCACCTTCTTCATATTTTGAAGACTTAGACCAGGATCGGCCTTGGCAGACATGGAGACCTTCCCCCATTTGAGGGGTATCCTCGGCTCAAGTGTGGAGGAGGGAACGCATGGGCCAAATTCCCATGGCCCTAAGGCGAAAAAATAACGGGGCTTCCAGTTATGATTTGAGGTCTGAGTCACCTAGAGCATTTTCTTCTCAGGCCTCCGAGCCACAAAATGATAGTAGCTCGGATGGTTTTTGGCCGAGGTTGGGACATAACAACCAGTAAAGACCTGAACTGGGAGGTCAGAGTGGTGGACTGCTCTCCATAAGATAATGTCCCCTATGATAACTCTTCAGGCATTGGGAGATAGCTGTGAGGGAGCCAAGTTGATGTAAGAGAGAATGAATCTAATAATGGGATGGATGGGTAGGCGAAACCCTAACTTAAACATCCGCTCGTACCGGAAAATTTCTCCATCTCGGCCGTGATAGGCCCTCTCCTCCCTCAGAGGTCTCCTTAATTTGATGGAAGGACTGATGGAGTACAAATATTTGAAGCATAGAAGATCAACCTCAGTGACTGTGCTGTCGAACTCGACCGCCTCAGAGACGTCAACATCGCTTTCAGCATCTTCATCATCATCAAGCTCAACATCGGCCGAAGCAGATGTAGATGGGTTACTAGGGAATCTCTGAGTGAACTCTGCCCCTGTGACGGCCGACAGGGGGATATCATCAAGAATGGGTGGCACAGCCACACTCGGCTCAAGCACTTCAACCTCTGAGGTGCTGGAGCCGTTATGGGATGAAGCTCGGCTGGATACCTCAGCCTGATCAGGGGCCTGATCAGGCCGAGGTGTGAAATACATAGCTTCCTGGAAAGAGTCCACTGACATGGGATCAGAGGTAGAAGCTTCAGACTCAGACATAGTTGTTGGGTCAGCAGGCACCCCTGTATAATAGAAGTTCTCCGGGGGTTCAGGATATATAACCCTCAGAGGTGGTGGAAACAAGGGTCTAATGGGAAACTCTTGTGACCTACGAGCTTCCTCTTGACCTCTCTCTATTTGCCTAATCTTTTCTAGGGTCTTCTCTCTAAGAGAGGGGAAATCCTCAAGAAGCTGGTATAAGGGTCTGAGCATTAGAGGACGACCCTAAACTTGGGAAAAACTCCTAAAACTACAAACACGATTGACTTGTAAAATAAAGGAGTTTAAAGATCAAACTTGGAAGTTTAAAGCAAACAC